>CM035843.1:139711855-140311855 GCA_020510985.1 Pholidichthys leucotaenia
TCCTTAGAAAATCAAGTGCTTCAGTTCCTTAATAATAGTGACATTAAGGTAGAAGCCAATGCAATCTCAGCCTGTTATGCTCTACCGAAGAAAGATAACAAAACAAAGAAATCAATTGTGATGCGCTTTGTGAACAGAAGGGTAAAGAATGACATACTGAGGCAGGCCAAAAAGCTAAAGGATACTCAAGTTTACCTAAATGAACACCTGACAAAAAAAACGCTGAATTAGCACGACAGGCACGGATGCTAAAAAAACAAAATAAGATACAAGCAACCTGGACAAGAAATTGTAGAATTTGGATTAAACTAAATGGATCACCTGAGCAAGCAAAGAGTATAATGATCAGAGATGCTACTGACTTAGATAAATACAGATGAACACTGATTAAGAAAATTATGAGTCAATGATAATCCATATTCATACACACGATAAGAATAGTTCTTTTGATACACCATGCCTAAGTACTCTAAAAAAAATAAGCAAAATAAACAAAAACTTATGACCGACTCGAGTAGACATCAATTATCCCCAGTTGGAGGAAGTCATTTGACACAGAATGAGGAAACTCAAACTCTGAAAACATACCATTATGCTGAACATAAACCACAAGAGATGGAGAATGATATTGATCCTGATAACCACTTTTTCAATAATATTCATAACCACTGTGAATACTACACTGAAAAACAATTCAAAAGTCAAGTGCAATTAGATGGTAAACTGTCAATAATACACTTCAATAGCAGAAGTCTTAACAAAAACTTTCCACAGATTCAGGACTATTTAAAACAGCTAGACAGAAAATTCACAGCTATTGCAGTCTCTGAAACCTGGCTTAATGAAGAACTGGCTCCCCTGATGGCAATAGAGGGATATCAGATGTTTTATATTAACAGATCTCAAAAAAAGGGTGGTGTCATATCCGGCTCTAGGGAGCCGGGCAATCAGAGCCAGGGGCAAGCCAGTGAGTCGTGATATTTTATTCAGGGAAAAGGGGAAGGGATGAGGAGAGCACAGATACTCATGCAGACGTACACTCACAGGTTGCACAGCGCAGAGGTAAGCAGCTCGTACCGGACGTGGGGGTAACAAGACGTACATACTCACAGCGGGATACAAACACAGGAATGCTGCAAGAGGAGTATAAGCTGACACCAGACGAAGGGGCTTCAGCTTAGCAATGTGTTTATGTCGCAGCCCCGAGTCATCGAGGCTGCTCCTATTTATCCTCATTGGCAGCGCCCCAGCTGATGAAGACTAATTGGCCCCAGCCGTCCATAATGCTGCCAGCTGGGGGCCAGCTGAGACGCTGCTCAATGGGAAGCAGGGATGAGGGAAAACATGGGCTGAGTGCCGAGACGGCATCTCAACCCATGGTGACAGAGCCCCTCCCTCAAGGTCGGGCTCCTGAACGACCAGGAACATCCCAGCCCCCCCCCCCCCCCCACCTAGGGTGGGAGGAAGGGAGGCGGACCGGAGGGGAAGAAGCCAAGGGAAGGACAACACCAATGGGGTAATGTAGGGTAGCGGGAAAGAAAACCCAAATACAATACTGACAAAACAGAATAATTAACCCAGGTACAGATGGGGAGAAGAACTGGGTCAGCACGCCGGTTACATACTACCCAGAGAGTACCAACCATGCGTGACCCAGAGCAAGGAAAAAAGAACCACCAAAAAGGTACAGGGCAAAAAATGCTGAGTACGGTTAAATAAAGGGGAACCTATACACAGCGCTAATTTAAGTACATACACACAGTCACCAAGAAAAGTGAGGGTGACTGGAACAAATGACAATTATAGAGCATGGTGTTACGGAAAACAAGGCACATGACTCTAATGAACCAACAGGACAAAAAAGAAATACTGAGTGCAGGCAAAGAAAAACCCACACACGAATATATAAATACCCAGTCACCTAAAGAAATGAAAGTGACTGGAATAAATGGATAACTGCAGAGCATGGTGTTACGGAAAACAAAACATAACTCTACAATACAAAAAACGAGGCTAAAAACATGGCACAAAAAGTAAAATGCTGAGCATGAGCGATGGAAAACACAGCACTATAAAAACGAATCCACCAACAGGACAAAACATTACACCCGAGTGACCTTAATAACAAAAGAAAAAGTGACACCCGAGGTGAATGGCAGGCAGAGTCCAAAAATGGCCGAGATGGCTCCGGAGATCTCCCCGCCCATTGTCCAGCTGGCGAATCAGGGGAAGAAGTGTTCGGACGGCGAACTCTGGACCCAGATCCCAGGAATCCAGTCCACCGGCAGCCGAACCAGGCTGCCCAGAGGGAAACACAGACCAGTGGGGGGAACCAGATCACCGAACCGAAAGTTCTGTGGGTCGGGTCGTCGACCCGCATCACTCAACCACCAGGACCGTTGAGACGGGCGAAGGATCAGAGCGGATCCCGGTGGAAGAGGCTCAGGGGAGAGCCGATGACGAGGGCGGCGGGCGTCAGGCCGCAGGAAAACGGCCACCTCCTCACCGGACCTGGACAATACTGGGGCAGCACCCACGTCGGACCCCGATCGGGCCTCAGGCGAACCCACGTTGGACCCCGACTGGGTCTCGGGCGAACCCACGTTGAATACTGCACCAGAACCGACCTCCAACGTTGAACCCGGACCCTCCAGTACCACGAGGAACAGCAACTCCTTGCCGGTGACCCTGGAAGAAGGCTCAGAAGAGAAAACAGAACCGGGATCAGGATCACCGGCAGCGCCAGAACCCGGCGAGACGAGCTCAGACGCAGCGGACGGCTGCACCCGGCTCGTCTCCCCTGGAGATAGGCTGAAGTGCTCGGGGATAAAAAGAGAGAAAAGAAAGGAGAGCACTCGCCTGATCTCGGGTTCTGACGCCGTCCAGGACTGCGAAGATCCAGGATCCGTCGTCAGGAGGTCGTTGTCAGGCTCCCATCTAGCCGCGTCGGGCCCCGCAGCCAGCACGATGGTCAGCGCAGCTTGAGATCCCTCCAGCTCAGGTAACCCCGCCGACGATCCACTCGGCGTGAAGCCAGAAGAATCTCGTCCCGCCGGACCGAACCGCTCCTCCGTGGAGACCCAGGGACGCTCAGTCGTCGGCGTAGACTCCACGCAGCAGTCAGTCCCCCTCCTCTGTCCGCAATGTAGCTGCGGAACCACAGGCCCTCTCCATATCCCACCACGTTGACCCGGAGCCGGGGACCGCTCGGCGGAGAGAGACACAGAGGATGCGGGATTAGGAATACAAGTTACAGCAGGTGGGGAGAGTTCAGGGAGCTGCGAACCCTGAACTTCTCCTCCAGGGATGTGACAGAGCAAATCATTAAGCAGGTGTGAAAAAACAATGACTTGCCTGCCCCCTGGAGGTTGAGTATCGCCTGCTGTAGTGGAATCTGCTTCTTCCTCTCCCCGCCCGGCGATAACGGAGGACCCCCCGGGAATTCGTCTGAGGGTCGCTCGCGTTGTCTCCAGCAGAGAGCTCACCAGGCCGGGATTCCAGGCACACACAGCGGTCAGGAAGCGCGTCGAGGAGGAGGGGGAAACAGCCGGGGTGAGCCAGCCCGAATGTCCAGGAATGACAGCGGGGGAACGAGGCTCAGGGGACGAGGCTGTAGAATCTCCACACTGACGAGGCGAAGGGATGACAGCTGCGTGGGAGGAACGGTCCTGACGATGACCCAGAACTGGATCCAGACGAGGTTCGTGCAGAGGTGACTCGGCGATGTGATGACGACTACTCCCAGGGGACGAAGCGAGGGGGAAACCCAGGATTCGCCGCTCCAGATCGGAGATCGAGACGAGGAAGGCGTCGAGCACGGGAAAGCTTCGTAGCCCTGAAGTCCTCACCATCAATCTCACTGCCGCCGCCACATGCCTGAAGGTGGTGACAGGAAACACAGTAGAGCTCGCGACAGCCACTCGACCCCGGACATAACTGCTGTCAGCTGCGGCTCCTTGAAGGGAATCCCGAGTGACGTGGCGCAGGTCGGGGGAAGTCCTCTGGTTGGCGCGAACTCCCGGACTGGAATGGCGGCAGGAACGGGACTCCGAAGCGGGGAAAGACGTCGCCCACTTCGACTCCCTGCCGGGATTTCCATCCACCCCGTGGAGCTTCTCTCGCTGTGTACCTGCAGCGTCTATCCTGGCACTGTCCTCCAGATGGTACAGAGAGTGAGGGTGACAGTCCAGGAGTTCCTCAGCACGGCCCGGATGCCAGCGTCTCGCGTTGGAGGCGTCGTGCAGGGTGAAGAACGTCCCGTCGACAGCCTCCGAGATGGACCTCAGCTCGTCGCCCTGGCGCCGGAAGTGACTCCTGGGAAACGGCATGCTAGCAGCGCTGACACCCGGACAGAAAGGTACATTTCCACAGCGACTCACGGCCGCCGGCAACTCTTCTGGCTGCGACATACTGTCATATCCGGCTCTAGGGAGCCGGGCAATCAGAGCCAGGGGCAAGCCAGTGAGTCGTGATATTTTATTCAGGGAAAAGGGGAAGGGATGAGGAGAGCACAGATACTCATGCAGACGTACACTCACAGGTTGCACAGCGCAGAGGTAAGCAGCTCGTACCGGACGTGGGGGTAACAAGACGTACATACTCACAGCGGGATACAAACACAGGAATGCTGCAAGAGGAGTATAAGCTGACACCAGACGAAGGGGCTTCAGCTTAGCAATGTGTTTATGTCGCAGCCCCGAGTCATCGAGGCTGCTCCTATTTATCCTCATTGGCAGCGCCCCAGCTGATGAAGACTAATTGGCCCCAGCCGTCCATAATGCTGCCAGCTGGGGGCCAGCTGAGACGCTGCTCAATGGGAAGCAGGGATGAGGGAAAACATGGGCTGAGTGCCGAGACGGCATCTCAACCCATGGTGACAGGTGGTGGTGTTGCACTGTATATTGATGACCTGTATAGGTGTAAGCTTGTAAATGAAATGTCCTCAGCACTACCAGGGATTTTGGAATGTGTTACTGTTGAGATTGACCTAGACAAAACAAAAAATCTAATCATAAGCTGCATATATAGAACGCCGGGAACTTGCATTGAGACATTCAGAGATAAATTAGTCGAGCTGTACAATAATATTACTAGTAAGAAAATGGTAGCAATTTGTGGAGATTTCAATATTGATTTACTGAATCCACATCAACAAAATGTAGTTACAGAGTTCATGAACTCTATGTACAGCATGAGTCTATATCCCCCAATAACACATCCCAGTAGAATCACAGTTCACTCTGCTACACTTATTGACAACCTGTTTGTCAATGTTTTCGATAAGAAAATAGAAAGTGGATTATTGATAAATGATATGTGACCACTTGCCAACCTTTGCACTTATCCATGGCCACACGGGGCCCAACGCAGAAAAAATTTCAAAATCATTCAGACACAAATCACCAAATGCAATCAGTTCTCTTAAAGAGGACTTGCTGAAGCAAGACTGGACAGAAGTCTATGTATCAGATGTAAATGAAGCCTATGACACATTTATAAACATTGTAACCACTCTTTATGAAAAAAACTGCCCATTAGTAAAAAAAAAGTTTAAACACAAATTTGCTGATAAGCCATGGTTAACCAAAGGACTACAAAAGGTGTGTAAAAAGAAAAATTTATTATATAAAGCTTTCCTAAAGAAAAGAACAAAAGAAGCAGAGCAGCGGTATAAAACATACAAAAATAAGTTAACATATATAATAAGATGTAGTAAAAGAGACTATTACAGTAAAGAACTGATGAAAAACAAAGACAATATTAAAAATACATGGACAATACTCAACAGTATCCTTGGAAATAAAAGCAGAAATACAAGCTACCCAACTAATATTCCAAAAAATAATAAAACGACTCAGAATGTGAATATAGCTTCACCTGCAGATGAATTTAATAATTTTTTTGTTAACATTGGACCTAAACTGGCCCGAGAAATACCCACTCCAGTGCCTACAGGTGATACAATATGCAATAACACTGCTGTAAAAGACTCCATCTTCATTAAGAACACAGACGAAAGAGAGGTCATTGAAATTGTTAAATCGTTCAAAAGTAAAACATCTACTGACTGTGATGGTATTGACATGCTACTAGTCAAAACTGTTATCGAATGCATAGTAAAACCACTGACGTATATCTGTAACCTGTCTCTCCAATCAGGTATATTTCCCAATGCAATGAAAATAGCTAAAGTAATTCCGATATACAAGACGGGCGACAGAGGGGAACTCTCAAACTATAGACCAATTTCACTATTACCGCAATTTTCCAAGATACTTGAAAAAATATTCTATGAGAGAATTGACAACTTCATACTGAAGAATGATTTATTGTGTGAGCAGCAATATGGGTTCAGACACAAGAGGACAACTGCATATGCCCTAATGGAATTTACAGAAAAAATATCAACAGCCATTGAAAATAAAGAGTATTCAGTTGGAGTATTCCTAGATCTTAAAAAAGCATTTGATACAGTAGATCATAATTTATTATTAAAGAAACTACAAAATTGTGGTATTAGAGGGGTAGCACTGTCCTGGTTAAGTAGTTACTTAAAGAATAGATATCAGTATGTACTGTATGTGTTAGCAACAAAAACTCAGAGTTGCTGAAGGTCACCTGTGGAGTCCCACAGGGTTCAGTTTTGGGACCATTATTATTCAATATGTATATAAACGATATATGTAAAGTTTCAGAAAAAATGGACTTAATATTGTTTGTCGATGACACTAATCTGCTATGCAGTGGAAACAATTTGGAACAACTTCTGGATACACTCGGAAAGGAATTAGGAAAGCTTAAACTGTGGTTTGATTCAAACAAATTAACGCTCAATTTAAGTAAGACAAAATTTATAGTCTTTAACAACCATCACAACAACCCAGTACCCAAACTCAGTGTAAATGGTGTAGAGATTGAAAGGGTATCTGAAACTAAATTCCTTGGAGTAATAATTGATAACAAACTGTGTTGGAAGTCACATATTAATTATATTAAAGGTAAAGTATCCAAATCAATTGCAATATTACACAGAGTGAAATATTTGCTGAATCAATCCACACTATACACCTTGTAACATTCATTAATACTCCCATACATGACATATTGTAATGAAGCATGGGGAAATACATATAAAACAAACATATATCCACTCTTTATGCTTCAAAAGAGAGCTATTAGAATAATAAATAAAGCAGCTTACAGGGAACCAACAAACCCACTTTTTCTTAAACAAAAAACTCTCAAGTTGAAAGATCTGGTTGACTTTAAAACTGCAATAATAATGTTCAAAGTGAAGAATTTATCACTGCCCGCAAATATCCAAAAGTTGTTCCAAACAAGGGAGAAACGATATCACTTCAGAGGAACATGTATATTTCAAAAGCCTACAGTGAGAACAACCACCAAGCAACACTGTATTTCAGTGCAAGGAGTCAGATTATGGAACGATTTTGGACCTGAATTAAAATCATGTACAAAGCTTGGACAATTTAAACAAAAACTAAAGGAAGAAATACTCCAAACATATTTACAAGACGACATGTGAACTCACATAAGGATTGACATTTCCAGCCTGTGTTGTGTTGTAGCTTAGTTTTTTTGTTTGTTTTTTTTTCTCTCTCTGTGACTTTTTGTCTTAGATTTGTTTTGAATAATAACCGCTTAACTTAGCTTAGCTTAGTTTTGGTTTTTTTTTGTTTTTTCTTCTCTCAGTCACATTTTGTCTTAGCTTTGTTTTAAATTGTAATCGCTCTTGTCTTGTTTTCTCTTTTTTCTCTTTTGAATTCTTGGATGGAATATGGGTGGGCAACATAAGCTGTGGCTTCAGCCATCACCCATTTCGGATAACTCACGTGGAATTGTATAGTAGAAGGAATCCTTGTCTAATTTGACCTTGTTGTTATATTATACAGTTTCTTTTAACCTGTACTGTACTATCCGAAATAAATTCATTCATTCATTCATTCATTCATTAATGCGATAACGCCAACAACACTAATATACAGTGGTGTGAAAAAGTGTTTGCCCCCTTCCTGATTTCTCATTTTTTTGTACTGTATGTTTGTCACACTTAAATGTTTCAGATCATCAAACAAATTTAAATATTAGACAAAGATAACACAAGTAAACACAAAACACACTTTTTAAATGAAGGTGTTTATTATTAAGGGTAAAAAAAATCCAAACGTACAGTTATATGAAAAAATTAGGACACCCTGTATAAGCCTGTGTGTGTGTGTGTGTGTTTTTTAACATATTTGGACATATGGTTATTGAATATCAGTGTTAAAAATACTGTGAGATTCATGTAATACAACTAAACAATTAAAAATGAATAAGACTTTTTTCAACTTTTCTATAAAATGTAATGCTAAACAAATAGTGAGGAATAAATTAGGACACCCCCCATCTTTTTTAGGACACCCCCACATTCATTCCTACTTAAAATGGCTAAAATAAATATTAAAAAATGCAAATAAAAACAAAAACAAAATTAGACATAGATTTGTGAACATTTTTTAAAAAAGAACTGAATATTTAAAGGGGTGTCCAAATTTTTTTCACATGGCTGTACATGGCCCTGTGTGAAAAAGTGATTTCCCCCTGTTAAAACATAAATTAACTGTGGTTTATCACATCTTTGAAAAGCTGAGTTCAACTTCTCTAGCAACACCCAGACCTGATTACTGCCACACCTGTTCTCAATCAAGAAATCACTTAAATACTGCCTTTATTAGTACTGATGTGTATTTATTACCTTGGCATTCGTTCGGAGAGCAGAGTAAGAATTTCATTACTCAGGAGATGGTGCATTTCTTAACTGTGCACATGATAATAAAGCCTTTGAATCTTGAATCTAAATAGGACCTGCCTGACAAAGTGAAGTAGACCAAAAGATCCTCAAAAGCTAGACATCATGCTGCGATCCAAAGAAATTCAGGAACAAATGAGAAACAAAATAACTGAGATCTATCAGTCTGGTAAAGGTTATGAAGCCATTTCTAAAGCTTTGGGACTCCAGCAAACCACAGTGAGAGCCATTATCCACAAATGGCGAAAACATGGAACAGCGGTGAACCTTCCCAGGAATGTCCGGCCGACCAAAATTACCCCAAGAGAGCAGCGACGATTCATCCAAGAGGTCACAAAAGACCCCACAACAACATCCAAAGAACTGCAGGCCTCACTTGCCTCAGTTAAGGTCAGTGTTTATGACTCCACCATAAGAAAGAGACTGGGCAAAAATGGCCTGCACAGCAGAGTTCCAAGACGAAAACCACTGCCGCGAAAAAACAACATAAAGGCTCATCTCAGTTTTGCCAAAAAACATCTTGATGATCCCCAAAACTTTTGGGAAAATACTCTGTGGACTGATGAGACAAAAGTTGAACTTTTTGGAAGGTGTGTGTCCCATTACATCTGGCGTAAAAGTAGCACAGCTTTTCAGAAAAGGAACATCATATCAAAAGTAAAATATGGTGGTGGTAGTGTGATGGTCTGGGGCTGTTTTGCTGCTTCAGGACCTGGAAGACTTGCTGTGGTAAATGGAACCATGAATTCTGCTGTCTACCAAGAAATCCTGAAGGAGAATGTCCGGCATCTGTTCGTGACCTCAAGCTGAAGCGCACTTGGGTTCTGCAGGAGGACAATGATCCAAAACACACCAGCAAGTCCACCTCTGAATGGCTTAAGAAAAACAAAATGAAGACTTTGGAGTGGCCTAGTCAAAGTCCTGACCTGAATCCGATTGAGATGCTGTGGCATGACCTTAAAAAGGTGGTTCATGCTCGAAAACCCTCCAGTGTGGCTAAATTACAACAATTCTGCAAAGATGAGTTGGCCAAAATTCCTCCACAGTGCTGTAAAAGTCTCATTGTCAGTTATCACATACGCTTGACTGCAGTTGTTGCTGCTAAGGGTGGCCCAACCAGTTCTTAGGTTTAGGAGGCAATTACTTTTTCACACAGGGCCATGTAGGTTTGGATTTTTTTTCCCCTTAATAATACACAACTTCATTTAAAAAAAACTGCATTTTGTGTTTACTTGTGTTATCTTTGTCTAATATTTAAATTTGTTGATGATCTGAAACATGTAAGTGTGACAAACATACAAAAAATAAGAAATCAGGAAGGGGACAAACACTTTTTCACACCACTGTATATATACACACGTGGACAAAATTGTTGGTAACCCTCTGTTAATGAAAGAAAAACCCACAATGGTCACAGAAATAACTTGAATCTGACAAAAGTGGTAATAAATAAAAACTCTATGAAAATTAACCAATGAAAATCAGACAATGCTTTTGAATTGTTGTTCAACAGAATTATTTTAAAAAATAAACTCATGAAACAGGCCTGGACAAAAATGATGGTACCCCTAGAAAAGACTGAAAATAATGTGACCATAGGGACATGTTCAACCAAGATGTGTTCTCTAATTAACATCACAGGTGTCTACAAACTTGTAATCAGTCAGTCAGCCTATTTAAAGGGTGACAAGTAGTCACTGTGCTGTTTGGTGGCATGGTGTGACCACACTAAACATGGACCAGAGGAAGCAAAGGAGAGAGTTGTCTCAGGAGATTAGAAAGAAAATTATAGACAAGCATGTTAAAGGTAAAGGTTATTAGACCATCTCCAAGCAGCTTGATGTTCCTGTGACTACAGTTGCACATATTATTCAGAAATTTAAGATCCACGGAACTGTAGCCAACCTCCCTGGACGTGGCCGCAGGAGGAAACTTGATGAAAAATGGAAGAGACGGATAATACAAATGGTAACAAAAGAGCCCAGAGCAACCTCTAAACCCATTCATGGTGAACTCAAAGGTCAACGTACATCAGCGTCAGATCACACCATCCGTCGTTGTTTGAGCCAAAGTGGACTTCATGGGAGACAACCAAGGAGGACACCACTGTTGAAAACAAATCATAAAAAAGCCAGACTGGAATTTACCAAACTGCATGTTGACAAGCCACAAAGCTTCTGGGAGAATGTCCTATGGACAGACGAGACAAAACTGGAACTTTTTGGCAAGGCACATCAGCCCTACGTTCACAGACACAAAAATGAAGCATACCAAGAAAAGAACACTGTCCCTAATGTGAAAGATGGAGGAGGTTCTGTTATGTTCTGGGGCTGCTTTGTTGCATCTGGCACAGGGTGTCTTGAATCTGTGCAGGGTACAATGAAATCTCAAGACTATCAAGGTATTGTAGAGAGAAATGTGCTGCCCAGTGTCAGACAGCTTGGTCTCAGTCGCAGGTCATGGGTCTTGCAACAGGATAATGACCCAAAACACACAGCTAAAAGTACTCAAGAATGGCTAAGAGTGAAACATTGGACTATTCTAAAGTGGCCTTCTATGAGCCCTGATCTAAATCCTTTTGAACATCTGTGGAAGGAGTTGAAACATGCCGTCTGGAGAAGGCACCCTTCAAACCTGAGACAACTGGAGCAGTTTGCTCATGAGGAATGGGCCAAAATACCTGCTGAGAGGTGCAGAAGTCTCATTGACAGTTACAGAAATCATTTGATTGCAGTGATTGCCTCAAAAGGTTGTGCAACAAAATATTAAGTTAAGGGTACCATCATTTTTGTCCAGGCCTGTTTCATGAGTTTGTTTTTTAAAATAATTCTGTTGAACCACAATTCAAAAGCATTGTCTGATTTTCATTGGTTAATTTTCATAGAATTTTTATTTATTACCACTTTTGTCAGATTCAAGTTATTTCTGTGACCATTGTGGGTTTTTCTTTCATTAACAGAGGGGTGCCAACAATTTTGTCCACGGATGTATACATACACGTACACACAGTATATATACAGTACAAATGTTTTTTTCCACATTTTTAAGAGTTTGAGTTCTTTCTCGTTACAAAATCTTGCATATTGCCTCCAAAACCTATGAATAGCCCTGACTACAATAATACTTATAGTGTCCCTGTCACTATTTACTCTGGAGAAAACGTTCTGTTTATTGTCCCCCCCAGCAGTGAAATAAACATCTGCCCATGGTCACATCTGCACATATAATGCTACTATAAACCCTCTCCTCACCTTGGCCTCCTTGATGCCAGGGCACAGCTTACAGATGGTGGCGACTGCCACATCCTCCGACACAATGCCGTAGCCATCCTCGTCCACCTGGGCGAACTCCGCCGCCAGCCATTCGCTCCTCATCTTGCTTCCCAGGCTGCCTTCCACCGCCACACCGCCCCCTTCGCCCGGCCCACCGCCTCCACCTCCTCCCCCGGCACCTCCGATGATTGAAGGGTGTGCCAGCAGGTAGCGAAGCCCCGTCACCCAGATGTTGGCCACATCTGCCGACAACGCCACCAAGTCCAGAGACTGTCAGGAGAGATATGATGAATAATACAGAATGTTACTAAATAAATACTGGAGCAAGTGATTTTTTGTGTGAGCAGTTGCATGTTTTATATGTGCTAAGACTGATTTAAGCCTGTTGTCTTTACCACAGTACGTATGGGCAACTTTGTGTGTAAAGTGTAAATTGATTATGATTTGATATATACTGTAGTTCTGTACTAAAACATCAGGCATATCAGTTTTCTAATGCTGGTTTAGCAGTTTGGTTCACAGATGCAGTTCATTGTTAATGTCAAAGGAAAAGATAAGTAGTGGGGGTTTTCACCAATTTAGCATAAGGTACAAATGTATGAATGTAATTTTATTACAAGAATAAGAATAAAGGTGCAAAGATATGATAAAAAAAAATTCCAATTTAAAGATTAAAAAAGCCACAAATTACAGTGTAAATACACAATAAGAATTTAACCAGCATCAGGATGAGTGCTGCAAATTTACAAGAAAAAAGTTGAAAATATACAGGGGGAAAAATGTGCAGATTTTTGAGAAAAAGTTGCAAATTTATACAAAAAAAACTTGCAAAATTATGAGAAAAAAGATAAATCTTTGAGAAAACTTTCAAATTTACAAGAAAAAAAATGCAAATTTTTGAAAATTTAAATTTATGAAAAAAGCTGAAATTTACAAGAAACTTTTCTGCAAATTTATGAAAAAAGCACATCTTTGAGAAAAAAAATAAAAAATTTATGAAAAAATAAAATTGTAAATTTATGAGAAAAACATGAAAATTTACAGGAAAAAAGGTCACAAATTTAAAAGAAAAAGTTGCAAATTTAAAAGAAAGTTACCAATTTTTGATTAAAAAAAAAGAAGTTTAAAATCTATGAGAAAAATGTTGAATTTTTTCACAAAAAAAATGCAAATTTCCAAGAAAAAAATGCACAAATTTCTGAGATAACGTTGCAATTTTTTAAGGAAAAAATCAAAAATTTATGTGAAAAGAAAAAGATGAAAATTTACAGGAAAAAGGGTCACACATTTAGAAGAAAACACTTGCAAATTTTTGAGAAAAAAATTGAAAATTTACAGGAAAAAAGGTCACAAATTTATGAGAAAAAAGTTACAAATTTAAGAGAAAAAAGTTACAAAGTTTTGAGAAAAAAATGTGAAAATTTACAGCAAGAAAAATTCAAATTTACAAAGAAATTTTTTTGCAAATTAATGAGAGAAAAGTTGTATTTAAAAAAAAAAAAAAAAAAAGTCACAGATTTATGAAAAAGTTTGTGAGAAAAAAGTAAAAAATTCTTGAGAAAAAAGTTTATTATTCTCTTAAAGCAATAAAAGCATGAGACAACATAGGGGGCATTCATCTTTATAACTTAGATCAACTTCTTCTTCTTCTCTTCATACCTGGTACTCGTCTCCATGTATGACAGAGAAGGCCGCTTCCTCAGCCAGCTGCTCAGACAGAGGACCGTTATGGAGGAAGGTCTCCGTGCTCTTCCCGGTGCGGACCTCCCTGATGCTGGAGACGTCCAGCCGAGCCCGGTCCCCATCCTTCTTGGACGGCTCCCAGCGTAAACAGCTTAGGTCTGGGTCCAGGGTGTAGAAACGGCAGTAGACCCTGGAGTTGGGGCGGATCTTCTTCAGTTCGCAACCGCCTTGCATGAATGCCAGGCAATCGGCTGCACTGCTTACCTGGAACAGAAAAATGTGTCTTTTTGTGTCTCTGGGGGTCTTGTTAACATCCCTGGAGTACAATTTGAACAGAAACATTCCTTAATGAGCCAAGACTAGTGGTTAAACTGCTAACTTCAGCTAGCTGCCTAGGTGGTGCTGATGATGTAGCATCATGGCAAAAATATAACAAAATAAGCCAAAATGACGTAAGATATTTTTTATTGACTGTAGATTAAAGAACCTGGTGGAAATAGTGACTGAAATCTAAAGAAAATAACATGAAGGTGGGCTTCCCAGTATGAATGTTAGCATTTAAGCTAACCCCTTTGGTTCCCCGCCCATCTACATGACAGACATCTTGGCTGGCCAATAACACAGCATAACAAAAATAATTTTTTTGTAAGTTGTCTGTGTTTTTTCAACTGATTTACGACAATTTTGCACCGCTGAATCCGAAAATGACATCCGTTTCTCTAGATTAGGTCAGGTTTTTATGCTAAGTTGTAAGCAGTTGTACAGCAGTTGTACAGTTGTACTGTAAATTGAATAGTAGACATCAATAAAGGTAAGTACATGTAAATTAAATGTTACGTCATCATTGTTCAAAATTCAGAGAATTTCAAGAAATAAAGAATTTTACATCATATAAAGCGAAAATACCCGTACATGTAAGCAAAAATGTAAAAAACATGTGGCCATAGTTCAAAAAGTTGACATGATTGAGCAAAACCAATGTGATTTTTGGATTCAGCACATCAAAATTGTCCTAAATCAGCTACAAAAACTTAGACAATAAATTTGGTGTTTACCAGTGTAATAGAGCAGCGGGCAGGTATCAAGGCTATCTCAAACAGGTTCATTTTGTCTTGTTAATGATAAACTGATATTGTTCTTCTATTAAGATGAGGCAAAGGGATGTCTCATACCTTTGACATGTTTCGACTGTCGTCTACGGTCTTCTTCAGAAAACACATTTTTTTTCACCAAAAAGAATGTGAAAAAGAAACAGCAGGGCAATTCACAAGAACGCAAAAAGAAAAGGCAAAACAGGAAAACCTCAAATCAGCAATATCAGACCACTGCAAGATAAACAACCACATCATGGACTGGAACAACGCAAAAATAATTGGATCAGAGGACAACAAACACAAACACTGGATCAAATAAGCAACTGAAATCAGGAAGTGAGCCCACAACACCGTGAACCGAGATGATGGAGCCTTCATGCTCTCACACACCTGGGACTCTTTCCTCCAGAGACCATCACACGGCAGGGGTGTGACCGACCTGGCAGATCTGTCAAATCTGTCAGGATGGTCACGCCTACGAAAAGGATAAAACAGCTGATGTGACACGTCATGGACATCAGATGACGCTTTCTGAAGAAGACTGCAGACGACAGTCAAAACATGTCAAAGGTATGAGACATGCCTTGTCTTAATAGAACAATTGTGTAAGATGTGAAAATGACGAGGCAGAGTTCTTTCTCAGAGTCAGCTTTATTCACATCTCCATCATTTCAAAGCAGAGAAAAAAAGAGAGTGAAACAGTAAACTCTCGTCCTTAAATATCAGGGACTTCACACCTCATAGATCACATGTCACACAGACCACCTTGCATAATAAAGACAGTCACAATGCATTTCTCTCCATATCACTTCCACTGTCTCCCATGCATCCTTTCCTTAATCCCTTAATTGACCCCCCACAGTCTCCAGCCTTGCATACCAAGGCTAAGATTCCTGCCTTTGTTCTGACCTAAAATGTGAGTCACAAAACCGGTCCAACAGGTCCCATGTGTGTTCCCACACAAGCCCCCCCAGCATTTTAGAAAAACAGAACAACAAGAAGATAACCACATGCATGCCGTGATAGCATCAATACACATCAGTCCACATGCTGGATAGGCTTCAGCCTCCTGTCGAATCTGCTGTAGCTGGGGTTCACCGTCTCTGCGGCGCTGTCACACTGGGGGTTTGCCGTCTGGGGGCGGAAACCCTTTGTCAGTCTCTGCGGGTGTTCTGGGGAAACATTACTTTGGGAAACATTACTGTGTGAAACTCTCCGTGGTGGTCTACCTCGCCGCGGGGCCTTTGCCAACAGCCCTTCCTCATCTGCCACCACAAAAGCGGGTTTAAGTCTGTTTATGCCAAATTTCTCTTTCCTACCCCCCAAATCTAGCAAAAACTGGTTGTCCCCTGTTTCTAGCACTCTGAATGGTCCGTCATAAGGCAGCCGCAACGGGGTTCGATGCGCATCGTGTCTAACAAAAACAAACTCTGCGTTCTTCAAAGTTTTAGGCACAAATACGCGCGGAAAACTGTGGTTCGCGGGGCCGGGAAGCGTGCTTGATTCTGTGTTACTCCGCAACAGCTGAGACGGGGAGGCGTCTGGCGCAGGGTTATCTGGGAGAAACTCCCCAGGCAGCCGGAGTGGCTGCGCAAACACGAGCTCCGCTGGTGAGGCTTCTAGATCCTCTTTAGGTGCAGAACGCAACCCCAATAACACCCCTGGTAACTTGTCAACCCAATTTGTATCCGTCAGTGACGCGCTGAGAGCCGCTTTCAATGACCTATGAAAACGTTCGCATAACCCGTTAGCCTGCGGATTGTACACGGCTGTGCGGTGAATTGTGACACCCAGGCTGCGGGCCATTGTCGACCAAAGCTCGGAAACAAATTGAGGGCCTCTGTCAGATGTAATGTCCGACGGAACGCCGAAGCGCGCCACCCAAGCTGTTAAAAATGCGCGCGCCACTTCCTCGGCTGTGGTTGATGCCAGTGGGACCACTTCAGGCCAGCGCGTGGTGCGGTCCACCATTGTCAGAAGATGTGCGCACCCCTGTGACAGCGGGAGGGGTCCAACGAGGTCCACATGAACGTGATCGAACCTCTTGGCCGGAATGTGAAACTGTGTGCCTGTGTACTTTGGCTCGTTGACACGCCGTGCATGCTGCTGCCCACTCTTTGACCTGTTTGTGGAGGCTCGGCCACACAAATTTCTCTCCTACCATTTTTACCGACGCGTGCACTCCAGGGTGCGTCAAAGAATGAACCGAGTCAAAAACGCGGCGGCGCCACGCGGCCGGTACTACTGGACGCGGCCGTCCAGTGGAGACATCGCAGATTAGGGGGGGCATCCCGTCTTGCAGCACCCTGCTCTCCAGCCTTAACCCTGTTGGTCCAGACTGGAGCACACGCACATCCGCGTCATTAACCTGCTCCGCGGCCATGGCTGCATAATCTACCCCTACACTGACTGGGGCCGCCACGGCGCGCGAGAGGCAATCTGCCACTACATTGAGTTTGCCCGCCACATGCTGAATATCAGTGGTAAACTCTGATATGGCGGCCAGCTGTCTCTGCTGCCGGCCTGACCACGGTTCAGAGACCTTGGCCATCGTGAATGTTAGCGGTTTGTGATCAACGAACGCAGTGCTTCCAGCCAGAACTGAAAGTGGCGGATGGCCAAATGGAGAGCAAGCAGCTCCCTGTCGAACGCACTGTATTTACGTTCGCTATCGCGCAAGGTCCTGCTGAAAAATGCGAGGGGCTGCCAAACCCCGGCTACATGTTGCTCCACGACCACCCCTATGGCCACCTCTGACGCGTCAGTGGTGAGCGCTATGCGGGCCATTGGGTCTGGGTGTGCCAACAACGCAGCCTTTGCCAAGGCTGCTTTCACCTCCGAGAACGCTTGGTCCTGCTCCGGGGACCACTCGACCTTATCCGCAGGTTTCTTTTTTTTGAGCGCGGCATACAGCGGCTGCATGCGTTGCGCTGCGCGGGGGAGAAAACGGTTATAAAAATTCATCATTCCCAAAAACTCCTGCAACGCCCTGACTGTCTGTGGCCGGGGGAAATCTGCCACAGCGCGCACTTTGTCAGGCAGCGGAACTGCTCCTTCGGGGGAGACGCGGTGTCCTAAAAAATCGATCTGCGCCACCCCAAACTGACACTTCGCTGGGTTGATTATTAACCCGTGATCTCCCAACCTTCGGAAAACTGTGGCCAGGTGTTTTTCGTGTTCGTCTTCGGACGCGCTGGCTACTAAAATATCGTCCAGATAGACGAACACGAAAGGGAGATCGCGAAGCACCGTGTCCATCATGCGTTGGAACGTCTGAGCAGCCCCTTTAAGTCCAAATGGCATGCGTAAAAACTCGAATAAACCAAACGGAGTTATTACCGCTGTTTTGGGTATGTCCTCAGCGCGCACTGGGACTTGGTGGTAACCGCGGACCAAGTCTATTTTAGAAAAAATGCGCGCCCCTGCCAAATGAACCGAAAAATCTTGGCTATGTGGGATTGGGTAGCGGTCATACGCTGTAGCGTTGTTTAACCTGCGGAAATCCCCGCAAGGGTGCCATGATCCGTCAGCTTTCGGGACCATATGTAGGGGGGAAGCCCACGGACTGGTTGAACGTCGGATAATGCCCAACCTCTCCAGGTTGGCGAACTCCTTGAGCGCTATGGCTAGTTTAACTGCGTCCAAGCGCCAAGCTTTTGCAAAAACGGGCAGTCCGGTAGTGGTAATAAAATGCTCCATCCCGTGCTTAGCGACTGTTGCCAAAAAAGTGGGGACAGTGAGTGCTGGGAACTGAGTGAGCAGTGTGTGGAACTTACGGCCTGCTGCTGTGACGTTGGCTTGTGCTGTTGGCGGGGCCACTCGCGCTGTACAGGGGATAGAATCAAAAGAAAGTGCATTAACCAGGTGCCTGTTAGCGAGATCAACCAACAACCCATGTGAGCACAAAAAATCAGCCCCCAGCATATTGAAATTTACTGTTGCTACAACAAAAGTCCACTCATATGCACGGCCGTGTAGAGACAGAAGCAGAGTCTTCTCACCAAAGGTCTTAATCTCCGAGCCGTTCGCCGCTGTCACCAGTGGACCTCCGGAACCAGCCAGTCTGTCCGCGTAGGAAGGTGTGATGAAACTCAACTGGGAGCCTGTGTCGATGAGGAACTGCCTCCCAGAGCGTGCGTCCGACAAGTAGAGCAGCTTGTTCTCTTCCCCGAGGGCCGCGGCTGCTACCGACCCCCGGTCTTGGCGTTTCCCGAATGCCCGAACTGGCACGGCGGTACACACTTGCGTGCCCTCTCTGCGAAGCGGCGATGGTAGAAACAAAAGACGTCCGGTCCACACTCCCTGGCCCTTGCCGCCGCCGTCGTCGGTGAGTCTGGCACCGCTGCCTCTGGCCTCCTGTCATCTCCGGTCGTCGCGCCGAGTTCCGCTGCAGCGGCTGTGGCTGCGCGCCGCTTGGTGGCGTTGACAATCCGCTGCGTCTCTCGGCCCAGCGTGCGGTAGTCCCGTAGGACCAAAAGTGGCGAACTGGCCAGAACCGCTCTCGCTGCTGACAGTAGAGTCCTGAGGAAGAGGTGGGTGAAAATGAAGTGATCGTCGTCAGAGTCTTTCAACCTCAACAACCTCTCCATCAGGCTCGTGGGCATGTTGTTTCCTCCTCTGTCAGCGCCAGGAGCCTCTCTGCTCGCTCCTCCGCCGAGGGGGTGAATTGCTGGATGAGTGCAGCCTTCAACGCGCCGTATTTGTCGCTCTCCGGCGGCTGGTCGATCAGGCTCTCCACATGCTGGGCCATGTTGTTGTCCAGCTTTGCGACTACGTGGTAGAATTTCGTGGCATCTACCGATATCCCCCGGAGGTTGAACTGCGCCTCAACCGCGTTGAACCAGGAGCGTGGATTGTTCTGCCAGAAATCCGGTAGCTGGACTGTAGCGGCATTCGCCTGGCTGGGGACTCCTGAAGCGGCTGGCCCGGGGGAATTTTCTTCTTCCATGATACGTCTCGGGTCACCAGTGTGGAAGATGTGAAAGTGATGAGGCAGAGTTCTTTCTCAGAGTCAGCTTTATTCACATCTCCATCATTTCAAAGCAGAGAAAAAAGAGAGTGAAACAGTAAACTCTCGTCCTTAAATATCAGGGACTTCACACCTCATAGATCACATGTCACACAGACCACCTTGCATAATAAAGACAGTCACAATGCATTTCACCACCTTGCATAATAAAGACAGTCACAATGCATTTCTCTCCATGATATCACTTCCACTGTCTCTCATGCATCCTTTCCTTAATCCCTTAATTGACCCCCCACAGTCTCCAGCCTTGCATACCAAGGCTAAGATTCCTGCCTTTGTTCTGACCTAAAATGTGAGTCACAAAACCGGTCCAACAGGTCCCATGTGTGTTCCCACACAATATCAGTTTTAGGTATCAAGGCTAGTGACGTTTACCATTTCTTGATGTACAGGAAAAATACCTGGAAAAGTTCAAACAAATACGAGATAAAAGCTGTGTGGGGTTTTTTTTTAAGAGAAATGTTTTGATATTTTTTCTCGATAATCATGTGACCAATAGCCAAGTTTCCAAAAACACAAATTTTTCAGTCTGTGACTCCTTTAGTTTTATTTTAGACTGATCTTCACAATCCATTTCAGACTCACCTTCTTCTCTGAAGGCATGCTGCTGAAGGACACTGTCTTTTTCCTGACACCGCCCACCTTCTGCACAGATGGATCCTGGGAAAAAAGATAAAGGCAGAAGGCCTGAGGGTCAAAATGAGAGGCAGATAGGTATCAATCGACCAATCAAAGTTCTGAAAATATATTCCAAATGCCTCCATGGTTCTATATGAATTACCCCAGCAATGTTTAGAATTTCCATCAACCAAGACTGGAATTACAACAATAGCATGGACGGATATTTCATGTCACTGCTGGTGGGGGACAATAAACAGAACATTTTCTCCAGAATAAAGATTGAGGGGGACATTATAGTCGTGGCTCAATGCAACATTGTGTTTAGGGGCCCCTATTTTTGTAATATGGAAGAGTTCAAACTCTTTAGAACAAAAACTTTACAAAAACAAGCTTGAGTCTTTGTCTAGATGAAGAGAGCGAATTTAAGGCATTACAGAGAATAAAAACTTAACCAACATTCATATGAATGTTGCAAATTTAAAAGGAAAAAAATCAGAAATTCCCAAGAAAAAAGTTGCAGATTTATGATGCAAAAAACAGCAAATTTATGAGAAAAAAATTAGCAAATTCATGAGGAAAAAAATGCATGTTTGCAAGAAAAAAAAATTAAAAGAAAAAAGTTGCAAATTTATGAAAAAAGATGCAAATTTACGAGAAAAAATAGCAAATTCATGAAGAAAAAAATGTATGTTTGCAAGAAAAAAAATAAAAAATTAAAAAAGAAAAAAATTGCAAATTTGTGAAAAAAAGCTGCAAATTTAAAAGAAAAAGTTGCAGATTTATGGAAAAAGTTGCAAATTTATGAGAAAAAAGTTACAGATTTGCAGTAATGAAATAACAGGTTCTCACAGGCTACTGAAGACTTTTCAATTCATTCATCTTCTTCTGCTTAATCTTTTTCGGGTCGCGGGGGGGCTGGAGCCTATCCCAGCATCTTTGGGCGAGAGACAGGGTACACCCTGGACAGATCGCCAGTCCATCGCAGGGCCAACACAGAGAGACAGACAACCATTCACTCTCACAGTCATACCTAAGGACAATTTAGAATCCCCAGTTTGATGCCAATTAACCTAACTTGCATGTTTTTGGCATGTGGGAGGAAACCGGAGAAATCTCGGAGTAAACCCACATGGACACGGGGAGAACATGCAAACTCCACACAGATCACTGTTGGTTGGGGGCTGGGATCGAACCCAGGATCCCCCAGCCAAGGGTGAGTTGCTGTGCTGCCGCAGTGCTAACCACTCCGCCACCGTGCCGCTCCTTTTCAATTCAATTCAATTCAACTTTATTTATATAGCGCCATTTCACAACAACAGTCATCTCATAGCACTTTCAAATGTAGGGGAAACCCCCACAATTGCAGAAAGACCCCAGCAATCAGGCGATCCCCTGTGAGCAAGCACTTTTTTTTTTTTTTTTTGTTACTTATTTGTACCCGTAGGTAGACTTGGTTTGCAGTCTGGTGACAAGCCACCGGCTGCTGGTCGCTGCGTGCGCGAGTGCCCTAAACCTACATGTTTTGGTGTGCGGGAGGAAACCGGAGAAATCCCGGAGTAAACCCGCGCAACACGGGGAGAACATGCAAACTCCACACAGCTCACTGTTGGTCGGGGGCTGGGATCGAACCCACGATCTCATGATCCCCGCGGTCCCCCGGCCGAGGGTAAAACTGTGCTGCCACAGTGCTAAACCACTGCGCCACCGTGCAGCCCCACGGCTGCACTTGGCGAGAGTGGAGAGGAAAAACTCCCTTTTAACAGGACAAAACCTCTAGCAGAACCAGGCTCAGGGAGGGGCAGTCATCTGCTGCGACTGGCTGGGGGGTGAGGGGATAGAGAAGATGAGAACAGACATGTAGAGCGCAAACATTAAAGGGGAGAAGCCCAGTACATTATTGGAGGTCCCCCGGCTGTCTAAATCTATTAGCAGCATAACTAAGGGAGGGTTTAGAGACACATGATCCCTCCTAATTGTAAGCTATATCGAAAAGGAAGGTTTTTACCCTATTCTTAAAAACAGAGATTGAGTCTGACTCCCGAATCCAGATTGGTAACTGGTTCCACAGGAAGGGACTTTGATAACTGAAGGCTCTGCCTCCCATTGTACTTTTGGAGACTTTTGCACATGTTTGACAGCCCTACTACATACAAAGTGCATGGGAAAAACACTGACCAATGCAAACTTCTCCTAGCAAATGCAAATATTGGTAAATGACAATGAATACCAAACTGCAACTTCTGTTGTATCTTGAATGTCTTGAATTTGTATAAACACTATACTGTTATTTTACTATCAAACCCTTCTTGGCAGAACTGAAGTCTTTCAGTTTAGGTCAAAGTTTTCTGACACTTCTTAGCACAAAGGAGTGTTCGACTCATCAGGATGACAAACAAATAGAAACGTACAGCTCTATTCACATCCATTTTGCTGTCTAATATACACCTGGCTCGTATCCCGCTGAGGCCTCTGCTTCCCGTCTCCAGATTTGTGCAGCTATGACAGAATGATTGGCAGCTCCATCTCCACTTGGTGTGCAAATGTCATTGTTAATTTTCATTAGAGCTGCAGCGTGGGATTTTCACCGAGGCCTCCGCTGATTTCTAATGAGTAGCAAATGACTGCGATAATTGCATGCGGCGCTGAACGCAGCGTCTCCTGTATCGCCTTTTCTCTTCAACCAGCCACCGCTTGGTTGGTACACACACACAGCACAGTGTGGCCTTCTGCAGAGTTACTGTAATGGCTGATTTTTTTTTAAATATCTGAAATGGCTACAGACAAGCTGAACAGCCTTGAACATGGAAAAGAAATGTGGTGCAAACAGCAGAGGTGATAAAAACACAGAAACCAATCATCCACAGAAAATCCCTCACAGTTCTGTCAACAGCAAAGAAATACCACATCAATATGATATTGATCTGAGTGTTTACACAACATATTGTGACCAAAAAAAACAATTACAGTTCATGGCTGCCACAGAAGTGTGTAGTTACAGTTCTAGGGATTCACACATCAGGCTGCAGTGAAGGTTATCAGATATACAGTGGTGTAAAAAAGTGTTTGCCCCCTTCCTGATTTCTCTTTTTTTTATATGTTTGTCACACTTAAATGTTTCAGATCATCAAACAAATTTAAATATTAGACAAAGATAATACAAGTAAACACAAAATGTAGTTTTTAAATGAAGGTGTTTATTATTAAAGAAAAAAAAAAAATCCAAACCTACATGGCCCTGTGTGAAAAAGTGATTGGCCCCTGTGTGAAAAAGTGATTGGCCCCTAAACCTAAGAACTGGTTGGGCCACCCTTGGCAGCAACAACTGCAATCAAGTGTTTGCGATAACTGGCAATGAGTCTTTTACAGCGCTGTGGAGGAATTTTGGCCAACTCATCTTTGCAGAATTGTTGTAATTAAGCCACATTGGAAGGTTTTCAAGCATGAACGACCTTTTTAAGGTCATGCCACAGCAACTCAATTGAATTCAGGTCAGGACTTTGACTAGGCCACTCCAAAGTCTTCATTTTGTTTTTCTTAAGCCATTCAGAGGTGGACTTGTTGATGTGCTTTGGATCATTGTCCTCCTGCAGAACCCAAGTGCACTTCAGCTTGAGGTCACAAACAGATGGTCGAACATTCTCCTTCAGGATTTTGTGGTAGACAGTAGAATCCATGGTTCCATTTACCACAGCAAGTCTTCCAGGTCCTGAAGCAGCAAAACAGCCCCAGACCATCACACTACCACCACCATATTTTACTGTTGGTATGATGTTCCTTTTCTGAAATGCGGTGTTACTTCTACGCAGGATGTAATGGGAAACACGCCTTTCAAAAAGTTCAATTTTTGTCTCGTCAGTCCACAGAGTATTTTCCCAAAAGTGTTGGGGATCACCAAGATGTTTTCTGGCAAAACTGAGATAAGTCTTTATGTTCTTTTTGCTCAGCAGTGGTTTTCGTCTTGGAACTCTGTCATGCAGGCCATTTTTGCCAAGTCCCTTTCTTATGGTGGAGTCATGAACACTGACCTTAACTGAGGCAAGTGAGGCCTGCAGTTCTTTGGATGCTGTTGTGGGGTCTTTTGTGACCTCTTGGATGAGTCATCGCTGTGCTCTTGGGGTAATTTTAGTTGGCTGGCCACTCCTGGGAAGGTTCACCACTGTTCCATGTTTTCGCCATTTGTGGATAATGGCTCTCACTGTGGTTTGCTGGAGTCCCAAAGCTTTAGAAATGGCTTTATAACCTTTTTTAGACTGAAAGATTTCAATTACTTTGTTTATTTTTTTGATACATACTTTATTTCGAACAAAAAAGTAAAACAAAAACAAAACAAATGACAAGTGCAATAAAGTAACAGTATACGGTGTTCGAAAGGGAGAAGGAAGAAGTGAACACTTATTAATTCCAACTCCTCTTTTCCATAAATACAACCCATGTGAAATATATACAAATTACCACATTTAGGACCCCAAGTAAACAATTAACTATATTTTGTACATATCAACATTAACACCCATCCATCCCAACATGCATACAGTCCATACATCAAAACCAGCCCCAAACAACACAGATATACACAGTGCTGTCCCACCCACCATTCCATAGTGTCCCAGAATGAGCATAGTGAATCGTACATATAAATACTACCCTTCTAACATATATTCTTTCAGCAAATAATGTTTATACCTCTTTTTGAATTGATTTCTGTTTGTACATAGTTTCAGTTCTGGCTCCAGACTGTTCCACAAATCCACCCCACAGACAGATATGCACATACTTTTCTTAGTTGTTCGTATCTTGGGTTTTGGAAAGTTTAAGTCTCCTCTCAAATTATAATCATTGTCTCTTTTTTTAAATATTTTTTGTATATTAGTTGAGAGTTGATTATTAATTGCCCTGTACATTACTTGTGCTGTCTTAAATTTAACTAAATCCATGAACTTTATGACATGTGACTTTAAAAACAACAAATTGGTAGGTCTCTATATCCTACATTATTTATTATCCTTATAGCTCTTTTTTGTAATGTGCATATTGACTGTAGGTTGGTCTTGTAGGTGTTTCCCCAGACTTCTACACAGTAGTTAAGATAAGGTAGAAACAGTGAATTGTACAGTAAGAACAATGATTTATAGTCCAAGATGTGTCTTGTCTTCCCCAGTATCCCTATACATTTTGTCAACTTGGCCCGGATGTGACTGATGTGAGGTTTCCAGCAGATTTTATTGTCTAGCGTCACCCCCAGAAACTTATTTTCCTGTACTGTTTCTATTCTGGTATCATCTATCATTACCATTATTTCATGATTTATTTTATAATTTCCAAACAACATAATCTTTGTTTTTTTCAGATTTTGAGATAATTTATTTTTGTTGAACCACTGCATTAACCTTTTCATTTCAGTTGTGTCCACCTCTAAAACCTGCTGCAAATTCTCACCAGTGCAAAGGATATTTGTGTCATCCGCAAACAAAATAAATTTCAGAATTTTTGATATTTGGCATATGTCATTTATATACAAGATAAAGAGTTTGGGTCCCAAAACTGACCCCTGGGGCACACCACAAGTGATGTCCATGAAGGATGATTTGTGCTCACCAATTTGTACAAATTGTTGTCTGTTACTTAAATAACTTTCCACCCAACTCAGTCCGATCCCTCTTATCCCATACCTTTCCAGTTTCCTTAGTAGAATTCTGTGGTCAATGGTGTCAAAAGCTTTCTTTAAATCTATAAATACTCATACAGCAAACTTTTTTTTATCTATACAACTAGTAATTTCTTCAGTAAGTTCGATCAGTGCCAAAGATGTAGATTTATCTGCTCTAAAACCATACTGGCTGTCTGTAAGGAGGTTGTGTTTTTCAATGAAATCATCCAGTCTCTTAGTGAAGATTTTTTCAAGTATTTTGGAGAATTGTGAGAGTAAAGAGACTGGCCTGTAATTTGTGAAATAATGACTGTCTCCAGTTTTGTATAGTGGTATTACTTTTGCTATTTTCATTTTGTTTGGAAATTTACCAGTTTTGAAATGACAGGTTACAGATGTGGGTGAGTGGCTTAACAATTCCTTCAATTACTTTTTTCACTATTGTCATGTCAATTTCATTCCAGTCCGTTGATTTTTTTGTTCTTAAATTTACTCACAGTCTCGATAATTTCCTTTTCAGTAACTGCACCCAAAAAGATTGTGTTTGGATTTCTATCTTCTATTTCATTTACAGAACCACTGTTGTTTGTTTCTGGTGTCACTATTGATTTTGCTAATTCAGGACCAACGTTTACAAAAAATTTATTGAAACCACTGACCACATCCTCCATATTATTTATCAAATTGCCATTTTCAATAAAATATTCTGGATAATTAGCATTCTTAGGTCGATTACTAATAATCCCATTGAGTACTTGCCATATTCCTCTTATTTTTATTATCCTCTAATATTCTGTTGTAGTATTCTTTCTTACAAGTCCTCATTATATTAGTAAGCTTATTTTTATATCTTTTATATTTGATCTCAGCCTCCACCATTCTGCACTTAATGAATTGTTTATATAGTGTATTTTTCTTTTTACATGCATTTAATAACCCCTTGGTGACCCAAGGAATATTTTTGTTTTGTTGTCTATCACTGTATTGTTTTATAGGACAGTTTTTATTGTACAATGATTGAAATATTTGTAAAAATTTATCATATGCTTTATTATTATCATTTTCATCATAAACTATCTTCCAGTCTTGTATTAATAATTCCTTTGCCAGTAAATACATAGATTCTTCAGTTCTTATTCTTTTATATTTAATATTTTTGGTATGCTTTTTCTTCCTATAATCACATTGATAGACAACAAAAATCAGCAAGTGGTCACTGATATCATTCAATAAAAGCCCACTCATGATATTATTTTCCATAATGTTTGTGAATATGTTACTATTAGTGTGGCACTGTGTGACGTGATTCTGCTAGGTCTGGTAATTGTTGGATGTAAGCCCATACTGTACATTGTGTTGATAAATTCTTCTGTCAAACTATGTTGTTTTGAATTCATAAGATCTATATTGAAATCCCCACAGATGAACATAACTTTATGAGTTAGTTTTGCATACATTTTTTCCATCCAGTCCTTAAATAAGTCAATGTTTGATCCAGGTGTTCTATATACACAGCTCACTACTATATTCTTCACATTGTCCAGACAGATTTCTATTGTAATACATTCAAATAAATCATCCACAGTTACTGACAGATTTTCAACAACCTTGTATTGCAAGCTCTTGTCAACATAAATTGCAACTCCTCCTCCTTTTTTCACTTTTCTATTTATATAATTTAATTCATAGCCATCCATGGTAAAATCCACTCCTTTCTCTTCACAGAGCCACGTCTCTGATATTGCCACAATATTGAATGGCTCTTTAAACTGATGTAAATAATCTTTAATGTTATTAAAGTTGGCATAGAGACTTCTGTTGTTGAAGTGGATCATAGAAATATTGAAATCAGATGTGACAATTGTGTTAAACTGTTCATCCGTGTAGTAACTACAGTCATTATTGATGGAGCTAAATAAATTATTATCAGGGTCTATGTTATATTGTACGTCCTGTGGGTTGTGATCTGTATATTCAAAAACTTTCAGTTCCTGTTTGTTGATCTTTTGTTTCATGTTGTTAAATGTCCTGATGCAGATGAGTATAATCCTTCAGTGTCCTACAGTTGTCTCTTGTTGCTGTCGACTCCATAACCTAATATTCATTGATATTTGTCCAGTTCCATAATATTTCGGATGTTAATGACCTTGGCTTTTTCAGGTGATCCATTTAATTTTATGTATATTTTACAGTTTGATGTCCAGGTGTTTTGAATCTTTTTCTGCTTTCTCAGGCATCTTGCTTTTCTGGCTATTTCTGCGTTTTCTTTTGTAAGGTGCTCGTTTATATAGATGTTCATTCCTTTCAGTTTCCTACCTTGTTTTAGCAGCGCAGTCTTGTGTTTTCTATTCACAAACCTCATGATCACAGCTGGTTTGTCGCTGTTTTTCCTGGGCAGAGGGTGGCAGGCCTCAGTGGTGTTACAGTCCAGCTGGATTCCTTTGGACTGCAGGAAGGCCGCCACTTGTTGCTCCGTGGATTCATCTTCCAGCGCGTCGAGCCTCCCTCCGCTGTCGGCGGCCACCGCCCGAGCATATGATCGGGGTTTAATGTGAAGCCCCGTGATGATCACGTTGTTCACCCGTTCTCATTTGTTCCTGAATTTCTTTGAATCGCAGCATGATAGTTTGAGGATCTTTTGGTCTACTTCACTTTGTCAGGCAGGTGCTATTTAAGTGATTTCTTGATTGAGAACAGGTGTGGCAGTAATCAGGCTAGGGTGTGGCTAGAGAAATTGAACTTGCTTTCCAAAGATGTGATAAACCACAGTTAATTTATGTTTTAATGGGGGGCAATCACTTTTTCACCCAGGCCCATGTAGGTTTGGATTTTTTTTCCCCCTTAATCATAAACACCTTCATTTAAAAACTGCATGTTGTGTTTACTTGTGTTATCTTTGTCTAATATTTAAATTCGTTTGATGATCTGAAACATTTAATGTGTGACAAACATACAAAAAATGAGAAATCAGGAAGGGGCAAACACTTTTTCACACCACTGTATCTGAGCCTGATTTCTCACTTCTTTGGGCTCAGCAGTGTCTGGAATGGACCACTGCACATGGGAAGGTGTACTGTAGTCAGATGTATCCGTATTCAAGATACAACGCTACGTGTTTGGCACCAGAGAGGACAAGGACTGTGCCAACTGTTATCAGCAGCAAGTCCAAATGCCAGGATCCGTCATAGTACAGGGTTGTATCAGTGCCACTGGCAAAGATTATTTGTGCTTCTGTGATGGCCCTGTTAATGCGGAGAAGGAGATTGAGATTTCGGAGCAGTATATAAATGGGCAGCTATTTCATTTCACTGTTGGGGGGGGGGGGAACAAAAAGAATATTTTCTCAAGAGTAAATATTGAGGGGGACACGTAACAGTGCATCTGGAAAGTATTTACAGTGCTTCACTTTTTCCACATTTTGTTATGTTACAGCCTCATTCCAAAATGGATTAAATTCATTTTTTCCTCAAAATTCTACATGCAATACTCCATAATGACAATGTGAAAAAAGTTTTGAGATTTTTGCTAATTTATTAAAAATTTAAAAACTAAGAAATCACATGCACATAAATATTAACAGCCTTTGTCATGAAGCTCAAAATTGCGCTTAGGTGCATCCTGTTTCCACTGATCATCCTTGAGATGATTCTACAGCTTAATTGGAGTCCACCTGTGATAAATTCAGTTGATTAGACATGAATTGGAAAGGCACACACCTGTCGATATAAGGTCCCACAGTTGACAGTGCATGTCAGAGCACAAACCAAGCATGAAGTCAAAGGAACTGTCTGTAGACCTCCAAGACAGGAATGTCTCAAGGCACAAATCTGGGGAAGGGTGCAGAAAAATTTCTGCTGCTTTGAAGGTTCCAAATAGCACAGTGGCCTCCATCATCCGTAAATGGAAGAAGTGTGGAACCACCAGGATTCTTCCTAGAGCTGGCCGGCCATCTAAACTGAGTGATCAGGGGAGAAGGGCCTTAGTCAGGGAGGTGACCAAGAACACTATGGTCACTCTGTCAGAGCTCCAGCATTCCTCTGTGGAGAAAGGAGAACCTTTCAGAAGGACAACCATCTCTGCAGCAATACACCAATCAGGCCTGTATGGTAGAGTGGCCAGACGGAAGCCACTCCTTCGTAAAAGGTACATGGCAGCCCCCCTGGAGTTTGTCAAAAGGCACCTGAAGGATTCTCAGACCATGAGAAACAAAATTCTCTGGTCTGATGAGACAAAGATTGAACTCTTTGGCATGAATGCCAGCGTCACGTTTGGAGGAAACCAGGCACCGCTCATCACCAGGCCAATACCATCCCTACAGTGAGGCATGGTGGTGGCAGCATCATGCCGTGGGAATGTTTTTCAGCGGCAGGAACTGGGAGACTAGTCAGGATAGAGGGAAAGATGAATGCAGCAATGTACTTCCTGGCTGACATCCTGGATGACATCCTGGATGAAAACCTACTCTAGAGCACTCTTGACCTCAGACTGGGGAGACGGTTCATCTTTCAGCAGGGCAACGACCCTAAGTACACAGCCAAGATATCAAAGGAGTGGCTTCAGGACAACTCTGTGAATGTCCTTGAGTGGCCCAGCCAGAGCTCAGACTTGAATCCAATTGAACATCTCTGGAGAGACCGGAAAATTGTTTGCACTGATGCTTCCCACCCAACCCGATGGAGCTTAAGAGGTGCTGCAAAGAGGAATGGGTGAAACTGTCCAAAGATAGGTGTGCCAAACTTGTGGCATCATATTCAAAAAGACTTAAGGCTGTAATTGCTGCCAAAGGTGCATCAACAAAGTGCTGAGCAAAGGCTGTGAATACTTATGTATGTACATGTGATTTCTTATCTTTTTATTTTTAATAAATCTGCAAAAATTTAAAAAAAAAATTCATGTTGTCATTATAGGGTATTGTGTGTAGAATTTTGAGGAAAAAAATTAATTTAATCCATTTTGGTATAAGGCTGTAACATAACAAAATATGGGAAAAGTGAAGCGCTGTGAATACTTCTCAGATGCACCGTGAGTACAGTATTATTGTAGTCAGGTCCATTCCTGGGTTTTAGGGGGCAATATTCAAGATTGTGTAATAGGGTGTCAGGATGTGGGTTGGAGTCTTGTTCCCTTCTTGTGTTGCTATTTAAGTTTCTTGTCCCCAGCATGAGGTCTCCAACCCATATCCTTGATTTAAGTTCATCTGGGTTTTTCTGTATTTGTTTCTCATTTATTATGGTCTTGGCTTTGTATTTTGTTCATTCCTGCTTTAAGTTTATTTTTGGGTTTTGTAATCACTATTGTTTATGATAGTCCTGTTTGTCATTTTATTAATCTTATTCATCTTCTATCTGGGTTTGAGTTTCCTGTGTGTTTATGTTCATCTTAGTCTTGCTTAGTCCTTGCATTGTTTAGTTCCTGATTAGTCACAGTTGTTTTGGGTTTTTGTTAATCAGTGTTCACCTGCTATTTAAAGGACGCAGCTCCTTAGCTGGGTGCTGCATCATTTGTCATCATTCTGGCATTCTACACACACTTCTGTCTGTCCTGCCTGCCTAGTCCGTGAGTTTTTCTGCCTGTGAGTTTTTGTCTGCCCTGCCAAGCCTTGCATGTTTTGTTTCAGCTTCCAAGCTGGTTTTTTGAGTTTATTATTAAAATGATTTTGAACGCTCGCTATGCATCTGGGTTCTGCTCTCTGCCCCGAGGGGTGAACCATGACATAGGGAAGAATTCAAACTCTATAAAATGTGGGAAAAACATCTCTGTCTGTCTGTCTCGTCCCATTACATATAAAAATTTAACAAGCATCCATGTGAATGTTCTGAAATTAATGAGAAAAAAGCTGCAAATTAATTTACCTGAAAAAAGTTACAAATTTACCTAAATTAACGAGAAAAAAGTTGCAAATTAATGACAAAAGATCCAAATTTACCAGAAAAAAGTTGCAAATTAATGAGAAAGTTGCAAATTAATGAGAAAGTTGCAAATTAATGAGAAAAAAGTTGCAAATTTACATGAAAAAGTTGCAAATTAATGAGAAAAAGCTGCATATTAAAAAGTTGCAGATTAACAAGAAAAAAGTTGCAAATGTACATGAAAATGTTGCAAATTAACAAGAAAAAAGTTGTAAATGAATGAGAAAAAAGATGCAAATTTACATAAAAAAGTTGCAAATTTATATGAAAAAAGTTGCAAATTGGCGAGAAAAGTTGCAAATTAGCAAGAAAAAAAGTTGCAAATTAATGAGAAAAAATTTGCAAATTTATGGAAGGTGCCCTACTGAGAAATAAATGGAAGAAAGGTAGTCCAAAGACATGCTTGTGTTTATATATAGCTGTTTGTCTCTCTTCAACCCATAAATGTTTAATGCGACCAGTAATTGAAAGTGCTTTAAGAGAGGCCATTAAGGTTAGAAAAGGAAAACACATCAATAGGTTTCCATTCTACAGCAGATGACATGCAGATAAAGAAGGACCGAGTCTGATAGTGATTACCTCTGGAAGGAAAAGGACGGAAATCAGACAGAAAAGGAAGAATGGCTACCCCATCGGCTATGCAAACACACACATTGATTTCCACTTTCAATATGAGCAGCGCAGTGGCGGAGTGGTTAGCACTGTGGCAGCACAGCAACCCACCCTTGGCCGGGGGATCCTGGGTTCGATCCCAGCCCCCGACCAACAATGATCTGTGTGGAGTTTGCATGCTCTCCCCATGTCTGCGTGGGTTTACTCCGGGATTTCTCCGGTTTCCTCCCACATGACAAAAAACATGCAAGTTAGGTTAATTGGCATCAAACTGGGGATTCTAAATTGTCCTTAGGTATGACTGTGAGAGTGAATGGTTGTCTGTCTGTCTGTGTTGGCCCTGCGATGGACTGGCGATCTGTCCAGGGTGTACCCTGCCTCTCGCCCAAAGATGCTGGGATAGGCTCCAGCCCCCCCACGACCCGAAAAGGATTAAGCGGAAGAAGATGGATGGATGGATGGATATTCCCATGCCTCCTCACTCACAGAGAAACACAGACGGGCAGCGAGGTCAGACATTCCAATAAGAGCTTGTTTGTCTTGATTTTACACAGCCGTCCACCAAATCACTTTTTTATTAAGTTGGTTGGCGGGGAGGCCGGACAGGCAGGACTTAGAGAAAGCAGGTCAGAGGGTATTTAGGGGGGCAGATCAGGCTGCGGATCGCAGCGGCGCTCTAGAGACCACAGCTGGGACACAAACGGCGCTAATCCCGAGCGAGTGGTTTTTGCATGTATGCATGTGTGTGCATTTCCACGGCCACTTTGACGTCCGCACCGTGTCATCCAGGAAATGATTGCCGTATCATCACAGAGCTGAATGCTGATTGGACTAAAAAAAAATACAGCTGCAGTCTGGCCTGACAACATCACCATTAAAAGGGTTTTTTTCTCATAAATTTTCATTTTTTTTAATTGTAAACTTATTACCGTTTTCTCACAAAATTGCTACTTTTTCTGGTAATTTTTTTTAATTATTTGCAAAAAATTTGTTGTTTTTATTGCAAAACTGTTTGGGTGTTTGCTTCTTTTTTTTCAAAATTTGTTATATTTTTGGCATAAAAATGTGTTTTGCTTTTTTTTTTTCTAAATTTGGCATATTTTTATTTTGCAAATTTAAAACCTTTATCAAGTAAAATGGAAGACTTTCATGTGTAATTTGTGCCATTTTTCCCTGTAAAGTTATAAGCTTTTTTAAAAAAATTTTGGCATAATCTTCCACTTTTCTCATAAGATTGTCTTAAATGATTGCTACCCTTTCAGGTTAAAAAAAAGCTGGCTTTTTCATGTAAATTTGCAACTGTTTTCTAATAAAATGTGACCCGTGCTGGCAAAATGAGTCAGAATGTGCACCACGTCACTACGAGCTACAGGCACGAGACGTCATAAATCACGACTCTTTCTTTGTTTGGTAGCGGCAAGTCCCGGGAAAACCCCCATGAGTGCCTGGTATCATTGTAAAGCTTAGAAATTGTACTTTCCAAAAATACATATGTTTTTGTGGAAGACGTAACTTCCGACCGATCGAACGCGAGTTTTAAACCTAGCCAAAATATAAACAAATCAACTTTTTCCGGGTCTGTTTTTGTGCACTTCCTACAAATTAAATATCATTTTGGAGGTCTTTCAATACAGAATATGGAAAAAAACATTCCCTCAGTTTTGATAATTTCCTCAAAGTGACTCATTTTGCCAGCACGGGTCACAAATTTTAGCTTTTTTGGGGTAAAATTGTGATTTTTGTATTGTCAAGTTGTTGCTTTTCCCCTCATAAAATTGCAACATTTTCCTTAAATTTTGAGAATGTTATTTTGATAAATTTTCAGCTAGCTATTCTCCTAAATTAATTATATATTTTTTTTTGGTCATTTTATTAGCATTCATGGGGAAAACTGCACAATTTCTTACATAAATTTATTAAATTTTTTCTCATAAAACTCCAACTTTTTCCAGTAAATTTGTGATTTCTTTTCCAGAAATTTTGTGACTTTTTTTCTTACAAATTTGTGGGCATGTTTCTCTCAGAAAATTACAAAATTTTTCTCTAAATTTGTGAGATTTTTTTTTGTACAAGTTTTCAGATTTTCTCATTTTCTGCTTTTTAGGAAATTTTTCTCATGAATATGTAACCTTTTTTTCTCGTAAATCTATTGCTTTTTTTTTTCTTCTTGGAAATAGGAGGGCTTTTTTCCAAGGCTTCAGGGAGCCACTACTGATGGGCAAATCGTAGAGCCACAGGTTGCAGACCCCTGAGGTAGACGAATGAAAAGAAAGTGGCTGAATGTGAATGGCTGTCCTTCAGTAAAGATGCAAGACTAAAGAAACGGATCAACTGGATTGGAAACTGCATACAGGAATAAATATCAAACACAGAGGAAAGCACTGCAGCAAATTCACTTGAACAGATGAGGGGTTTAAAAGAGGATTGAGATGCAACAAGTGGAGACACAGCAAGATGAGACGGAAGCAAAACTAGAATACATGGATCCGAAACAAAAAGGTCATTACATCGGAGAGCAGCAGATGAAGTGGGTATAGCAGCCGGCTCTTCACTTCAGTGGATCCACACACAAACAGCAAAGCAGACCTTCATTCTTAAGTGTATGGGCACAGTGAGACGAAAGCAAAAATCAGCAGTAGCAAACACAGCTCAAGCTAATTAACGTTAGATCTGACAGTATGAATGAAATGAGAATTGCACTCAGAGATGGAGTTGTAGGCCCATGTACTTTTTTAAAAAAAAATTGATCTTTCATGACCCTGTGACCTTGACATTTGACCTTTTGACAACAAAAGTATACCCATAGGTGCTTCAAGACAGCCGTCTGCCAAAGGCACAGAAAAAAGTTGCAAATTTACATGAAAAAAGTTGCAAAATGACAAGAAAAAGTTGCAAATTAATGCAAAAAAGTTGCAAATTTGAGAAAAATTGCAAATTGATGAGAAAAAGTTGCAAATTTCCAAGAAAAAAATTACCAAATTAACAAGAAAAAAGCTGCAAATTTCCATGAAAAAAAAAATCCAAATTAACAAGGAAAAAGTTGCAAATTTCCATGAAAAAAGTTTTAAATTAATGAGAAAAATTAACCTTTCATGAACCTGTGGCTTTGATGTTTGACATTTTGACAGCAAAACTGTACCCATAACTAGGGGCTGCTCTGAGGCATACAGTATGCATATATATATATATATATATATATATACAGTATATATATATATACACACACAGTGGTGTAACAAAGTGTTTGCCCCCTTCCTGATTTCTCATTTTTTTTTGGATGTTTGTCACACTTAAATGTTTCAGATCACCAAACAAATTTAAATATTAAACAAAGATAACACAAGTAAACACAAAATGCAGTTTTTAAATTAAGGTGTTTATTAACCCCTTGCATTCTGGTCAATTTCCCTAAAAACGCCAAAAAATAACGTGCCCAAAGTAAATCAAAAGCTGTTCTTCAACCCTTTGCAGCATCTTCATGGGGTTGGTCTCATTTAAAAGAAAACACTTTGAATTTTTTGGCAAAATAGTCATAATCCCTCTAAGTGCTCCGGCCACTGAGTAACAGTCATCTAAACATGGTGAACTTGAAGAAAATAAATTTCGCCTGGGTGTTTTTTTGGATACAAATGCTTGCAAATAACACACAGCTTCAGAACCGGGCTGGAAAATGCAACAGAAATGTAGAACCAAGTGTTACCCAGCTGAGGTCAAAATTTTGTAACAATACCACAAAAAATGAATATAATACACAGCTTTGTTCTCAGGTTGTTCCCAGGCGTTTTTGAACTGTGCCAAATGGCACAGTTTGGAAAAACGTCTGTAACTTTTGAATGATTCAATATAGAAGCTTCATCTTGGGCTCTAATGAAAGATGACACTCAGGGCTGTGTGTGTGTGGGGGGGGTACAGAGGACAGACATCGCCCGTTGCACCGCGGTCTACGACGCACAGCTGTAATTTACCGATCGGTCAAAAGTCATTTTTGATTACAATTTTCAGGGATAAAGAATAATTTAGCTTATAACACTTACCTGTTCACAACAGCAGCGTAGCTGGCAAACTTCTCTTCCTCATTGTCAGACGAACGCGATGCTGGTCCGCTTGTTACGGACTTGTGGTTCTGGTCTCGCGACCCGGTCAAAACATAATTCCATTATTGCGGTTTTGCGCTTCCATGATTGCGGTTTTGGCGAACGATTTTTCAAAACAAATAACAGTAGTAATTAAAAAATACTGGCGAACGCGTGTGTGTCACCCAGCCTTCGTCGTCGGCCTCCGTCGGTCTATGATGACCATGGAAGAGAATCCTAAACGTCTACTCTGCTGGGACAGCACCGCCTGTGGCTGAACAGGCCGATGCGCGAATGGCAGTCCCTGTCACACAGGTCGCACTTCTGGGTAGTCTCCATGCTGCTGGGTCTGTGGCGGTTCTTCTTGCGGGTCCTTTTTTCATCTGCTGCAGCAGTCAGTCTCTCTTCACCCAGCCTTACACAAAACAGCTTTTGAACTTCTGTGCTTCAATTGGCTCACTGCATTCGCAGCCGTTGGTAGGCAGGTCCTTCTTGCTAGGTTTTCAGTCATTGGTTCTTCAAGGTTTCAAAAACCCAATTCAAGGCTCTTATTAGTTGAATGAGAGGTCAATCATATCTAATCTGTTCGCGGCTGTGTCTGTAGTGGACGAACGGAAATGCAGCTTTTTTTTTTCAGTGCGCTCTAAGACGCAGCGCTCTCGTGCGCCCTCGTGCGCTCTAGGACGCAGAGACGTGCCCGCCCGCGGTACACCAGAGTGCAAGAGGTTAATTAATAAGGGCAAAAAAAAAAATCCAAACCTACATGGCCCTCTGTGAAAAAGTGACACCCCCCTCCCCCATTAAAACATAAATTAACTGTGGTTTATCACATCTTTGAAAAGCTGAGTTCAATTTCTCTAGCCACACCCAAGCCTGATTACTGCCACATCTGTTCTCAATCAAGAAATCACTTAAATAGGACCTGCCTGACAAAGTGAAGTAAACCAAAAAATCCTCAAAAGCTAGGCATGATGTTGCGATCCAAAGAAATTCAGGAACAAATGAGAAACAAAGTAATTAAGAGCCATCAGTCTGGAAAAGGTTATAAAGCCATTTCTAAAGCTTTTGGACTCCAGCAAACCACAGTGAGACGCACTATCCACAAATGGAGCGCAGCGATGACTCATCCAAGAGGTCACAAAAGACCCCACAACAACATCCAAAGAACTGCAGGCCTCCCTTGCCTCAGTTAAGGTCAGTGTTCATGACTCCACCATAAGAAGGAGACTGGGCAAAATTGGCCTGCATGGGAGAGTTCCAAGACGAAAACCACTGCTGAGCAAAAAGAACATAAAGACTTATCTCAGTTTTGCCAGAAAACGTCTTGATGATCCCCAAGACTTCTGGGAAAATAGTCTGGACTGACAAGACAAAAGTTGAACTTTTTGGAAGGTGTGTGTCCCATAACATCCGGCGTAAAAGTAACACAGCATTTCAGAAAAGGAACATCATACCAACAGTAAAATATGGTGGTGGTAGTGTGATAGTCTGGGGCTGTTTTGCTGCTTCAGGACCTGGAAGACTTGCTGTGGTAAATGGAACCATGGATTCTACTGTCTACCAAAAAATCCTGAAGGAGAATGTTCGACCATCTGTTTGTGACCTCAAGCTGAAGCGCACTTGGGTTCTGCAGGAGGACAATGATCCAAAACATATCAACAAGTCCACCTCTGAATGGCTTAAGAAAAACAAAATGAAGACTTTGGAGTGGCCTAGTCAAAGTCCTGACCTGAATCCGATTGAGATGCTGTGGCATGACCTTAAAAAGACGGTTCATGCTCGAAAACCCTCTAATGTGTCTTAATTACAACAAGATGAGTGGGCCAAAATTCCTTCACAGCACTGTAAAAGCCTCATTGCCAGTTATTGCAAATGCCTGATTGCAGTTGTTGCTGCTAAGGGTGGCCTAGCCAGTTACTAGGTTTAGGGGGCAATCACTTTTTCACACAGGGCCATGTAGGTTTGGATTTTATTTTCCCTTAATAATAAACACTTTCAGTTAAAAACTGAATTTTTTTGTTCACTTGCATTATCTTTGTCTAATATTTAAATTTGTTTGATGATCTGAAACATTTAAGTGTGACAAACATGCAAAAAATGAGAAATCAGGAAGGGGGCAAACACTTTTTCACATCACTGTATATGTGCCCGTGCCTCACACACATATGCCCCACCTCTTGTCTGTTGTTGCTGTGAGGTGCTTGGGTGCATGTGTGTGTAAGCATACACAGCACTTCACGCGTGTGACATTTGAATATTTTGTTTTGTAACACCTTAACTCTGCACTTTGTGCAGTTTAATTGCAGTTGTTCTGCTCATGTATGATTGTCTGTATGTGTGTTTTTATGACCATACCACAGATACCACAGATGCAAATTAGCAGTATTGCTAAATCTGGCATACTTACATTTGTATTAATGTTCATTAGTATGTAATGTCCCTTTCAAATAAACATTAAACTAAACAAAAGTGAAGCACCTATGGGTATACTTTTTTGGTGCCAGACATTCAAAGGCTGAATTTGATACCAACCGGTTCATGGCAGCGCTCATGTTTGCTGATGACACTGCTACATTCGCCAATGATGATGCCGAGGCGACAGATATTCTCCATGACATCTGCTCAGCCATATGGCCTTGAGATCAGTGTGGGCAAGACAAAAGTTCTCACAACAGACCACTCCACTTTGAGGGCCTTTGGATCAAACATGCTGGCTGGACAAGAGCTTGCACTGTCACCCTCTGCTGCGCACTGACTTTCAACACGAGACAAACTGGGACACTTGCATACAAATCTATTTTGAACATGCAAATACTATACACACAGCACCATTTGTCAATACCTATACAGTCCCTGCAGCCGGCCCAAGTATTTACATCTATTGACCAACTTGTTATTGTCATGCATAAAACTCTCTTGCACATAATCACAGAGTACACAAACACCTGGTGGCTCAATAAATTACCCCTCATGATCTGACTAATGATCCCTCAGCACACTGGCAGTAGATTATCACCACAGATTACTGCAGCACCGCCCAGTTTTACAGCCGTTAATCCACAGGCAAGGAACGAGCTGCAACGTGTCGGAGTCGGCTCTGAGTATGGGTGGATATTTCATTCCACTGTTGGAGGGCGGGGGGACAATAAACAACATTTTCTCAACAGTAAATATTGAGGGGGACACTAAGTATTATTGTAGTTAGGGCCGTTCCTAGGTTTTGGGAGGAAATATCCAAGATTTTGCAATGAGGAAGAATTCAGTATCTATCTATCTATCTATATATATATATATACAGTATATATATATATATATATATATATATATATACAGTATATACACACATACACACACACACAAACAAAATTAGGTCATTGTCTAGACAAATGGAAAAAAAAATTAACCATAACATAGAATAAAAATTTAACCAGCATCCATGTGGACGTTCCAAAATTTTGTTGCAAATTTACATGAGAAAAGTTGCAGATTAATGAGAAAAAAGTTGCAGATTAATGAGAAAAAAGTTGCAAATTTATATGAAAAAAGTTGCAAATTAATGAGAAAATGGTTGTAAATTAACATGAAAAAGATGCAAATTAACAAGAAAAAAGTAAATTTACATGAAAAAAGTTGCAGATTAATGAGGAAAAGGCTGCAAACACATGAAAAACATTGTAATTAACAAGAAAAAAAGTGAGGAAAAAGTTGCAAATTTACAAAAAAAAGTCCAAAATTGCTACAAATTAATGAGAAAAATTTGCAAATTAACAAGGAAAGAAGTTGCAAATTTACATGAAAAAGTTGCAGGTTTATGAGAAAAAATTGCAAATAACATGAAAAGTTGTAAATTAATGACAAAAAGTTGCAAATTAATGAGAAAAATTTGCAAATTAACAAGGAAAGAAGTTGCAAATTTACATGAAAAAAGTTGCAGGTTTATGAGGAAAAATTGCAAATAACATGAAAAGTTGTAAATTAATGACAAAAAAGTTGCAAATTAATGAGAAAGCTGCAAATTTCAGTGAAAAAAATTGTAAAATAATATGAAAAAGTTGCAAATTAATGAGAAAAAAAGCTGCAAATTTACATGAAAAAAGTTACAAATTAGTGAGAAAGGTTGAAAATTAACAAGGAAAAAGTTGCAAATTTACCCAAAAAAGTAAAAAATGACTGTAAATTAATGAGAGAAAAGTTGTAAATTCACATGAAAAAAGTAGGAAATTTAGATCAAGAAATTTGCAAATTAATGAAAAAAAATTTGTACATCTACATATCATAAAAAAGAACTTGCAGATTTCCCAAAAAATTATTTAGCATGTATTCTTAGCATTGGTGCTTAAAATGCACTTTACACAGTTCTATAAAAATGACATAGAAGGTTTATGATGATATGGGCTCTTTTTTCCAGGTTGGGATTTACAGCTCCGAGGATCACCACTGTCCTAACACACACACACACACTCACTCACTCACTCACTCACACTCTTCAGGGCAGAAAGTGTGGAGTTTACAGAACTCTTCAGCTGGACTTTTTAACTGACGATTCATGGCTGCGAGAAAGTTCAGGTGGGTCAAACTGTCCCAGTCTTGATGAGAAACTCCAGAAAGCCCACGCGCTTGGAACACAGTTTAGTCCTCCAGCCAGTTGCAGCTCACGTCTGCTGTAACACCTCCCAGTCTCTATTCAAATGAAGATCAATGAGCCACTCCACGCAAAAACAAACCTGATGCTGCAGCTCTTACATTTTTAAATGTGCATAACATTTCTCCATCGCTGAAGAATATCTACTTTATTGTGTGAATGCATTTTTATTCTTCTGTTGTTTTTTGGTCACTATCTTCTGCAATACTTGATACTAGCATACATTCTGGTGTCATTCTGTTCAGTTTTTAAAGGGCATTTGTGCCTCCATTTTTCTGCTTTAAAACTTTCATAATTACTTATACTATTCATGGTTTTTCAGCTGATTTGTCAGCTAAAAAATAGAAGTGAATGGAGAAATTCTTTAAACACTTGAAGAGATATCAGGTCACTCTGTACCCTTGCCACTCTGTCCCAAGTCACTCCGTACCAAAATCACAACGTACCCTAGACGTTTTGTACCTGCGTAATTAAATACTTACCAAACCAAAATGATATTGTTGTGGTTTATTTTTAATCTCAAAACGTGATTCAAAACAGAAGCTGAATTAATTAAGGCTGAAATTAAACTCTTAAAAATGTCATGGCAATCAGTGGCATAAGAGTAGCAGCTGATTTTAATTAACCAAACTCTAGTTAATTACTAGATTGGTTTGCTGTATCATGGCTGATCTTTATGTTGCATGCAAGCAGATTGTACGACCCCTCCAAGAGGCATTACAGTGTGATGAATGTTCACTTTGGCAACATAGAACATGCAACACTACTAAGTTCAAAGCTATGAAAAGATACATGTAGATATACATGCTTCACACATTAATTAATGTTACTTTCTTTTTGTTTAAACAGGTAACACACGAGCATTTTATGGACAGCTGGTCAAACAGGCTGAGCCATTTGAATGGCGATGTCTGAACTGTCCACTGTCAGCAGCAATACAAGACATACCAACGCAAAACATACCAGAGTGCACAAAGCGATCTTTGGGTCCAGTATGAAGATGGGTTACAAACAGGAAAATCTACAGGAAAATCTATGGACCAACCCAGTGAGCGGTACAATATTTTATATGGTGTGATATGAAATTTTTATTGTTGCATTTGTTGTTTATATTGTTTGTTTGAATGTAGACAATTTGCAGTAATTTTTAATAAATACATTTTTATATGACAAAAAACATAAATGAAAGGCAAAACATCCCACCCCATCCCCATTTTTAAGAGTTTAATTTCAGCATTAATTTCAGCTTACAATTTTTATGCTAACTTTTTTTTAACTGTAGGATATGTCAGCTTTTAAGATATTGTGGAGGATGGAATCAGACGAGCCAGCAAGCTGACAACACAGAACTTTATTCTCCTCCAACACAGAACAGACTAACTCCCGCCTCTGACACCCAGGGTAAACACATTAACATACCAGTTACCGAGCATGCACACACATCAACATACACAGTGACATACACGTCACAGAGCAAGTCTTGATACAATACATTCGCACCTCTGCGTCCTCAGGCGTGAACCTGGCACAGCGGGGGCGAGACACATGTTTATCTCTCGCCTCTTCCGCCATTACCATCTCTAACTACCTTCTCCCCCCCCAACACCCCGAAGTGCTGGGTGGAGTGCCATCTCCTTTGTGTCACCACACGTCACCCCCCCCACCCCACCCCGAACATCCAGCAGGGGTCCTAACCCTCTAGACTTTTGGGCTTGAGCAAGCAGCCGTAACAGCTGTAGCGTGGGGCCACCGGGCCGGTCAAAACGCCTTCCTGTCAAGGTGGGTAGGAGAAAGACTCAGTCTCTGGAGGGGGAAAGGATGGGGAGGGGAAAAAGTTAGTTTCTTGAAAACAGCCCTCTGCAGAGGGAGTGCAAACCTGCGGACCCGCCGTAGGTGGGCGCCCACGCCGGGGAGCTTGAGCCAGCACCACCTGCTCATCTGCCAAGACATAAGCTGGCTTTAGCCTGTCTATGTAGATGGCTTCCCTACGGCCCCCAAGGTCTAACACAAAATGTTTCGCCCCTGTTTCCAACACTCTGAACAGGCCGTCGTACGGCGGACGCAGCGGGATTCTGTGGGCATCATGCCTAACAAAAACAAATTTGGCATTTTCCAGACTCTTTGGAACAAAGGTGTGGGGAAAACAACGGTGCAATGGGCCGGGAACGCTGGCAGTCCCTGTCCCAGGAAAAAGGTGTGCGGACAGATCGGTACCGGGCAAGGGGCTCTTTGGCAAAAATTCACCTGGGATCTGCAATGGCTGAGAAAAAACGAGGGGAAGCTGCTGGGGAAGCTGCCAGATCTTCCTTAGGCATGGAGCGCAACCCCAATAAGACCCAAGGCAGGCGGTTGACCTAATTTGTGTCTGTTAGCGAGGCTCTGAGTGCTGCTTTAAACAACCTGTGAAAACACTAGCACAATTAGCCTGTGGGTTGTACGCGGTGGTGTGGTGGATTTTAAACTTAAACCATCTTTGGTGTCATTCAATCCATACAACCAATCATGTACAGTAGAAAGAAATTGTGTTTCTCCTATCTAGTGTTAATCACACACACCCCATATATAGAATCAGAAGGGCCGCTGCCATGCAAGGTGCCGCCACAGATTTCCCTCCTCCATTCCATTATTGCTGAGCACCAAGCTGGACAGCAGGAAGTTCCGCTTTTATATGGTCTTCGGCATGACCCGGCCGGGATTTGAACCCCTGCCTCCCAGGTGTGGGGCGGATGTTCTACCAACTGAGCCAACACTCCGGTATTTTGACCCCCAGGCTGTTGGCCATCATGGACCAGGGAGTGGACGGACTCGAAAACGTGGCGGCGCTGAGAGCTTGGAACCACCGGGCAGGGGGCGGCTGGTGGAGACGTCACAGAGCAAGGGAGGGCGCCATTCTTGTACCGCCCTGCTCTCCAGCTTTAATCCGGTAGCTGCGGACTGGAGCGTGCAAATGTTTGTGTCCCCGGATTGATCGGCGTCCATTGCGGAAAAATCGATGCTCATGTATACTGGAGAGACCAGCGCGCGTGACAGGCAGTCTGCCACAACGTTAAAATTACTGGCTACATGTTGGATGTCGGTCGTCAACTTCGAAATTGCGGTCAAGTGCCGTTGTTGCCAAGCTGATCACGGTTCTGAGACTTTGGACATCACGTAGGTCAGGGGTTTGTGATCAACAAACATGGTAAACTCACAACCTTCGAGCCAGAATTGAAAAGGACGTGTAGCGAGGTGGAGAGCCAATAACTCTCAGTCGAAAGTGCTATAGTTATGCTTGATGTCGCGCAGAGTACGGCTGAAAAAGGCGAGGGGCTGCCATGAACCGGAGACGTACTGCTCCACCACGGCCCCAACTGCGACATCCGATGCGTCTGTGGTGAATACTATTCACGCTGATGGGGCTGGGTGGGCCAGTAAAGCTGTACTGGCGAGCGCTGTTTTGGCGCCTGTGAAGGCCTGGACCTGATCGGGGGTCCAGTCAATGCTGTCCGTGGGTTTCTTTTTTTTTTTGAGCGCGCTGTACAGCGACTGCAGCAGGTGGGCTGCATGGGGGAGGAAGCGGTTGTAAAAACTGACCTTCCCCAAAAAGTCCTGCAGCACCATTATGATCTGCAGGAATGGAAAATCCAACACTGCGTGTACTTTGTCCGGCAGTGGGATTGCGCCCTCCAGCGAGATGCAGTGGCCCAGGAAGTCGATTACCGGCAGCCCGAACTGACACTTCGCTGGGTTAACGATCAGCCCATGCGCTTTCAACCGTTGTAATATGCGAAGGGCAGATCCTACCACAAAGGAACACTTGTTTAAGATGGGTGAGGTGCTCCTCCTCTGACGCGCTAGCCACCAAAATGTTGTCTAAGTAGATGAAAACAAACAGCAAGTCACAGAGCACCGTATCCATCATCCTTTGGAAAGTTTGTGCTACGCCCTTTAACCCGAACGGCATGTGCAAAAACTCGAACAGACCGGAGGGAGTTATTACCACTGTTTTGGGGACGTCCTCTGTGTGCACCGGGACCTGGCGGTAACCGCGGACCAGATCCACTTTTGAAAAAATGTGCATCCTGGCCAGGTGCACGGAAAAATCCTGGATGTGCGGAACAGGGTAACGATCGTGTTCCGTGGCATTGTTCAAGCGTTGGAAATCGCTGCACGGCCACCACGACCCATCAGATTTGGGCACCATGTGCAGCGGGGATGCCCAAGGGCTGTTGGAGCACCTAACAATGCCCAAGCGTTCTAAGTTAGCAAACTCCTCGAGCGCAATGATTAGTTTAGCCATGTCCAGGCGGCGAGGGCGCGCAAAAACAGGCGGACCTTTTGTGGTGATAAAATGCTTGACCCCGTGCTTGGTTACCGTAGCGGGAAAAGTGGGCACTGTGAATGCTGGAAACTCAAAAAGCAAACGCTGCTACTTACCCCCTGAAGCTAGAACATTAGCATGTGTTGGTGGCCCAACTCCCCGAGCTATGCAGGGCAAGGAGGAAAAAGATACAGCGTCCACTAAACACCTGTTGGCAACATCAACAAGTAGTCCATAAGCACACAGAAAATCAGCACCTAAGATAGGGACCGGACATGCAGCTACCACAAAATCCCACTGGTAATTGTGTCCATGTAAACATACAGTCACTGTCCCTTCTCCAAACGTCCTGATGCGGGATCCGTTGGTGGCTGTTAAAGATGGGCCACAGCCTTTTGCCAGCCTGTTTGCACTGACTGGCAAAATGAGGCTCTTCTGGGAGCCAGAGTCTACAAAAAAACGTCTCCCCAAACACGTGTCCGTGATGAAAAACCGCTTCTCCCTGTTGCCAGCGGTCGCAGCTGCTACTGACCACTGGCTGTCCCATTTCCCGGCTTCCTGAAGTGGCATGGAAGTTCAAGGAAGTGCTTGAAGTGGCGCTTCCTTGCCAAAACAGAGGTGATAAAAATACAACATCCCGGTCATGTTTCTCCAGGTGGCCGTCCGGGCCACCACCATTGGCTCCACGACCTCCTTGGGCTCCACCGGAGATCCCGGTCTCACCGCCTGAATGCTGAAAGCCTTGTCTGCCAGGATGATGTGGTCTGCCTCCTCTGCCAGCACGCGGTAGTCCCTGGCCGCCAGCAGCGATGAGTTAGCGAAAATCGCTCTTGCAGAAGCCGGCAGGTTTCTGAGGGAAACGCAGCAGAGCATCGTATTTTCCTTGGGCTGGCGGGGTTTGGAGTAGACTCACGGAACGCTGTGTGGCGCGTGCGTCCAGCGATGCCACCACACGATGGTACTTCTTGTCGTCTGCCACGACTCCACGGAGGGCGAACTGGGCTTCCACGTGAATAGATCAAGCGGCTGGGTCCTGAAACCAAAAGTCCGTGAGTCTGACTGCAACGGCGCATGCAGCAGTGGGAGCCTCCAGCGGGAGTGTCTCTGTGGTGGTGCTCAGTCCATCTTCCATTTCACATCTCACACCACTGTGGCAGATGGAATCAGACGAGACAGCGAGCTGATGACACAGAAATTTATTCTCCTCCAACACAGAACAGACTAACTCTGCGCGCCAAAGCGAACTCCTTTATACACTTTCTTCACGCCTCTGGCACCCAGCTTAAACACATTAATATACCAGTTACCAAGCATGTACACACGTGGACGAAATTATTGGTACCCCTCTGTTAATGAAAGAAAAACCCACAAAGGTCACAGAAATAACTTGAATCTGACAAAAGTGGTAATAAATAAAAATTCTATGAAAATTAACCAATGAAAATCAGACAATGCTTTTGAATTGTGGTTCAACAGAATTATTTTAAAAAACAAACTCATGAAACAGGCCTAGACAAAAATGATGGTACCTGTGGCGGTTTGGGAAAACCCCCACAACACACAGGGACTGACAGCTCGCTACTCCTGGGTTTTTTCCGCTGCATGCTGTGATCTAATCTGCCATTTATGCATTTCACTGCTGTGAGGTTAATGTGCCATCCATGCATTGTGTTCATGCATCCTGTCTGTGCCTCTCATATGCAAATGCTCATATCGACCCATGTGAATGCTTTGATGTATTGTTGTAGCTGAGTATATAAGCTGTCTGAATTTCATGTTCAACCTCTCATTCTCACTCTGCAACTGCTGCTGCAGGACACAGACTTTGTCCTCCTCTCCTTCTCTGAGAGCCGTGGGCTCGCTCCCGGCATGCACGCACGGTGCCGGGAGAGGAGCTCGTGACGGCGGTATGATTAATAAAACTCTACTTAAAACCTCCAACAACGCTGCCTTATTTTATCAACCGCCGCACTGGTGACCCGACGCTGAAACGAATACGCTGCCAGCGAACGCAACGCCCGGCGGTGATTCTCCGACGACCAGCGAACGCGGCAGCCTGACTGATCTGCCCTCCCTTCTGCTTCAGGGAGACCTCAACGCGGAGTTTCCAGGCGAAACTCTCCGGAGAACACCCACGACCGGGAAAGCTGAGCAACGTTTCATGGTGAGATCTGCACGCCTAGATCGGCACATCCACGCTGGACCGGCCGCGCTCACAGCTCCTCCACACGAGAGCGCATGCACCTCGTCCCCTCTCCACGACGGCGATCCCCATGGCCGACGGAGCACACGTGGACCTGAACGCACCATGACCGAGCGAGTGACAGAGCGTCTACTTCCCTTCACCGCTCCAACACACTGAACAGGGATGATCAAGCTCCCTGACCCTGGTTCTCCTCTCCAGCTGGCCCACCCATCACGGAACCCCGGAGCACGCACCGGGGAGTTACAAGGACGGCGCACCACGCACGGGACAAATACGGCTTTTCTGACCGCCTTCCTTCTGCTGCACACTGGCCCTTCAGGCTTGCTCGTTCACCTGAGGCACGCAGCTTGCTCACTGGATTTTATGGTCTTAGCCACGGCACACAAGGGGAATTCAGCGGTTTGCGGTTCCCGAGAGCTTTAAGGTTGTGCCCGCACCTAAAGCCAACACGCCAGTCCCTCTGCTCTCATCACAGCCGCCACGCAGCCTCGTCTTTTCTTCATGGCCGCTATTAATCCTTGCAGGACTTAATCGCGGGAGGAGCCAGTGACTAATTTTTCTTCTTGTGGACCTCTGCACGTTCAACGGGACAGCCCTTCGACATAGCGGACCCACAAGCAATTTTTGCGCGGCCCAGACGTTTTCATCGTCTCCGGCCGGCTTTTACTACCCCCCACCCCCCTCCACCCCCTCCTGCACAGAGCTTTTCCCTGCTCGCTGCCCAAGCTGCACTATCGAGGTCTCGGCCACCTGCCGAGCCCTCTGGGGGGGAGCTGTGGCGGTTTGGGAAAACCCCCACAACACACAGGGACAGACAGCTCGCTACTCCTGGGTTTTTTCCGCTGCATGCTGTGATCTAATCTGCCATTTATGCATTTCACTGCTGTGAGGTTAATGTGCCATCCATGCATTGTGTTCATGCGTCCTGTCTGTGCCTCTCATATGCAAATGCTCATATCGACCCATGTGAATGCTTTGATGAGTTGTTGTAGCTGAGTATATAAGCTGTCTGAATTTCATGTTCAACCTCTCATTCTCACTCTGCAACTGCTGCTGCAGGACACAGACTTTGTGTCCTCCTCTCCTTCTCTGAGAGCCGTGGGCTCGCTCCCGGCGCGCACGCGCGGCGCCGGGAGAGGAGCTCATGACGGCGGTATGATTAATAAAACTCTACTTAAAACCTCCAACAACGCTGCCTTATTTTATCAACCGCCGCAGTACCCTTAATTTAATATTTTGTTGCGCAACCTTTTGAGGCAATCACTGCAATCAAATTATTTCTGTAACTGTCAATGAGACTTCTGCACCTCTCAGCAGGTATTTTGGCCCACTCCTCATGAGCAAACTGCTCCAGTTGTCTCAGGTTTGAAGGGTGCCTTCTCCAGACGCCATGTTTCAACTCCTTCCACAGATGTTCAATAAGATTTAGATCAGGGCTCATAGAAGGCCACTTTAGAATAGTCCAATGTTTCATTCTTAACCATTCTTGGTGTTTTTAGCTGTGTGTTTTGGGTCATTATCCTGTTGCAAGACCCATGACCTGCGACTGAGACCAAGCTGTCTGACACTGGGCAGCACATTTCTCTCTAGAATACCTTGATAGTCTTGAGATTTCATTGTACCCTGCACAGATTCAAGACACCCTGTGCCAAATGCAGCAAAGCAGCCCCAGAACATAACAGAACCTCCTCCATCTTTCACAGTAGGGGCAGTCTTCTTTTCTTGGTATGCTTCATTTTTGCGTCTGTGAACATAGGGTGATGTGCCTTGCCAGAAAGTTCCAGTTTTGTCTCGTCTGTCCATAGGACATTCTCCCAGAAGCTTTGTGGCTTGTCAACATGCAGTTTGGCAAATTCCAGTCTGGCTTTTTTATCATTTGTTTTCAACAGTTGTGTCCTCCTTGGTCATCTCCCATGACGTCCACTTTGGCTCAAACAACGACGGATGGTGCGATCTGACACTGATGTACCTTGACCTTGGAGTTCACCTTGAATGTGTTTAGAGGTTGTTCTGGGCTCTTTTGTTACCATTCGTATTATCCGTCTCTTCCATTTTTCATCAAGTTTCCTCCTGCGGCCACGTCCAGGGAAGTTGGCTACAGTCCTGTGGATCTTAAAATTCTGAACAATATGTGCAACTGTAGTCACAGGAACATCAAGCTGCTTGGAGATGGTCTTATAGCCTTTACCTTTAACATGCTTGTCTATAATTTTCTTTCTAATCTCCTGAGACAACTCTCTCCTTTGCTTCCTCTGGTCCATGTTTAGTGTGGTACACACCATGTCACCAAACAGCACAGTGACTACTTGTCACCCTTTAAATAGGCCGACTGACTGATTACAAGTTTGTAGACACCTGTGATGTTAATTAGAGAACACATCTTGGTTGAACATGTCCCTATGGTCACATTATTTCCATTCTTTTCTAGGGGTACCATCATTTTTGTCCAGGCCTGTTTCATGAGTTTCTTTTTTAAAGTAATTCTGTTGAACCACAATTCAAAAGCATTGTCTGATTTTCATTGGTTAATTTTTATAGAATTTTTATTTATTACCACTTTTGTCAGATTCAAGTTATTTCTGTGACCATTGTGGGTTTTTCTTTCATTAACAGAGGGGTACCAACAATTTTGTCCACGGCTGTACACACATCAGCAAACACATTAACATACACGTCACAGAGCAAGTCTTGATACAATACATTCGCACCCCTGCATCCTCAGGTGTGAACTTGGCACAGCAGAGGCGAAAGGCACATCTTTATCTCTTGCCTCTTCCCCCATTACCATCTCTGACTACCCCCCCAACACCCCGAAGTCCTAGGTGGAGTTCCATCTCCTTTGTCCACAATATCATTGTTTAAGCTACTTCAGTTTTTAAGCAAGCATTTTTATACTTTGTTTATAGGCCATGACAGTTTTTAAGCTACCATTACTTTAAGATAGTTTAGTTTTTAAAATAGCATTTTTATGCTAATTTTGATTAACTCTCCACCTTATTCCTCGCCCCCATGATGCCTTGCAGGAATTATGGTAGCAACTTCCGGTACTAGTTTAGAATGTATGATTGTCACTGAAACGGGACACTTTTTCCTTGTTAAAAAACAATGACTTAGGCATCAGAATCAATCAATCAACCTTTATTGTCATGATGCTGTGCATACAACTGTAGGGCAAGCAAGATGAAATTGTGTTTCTCTAGGCATCTGTATTGTAAAAAGAACATAATTCAAAAACACAGGTTCAGGTTACTTTATTTGTACCCGTAGGTAGATTTGTTGAGTGAACACACTCACATACCCCACCCCCACCCCCCACCCCGACAGCCATTCACATATCCCTGAGACACATTTGGATATTACAGTAATGTTAACTTATTACAGCTGCAGTTAAAATAATAACTGCCTATGTATATATAAAACAATTAAAATGGCTAAGTGAATCTAAGTAGCTAAGAGAAATAAATACTTAAAACTGACTAAAACTATAATATACATATAATATATATAATGTCCATAAAGTGAAGTAATATGTGTAAAGGATTCCGGATCAACTGTTCAGCATCCTAACAGCTTGTGGAAGGAAGCTGTTGATCAGTCTGGTGGTTCTGCCTCTGATGCTCCAGAATCGTTTGCCAGATGGCAGCAGTTCAAAGTGTTTGTGCAGAGGGTGAGAGTAGTCCTTAACAATGTTCAGTGCCCTGCTCCTACAACGGCTCTGAAAAAGTTCTTGAACAGAGGGGAGGGAAACTCCAATTACCTTCTCAGCTCCCTTAACTATCCTCTGCAGAGCTTTTTTTGTCTGACATACTGCAACTGGAGTACCATGTTGCAATGCAGTACGTCAGAACACTCTCCACCACACCTCTGCAGAAGGTCCTGAGGATGCAGATGGGGAGAGAGGTCTGTTTGAGTTTCCTCAAGAAGTGCAGTCTCTGCTGGGCCCACTTCCAGATCCCCAAGGAATTCTTGCTCCAGGTCAGGTCCTGCAAGATCTGCACTCCAAGGAACTTGATGTTCTCCACTCTCTCCACTGAACGGCCGCTGATGCAGAGAGGGACGTGTTCAGGCCATGACCGCCAGAAGTCGATAATCATCTCCTTTGTTTTGTCCACATTGAGCACCAGATTGTTCTCCCTGCACCAGCCCTCCAGGTCTCTAACTTCTTCCCTGTACATTGATTCCTCATCCCTCTGAAGTCCCACCACTGTGGTGTCATCCGCAAACTTAATAATCTGGTTCCCCTTGTGTCTGGACACACAGTCATGTGTTAAAAGTGTAAACAACAGTGGACTGAGTACACAGCCTTGAGGGGATCCAGTGCTCAGCGTGATGGAGTTGGAGATGTTGTTTCCAACCCGGACAGACTGAGGTCTCTTGGTCAGGAAATCCAGGATCCAGAGACATGTGGTGGTGTTCAGACCGAGAAGGAGTAATTTCTCCATCAGTCTCTGGGGAATAATGGTGTTAAATGCTGAACTGAAATCAATGTACAGGAGTCTGGCGTAGGTGTCTTTCTGATCCAGGTGGGTAATGACAGAGTGCAGGATGGTGACTATAGCGTCCCCTGTGGAGCGATTTGAACGATATGCAAACTGGAGCAGGTCATGTGATGCAGAGAGGCAGGCTGTGATGTATGGTTTAACAAGCCGTTCAAAACACTTCATCACAATTGGTGTCAGTGCGACAGGACGATAGTCATACAGACAGGACACAACCACTTTTTTTTTTTTGCCATGCTTGTTATTTAACTTAACATGTACAGACATTTTCTGACAATTGTTCAAAATTTTATTGATCTATATTTTGTGATATGCCCTCCGGCATACAGCTAGGAAAATACCAGTCGCTATGGAGGGTGAGAATATGTATGGGTACATAATCATACCATGTAGGATAACTAAGTAGATGGTTATGCTGTTTCATCCCATCTAGCTACAATGCTCAGCACTGGGTGTGTTTATATTTATATATCTACATATTATTCCATCTAGCTACATTGCTCCGCACTGTGTGTGTTTATATACTTACATATTTATTCCACCTAGCTGCAATGCTCCGTACTGTAGGTGTTTATATATTTACATATTTATTCCATCCAGCTACAATGCTCTGCACTGTGTGTCTGTGTGTGTGTGTGTGTGTATATATATATATTTTATAGTAATATGTACATATGTATATTAGCTGCTCTTGCTTGCTTGTTTTTTTTTGTTTTTTTTTTCTTGCCTTCTGATTGTTGCTCTGAGTGTTGCTATCCCTGTGCTGTTGCAATCCTGGAATTTCCCCATTGTGGGACTAATAAAGGCTTATCTTATCTTATCTTATCTTATAATTTAAAAATTAATGCATGCTGAAGCTGCTAGTCCATATCGTTCCAAGGCAGTGCAACAAATGCAAAAAAGAAAAAAAAAATTATATTTTTCTTAAATCGTTAAGCCTTAGGAACTGTTACTATTTTTTATTTACTATTTTACTTCATGCAGCCTTCATTCTGGTGACATGTATAACACATAAACGTCAGATCTGTGACATTCATACAAGTGTAAACATACCTGGTGCTCTTGTGTCTGTACCACCGATCAGACCAACAGTCCTTTTTCGTTTTCAGTGCATGATCTACGCATTGCCGGTGAGAAGCCTCCACGATGGCACAACCACGAACACCAGCAACAAATACCAGAACTACACCAAAACATTCAGAAAATACAAAAACTACAAGTGCTGAAATTAGCTGCCACTTGCGTGCAAAACACGTATGTGGACTATACATTAAAAAAATTTGAAAAACTTCTAAAAACACTATTTTAAATGCCCCTGCTACTCCACTCTTGCTGACTGATTTAACAGTACTTCAGACAAAACCTGAAGTTCCACACATAATCGTTCCTACAGCGGCACCCCCAGGAATAAGGTGGATAGGACATGTCAGCTTTTAAACTGCTAATATTTAAGCTAGTTTAGCTTTTAAATTAGTATTTTTAAGATGGCTTTCTTCAGTGTAAACTATTTCCACATTTATGCTAATGTTGCACAAATTAAGGTCACTTTGGCTTGTAAGCTAGCATTTATTAGTCTTAACTTTTAATTTAGCATTTTTAAGTTAACTTAGTTTCTTCAATTTTAAGTTCAACTTGTTTAGGTTTTAAGCTCAGTTTTTTAGGTTTCTGCTAGAACTGTTTTAAACTAGTCTTGGTAGGCTTTAAAGACGCACTCTGGTGGCTATAATTTTCCTATAAAAACAAATCTACATTGACTAAAATGGTATCTTATGCCCCTTTTTGCTACGAACAAAACCTTTTATTGTCTTACAGTTTCGTGTCAAAATCTTTTCACTCACTCCCCACTTTAAACGCCAGAAACGGTGACTAGGCCCAGCCCACATCCCACAAGGCTAATAGTGGCTAGCACTACGTTTAACAGCATAAATCCTGTGATTAAAAGAAACTTGCCAGTTGAAGGACATGTCCAGCTGTATGCACAATGGCCCAGGATAATGACTGAAACTGCATCGATCCTTCAAAGCAGTTTAAAGGTAAAACCCATCTTAATTTGGGTCGTTTTTAAAGCAGCTAGCCCAAAAATGCTAACCGGCCAGAGGCTAACTTTAGTTAGGCCAGAGAGTCCTGACTGGCTCAACACTACCCACGTGCCAGCAGCTGTACATACAGTATCTATTGCTGTGTTCAAAATGTTCACTCTTTCCCCATATAGACAAAGACAATATTAAAAATACATGGACAATAATCAACAGTATCCTTGGAAATAAAAGCAGAAATACCAGCTACCCAACTAACATTCCAAAAAATAATAAATCGACTCCGAATGTGAATATAGCTTCACCTGCAGATGAATTTAATAATTTTTTTGTTAACATTGGACCTAAACTGGCCCGAGAAATACCCACTACGGTGCCAACAGGTGATTCAATATGCAATAACACTGCTGTAAAAGACACCATCTTCATAAAGAACACAGACGAAAGAGAGGTCATTGAAATTGTTAAATCGTTCAAAAGTAAAACATCTACTGACTGCGATGGTATTGATATGCTACTAGTCAAAACTGTTATCGAATGCATAGTGAAACCACTGACGTATATCTGTAACCTGTCTCTCCAATCAGGTATATTTCCCAATGCAATGAAAATAGCTAAAGTAATTCCGATTTACAAGACAGGCGACAGAGGGGAACTCTCCAACTACAGACCAATTTCACTATTACCGCAATTTTCCAAGATACTTGAAAAAATATTCTATGAGAGAATTGACAACTTCATACTGAAGAATGATTTATTGTGTGAGCAGCAATATGGGTTCAGACACAAAAGGACAACAGCATATGCCTTAATGGAATTTACAGAAAAAATATCAACAGCCATTGAAAATAGAGTATTCATTTGGAGTATTACTGGATCTTAAAAAAGCATTTGATACAGTAGATCACAATCTATTATTAAAGAAACTACAAAATTGTGGTATTAGAGGGGTAGCACTGTCCTGGTTAAGAAGTTACTTAAAGAATAGATATCAGTTTATGTGTTAACAAAAACTCAGAGCTACTGAAGGTCACCTGTGGAGTCCCACAGGGTTCAGTTTTGGGACCATTATTATTCAATATGTATATAAATGATATATGTAAAGTTTCAGAAAAAATGGACTTAATATTGTTTGCTGATGACACTAACCTGCTATGCAGTGGAAACAATTTGGAACAACTTCTGGATACACTCGGAAAGGAATTAGGAAAGCTGAAACTGTGGTTTGATTCAAACAAATTAACGCTCAATTTAAGCAAGACAAAATTTATAGTCTTTAACAACCATCACAACTACCCAGTACCCAAACTCAGTATAAATGGTGTAGAGATTGAAAGGGTATCCGAAACTAAATTCCTTGGAGTAATAATTGATAACAAACTGTGTTGGAAGCCACATATTAATTATATAAAAGGTAAAGTATCCAAATCAATTGCAATATTACATAGAGTGAAAAATTTGCTGAATCAACCCACACTATACACCTTGTATCATTCATTAATACTCCCATACATGACATATTGTAATGAAGTATGGGGAAATACCTATAAAACAAACATATATCCACTCCTTATGCTTCAAAAGAGAGCTATTAGAATAATCAACAAAGCAGCTTACAGGGAACCAACAAACCCACTTTTTCTTAAACAAAAAACTCAAGTTGAAAGATCTGATCGACTTTAAAACCGCAATAATAATGTTCAAAGTGAAGAATCTATCACTGCTTGCAAATACCCAAAAGTTGTTCCAAACAAGGGAGAAACGATATCACTTCAGAGGAACATGTATATTTCAAAAGCCTACAGTGAGAACAACTACCAAGCAACACTGTATTTCAGTGCAAGGTGTCAGATTATGGAACGATTTTGGACCTGAATTAAAATCATGTACAAAGCTTGGACAATTTAAACAAAAACTAAAGGAAGAAATACTCCAAACATATTTACAAGACGACATGTAAACTCACATAAGGATTGACATTTCCAGCCTGTGTTGTGTTATAGCTTAGTTTTTCTTTTTTCTCTGTGACACTGTCTTAGATTTGTTTTTGAATAGTAACCGCTTAACTTAGACTAGCTCAGTTTTCTTTTTCTCTGTCATATTTTGTCTTAGCCTTGTTTTAAATTGTAATCGCTCTTGTCTTGTTTTCTCTTTTTTCTCCTTTGAATTCTTGGATGGAATATGGGTGGGCAATATAAGCTGCGGCTTCAGCCATCACCCGTTTCGGATAACTCACGTGGAATTGTATAGTAGAAGGAGTCTTTGTCTAATTTGACCTTGTTGTTATATTATACAGTTTCTTTTAACCTGTAATGTACTATCCGAAATAAATAAATTCATTCATAGTGTACTATCTATCTATAAACAGGTCAACAAACAGGAACAACAGGAACTGAAAGTTTTTGAATATACAGATCACAACCCACAGGACATAGAATATAACACAGACCCTGATAATAATTTATTTAGCTCCATCAATAATGACTGTAATTACTACACAGATGATCAGTTTAACACAATGGTCACATCTGATTTCAATATTTCTATGATCCACTTCAACAGCAGGAGTCTCTATGCCAACTTTAATAACATTAAAGATTATTTACATCAGTTTAAAGAGCCCTTCAATATTGTGGCAATATCAGAGACGTGGCTCAGTGAAGAGAAAGGAGTGGATTTTACCATGGATGGCTATGAATTAAATTATATAAATAGAAAAGTGAAAAAAGGAGGAGTTGCAATTTATGTTGACAAGAGCTTGCAATACAAGGTTGTTGAAAATCTGTCAGTAACTGTGGATGATTTATTTGAATGTATTACAATAGAAATCTGTCTGGACAATGTGAAGAATGTAGTAGTGAGCTGTGTATATAGAACACCTGGATCAAACATTGACTTATTTAAGGACTGGATGGAAAAAATGTATGCAAAACTAACTCATAAAGTTATGTTCATCTGTGGGGATTTCAATATAGATCTTATGAACTCAAAACAACATAGTTTGACAGAAGAATTTATCAACACAATGTACAGTATGGGCTTACATCCAACAATTACCGGACCTAGCAGAATCACGTCACACAGTGCCACACTAATAGATAACATATTCACAAACATTAGGGAAAATAATATCAGGAGTGGGCTTTTATTGAATGATATCAGTGACCACCTGCCGATTTTTGTTGTCTATCAATGTGATTATAGGAAGAAAAAGTATACCAAAAATATTAAATATAAAAGAATAAGAACCGAAGAATCAATGACAAAGGAATTATTAATACAAGATTGGAAGATAATTTATGATGAAAATGACATAAATAAAGCATATGATAATTTTTTACAAATATTTCAATCATTATACAATAAAAACTGTCCTATAAAACAATACAGTGACAGACAACAAAAAAAATATTCCTTGGGTCACCAAGGGGTTAATAAATGCATGTAAAAAGAATACATTATATAAACAATTCATTAAATGCAGAAGGGTGGAAGCTGAGATCAAATATAAAAGATATAAAAATAAGCTTACTAATATAATGAGGACCTGTAAGAAAGAATATTAGAACAGAATATTAGAGGATAAGAAAAATAACTTAAGAGGAATATGGCAAGTACTCAATGGGATTATTAGTAATCGACCTAAGAATGCTAATTATCCAGAATATTTTATTGAAAATGGCAATTTGATAAATAATATGGAAGATGTGGTCAGTGGTTTCAATAAATTTTTTGTAAACGTTGGTCCTGAATTAGCAAAATCAATAGTGACACCAGAAACAAACTACAGTGGTTCTGTAAATGAAATAGAAGAGAGAAATCCAAACACAATCTTTTTGGGTGCAGTTACTGAAAAGGAAATTATCGAGACTGTGAGTAAATTTAAGAACAAAAAATCAACGGACTGGAATGAAATTGACATGACAATAAAAAAGTAATTGAAGGAATTGTTAAGCCACTCACCCACATCTGTAACCTGTCATTTCAAACTGGTACATTTCCAGACAAAATGAAAATAGCAAAAGTAATACCTCTATACAAAACAGGAGACAGTCATCGCTTCACAAATTACAGGCCAGTCTCTTTACTCTCACAATTCTCCAAAATACTTGAAAAAATCTTCACTAAGAGACTGGATGATTTCATTGAAAAACACAACCTCCTTACAGACAGCCAGCATGGTTTTAGAGAAGATAAATCTACATCTTTGGCACTGATCGAACTTATAGAAGAAATTACTAGTTGTATAGATAAAAAAAAGGTTGCTGTAGGAGTATTTATAGATTTAAAGAAAGCTTTTGACACCATTGACCACAGAATACTACTAAGGAAACTGGAAAGGTATGGGATAAGAGGGGTAGGACTGAGTTGGGTGGAAAGTTATTTAAGTAACAGACAACAATTTGTACAAATTGGTGAGCACAAATCACCCTTCATGGGCATCACTTGTGGTGTGCCCCAGGGGTCAGTTTTGGGACCCAAACTCTTTATTTTGTATATAAATGACATATGCCAAGTATCAAAAATTCTGAAAATTATTTTGTTTGTGGATGACACAAATATCCTTTGCACTGGTGAGAATTTGCAGCAGGTTTTAGAGGTGGTCACAACTGAAATGAAAAAGTTAACACAGTGGTTCAACAAAAATAAATTATCTCTAAATCTAAAAAAAAACAAAGATTATGTTTGGAAATCTTAACTACTGTGGGGAAACGCCTACAAGACCAACCTACAGTCAATATGCACATTACAAAAAAGCGCTATAAGGATAATAAACAATGCAGGATATAGAGACCATACCACTTCGTTGTTTTTAAAGTCACATGTCATAAAGTTCATCGGTTTAGTTAAATTTAAGACAGCACAAGTAATGTACAGGGCAATTAATAATCAACTCCCAACTAATATACAAAAAATATTTAAAAAAGAGACAATGATCATAATTTGAGAGGAGACTTAAACTTTACAAAACCCAAGATACGAACAACCAAGAAAAGTATGTGCATATCTGTCTGTGGGGTGGATTTGTGGAACAGTCTGGAGCCGGAACTGAAACTATGTACAAACAGAAATCAATTCAAAAAGAGGTATAAACACTATTTGCTGAAAGGATATATGTTGGAAGGGTAGTAGTTATATGTACGATTCATTATGTTCACTCTGGGACATTATGGGACACTATGGAATGGTGGGTGGGACAGCACTGTGTATACCTGTGTTGTTTGAGGCTGGTTTTGATGTATGGACATCATTGTATGTTAGGATGGATGGGTGTTAATGTTGATTTGTAAAAAATACAGTAAATTGTTTACTTGGGGTCTTAAAGGTGGCAATTTGTATAAAATTCACATGGGTGTATTTATGGAAAAGAGGAGATGGAATTAATAAGTGTTCACTTCTTCCTTCTCCCTTTCGAACAGTGTATACTGTTACTTTATTGCATTTGTCATTTGTTTGTTTTTGTTATACTTTTTTTTGTTCGAAATAAAGTATCTGTCTATCTATAAATGCAAGATATCTGTGTGTGTGTGTGTGTGTGCGTGCGTGCGTGTGTGCGTGCGTGCGTGCACGCACTGAGGTTATGAGGGTGTGCATCCCCGAGTATGGAGTCACTCAGTCAAAATATGTCATTTTTATCAATAAAAGTTTAGCCACCGCTCTGTGACCGCTCTGTGACTTCATGCCCTGGTTTCAAGAAGTGTGGACAGGGTCTCGGATTGACTCCGTGCTCATTGGATAATACGCTGCATCACAGCCATGCTGATTGGACAGTACACGGCATCATGACCATACTGACTGGATAACACACAGCATCACAATCTGTCAGTCACAGCACTTCGCAATAAGTGCTTTGCTGAAGTTACGAGTGTGTGCATCCCCGAGTTTTGAGTCGCTCAACTTTATACCATAAAGTTGCTGTAGCTCTGTGTGTGTATTCACTGCAGGCAGCAGCTGAGCAGAGCTCTGTAGGGTTTTTCTGTGAACAAATGCTGCAAATATGCCATTATAGGGTAGCTCTAAGTTAGAAACCCATTCAATTATTCCCTTTATCACTGGATCATGATTTTTGTCAGCTCCAACTGCACAACAACTTTAATTTGTTTTTTTTTTTGGGGGGGGGGGCTGAAACCGTCAGACAATCAGGCACACAGTAACGGCACATTTACTGGCTGCTGCAAATTCCTTTTTCCCTTTAAACAGCACACCTGAGTCCTGGCCACTGCGTAGCTCTAAAGGATAATTTGGCATATCGATGGCTGAAATGCAAAACCTCCTATCTGCAGGATTTACTGATTTGCGGAGCTCACTTTGGATGATGAGAAAAAGGAAGGCTGCTCATATCTGAAAGACAGTCCCACCATTTACTGCGACAGAAAATTATTCTGATGAAAAAAAACCAGCATAGCATTCTGCAAGAAAACAAAGGGGTTTTTTTTTGTTTTCTCAAAAAAGTGCATTTTTCAGATAGGAGGTTTTGTATTTGCGTTATGCCATCAATATGTGGAGAATGGGGTGGGGGGCAGCCAGACTGGCTTATCGCAGTCCTTCCCAGGGAGCCAAGCCATGCCTGCCCGATTAACGGGACGGAGGCTCAACTGCTGTTTCACCCGTGCCACCGCCGTCGTTTGCGGCACAGTGGGTTCAACATGACGCTCCTCCCGGTGCACGGCTATCTAAAAATTAAAAGTTAATAGCACCACCATGATTGTGGAGCAGAAGGGTCAGATCAATTGCATATCATATGCAGACACATATGCGCACGCTTCGACTAAACAACGACCATGACAAAAACCGCCCAAATAACGAAATAAATCATTTTTTTATTTACTGACAAATGGGTAACACTGATGTAGCAGTTGCAGTCAAATGGGTCATTCTGCTGAGTATAATAATGTTTGGTGTTTTGTACTTATAATACTGCTAATATATAAAAGGGTGCACTACAGTGGGACTCAAATATTTGTAAACATGTCCTGTTATAGTACTGCATGAGTTTATTGACGATAGACTAAAAACTACACATATAAACTAAAACAATTATAATGATGACTGAACAACTCCCATTCCCCAGCATAATAGTGCAAGATACACTATTATGAATATACAGTGGTGTGAAAGTGTTTGCCCCCTTCCCGATTTCCCATTTTTTTGTATGTTTGTCACACTTAAATGTTCCAGATCATCAAACAAATTTAAATATTAGACAAAGATAACACAAGTAAGCACAAAATCCAGTTTTTAAATGAGGAGTTTATCATTAAGGGGGAAAAAAAATCCAAACCTACATGGCCCTGTGTGAAAAAGTGATTGCCCCCTAAACCTAATAACTGGCTGGGCCACCCTTAGCAGCAACAACTGCAATCAAGCGTTTGCAATAACTGGCAATAAGTCTTTTATAGTGCTGTGGAGGAATTTTGGCCCACTCATCTTTGCAGAATTGTTGTAATTCAGACACATTGGAGGGTTTTTGAGCATGAATGACCTTTTTAAGGTCATGCCACAGCTTCACAATCGGATTCAGGTCAGGACTTTTATTAGGCCACTCTAAAGTCTTCATTTTGTTTTTCTTAAGCCATTCAGAGGTGGACTTGCTGGTGTGTTTTGGATCATTATCCTGCTGCAGAACCCAAGTGTGCTTCAGCTTGAGGTCACGGACAGATGACCGGACATTCTCCTTCATGATTTTTTGGTAGACAGCAGAATTCATGGTTCCATTTTTACCACAAGTCTTCCAGGCCCTGAAGCAGCAAAACAGGCCCAAACCATAGCACTGCCACCACCATATTTTACTGTTGGTATGATGTTCCTTTTCTGAAATGCTGTGTTACTTTTACGCCAGATGTAATGGGACACACACCTTCCAAAAAGTTCAACTTTTGTCTCATCAGTCCACAGAATATTTTTCCAAAAGTCTTGGGGATCATCAAGACGTTTTCTGGCAAAACTAAGACAAGCCTTTGTGTTGTTTTTTCTCAGCAGTGGTTTTTGTCTTGGAACTCTGCCATGCAGGCCATTTTTGCCCAGTCTCTTTCTTATGGTGGAGTCATGAACACTGACCTTAACTGAGGCAAGTGAGGCCTGCAGTTCTTTGGATGTTGTTGTGGGGTCTTTTGTGACCTCTTGGATGAGTCGCCGCTGCACCCTTGGGGTAATTTTGATTGGCCGGCCACTCCTTTTTCTCTTCCACTCTTTTTTTCCTTATTTATATTTATTAATTCAGCAAAAACAATTTGATTTAATACATACTTACTACAAATTCCATGCAGGTATTCATTTTTTTACCATCATTAGTCTGTTACGTTTTACTGCCTCACCATGATGATGTCATTAACCATGCCCCCAAAACAAGCCCAGTAGTATCCGAAAGCTGTTAATTTTATTGTTATATTGAGTTTACTGTATAGTCCACTATATAGCGAGTACGGTGTGAGTGAACATTCTGAACACAGCCTGTCACCAAAAACACTCCGTCTAAATTTGACTTTTTTCAGGGGGCGAGGCTTAACTGAAACATTTTATGATTTTAATATCAGTGGTACCTACAACCACATGAACCTGTTCTTTCTGAGCTTGTGTGTATGTTTTTATTTTATTATTTTAGCCTGGTTTACCCTTTGTTTTGCTGAACTGTACATGGACCCAGTGTGCTGACATAGCTTATTGAAAAATGAGTCAGCCGGTGAGTGCAGAGACAGAAATGAAGTCAACACCAAGGAGCAGGAAGAGTCAAAGAGGATAAAAATCTGATTAACACATCGAGAGTTGTGTGAAACCAGAGTGATTCAATGATGTCCGTGACCAAAAGTGTCTGTGCACGAGTTTGGGAGGGGGGTGGAAATACTTCATGGATTGTATCTGGGCGAGTCGTTTCATTAAAGATTGTTGTAACAGCGTGTGGTACATTATCATTATGGATTCTGTACTACTCCGTGAGCGGCTGCACACAACACCATCAGCCCTTCTTTAATTAGAACAAATGTCCAACAGTTACCACACACCCGTTAGGATAAATAACAGGAAACGCTCTTTGCATAATGTCTTTGAAAAAGTGCCGGATCATTACTAACTTTGTGTTCAACTGCTGTTTGCGTACTAGGCATGCAAGTTTTAAATGACAAACATTAGCCGTTATCATCGTTAATCTATCCACAATTAATAATATGTGCATAACTTTCTGCATCATGTTAAAGAGCTGAATTAAATGCCAATTGTAAGAAGAAATGTAAAAGAATTCTTCTCATAAGTAAACAACTTTCTTCTCATCAATATGCAGATATGTTCTTGTAAATTTTCAACATTTTCTCATAATTTTTCAAAAATTTTCCTGTAAATTTTCGGGGGGGGGGGGGTCAGTAAATTTGCATGGTTTTTCTCATGAATTTTGCAACTTTTTTCTGATAAATTTTCACCTTTTTTCTTGTAAATTTGCAACTTTTTTTCACAATAATTTCAACTTTTTTCTCATAAATTTGCAACGTTGTTCCTCATCAGTTTGCAACTACTGTATTTTCTCATAAATTTGCTACTTTTGTCCTGTTCAACTTTGTTCTTGTAAATTTGCAACACTCATCTAGATGCTGGTTAAATTTTTATTGTATATAATTAAGCTGTAATTTGTGAATTTTGAAACTTTTTCCTAAACAAAAATTTAACAATTTTTGTTCAATAAAATTAAGTTGTAATTTGTGACTTTTTAATTTTTAAATTTGCACCTTTTGTCAATCCAATTCCTTTTTTTGACTTTTTTCTTATAAATTTGCAGCGTTTTCTCAAAAATTTGTGGCTTTTTTCTCATCAATTTGTAATTTTTTTCTCACACGTTTGTGACTTTTTTCAAAAATGTATAACTTGTTTCTCAGAAGTTAGCATTTTTTTTTCTTGTAAATTTGCAGTTTTTTCTTCTGTAATTTTTTATCATAGATTTGCAGTTTTTTAACAATGTGTGACTTTTTTCTCATAAATTTGACTTTTTTCTCATAAATTTGCGATTTTTTCTTGTAAATTTGCATTTTTTCCTCAGATTCGCAGCTTTCTTCTCAAAAATTTGCAACTTTTTTCTCAAAAATTTGCAACTTTTTTAGCCTCATAGATCAGCATTTTTCTTTTTTGTAAATTTGTAAATTTTTCCTTTAAATCTGCAAGTTTTTTTCTTATAAATTTACACATTTTACCTTAAATTTCTGACTTTTTCCCCCAAAAAAATTTGACTTTTTTCCTGTAAATTTTCAAGCTTTTTCTTGTAAATTTGCAGCACTCATCTGGATGCAGGTTACATTTTTATTCTGTGTAAGTAAATGATAATTTTTCATCTTTTATCATATTTTTGCACCTTTATTCTTGCAAATCTGTACCTAATTTACATTTACATGTATCCATTTGTACCTTATGCTAAAATTGTGAATACCCCCATACTCCCCCTTGTTGAAAAATTAAAAAAAACACAGGTCTGATAATCACAGGTCAGATTTATGAATTAAATCAATCTGGACGTAACAAGCAAGCCAAAAGACCTAAAGTCAGCAATCCAAGTAAGGATTCCTTTATCGGGTGCAGGTGTGTGGTTTCCCCTGCATTTATGTAGCCGTGCGCAGTCTTCAGTGGCCCGCGGCACATAAATCAGAGCGGCGTGACACCAGAGGACGAGGCGAACCCGCCCAGACAGACGGAACGGCACCCTCCCATTCATGTCTAGACACCCTTATGGGTTCACCTCTAAAGGCTGCCTCCCTCTCCGTCTTCATTCCTTCATCGTGTCTCAGCTCTACCTGAACCCCCTGTATGAGCCTCCAAATCCTTTTTGTCCAAAAGAAACATGGAGCCACAAGCATATCTGAGCCAAAACCTCTTAGCATTCCAGCCAATTTCCCTGAATTTAGCATACGGCAAGAAAATCTAATTCTTTCCTCACTGAGTGGCAGGAGAAAATCTGAAACATCCCACCGGCGCAACACTGGAATTTTAAGAGGTTATTTTTTTCTCAAAAATTTGCAACTTTTTTCCCATAAATTTGCAACTTTTTCTTGCAAATTTGCAACTTTTTCTTGCAAATTTGTATCTTTTTTCTCAAAAATTTGTAATGTTTTTCCTATAAATTTGCAACTTTTTTCTCATAAATTTGCAAGCTTGTTGTAAAGTTCCAATTTTTTAATTAAATTTTAACTTTTTTCTCATAAACTTTCAATTTTTTTCTTGTAAACATGCAATTTTTCCTCACAAATCTATTTTTCACGTAAATTTGCTACTTTTTTCATCATAAATCTGCAACTGTTTTGTGGTAAATTTGTGACTTTTTATTCTTGTAAATTTACAACATTCATATGAATGCTGGTTAAATTTTTATTCTGTGTAACACTATAAATTTCTCTCTATCTAGACACGCAAGTTTGTTTTTATAAAGTTTTTGTTTTAAAGGGTTTGAACTCTTCCTGCATCACTCCAGAAAGCTGCTGGTTGTTGAGAAAAGAGCTGCATGTGGCTCCAGAACCACAGGTTGCAGACTCGTCCTCCTCCTCTCCCCTGGTTCCTGTTGATTACCCCCATCTCTGCCAGTCCTCCTTCCCTGACCTTTTCCATCGCTCCGCTTTCTCTTCATGTCCCACCCTTCGTTTCTCCTCCATCCCCACATTTTTGCTGTCAAGGAAGGCCTTCAGGCTGCTGCCCCCGGGGACCCTTATCCAGACCAACGACACGCTCCCAAGTCAAGAAGAATTTCTGTTACGTAACAGGCCTAAAGCTTCTCCGGTGGGCCTCACAGCTGGCTGATAACTGTGAACCGTGCACACGTAAACACGAATGGAGAGGAGAGGAGAGGAGAGGAGAGATTAGGATGGAGGGAGGAACATTTGGGAAACAGAGAGAGAGAATGGGGGAGAAGAAGAGCTCAGCCCTGCAGGGGGAAATGATATAAATGAAAGAAACAAAAAAAATGCAGTCAGATATGTGAGGGTTCTATTCCTGCTGCAACTGTGGGAAGGAGACATGGAAATGAGCGAGAGAGGAGAGGACGGGCGACAGTTGGACGGCGGCCCTGCTCATCTCTGAAAGGGAGATGTTTGGCTAAATGGCGTGATGAATCTTTCAGAGAAACAATGGGGCGAGGAGGAGAAGAAGAAAGACGGGGAGCAGGAGGACGAGGAGGGAGCGGCTCATTTTCAATAACTGACCATAAAAGCTCCCAGAATGAGACGGCGTGTCTCAGGTGCTTCATCCCGATCCACGACTCATTTTAACCTCTGAGCATTCCAACTAATTTCCCTAAATTTAACATAGAAAATCTAATTCTTTCTTCACTTAGTGGCAGTAGAAAATTTAACATCACCCCGGCGGAACACCGGAATTTTAAGAAGTTAAACATGATTTGTTTTTTTCTTGTAATTTTTTTTTTACTCTTTTCTCTAATATTTACAACTTTTTCCTATAAATTTGCAACCTCTCTCTCAAAAAATACTTTTTTTAATTTAACTTTTTTCCTGTAAATTTGCAGCTTTTTTCTCCTAAATTTGCAATTTTTTTCTTGTAAATTTGTAACTTTTTCTCAAAAATTTGCAAGTTTTTTTCTTGTATTTTTTTATGGCCAACATTTTTGAAAATTTACAGCAAAAAAGTAGAAATTTTTTGAGGAAAAAGTTGAAAATTTATAAAGAAAAATCAGATATTTACAGGAAAAAGTTGCAAATTTTTGAAAAAGTTGCAAATTTATTAGATTCTTTTTTTGCATTTCTGTTTAGAATTGGTGGTTCAGAGTCATTTTATTCAGTTCTGTAATACGACACAGGAAGGTTTATGATGATATTGGAGGGACGGGATATCCCCCTGTTCCCCCCTTGATTTGCACCTATGAAAGGGGATGGGGGGATGACAAGTTAACGAGGAGGAGAGCACCCCTTCCCCCCCATATCACCTGCTGACTGTATGTACGAGGGCTTCTGTGCAGGAGGAAAATCCTGCAGCAGCAGAAACGTCTCCAGAAGACAGCCGAGCCTCGGGTCTGACAGACAAGCCCGGCACCGACATGGACAGCAGTTACGCAAGGCCCTCCAAAACCATCACAGCACTGCCGCTGTTACACTTCTATTTTATTTGGAATGTGATGTCAGACGCTGCCTAGCAACGCCGTGTGAAGGGCACTGGATGGGAAAAGTCGTCTTTTTTCCACCCTCTGAACAAGTGAAGCAGCAGAGAGGAGAGGAGACGTCACATTTGTGCGTGTGAACGTGAAATGTGTCCCTGGTGTGTCTCGGCCGAGCAACATGGCGTCACACCCATTTCCTGTGTGAGGGGGCCGATGCTGAGAGGATTTCCTCAACAGGAGAATTTGAGCTTTGCTGATGTTGGCAGAAGGAACAAAAATGTGAAATGACCCCGTCTGCTTCATGATGTCGTCTGTTATGTGGGTTCCCAGAGTCGGGGTCGCCGTGGCTACGTGCAGCTGCGTCTGCGTTTCAATTACATGTCTGATAGCATGAATTCCCTGGAGCTTTACAACTCTTTTTTTTTAATTGAATTACTGAAATAAATCAATTTTTTATGATATTCTAATTTGAGATGCACCTGTATGTTCCACGCCTATAACACAATGTAACAAAAATAATTTTTTTGTAAGTTGTCTGTGTTTTTTCAACTGATTTAAGACAATTTTGCACCGCTGAATCCAAAAATGACATCCGTTTCTCTCGATCAGGTCAGGTTTTTATGCTAAGTTGTAAGCAGTTGTACAGCAGTTGTACAGTTGTACTGTAAATTGAATAGTAGACACTGATAAAGGTAAGTATATGTAAATTGAATGTTATGTCGTCATTGTTCAAAATTCAGAGAATTTCAAGAAATAAAAAAGAATTTTACATCATATAAAGCGAAAATACCCGTACATGTAAACAAAAACGTAAGAAAACATGTGGCCATAGTTCAAAAAGTTGACCTGATTGAGCAAAACCAGTGTGATTTTTGGATTCATCACATCAAAATTGTCCTAAATCAGCTAAAAAGACTAAGACAATAAATTTGGTGTTAATCGGTGTAATCAGTCAGCGATTTGTTATTGTTCAACAAGGGGGATGGTTGGTATTCACAAATTTAGCATCAAACGGATCAAAGTAAATTGGGTACAAATTTGCAAGAATAAAGGAGCAATAAATGATAAGAGGCCAACTTCAAAATTCAGAAAGTCATAAATTACAATCGAATTGTCTTGAAGAAAATGCGCATCCAGATGAGCATGGCAAATTTACAAGAAAAAAAATTGCAAATTTTTGAGAAAAAAGTTGCAAATTTAACTCAATTCATTCAATCATCTTCTTCCGCTTAGTCCTTTTCGGGTCGCGGGGGGGCTGGAGCCTATCCCAGCATCTTTGGGCGAGAGGCAATTCAACTTTATATAGTACCATTTCACAACAACAGTCATCTCATAGCACTATCAACTGTAGGGGAAACCCCCACAGTTGCAGAAAGACCCCAGCAATCAGGCAATCCCCTGTGAGCAAGCGCTTGGCGATGGTGGAGAGGAAAAACTCCCTTTTAACAGGAAGAAACCTCCAGCAGAACCAAGCTCAGGGAGGGGCAGTAATCTGCTGTGACTGGCTGGGGGGTGCGGGGATAGAGAAGATGAAAAGAACAGACATGTAGAGAGCAAACAGCATGATGGGGACTCAATCTATGGGAGAGATCAAACAGATGTTAATGACCAACAAATAAACAAAAATTTCATTGAGAGTGAAAAAAGGAGTGAAGCCCAGTGCATTACTGGAGGTCCCCCGACTGTCTAAACCTATTAGCAGCTTAACTAAGGGAGGGTTCAGAGACACATGATCCCTCCCTAATTATAGGCTATATCAAAAAGGAAGGTTTTAACCCTATTCTTAAAAACAGAGATCAAGTCTGACTCCCGAATCCAGATTAGCAGCTGGTTCCACAGGAGAGGAGCTTGATAACTGAAGGCTCTGCCTCCCATTGTACTTTTGGAGATTCTAGGTATTACAAGTAATCCTGCATTTTGGGAGCGTAGTGCTCTGTTAGGATAATAGGGTAGTATCAGATCTTTTAAATAAAAAGGGGCCTGATTGTTTAGAGCTTTGTAAGTAAGAAGAAGGATTTTAAACTTAATTCTAAACTCTATGGGAAGCAAATGAAGGGAGGCCAGAACTGGAGAGATATGATCTCTCTTTCTAGTACCTGTTAAAACTCTTGCTGCAGCATTTTGGATCAGCTGAAGACTTTTTAAAGATGTTTTAGGACAACCTGATAATAAAGAGTTACAATAATCTAATCTAGGGCAAACAAAAGCATGGATTAGTTTCTCAGCATCACTCTGAGACAATATGCTCCTAATCTTGGCAATATTATGCAAATGATAGAGGGCAGTCTTAGAAACAAATTTAATATGTGAACTGAAAGACAGATCTTGATCAAAAATAATTCCAAGGTTCCTCACAGAGCTATTAAGAGAGAGTAACCGCATCCAAACTAAATGTTTGATTTGGAAAGGTATTTCAAGGTTTTCTGGACCAACAAGAATGACTTCAGTCTTATCTGAATTAAATAGCAGGAAATTACAAGTCATCCAAGCTTTGATTTCCTTAAGACAGGCTTCCAACTTGGCTAATTGAGTACTATCATCTGGCTTCATTGACAGGTATAATTGTGTGTCATCTGCAAAACAATGAAAATGTAAACAGTGCTTCCTAATAATGTTGCCTAACGGAAGCATATATAAACTAAAAAGAGTAGGGCCTAGCACAGATCCCTGTGGACCTCCATGACTGAGCTTTGAGTTGAAAGAGAACTCATTATTGACATGAACAAACTGGAACCTGTCAAATAAATAAGATCTAAACCACTGCAACAAAGTTCCATTAAGTCCAACATAGTGTTCTAATCTATCAAGTAGAATATTATAATGATAGTATCAAAAGCTGAACTAAGGTCTAAAAGGACAAGTACAGAAACAAGTCCATTATCAGATGCGATAAGGAGGTCATTAGTGACCTTCTGTCATGGATGGCCCTCACGAGCCATCAATAAGACGCTTTAGGCCAGCTGGTGAGTTTGCACAGTTTAATAAAGGAAGAATAACAATAAAGTAATGAGCCACAGGGGGCTAAAACACACTATCACTATAACACAGGCTATGATGAGGAGGAGCAGATTCACAATGAACACACTTACAGGTAATGGAGAAATCAGCACGGAGGCTGGACGACGGGATGTCTGACGATGTCAGACGAGGAATGTCTGACGAGACTGCAGCGACGCTCAGCCCTCAGCTGATCCCTTAAATAGGGCTCAGGATAGGACAGCCGATGGCAATTGCTAATGCAGCTCAGCTGTCAGAGAGGTCCGCTCTGACAGCCGGAAGACCCTCTGAGCGCTGTCACAATAAGAGCTCGGAGAGCCATCGGGGACACACACACCAGCTGGGCAGAAAATACTGCATGGCCCGAGCACGGACGAAATCGGCGCTCGAACCATGACACCCTCACTAAAGTTGTTTCAGTATTATGATGGATTCTAAACACAGATTGAAACTCTTCAAGTAAACCATTTCCCTGCAAGTGGTCAAATAATTGCGTAGCAACAACTCTTTCTAAGATTTTTGAAATGAAAAGGAGATTAGAGATTGGTCTATAGTTAGCTAAAACTCCTGGATCCAGTGTTGGCTTTTTGAGTAAGGGTTTATTTAAAGCAGTTTTAAAAGCCTGTGGTACATGGCCTAAAGTTAATGAAGAATTGATTATTTGAAGAATAAAGCTACCAATAAATGGGAGGACTTCTTTAAATAACCTGGTAGGAATAGGGTCTAAAAGACAAGTTGAAGGCTTGGATGAGGAAATTATTTTGTCTAACTCTAAAAGGTCAATTGGAGTAAACTCATCAAGACATATCAGTTGAAGGAGTTGTAGTAGTTACTGTATTTAAGTTAACAGTGGGAAGAATCTGATTGATTTTATCTCTGATGGATGAAATTTTATTATTGAAAAAGTTCATAAAGTCCTGACTAGTAAGCTCTAAGGGAATGCTAGGTGTGACAGAGTCCTGACTCTTTGTCAGCCTGGCTACAGTGCTGAAAAGAAACCTGGGATTATTCTTGTTCTCCTATTAATGCAGAATAATAACTCGTTCTAGCTTTTCTAAGAGATTTTTTATAAATTAAAAGATGATTTCTCCAAGCTAAATACATTTCATCTAAATTAGTGGAGCACCATTTTCTTTCTAATTGACAAGTCTTCTGTTTTAAGCTACGAGTTTCTGTGTTGAAACAAGGAGTTAGAAATCTCTGATTAGACTTTTTCTTTTTTAAAGGGGCCCCATGTCTAGAGTCTGATGCAGAGAAGCTGTAACACTATCTACCATGCTATCAATTACAGAAGGAGCAAGCTGTCTATAGCTTATTTCCGTTGTGTTGACACACGGCATAGAGGAAACAATCTGCATAAAATTGGCAACAACATCATCTGAGAGGCATCTACTGTAGTAATATTTTTTCTTTAGGAGCCAAATAGTCAGAAATAGTAAAATCAAAGGTTAACAGACAATGGTCTGACAGTACAGGGTTATGAGGAGACACTACCAGATTTTCTATTTCTATGCCATATGTCAGAACAAGGTCCAATGTATGGTGGAGGTGATGAGTAGAATTTCCTACTTTCTGAGAAAACCCCATCGAGTCTAATATTGAATTAAATGCCATATTAAGGCAATCACTATCTACATCTACATGTATATTAAAGTCCCCTGCTATAATTATTCTATCTGATTTCAGCACTAAATCAGCTAAGAATTCAGCAAATTTGGATAAAAACTCTGAGTAGGTTGATGGAGGATGATAAATTATGGCAAATAAAATTGGGTTTAGCCTAAAATTGCTAAAATGCCCAATACTGAGGACCATGCCCTCAAAGGAATTATAATGTGTTTTTTGCTTTACATAAACTAGTAATTTGGAATGGTAAACTGTTGCTACTCCTCCTCCACGACCAGAACTTCTGGGATTTTGACAGTTTAAATAACCAGACAGAGTTGATTCATTTAAACCAACATAATCCTCTTGCCCTAACCAAGTCTCTGTAAGGGATATTAAATCAATCTGATGATCAATTAACAGATCATGGACTAGCAGAGACTTGGGGGTTAGAGACCTAATATTTAACAAACTGCATTTAATTTTTAAATAATGAGGAGGAAGAGAGGCCAAATCATTCAATTTAGAGGCTTCATGTTTAATTTGAGTTTTACCAACTTTTTGTTGAATTGCTTTGGGATGCTTATACATAATATTTTTATTTACTTTGGAGGGAGCAGACAATGATTCTCTGATGGGGAAGACAGGGGCTAAGTTGAGGGGTGGCGGATGAAGAAGAGCTGCAGAGAGGTGTGTAAGACTGCGACTCTGCTTCCTGGTCCCAACTCTGAGTTGTCAAGGTTTTGGAAATTTGGATAAAAATGATGCCAGATTGTTAGATAAATGAGACACACCATCCAAAGTCGGATGGACGCCGTCTCGTCTAATAAGACTAGGTTTTCCCCAAAATGAGCTCCAATTGTCTATGTAGCCCACATTGTTTGCAGCACACCACACAGACAGCCAGCGGTTGAAGGATGACAAGCGGCTAAACATGTCATCACTGGTCAGATTGAGGAGGAGCCCAGAGAATACTACAGTGGCAGACATCGTTTTTGCAAAGTCACACACCGATTCCACATTAAGTTTTGTGACTTCTGACTGCCGGAGTCGGATGTTGTTAATGCCGGCGTGGATAACAATTGTGGAGTATTTACAGTTACTTTTAGCCAGCATTTTCAAATTTGACTCGATGTCACCTGCTCTGGCCCCAGGAATGCATTTGACTATGGCTGCTGGAGTCTCTAAGTTCATGTTTCTGACTACAGAGCCGCCAGTGATCAGAGTTTTTTCCTCAGCGGGTGTGTCGCTGAGCGGGCAAAAACGATTAGAAACATGAACAGGTTGGTGGTGAACTGGGGCTTTGCGGCTAGGCTTCCTTCTCACTGTCACCCACCCAGTCTCCTTGCTGCCGAGGAGGACCAGAGGACCGCTAGCAGGCCGCCCTATGCTAGGGAGCTCCGCTGCAGCTAAGGGGCGTCCGTCATTATCAACTGGCGCAGACGGTGTTTCAATGCAGCAGAGCCGGGATTCCAAATCAGACAACCTCGCCTCGAGCGCCTCAAAAAGACAACATTTATTACATTTACCGTTATCACTAAAAGAGGCAGAGGTGTAGCTAAACATCTGACAGAGAGAAAGCACACCAGAGGAGAAGGAGAGCTAGTAGCCATAGCTAGTGGCTAACCCGAAGCTAACAAAAACACCGATGAAAGGTGAACAGAAGGCTAAAGAGGGTGATTAGATGATACTGAGTGCGCACACAGGTGCAGGAGGCATGATAAACAGAAGTGAGAGCTAACGGTAGATGGAAAAAAGTGGTTAAAATACAATTAAAGGCAAACTCCTCAGGAGAGCGAGGAGAGCTAACCACAGAGCAAACCACACAGACAGACAGCAACACAGGAAGTGACGATACGTTACCACAGGAAACTGAATGGGACAGCCAACTCAGTGTCAGTTTTTTTTAAGGAAAAAAGTTTAAAATAATGGCGATCTGTCCAGGGTGTACCCTGCCTCTCGCCCAAAGATGCTGGGATAGGCTCCAGCCCCCCCGCAACCCGAAAAGGATTAAGCGGAAGAAGATGAATGAATGAATGAGGAAAAAAATGCCAGTTTTATAAGAAAAAAGTTGCAAATTTTTAGAAAAAGGTTGCAAATATACAAGAAAAAAATTACAAATTTACAGGAAAAAAGTTGCAAATTTGCAGGAAAAAAAACTTGCAAATTTTGAGAATTTTTTTTAAATTTGAGGAAAAAAATTGCCAATTTTATATGAAAAAAGTTGCGAATTTACTTGAGAATAATTTGTTCATAACATTTGCTGGAGGGGAACAAACAAACTTTGCAGGTTTTTTAGAATTTAAAACCAAAACAAAGTCCAGTTTCTAGGAACAAAATACACCCCGTCTCTCTAAAGAATTATCCACCCCACAAGAAAATGAAACACAGCAACTAAAGCATGAAGGACACGGCAAAAACATGAGTGAGGGAAAGCATGGGGCGGGGATGACCTTTGTGTTTCAAAAAGTATGGAGGAAAAAAGAGACGTGGCCTTGAGATAGCTGAAGAAATACAGGAGGAGCTGCTGGGCTGAAAAACAGGCAAGGAGGGAGGGAGGGAGGCTGGATGGAGCAAAGGCAGGAGGTGATGGGGGGGGGGGGTAGTATACCCCATCTCTTCTTCATCATCATAGCAGTCTGTCGGGTGCGACAATGACTGCTTCATTTAGGTCTGATCAGATTCCTCTACGCAGCTCTGTCCTTCACCTTCCACTGCCAGGAACTCCTGACCCTTTGAACCCAAACGACGTCTGAGCCGGGATGAGTTGCTCTCTGACTGGCCATTTCATGAAACTGCTTGCAAAGTATTTGAGTACCGCTAGCTTTTGCTGGACTAGTGGCACATTCTTGGCAGATAGAGGTATTATCAGTGGCAATACCCCGAATGAGCCAAAATCATCCCCCTCTTTAACCTGAGATCCTAGATCAGCGGTGGGGGACATGGCCCCTCCCAACCTGGAAAAAAGACAGACTCACCCCCCTCCATAAACCTTCTATATGTTACACAACTGAAAAACGTGACTTTGAACCACCAACACTCAGCAGAAATGCAAAAAATCTTATAAATTTCAAACTTTTTAGATAGTAGATTTACTACTTTTTTCTCAAAAATCTGCAAATTTTTACCTCTGCCAAGGAGGTTATGTTTTCATCAGCGTTGGTTTGTCTGTCTGTCTGTTTGTTTGTTTGTTAGCAAGATAACTCAAAAAGTTATGGATGGATTTTCATGAAATTTTCAGACATTGTCAGAAATGGGGTATCCTACAGATGATTAGATTTTGGTGGTGATCCGGATCACCGTCTGGATCCAGGAACAAAATAAACACTGTATGGGGGGAACTGTGGCGCTTGGCAACAAAATAAACACTGTATGGGGGGAACTGTGGCGCTTGGCGGAGGTTTGCGCTCTCCGAGTGCTTTTCTAGTTTCTAATAAATTTGTAACTTTTTTCTCAAAAATTAGCATTTTTTTCTTGAAAAGTTGCATTTTTTTTCTTTAAATCTGCGATTTTTATTGTAGATTTGCAACTTTTTCAATAATTTGACTTTTTTTCTCATAAATTTGACTTTTTAAAAAAAAAAATACATTTTCTCAAATATCTGCAACTTTTTTCCATAAATGAGCATTTTTTTTCTAGTAAATGTGCATTTTTTCCTTTAAATCTGCAACTTTTCTCTCATAAATTTACACATTTTCTTATAAATTTCTGACTTTTTTCCCCTAAAAATTTGTGACTTTTTTCTCATAAATCTGCAAATTTTTCTCAAAAATTGGAACTGCTTTTTCTCATAAATCAGCATTTTTCTTTCTTACAAATTTGCAATTTTTCCTTTAAATTTGCAACTTTTTCTCAAAAAATTATAGCTCTTCCCCTCATGAATTAGCATTTTTTTCTTGTAAATTTATAATTTTTTTCTTTAAATCTGCAATCATTTTATCATAGATTTGCAACTTTTTTCAACAATTTGTGACTTTCTCAAAAATTTGAAACTTTTTCCCACATAAATTAGCATTTTTCTTTCTTGTAAATTTGCAATTTTTTTTTGTTTAAATCTACAATTTTTCCCCCAAAAAAATGTGACTCTTTTCTCAAAAATTTGAAACTTTTGTCTCAAAAAAATTACAGCTTTTTCTCATAAATGTACAAATTTTTTCCTCATAGATTTATGACCTACAGATGGAAATTAGTGAGAACGCTATAATCTGGTACAGAGCATCTTTACCCTGTGTTTAATAGGGTTTTTTTGTACATGGTCCCTGACAAATAAACCTTTTTCTAAAAAATCTTGAGACTTTTTTCCTCATAGACTTGCAACTTTTTTCTCAAAAATTTGTAACTTTCCTCCATAAATCTTCAACTTTTTTCTCGTAAATTAGCGACACTCATTTACATTTTCATTCTGCATAATTAAATTGTAATTTGCGACTTTTTTAATTTTTAAATTGGCATGTTTTATCGTATCTTTACACCATTATTCTTGCAAATTTGTACCTAGTTTACATTTAAGATAAGATAAGATAAGATAAGCCTTTATTAGTCCCACAATGGGGAAATTCCAGGATTGCAACAGCACAGGGATAGCAACACTCAGAGCAATAATTAAGAAGATACGAAAAATATAAATAAGAGCAGTGGATATACATACGTACACATAAATATATATACAAAGTGCGGAGCATTGTAGCAAGATGGAATAAACAGCATAACCGTCTACTTAGTTATCCTACATAGTATGAATATGTACCCATACATATTGTCACCCTCCATAGCAACTGATATTGTCCTAGTTGTATACTGGAGGGGACCATTTGTGTAAGTCTGTTGCATCTTTTGCATTCAATACTATTAGGTCGTCACGTTTTTTTGCTATCTCTGTGAGCAGCCCTGCTTAGGTTATACAGTCTGACAGCCGTAGGTAGGAAGGACCTGTGAAACCTCTCGGTTGTGCACCTAGGATGATGTAGTCTGCAGCTAAATGAGCTCCTCAGTGCGTTCAGTATGTCCTGCATAAGGTGGGACTCGGACTCCAACAGAGATGACAGTTTAGCCACCACCCCACCATCCATGGATGTGGTGGGGTGGGGGGTGAAGATATGTGTGAGTGTGTCTTAAATCATGTTCTTTAAATTATATGGATGCCGAGAGAAACGCAATTTCATCTTGCCTGCACTACTGTTGTATGTACAGCAATATGACAATAAAGGTTGATTTGATTTGATCCTTCTCTCTCCTATCTCCTCCACTGGGTCAAGGCGCTGCCCCAGGACAGATCTAGCTTTCTTGATCAGTTTGTTCAGTCTCTTCCTATCGGCTGCTGTAATGCCGTTGCCCCAGCAGACCACTCCAAAAGTGATGGCTGATGCCACCACCGTGTCGTAGAATGTCTTCAGCAGCGCCCCTTGTACACCAAAAGACCTGAGCCTCCTCAGTAGGAACAGCCTGCGCTGTCCCTTCTTGTAGAGTGTGTTGGTATTGTGTGACCAGTCTAGTTTATTGTTCAGATGAACACCCAGGTACTTGTAGGATGTCACCATCTCAATGTCCGTTCCCTGTATGTTTACTGGTGCTGTGAGGGGTTGTCCTTGCCTGCGGCAGTCCACCACCAGCTCCTTAGTTTTCCTCGCGTTGATCTGGAGGCAGTTCCGATGGCACCAGTCCACGAAGTCCTGAATAAGTCCTCTGTACTCAGCTTCATCTCCGTTGGAGATGAGGCAGATGATCGCAGAGTCATCAGAGAACTTCTGTAGATGGCAGTGTGTTGTGTTGTGTGAGAAGTCCGCAGTATAAAGGGTGAACAGGAAGGGAGCCAAAACCGTTCCCTGGGGGGCCCCCGTGCTACCGATGATCGTGTCGGACACACAGTCTCGGGTTCTCACAAACTGTGGCCGGTTAGTGAGGTAGTCCAGGATCCATGATGACAGGTGCTGGTCCACCCCTGCGCACAACAGCTTGTCCTTCAGGATCATCGGTTGGATGGTGCTGAAAGCACTGGAGAAGTCAAAGAACATTTATACATTTGTACCTCATGCTAAATTGTTGAACACCCCCTCCCCCTTGTTAAAAAATAACAAATCACATACTGAATAAATTAAGTGAATATGTATAACGGGAGATGCTGAAAACTGAACACTATTGGTTTTATTGCTGTTTGTTTTAGACTTTCACGGTTTTCCGGCATTATCATAAGTTATTTTTAAAGCTTTAACCTTTACTTTCTAACAGATACACTGACGCTGCACCAAAGACATCCATGGTGCAAAAACACCACCAGATAGCGGTCTCCAGTGAACTGTGAAATAAGACAAATGAGCTCTGCCAGCTGCAAGCTAGAGCTGACCAAGACTGCAGGAGGTCAGGTGGCCTCCTAGAGCTGTTGTTTTTGAATCTTTTTTTTTTGAGCCACAGCACTTTTTTAATATTGAAAAAAAAAATCCCACGGCACACCACCAACCAAAAATGTTACAAAATGACACACTGTAGCCTAGGGCAAGGTCATTTTAAATCCACATCATGCTTAATTGACCCTTTCATATCAGTTTTCCTTTTTTTTTTTTTTTTTTTTACTTTTTCCTAAAAAAATTTGCATTTTTTCTTGTAAATTTGCAGTTTTCCTCATAGAGTCGGAACTTTTCTCTCAAAAAATTGCAACTTTTGGATAAGAGATTAACCAGAGTGCCACAGCCTGAGGTTTGTGACCAACCGTGACATTCCACCAGACTGCTGCCAATTCCCCGACGAGGGTTCAGCAGCCGTGAAACAATGATGGCATTTCCCTTGGAGGATGGTCGCAGAAGCCGTGAAGGGGTCCCCATTCCCCAGCAGGGCAAACCCAACCCATGCCAGTTTCAACGCACTTTGAATCTTTGAAACAATTATTTCTTTGGCCCAATTAAGTGAAATTAGACAAATTCCCACGGCACACTGGTGGTTGAAAATCACCATCCTAGGGGACACCATGTCACTGTTATGGTCTCTCCCAGTTATGCGTGGGAGTTGCACATGTGTATAACTGTTCCGGTTGTGCTACTGTGTAATTGTTTCGAAAGTGCTCAGAATCATCATACGGAGGTGGGTGGAGGATGGCTAGCAGTGTTAAAAGCTGCACTTTCACTCAGTAAGCCTTTATCATTCTTTTTTCAGAATCAGAATCAGAATCAGGTTTATTGCCATTGTTCATGTAGTACACAAACTAGGAATTTGTCTCGGTACAATGCTGCAACATTAAACATGATAAGATAAGAGAAATAAACTATACATGTAATAAAGTGTAGGATAAGATTAAGTGATACTGGTCAACAGTTAAAATATATATTAGCCAGCAGCAGATACTGTGGAGAACTATATAGTGCAGTCGGTAATGCAGGAAGAAAACAGTGATGATTGACATGAGTCTGGTTGAGCTGCTGTACATGGTGCACGAGAGTCACTTAGTGTTCAGCAGTCTAATGGCAGAGGGGAAGAAGCTGTTCATGTGACGGGAGGTTTTAGTCTGGATGGACCGAAGTCTTCTACCAGAGGAGAGGGGGGCAAACAGTACGTGACCAGGGTGTGAGGGATCGGCTATGATCCGGCCAGCACGCCTCCGGGTCCTGGAGATGTACAGATCCTGGAGAGATGGGAGCTTGCAGCCGATCACCTTCTCAGCAGTGCGCACGACGCGCTGCAGCCTTAGTCTGTCCCTGGCAGTGGCTCCTGCGTACCACATGGTTATGGAGGTGGTGAGGATGGACTCGATGATGGCTGTGTAGAACTGCACTAACATCTTGGTGGGTAGCTTGAGCTTCCTCAGCTGCCGCAGGAAGAACATCCTCTGCTGGGCTTTTTTGATGAGTGAGCTGATGGTCAGCTCCCATTTGAGGTCCCTGGTGATGGTAGTGCCTAGGAAGCGGAAGGAATCAGCAGTGGTGATGGGAGAGCCTGAGAGGGTGAGGGGGGGCAGAGGAGTAGTGACTTTCCTGAAGTCTACAATCATCTCCACTGTCTTCAGAGCGTTCAGCTGCAGGTTGTTATTGCTGCACCAGGACGCCAGCTGGGCCACCTCTCTCCTGTAGGCGGACTCGTCGCCGTTGGAGATGAGCCCGATGAGGGTGGTGTCGTCCGCAAACTTGATCAACTTGACAGACTGGTGGCTGGAGGTGCAGGAGTTGGTGTAAAGGGAGAAGAGTAGGGGGGAAAGTACACAGCCCTGGGGTGATCCGGTGCTGATGCTAGTATAGTCTGAGACAGTCTTTCCCAGCCGCACATGCTGCCTCCGGTCCGTCAGGAAGTCGATGATCCACCTGCAGAGGGAGTCAGGCACGTTGAGCAGGGACAGCTTGTCCCGGAGCAGAGCGGGGTGGATGGTGTTGAATGCGGAGCTGAAGTCCACAAACAGGATCCTGGCGTAGGTTCCCGGGGAGTCCAGGTGCTGCAGGATGGAGTGGAGGGCCAGGTTGACTGCATCGTCTACAGACCTGTTGGCTCGGTAGGCAAACTGCAGCGGGTCCAGGAGAGGGGTGGTGATGGACTTGAGGTGGGACAGGACCAGGCGCTCAAAGGACTTCATGACTACAGAGGTGAGTGCTACAGGTCTGTAGTCATTAAGTCCAGTGATCCGTGGCTTCTTGGGGACAGGGATGATGGTGGAGGATTTGAGGCAGGATGGCACGTGGCATAACTTAAGGGAGGTGTTAAAAATGTCTGTGAAGACAGGAGCCAGCTGTTTCGCACAGAGTCTCAGGGTGGAGGGAGACACGCCGTCTGGGCCGGGGGCCTTGCGCGGGTTCAGTCTGGAGAACTGTTTGAGCACATCCTGCTCACTGATGATAAGGGGAGGGGGGGAGGAGGGGGGGGGGTGCCTTAAATGAAGTAGGGAATGTGGAGGCTGTGGAGCTGGAGGGAGGGGGGGAGTTGGACACAGATGACGAGGTGTCAAAACGGGCATAGTGTTGGGACAGTCTCTGACAAAGGGCTTTGTCATCCTGACCTTTAGGAGCCTTAGGTCGATAGTTGGTGATTTGCCTCAGTCCTCTCCACACGGAAGCCGAATCATTAGCAGTGAACTGCTGCTGGAGTCTCTCTGAGTACACAGATTTAGCCCTCTTCAGCTCTCTGTTAAACCGGTATTTAACCTCCCTGTAGCAGTCCCTGTCTCCACTTTTCAGCGCTGCTTCCTTCTCCTTCCTGATCTGTCTGAGCTTAGCTGTGAACCAGGGTTTGTCATTAGAGTAACTCACCCTGGTGCGTGATGGAAGAATGTTCTCTTCACAAAAGTGGATATATGAGTTCACAGTGTCCGTGTACTCATCCAGATCATGCGTGGCTCCTTTAAGCATGCCCCAGTCAGATATTTCCATGCACGTTTCCAGCTTCTCCTCAGCATCACTGGTCCGTATCTTCGTAGTGCTCACAACAGGTTTAGTGAGCTTCAATCTCTGTCTGTATGTGGGAATGAGGTGAACCATCACGTGATCAGATAATCCCAGCGCAGCTCGAGGGACAGCGCGATATGCGTCTTTCACTGTGGTGTAACAGTGATCCAGTGTGTTTAATCCTCTGGTGGGGCATTTAATAAACTGTTTGTAGCGGGGGAGATCGTGGCTCAGATTGCACTGATTAAAGTCGCCAGCCACAATAATCAGCGAGTCTGGAAAACTCCGCTCTGTGTGTTGAATGTGATCCGCGAGCACGCGCTGAGCTTCGCGCGTGTCCGCGTCGGGAGGGGCGTACACAGCGATCATTATGAAAGAAGCAAACTCCCGCGGGGAATAGAAGGGCTTGCAATTGATAACAAGAAATTCCAAGGCAGGAGAACAGTGTTTGGAAATTTCCGTTACATCAGAGCACCAGCTGCAGTTGATGTAGAAGCAGACTCCGCCTCCTGTGGTCTTGCCGGAAAGCTCTGTGTCACGATCAGCACGGAAGAGCTGAAAGCCGTCGAGGCGCAGCGCGCTGTCCGGTATATTTTCCCGGAGCCAGGTCTCAGTAAAGCAGAGGACAGCTGAGGAGGCGAGGTCCTTAAAACGCATCAGCAGTCTCAGTTCATCCACCTTGTTAGAGAGAGAGTTGGTATTGGACAGAAATATGCCAGGCAGCGCCGTTCGCGAGCCTCTCCTGCGAAGTCGCACGAGAGCGCCCGCTCGTCTTCCTCTCTTCCGCCGTCTCACTTTCCGAGCCAAACAATAAACCAGATCGGCGGCAGGGGCTAGAAAAACTGGGAGGAGGTCCGTGGGGGTGAAAGTCCTGATATTTAAAAGTTCTTCACGGGTATAAGTGCAAGCAGACACACAATTGACAAACAAAAACAAACAAAGAGCGCAGCGAAGCACCATGTCGACCGCTGTGGGCGCCATCTTGGATCGAAGCCAAGATTTTTCTGGATGAAGATTTTTCTGGATGAATACACATTTTTACGCTGCTGAAGATACATGGTTAAGGTGAGGTAATTTTTCATGTTTATATTCCAGTTTTGGTTTTGTGTTTTTTTGCAAACAAGCTATTTCCAGACATTTTGTGACACTGGGCTGTAACATCAAGTGACTCAAAATAAACCATAAATCATTCATCCTCATACATTTATCTATAAATGCAAGACATTCTGTCTGTGTGTGTGTGTGTGTGTGTGTGTGTGTGTTTTCCTCAGATATCTCTCAAACCGTTTTAAAACGTGCTTTGCTGAGGTTACAAGGGTGTGCATCGCCGAGTATGAAGTTGCTCAGTCAAAATATGTAATTTTTTTATCAATAAAAGTTTAGCCACAGCTCTGTCACCACCCTGTGTCTCTTCATGCCCTGGCTTCAAGAAGTGTGGGCAGAGTTTCGGATTTACGCTGATTGGACAATACGCGGCATCACAACCATGCTGATTGGATAATACACAGCATCACGACCTGTCAGTTACCACAGCGCTTTGCAAACAATGATTTTATAAGTGCTTTGCTGAGGTTACGAGGGTGTGCACCCCGAGTATGGAGTCGCTCAGTCAAAATATCACTATTAAAGCAAGAAACCCCTGTGTCTGTGTGGTGTCTGTCACATTTATCGGACATCATAGGACGGCCTATGATCTCTGACGTCCTATGAACTCAGGCATCATAGGACTCGCGATATCGTCATAAAGATATGATGTCTACATGACGGCACATAGACAAATGTGTCTTTATGATGTAATATAGACCATCACTCACGATGCCGAGACTAATGTGTCTTTATGATGTCATATGGCTCAAAATTGGCAAGGTGAATGTCACAGGGCCAGTCTTTACAGCGCGTTTGTGTTTTCTGCACAACAGATTTCTGCAGCCATGGCCAATTCTACATTGCCGCTAGCAGAGCTGCCAGATCAAGCAGTCTTCGTATTGTTGCTCAAGATGAAGTAACTAAGCAAAAGCGTCGCTTTCTCAGCAATGTCGTTTTTAAAGAGGTGCTGACACAGTAAAAATGTGTAACCTTGAAGAATGACAGTCTACACTACAAATGTGTAAAATGCCAAGCAAAGCGCTGATTTTCTCCGGGTGCTCCGGTTTCTTGGTTTCTACGGGCATGCACGGGCCTTCCTGAACAGGGTCGAAAGCCATTTTTTGCTCAGATCTATTTTCATGATCCTGCCCATGAACTGGAATTACGAAGCACCTATCCCTCAACCAGTGGTCTGAATGAAGAAGACCCACCAGATGAAGGGCAATAGAATGAGAACTGCTGCACGTCAGTAAAGATACCGTGAACATGAAACACCTCAGGTTCCAGCAGTACGCCGTAGGCATGACTGTGAACAACACAGCCATCTGACACAGGAGGAGACCCTTCAGCAACGGGCATGCAGAAATACCTGGTTATACTTGGTTTCTACGGGCATGGACAGTAATGAACGGGTATGTACTAGTATACCATAAATTTGCTGTGATTACATAGGTCTAATGGATAATTCGGCATGGAGAAGACTAGGTGGGGGGGGGGGGGACACTGGCGGGAACCTGGGCACACTACCTGCCCAGTCCTTGTAGATGACAGTCCCAACTGCTGCTTTATTGTGGAGCAAAATGACCAGATCAACTGCATTTCGCCAGATGCAAGGCTGCATGAAGTAAAATAATAAATAAAAAATAGGAACAGTTGCTTCCTAAGGCTTAACGATTTAAGAATGACTGGCGCCTAGCGGCTGCCCGGCCTTGGATGCGCTCTGCAGAGCGTGCCCAAATGCCAAGTCACGTTTCGTTACCTTGTATTCATACATGTGTAATGACAATAAAGTTGAATCTCATCATCATCATCATCTCATATTACATATGGACACATATGCACGCTTTGACTAAATGACAACAAGGGACAAAAATGCCCAAATAATGAAATAAATAATTTTTATTTAAACATTTACAGACAAATGGGCAACACTGATACAAAAGTTGCAGCCAAATGGGTCATTCTACTGTGTGTGTGTGTGCGTGTGCGCACACGCGCAAGAATGGTGGGGAGTCTAACGCCGTACGTGGATGCCCTGAATTTCCCTCTGGGGATCAATAAAGTATACAAGATACAAATACAAAAAAAAATAATGTTCAGTGTTTTGTTCTTATTGCTACAATATAAAAGGATGCACTACAATGGGTCTCAAATATTTGTAAACATGTTCTGTTATAGTACTGCAAGAGTTTATTGACGATAAACTATAAACTAAATTATAATGTTGACTGAACAGCTCCCATTCTTTTTTTTTGGGGGGGGGGGGGGGGGAACAAACTCCCATTCCAAAAGTGCAAGATACAACATTTATGAATTTAAGTCATAAAAGATCGCACAAATAAGTCTGACAAAATAAACAAGCGGTTCTTAAACAGTGGCTAATATTGGATGTCCCATTCATTTTCAATTATTCTGTAATTAATATTCACACAATCAAATAAATCTCAGTTCAGTCCCTTTCATATTTGTCAAAGCCTAACACGTGACGACCTAATAGTATTGAATGCAAAAGACGCAATAGACTTACACAATGGTCCCCTGCAGTATATACAACTGGGACATTATCGGTTGCTACGGAGAGTGACAATATGTATGGGTACATATTCATACTATGTAGGATAACGAAGTAGACGGTTATGCTGTTTATTCCATCTTGCTACAATGCTCCGCACTTTGTATATATATTTATATATTTATGTGTATGTATGTATATCCACTGCTCTTATTTATATCTTCCGTATCTTCTTAATTATTGCTCTGAGTGTTGCTATCCCTGTGCTGTTGCAATCCTGGAATTTCCCCACTGTGGGACTAATAAAGGCTTATCTTATGTGTGATGGCCTACATATAGGCTACACCTTTGTATTCCACTTTCAAACACAGCCTACATTTTGGCCTGTAAAGCCTGATTGGGCTACCCGTTTCAGACAGGAATACTTGCTTTCTACAGTCATGCATTAGTATGATAGAATGAGCTGCAAGTTACCATAAAAAATTTTACAGCTATTTTAATGCGATGTGAATGGGGTATGTGTAATAATTCTGTGAGAACCTGTGTGTAAGGGTGATTGTTTAACTCTGAAACAATGTTTTTTCTCTTGTTTTATTCTGTTCTCTTTGTATTGATGTGTTTGATTTAATTTGTCTTAGTCTTTCTTCTTTTATATAGGGAACATCACTTAGGGACAACGGATGGAAATTATCCATTGGCTACAATCTGGCCTGTTTACATTGATTGGTGATGTACATGAACATACACTGTCCTTTAAATAAATAAACACAATAAAATAAAATAACTCCCAGTGGGCACAGGTAAAAAGATTCCAGGGACAAGGCCTCAAGTTCAATGATAAGCAGCAGTGGGCTGAGGATGGAGCCTTGGGGAATGCCGACTTTCCTTTCAAAGTCATCACTAAACTAAAAAGAGTGGCTGATCCAGACTTTACTTTTGGCACCAAAGGACATCACAGGGCACTTAGTCAAAGACCTTTTTCCAAAATCGACAAAACAGAAATATGTATTTTTGTTATTTGCTTTGAAATACCACAACAAACAATTCACCATCCTGCTCTCATACCCTGCATCCAAACCTTGCTCAAAACTCGAGCAGCTTCCAGAGCAAACAGACATACAGTGGGGCAAAAAAGTATTTAGTCAGCCACCAATTGTGCAAGTTCTCCCACTTAAAAGATGAGAGAGGTCTCCAATTTTCATCATAGGTATACTTCAACTATGAGAGACAAAAAGAGAAAAAAAAAATCCAGAAAATCACATTGAAGGATTTTTAATGAATTAAATGGTAAATTCGTCGGTAAAATAAGTATTTGGTCAATAACAAAAGTTCATCTCAATACTTTGTTATATACCCTTTGTTGGCAATGACAGAGGTCAAACGTTTTCTCTAAGTCTTCACAAGGTTTTCACACACTGTTGCTGGTATTTTGGCCCATTCCTCCATGCAGATCTCCTCTAGAGCAGTGATGTTTTGGGGCTGTCGCTGGGCAACACGGACTTTCAACTCCCTCCAAAGATTTTCTATGGGGTTGAGATCTGGAGACTGGCTAGGCCACTCCAGGATCTTGAAATGCTTCTTACGAAGCCACTCCTTCGTTGCCCGTGCAGTGTGTTTGGGATCACTGTCATGCTGAAAGACCCAGCCACGTTTCATCTTCAATGCCCTTGCTGATGGAAGGAGGTTTTCACTCAAAATCTCACGATACATGGCCCCATTCATTCTTTCCTTTACACGGATCAGTCGTCCTGGTCCCTTTGCAGAAAAACAGCCCCAAAGTATGATGTTTCCACTCCCATGCTTCACAGTAGGTATGGTGTTCTTTCTCCTCCAAGCACGACAAGTTGAGTTTTTACAATAAAGTTCTATTTTGGTTTCATCTGACCATATGACATTCTCCCAATCCTCTTCTGGATCATCCAAATGCTCTCTAGCAAACTTCAGACGGGCCTGGACATGTACTGGCTTAAGCAGGGGGGCACGTCTGGCACTGCAGGATTTGAGTCCATGGCGGCGTAGTGTGTTACTGATGGTAGCCTTTGTTACTTTGGTCCCAGGTCTCTGCACGTCATTCACTAGGTCCCCCCGTGTGGTTCTGGGATTTTTGCTCACCGTTCTCGTGATCATTTTGACCCCACGGGGTGAGATCTTGGCTGCACGGTGGCGCAGTGGTTAGCACTGCGGCAGCACAGTTTACCCTTGGCCGGGGGATTGTGGGGATCGTGGGTTCGATCCCAGCCCCCGACCAACAGTGATCTGTGTGGAGTTTGCATGTTCTCCCTGTGTTGCGTGGGTTTACTCCGGGATTTCTCCGGTTTCCTCCCACATGCCAAAAAAAACATGCATGTTAGGTTAATTGGCTGTTCTAAATTGTCCCTAGATATTTGTTTCCTATAGGCCCTTAGAATAGAGGGTTAGTATTAATGAAAGCGCTTTGAGTGGTCTTTGTGACTAGAAAAGCGCTATACAAGTGCAGGTTAGTTAGTTAGTTAGATCTTGCGTGCAGCCCCAGATTGAGGGAGATTATCAGTGGTCTTGTATGTCTTCCATTTTCTAATAATTGCTCCCACAGTTGATTTCTTCACACCAAGCTGCTTACCTATTGCAGATTCAGTCTTCCCAGCCTGGTGCAGGTCTACAATTTTGTTTCTGGTGTCCTTTGACAGCTCTTTGGTCTTGGCCATAGTGGAGTTTGGAGTCTGACTGTTTGAGGTTGTGGACAGGTGTCTTTTATACTGATAACAAGTTCAAACAGGTGCCATTAATACAGGAAACGAGTGGAGGACAGAAGAGCCTCTTAAAGAAGAAGTTACAGGTCTGTGAGAGCCAGAAATCTTGCTTGTTTGTAGGTGACCAAATACTTATTTTACTGAGGAATTTACCAATTAATTCATTCAAAATTCTTCAATGTGATTTTCTGGATTTTTTTTTCTCATTTTGTCTCTCATAGTTGAGGTATACCCATGATGAAAATTGGAGACCTCTCTCATCTTTTAAGTGGGAGAACTTGCACAATTGGTGGCTGACTAAATACTTTTTTGCCCCACTGTATGAGGTTGAATGCTGGTTAAACATCTGGAGGCACTTTCTTTTAACTCCACAGAACTAAGTCTGAAAGGTGCAGCTCAGCTATGATTCAGGTTCAGGTCTGTTCATGTTTCCATCCAAAGAGGAAAAAAGGACAAAAGCAGACAAGTTACTGCACTGTAAAAGGCTGAGGTCATTTATTATGCAATAAATGGCAGCAGACAAGTATAATAACTGTGGATTGATCCAACGGCTGTCAATAAAAAGCTCAAGTGTTGATACACAATCTGAAAATCACACTCCTACAGTGATTCACACTCCTCTGATTCTAACACTTGACTAGCGAAAATGTATAATTAGCTCCTAAGTCGTGTTGTCCCCTGAAGGACAGAGCGTCTCACTGTTCAAAAACTGAGGTCCAACAAGTGTCCTGTGATATGTAAAGTGGCTATAATGTATCCCAATGGACAGATTTTCATGCATGAACTAAAGGACGTGTCTTTAATACCTAGAAAAAGTCTGGTTTTGCTGATGCTCTGGCATGTATTGAATAGCAAAAACGTTCATCTCTAAGCTGGTTTTCTGCTAAAATTGGATAAACTCCCTCCTGTTTAGTTTCCTTAATTCAATTTGAGTTCTGGCTGAGATCGGTGTGAGGTTGCGCATAATAACCCCATGGAGATGAAACGCCAAGTGTCAGTCCTGATGCAATCAAATTTTCCCCCGAGAGAACCTAATAAGACGAGGTTTTATGGATACATGAAGTCAGAGGGTGATATCTAATAGGCTGCATTTCCTCATGCTTGGAGAGTCTAAAGGAACACAGTGAACCTCCAGGAAATTTACAGCCTGGAACCGTTTTCACCCCCAAAAACAAAACAAACAAAAAATAACAAAAACGGGCAGAAAAAGCAACTTTCAAGAACTTTCCTTCAACCAGCTACAGGGAATGTGCAGCTTGCTAACGCTGCGTTTCAGCATTTTGATGCCATCACGCTGTACAGTACCTGCTCTCTGCTGCCGAGTGACTGGCAGCTGAAGTTGGGAATAAAGAAATGCTTCCTCAGAAACAAATCCGTGATGTCAACGACGGAAATTCCTTCTGACACACATTTTCACCACTGTAAGCCTTTAATATGTATGTATAAATGGAAGCATTTCACACTCCAGATACAGAACATGTTCTGCTAAACAGTATTGAGGAAGTGTTTTTAAACTTAGCCACGTACACAGATACAGACCAGAGTTAGGGCCCCGTTACCACCATCTACTAATGGTTATGTAGTCTCTGACAGCACATTGTCTTCTTCCATGCTTTGAACACTCGTCGTCCAGATAATGACTGACAGTGTACACGTTTTATGCTGGGAGGAGTGAAGTCATTTAAAAGGGGTGCGGCTGTGTACAAAGTTCAGTACGTTGATATTGTCTTACATTTTCTCGCAGTGTGTTTTTGGCCAACAAGAAGCACTTCTAAAGTCAGTAGTGCATGATCAGTGGCTATTTGAGTGGCATGCTTTAAAATTCTGGGCACGTACGTACTGGCACGGGCACACGAAGAACCACTCAGAGGCTGCCCAGAATGCAACTATGATAACCCTGTTGCTAGGGCTGAGCAATACAGCTTAAAAAATGTATTATGATATAATTTCTCTATACCATTATTTACATTTAGTGCACTGACTGTCATTTAAAATTTGGGTTTACTTATATTTTGATAAGAAAAGAGAATCAAAATTCATATACTCATATTCAGTGCATCTCTCTCTCTCTCTCTCCATATATATATAAACACACACACACACACACACACACACACACAGAAAGTGGGGAAAATAAGTATTGAACACGTCAACATTTTTCTCATTAAACATGTTTCTGATGGAGCCATTGACCTGATATTTTCACCAGAAATAGATATTTTCACCAGCCCATTCCTCTACTCCCTCTACACCCATGACTGCAGGCCTATGTATGGATCCAATTCCATCATAAAGTTCGCAGATGACACCACGGTGATTGGACTCATCAGAGACAACGACGAGTCAGATTACAGGGCAGAGGTTGAGCACTTGGCTACTTGGTGCGCTGACAATAACCTGCTCCTTAACACCAGCAAAACCAAGGAGCTCATAGTGGACTACAGGAAGGAGAGGGAAGAGACACATGACCCCATCCATATCAATGGCATAGCTGTTGAACGTGTCCCCAGCTTCAAATTCCTGGGGACCCACATCTCGGAGGACCTGTCCTGGTCAGTTAACACCACCAGCCTGATCAAGAAGGCCCATCAGCGCCTCTTCTTCTTGAGGACATTGAAGAACCATCTGTCAACTGACATCCTGGGCAACTTCTACCGCTGCGTGATAGAGAGCACCCTGACCAACTGTATCACACTCTGGTATGGGAGCTGCTCTGTAGCTGACCGCAAGGCGCTGCAGCGGGTGGTGAAAACCACCCAACGCATCACAGGGACTCCACTTCCAGCTATAGAGGACGTCTACAGGAAAAGATGTCTGCGCCGGGCACGCAGCATTCTTAGGGACTCCAACCATCCTGCTCATGGACTGTTCCAGCTTCTCCCCTCCAGAAGACGTTTCAGAAGCCTTCGGACTAGAACCAGCAGGTTTAGGAACAGTTTCTTTCCAACAGCTGTCACGTTATTGAACTTAGTTCCCCGCTGACTCTCTTACAATCATCTTTTACCATCCTCACCTGTACATAACTGCATAACTACATAACTACATCTAACTTATTGCACATTATTTGCACATAACAGTACTTTTAACTTTCTGCACTGCTGCATATATTTGCATATATAAGATAAGATAAGATAAGATAAGCCTTTATTAGTCCCACAATGGGGAAATTCCAGGATTGCAACAGCACAGGGATAGCAACACTCAGAGCAACAATCAGAAGGCAAGAAAAAACAACATCTAGCAAACATATGTCCATATTACTATAAATGTATATATATAGACACACAGTGCAGAGCATTATGGCTGGTGGATGTGCAGCAGAAAGTCTAAGCTCTCTCTCCGCGGATGCAGCGGGCCAGCTGGAAGTCTTTGGGCATGATGGTGACCCCCTTAGCGAAGAAGAGACCACCAGGTGGGTCTCGCTGGTCTCCTGCAGAGCCATGACGGCGAAACTCAGGAAACGCAGGACGGTCTTGAAGTCCTGAGCGATCTCCCTCACCAGGCGCTGGACGGGCAGCTTACGGATGAGCAGCTCCGTGGATTTCTGGTAGCGACGGATCTCTCTCAGAGCCACGGACCTGTGACGGCGAGGCCTCTTCACTCTGCCGGTGGCCAGAGCGCCTCTCCGAGCAGCCCTGTGGCTAGCTGTCTCCTGGGGGGCTTCTTCCTCCAGTAGATTTTACGGGCGGTCTGCTTGGTTCTTGCCATCGCTCTTTATTATTCTGTCTTATATTTCTTTCACGCCGCCTAAACTCCAGCCCGGCACCCGCTTCGTTTTCGCTACAGCTCCCGGTATGTCGAGTTTCCCATTAGCACCGGGCGGCGGCCAAGTGCTAGCTAGCACTAGCTCCTCCCCGCTGTAACGTCTCCCGCTGCAAACCGTGGCTCCGTCCGCCGACCCGGGAGACCCCCGGGGCGATCCGTGATATATATACAGAGTGAAAGGTGTAGAAAGAAGAAGGAAGATAAAAAAAAAAAAAAGGCTGTTGCAACAGGCAGCCGACTCGTGTGGCGCCACCGGTCCGGCAGAGCCGGAACCGGAAATTTATTTGCTTAAATTGCACATACTGTTAATTACCGTATATACTGCACTGCTGTCCTTTGCACTTCTGATTGGATGCTAAACTGTGTTTCGTTACCTTGTATTCATACATGTGTAATGACAATAAAGTTGAATCTAATCTAATCTAAAATCACTAACAACCCAAGTAATCCATATATGCAAAGAAATCAAGGCAATTGTTTTCACAAAACAACTTATATTTGATAAAGTTGAATGACACAGGAAATAAGTATTGAACACATGAAGGAAAAAGAGGTGCCAAAAGGCATAGAAAGCCAAGAAACCAGCTGAACTCCATCAGAATTTAGGAAGCCATTCCATCCCCCACCAGTGCACATTAATTTCAGCTGGCTAAGTCCTGACTGATAGCCTTTAAAAAGGTCTGTGAATATCAGATTGTCACACCACAAAGAACTCATGATGGGTAGAAGCAAAGTGCTCTCTCTAAACCTTCACAACTTTATTGTTGCAAAACATAATGATGGCATAGGTTACAGGCACATTTCTAAACTGCTGAATGTTCCAGTAAACATTGTTGGAGCCATTATTCAGAAGTGGAAAGAACATCATTCTACCATGAACTGGCCACAGCCAGAAGCTCTTCGCAAGATTTCTGACAGAGGAGTCAAAAGAATTATCAGAAGAGTTATCCAAGAGCCAAAGACCACTCGTGGAGAGCTCCAGAAAGACCTGGAGTTACAGTAGCAGGTACTGCTGTTTCAAAGAAAACAATAAGTAATGTACTCAACCGACATGGGCTCTATGCCCACTCACCTCGCAAGACTCCATTGCTGAAGAAAAAGCATATTGGAGCTTGTTTAAAGTTTGCTGCTCAACATCTGGGCAAGCCAGTAAAGCACTGGGAGAATATAGTCTGGTCAGCTGAGACCAAAATTGAACTTTTTGGATGCCACAACACACAGCATGTTTAGAGGAAAAATGACACTACACATCCCATCATGGTGTGGGGGTGTTTTTCAGCACATGGTACAGGCAGACTTCATATAACTGAAGGAAAGATGAATGGACAAATGAACAGAGACATCTTTGATAAGAACCTTTTGCCATCTGACAAGATGCTGAAGATGAAACGAGGGTAGACATTGCAGCAAGACAATGATCCCAAACACACAGCCGAGGAAACTCTCAACTGGCTCCTGAGAAGGAAAATAAAGCTGCTAGAATGGCCCAGTCAGTCGCCTGACCTAAATCAAACTGAAAAATGGAACAAACTGAAGATCAGAGTTCATAGAAGACACCCATGGAACCTTCAAGATTTGAAGACAGTTTGTGTGAAAGAATGGGCTAAAATCCCTCCTGAGCAATGCCTGCGCCTAGTTTCTCCATACAGGAGGCATCTGGAAGCTGTTATTACCAACAAAGGCTTTTCTACTAAACATTAAATGAATTTCACCAAGTGTGTTCAATACTTATTCCCTGTGTCATTCCACTTTCTTCAGTAAAACTTGTTTTGTGAACACAGTTGCCTTGATTTCTTTGTATGTATGGATTAATTGGGTTGTTACTGATATCTGGTGAAAATCTCAGGTCAGTGGCTCCATCAGGAACATGTTTAATGAGAAAAATGTTAACATGTTCAATATTTATTTTCCCCGCTCTGTCTGTCTGTGTGGAAAAAAATTTAAGTCACAAATTACAATTTAATTATACAGAATACAAATGTAACCAGCTGACACATGAACCTTGCAAAATTATAAGAAAAAAAATTCAAATTTACAGAAAAAAATTGCAGATTTTTGAGAAAAAAGTTCCAATTTTATGAAAAAACACTTGCTTTCTACAGGCATGCATTTGTATGATAGAATGAGCTCATCTGCAAGTTACCATAAAAATGTTACAGCTATGTTAATGCGATGTGAATGGGGTATGTGTAATAATTTTGTTAGAACCTGTGTGTAAGGGTGATTGTTCAACTCTGAAACAATGTTTTTTCTCTTGTTTTATTCTGTTCTCTTTGGATTGATGTGTTTGATTTAATTTGTCTTAGTCTTTCTTCTTTTATATAGGGAACATCACTTAGGGACAACAGATGGAAATTATCCATTGGCTACAATCTGGCCTGTTTACATTGATTGGTGATGTACATGAACATGCACTGTCCTTTAAATAAATAAACACATTTTTGCAAATTTACTAAAAATAAAAAAAAATAAGAAATCACGTGTACACAAGTATTCACAGCCTTTGCCATGAAGCTCAAAATTGAGCTCAGGTGCATCCCGTTTCCACTGATCAACCTTGAGATGTTTCTGCATCTTAATTGGAGTCCACCTGTGGTAAATTCAGTTGATTGGACATGATTTGGAAAGGCACACACCTGTCTATATAAGGTCCCACAGGTGACAGTGCATGTCAGAGCACAAACCAAGCATGAAGTCAAACAAATTGTCTGTAGACCTCCAAGACAGGATTGTCTTGAGGCCCAAACCTGGGGATGGGTACAGAAAAATTTCTGCTGCTTTGAAGGTCCCAATGAGCACAGTGGCCTCCATCATCTGTAAATGGAAGAAGTTCAGAACCCCCAGGACTCTTCCTAGAGCTGGCCGGCCATCTAAACTGAGCGATTGGGGGAGAAGGGCCTCAGTCAGGGAGGTGACCAAGAACACAATGGTCACTCTGTTAGAGCTCCAGCGTTCCTCTGTGGAGAGAGGAGAACCTTGCAGAAGGACAACCATCTCTGCAGCAATCCACCAATCAGGCCTGTATGGTAGAGAGGCCAGACAGAAGGCACTCCTTAGTAAAAGGCACATGGCAGCCCACCTGGAGTTTGTTAAAAGGCACTGAAGGACTCTCAGACTATGAGAAACAAAATTGTCTGGTCTGATGAGACAAAGATTGAACTCTTTGGTGTGAATGCCAGGCATCATGTTTGGAGGAAACCAGGCACTGCTCATAACCACGCCAATGACGGTGGCAGTATCATGCTGTGGGGATGTTTTTCAGTGGCAGGAACTGGGAGACTAGTCAGGATAGAGGGAAAGATGAATGCAGCAATGTACAGAGACATCCTGAATGAAAACCTGCTCCAGAGCGCTCTTGACCTCAGACTGGGGCGACGGTTCATCTTTCAGCAGGACAACGACCCTAAGCACACAGCCAAGATATTAAAGGAATGGGTTCAGGACAACTCTGTGAATGTCCTTGAGTGGCCCAGCCAAAGCCCAGACTTGAATCCAATTGAACATCTCTAGAGCGCTCTGAAAATGGCTGTGCACTGACGCTTCCCATCCAACCTGATGGAGCTTGAGAGGTGTTGCAAAGAGGAATGGGTCAAACTGCCCAAAGATAGGTGTGCCAAGCTTGTGGCATTGTATTCAAAAAGACTTGAGGCTGTAATTGCTGCCAAAGGTGCATCAACAAAGTACTGAGCAAAGGCTGTGAATACTTATGTACATGTGATTTCTTAGTTTTTTTATTTTTAATAAATTTGTAAAAATCTCAAAAACTTATTTCACATTGTCATTATGGGGTATTGTGCGTAGAATTTTGAGGAAATAAATGAATTTAACCCCTTTTGGAATAAGGCTGTAACATAACAAAATGTGGAAAAAGTGAAGCGCTGTGAATACTTCCCGGATACACTGTGTATATTCTCCCTTATGTCTACGTTGTACAGAGGAGGGAGCACAATAGATCCTCTGCAGAATGAACCAGTCAGAAGACCATGAACAGGACCCAGCTGGTAAATGTGGGTAAGTCAGTTCCTCCAGGATTTCGCGTGATGTTTTTATGATTGTTGCGGTCCAAAAAAGCCTGAATTTGTGGGAGCTTTTTTAAAAAGTTGAGATAAAAGTTGTGATGTTTTGAGAGGTTTTTTGCACAAAAAGTTATGGGAAGAATTACAAATTTTAAAGCAGATGCTTTTTTCCATAGTTTACAGCAATTATTTTCTACATAACACCACAAAAAAGCACAGGATTGTCAAAATTTTTCTGATTAAACAGTGATTTATAAATTAAGCAGAAATTTCTGCTATACAGAAAAACTCTTGTGCAGCAGCAAATACAGACTTTAACACAATTAAATGAGAATGAAGTAGCTACTCATAAATTTGTCATAAAAATTACCAATACTGGAAACTACTCTTGCTGAGAACTTGAATAAAAAGGAGGAATAAAATAATTATGCATTACAACAGCTAAATTGCACTGACTGCATGTTAAAGAGTATAGATTTGGAAATTATGGCAGCACCTTCATTTGAAAACTCCCTAACCACAGCGGTCCCCAACCACTCAGTACCGAGCGCAGAGAAAAAATAAATAATTTATTCTGTTGCTCTGTATTGTCTATTGAAGTCTGTGTTTTTCTGAAAAATTACTGAATATTCTCCGTCTTTCCGTGCCTGACTATTACCTGTCTGTCTATCTGCAGCATCTTGACACACACCTGTCTCATCAGATACTCATCTTTCCTTTACCAGGAGTTTTACCAGGAGGTGGGGCTCTCCTTGGGGGTTTGCCGGGGGCACACGTTGGTCCATGTCCAGACTGGAGATTCACAGTTTTGAAGCTCACTGACAAGATGAAGTAATGATTTTACCTCTAAAAACGTACAAAATGTTCAAACACTGGCTGTAGTGTTAGATTTGCTCGTCTGTTTGTGGTTTTATGGCGTCTCTTCTCACACGCGCTCCTGCAACAGGGTGCTTTTCAGGCAGGCGGACTTTTCTCAACACAAACCTGGTACTTCGTGTCATGGATGGCCCTCGCGGGCCATTAATGAGATGCTATAGGCAGCCGATGAGTTTGCATATTTATTAACAAGAACTACAAATGACAAAATAAACAGCCACATGGGGCAAAAACACAAACATAGGCTACAGCGAAGACACAATATCGATAAACACAGGCTAGGAAATACACTTACTGAAACACGGAGAATCAAAGGGTGATTGGAGCCGGGGTTAGGGACTCCAGCCGAACGTTGAACGGATCCAAAGTTATGCAAGGTTGCAGCGAGGAGTAAACCTCAGCTGTTCCCTTAAATAACACCTCAGGACTAATTGGGCAAGGAGAAAGTAATCAATGAAATGTGATCCAGCTGTCACGGAGCGGCTCGGCTCTGACAGCCGGAAGTCCCGCCGTGACGCTGTCACAATAAAAGCCCTGGAAGGCCATATGACAACAGAACGGGGAAAATACCAGACAGCCCGAGCGCGGACAGAATCAGCGCTCAGACCATTATAGTGCTCCCCGCTCAAAAGGCGCATTCCAGCCGCAAACATAACATCCAAGCCCCCCACCCCCACCCCAACCAGAAGGATACCAGGCCCGACCCAGGGAGGGTGGAGGGGGAACCAGGCCAGGAGGACGAGAACCACACAAAAAGAAAAGGGGAACACTATATCAAGGGGGGGAAAAAAAACACACAACAGAAGGCAACAAAGATAACCAAAATGATGAGGCTAAACACACCACAAACAAACCTAGAGCACAGTAAATACAACAAGAATATACATGACCTTCCGACTGATAAGGAGACAAGAAAACTAAAATACAGGTACAAACAACAATACACCATACCCAAAAAACACAAAGAAAAAAAAACTCAAACAGCTACAAGCAGAGCAGCACACTACAAATACAGTTCAATAATATAAACAGGCAAAGGAAAAAACAACAACAAAAGAGCGTCTCTCAAACTACAGAGGAGGGGGGGAAAAAAAAACCTTACAGGGATGCCGGCAGGTAGAGCACAAAGAGTCACAAAAAAAAAAAAAAAAAACAGTTCGGGTGGTCTACCCGCATCCAGAGTCCAGATCGCTGGCAGGGGAAAAAGAAACAGTTTGGGTGGTCTACCCCAGTCCCAAGCCTGGAAAAACAGTACCTCAGGCGGCCGGACCAGGTCACCGAACAAACAAGGCAGTCCGTCGGGTGGCCGACCCAGAACGCCGAACCGGCGAAGCAGTCTCCCGGGCGGCTGACCCGCGTCCTTAGGCCACCAGGACTGGAGGGGAGAACTCGGTGGCAGCCTCCCTACCGAGCGGGATAGCGAGGGAAAGCCAAGCCAAATCCAGGGAACCCCAGCAGCACCCAGTGGAGGAAGAAAGGGGGAAAGATGAGGGACCAGTCCGGCGTCAGACGGCGGAGGATCTGCAGCTCCTTCTCCGAACTTAAACCGAACCGGCGCTGCACCCTTGCTGGACCCTGACCGGGCCAGCGCTGCACCCACGACAGACCCCGTCTGGGTCGGAGCTGCACCCACGACGAACTCCGACCGGGCTGGAACAGCAACTCCGACTGGGCCAACGCAGCACCTGGGATGGCCGCCAAGCATGAACCTGGAACCTCCAAGACGACGACCAGAACAGGCTCGTCACCGGTGACCCTGGGAGAAGGCTCAAGAGGAAGAGAAAGAACCAGGATCAGGATCACTGGCAGCGGCAGAGCCCGGCGAGACAAGCTCGGATGCAGTGATCAGCTGCACCCGGCTCGTTTCCCTGACAGGCAATAATGCTCCAGAATAGAGAGGAGATAGACAAAATAGAGCACTTGCTTGATCTCGGGCTCCACCGCTGTCCAGGACTCCGACAATTCAGGCTCAATTAGCTGGAGGTCAATTCCTGGTTCCTACTTGACTGCAGCGGGCTCCGCAGCCGGAATGATGGTCTTCACAGTCTGGGGACTCCCTGGCGCTGAAGTTCACGCCGAAGGCCCGCACGGCGTGGTGGCAGGGGATCTGTGGCCTGCTGGGTCGAACTGCTCCTCCACGAAGACCCTGGGACGCTTAATCGTTGGCACAGGCTCCAATCGGCAGTCCGCCCTCCTCCTCTGCCCGTGACGCAGCTGCGGGGCTGGTACAAGGCTCTCCAGGGCTGCAGGCTCCTTCTTCGTCCGGTGGTGTATTCCTGGCACCGGGGGACGCTCAGGGGAAGGAGACACAGAGGATGCAGGTTCATAATTAATAGCTACAGCAGGAGAGAGTTCGGGGGACTGTGAACCCCGAACTCCACCCCCAGGGTCAGACAAGGCAATTCATAACATAAAGGAAGAGAGTGAAATAGCACTTGCCTGCTCAGCTGAGGGCCGATGGAAACTGCTGCAGCGGGCTTGGTTCTCCCCTTTCCCCTTTGGATGGCGACGGAGGGCCCCCCAGGAAAACGAAGAGGAGCTGCTCGCACAGGATTGGAAACGGACACAGCCGAAGCAGGACTCGTAGAGCTCACAGCAGATGGAGAGAGCGCCAAGGAGGAGGAAGGAGCAGCCGAGGCAGTCCAGGGACGAGGAGCTGACAGAACAGCGGGAACAGAAGGCCCGGAGACAGAGGCTGCTGCCATTCCCTTCCATTGAGACACAGGGGAAACAACTGGCTGGGAGGCAGAGCTCTGATGGCAACCCGGAACCGGATCCAGATGGGGATCTTGTTGAGGCTGACTGCAGGCAGGGTGGCGACGTCTTCCGGCAGAGGTTCAGGTTCAGGTTACTTTATTTGTACCCGTAGGTAGATTTGTTTTGCAGTTTGGTGACATCCATATTTACAAGCCACAATTACATTCAACGTAGACACAAACACAGGCACACATGAAGCTGACTATAAACATGATAAAAATACTCAAGGCTCCATCAATCAGGGTATAAAGACAAAGAGATGAGAGAAAACCAGAGGTAAGAGAGAAGGGTCATCTTAAAAAGTTAAAAACTAGTCAAAGAGGTTAAAAACTCAAAAGTCTAAAACCCAATAAAATATTTAGAACCCAAATAACATCCTACAAAAATAAGTAAATATAAAATGGCGTTAATAAATAGGTACCTAAATTATGAGATGAGATGAGATTCAACTTTATTGTCATTACACATGTATGAATACAAGGTAACGAAACGTGCCTTGGCATTTGGGCACGCTCTGCAGAGCGCATCTAAGGCTGGGGCAGCCGCTAGGCGCCAATTATGTGCAATATGCTGGGCAAAGCAAGGCTAGGTTCTGGTCAGGAAAGTGCCGCTGCTGCGCAGAAATGGAGGCTAGCAGCTCGGCGTACTCAGGATAATAATGAAGCTCAGGATTGATCTTCACCAGTCTTGCTGCCGCCACCACATGCTTTTGGATGTCACTGGGATGGAAGGAAGAGCGAGCTTCAGCCAAGCGGCCCCTAATGAGCTCAGCTACCCACTGTGTCTCTTCACGGGGGTCCCAGCTGTCCTCCTCCTCCGCTGCGGATGGGAACCTTGTGGAAGAGCGGCCCACACAGGAGACTTCCCCCTCGTCAGGACGACCGTGTCCCAGAGAGGAAGTGGAGGCTTCTCGGTCGCCCTCTCTATTTGTTCCCATAGCGTCAATATCAAAGTCACTCTCTCCTTCCCCTCTGGAAAGGAGGTCAGATGATAGCTTAATAGCGTCCTCTGCGCGAGATCCAGGTGCCAATATGCAGAGTGGGTGGGCATAAGCAGACGGGCGTTGGACAGGTGATCATCCACTTCCCACAACCACTCGGGGCAAAACCCACGCTCGAATGCTGACATAGTTCACCAAAAAATACTGGCACCCAGAGAAGGGAAAAACTCAAGACAAAAAACAAACTCACAGTGACCGGCGTCTCGTTTTGGCTGTGACCTACTGTCATGGATGGCCCTCGCGGGCCATTAATGAGACGCTATAGGCAGCCGATGAGTTTGCATATTTATTAACAAGAACTACAAATGACAAAATAAACAGCCACGTGGGGCAAAAACACAAACATAGGCTACAGTGAAGACACAATATCGATAAACACAGGCTAGGAAGTACACTTACTGAAACACGGAGAATCAAAGGGTGATTGGAGCCGGGGTTAGGGACTCCAGCCGAACGTTGAATGTATCCAACGTTATGCGAGGTCGCAGCGAGGAGTAAGCCTCAGCTGTTCCCTTAAATATTACCTCAGGACTAATCAGGCAAGGAGAAAGTAATCAATGAAATGTGATCCAGCTGTCACAGAGCGGCTCGGCTCTGACAGCCGGAAGTCCCGCTGTGACGCTGTCACAATAAAAGCCCTGGAAGGCCATATGACAACAGAACGGGGAAAATACCAGACAGCCCGACCGCGGACAGAATCAACGCTCAGACCATGACACTTCGTACACACGGTCAAGACAGAGACGTCCGCTGGTGGAGATGGAGGAAGGGACCGTGTAGGAAAACTCGCGGGTGAGTGATTGTTTTTTTTTTTAATTGTTCTGTGTTTTGCTGATGTGTTCCATTAATACTCACTGTAAACACGGAAGTGAGCGCGGTGCAGCAGCACATCTGATTGGTTAGACTGAGTATTTGAGAACTATTCGGGGACAAATCTGATTGGCAAAATTGGTGGCAGTTGACAAGGATTGGCCAAAATTGCGGGAAAGTGGGCGGCGCGGTGGAAGAGTGGTTAGCACTGCAGCAGCACAGCAACTCACCCTTGGCTGGGGGATCCTGGGTTCGATCCCAGCCCCCGACCAGCAGTGATCTGTGTGGAGTTTGCATGTTCTCCCCGTGTCTGTGTGGGTTTACTCCGGGATTTCTCCGGTTTCCTCCCACATGCCAAAAACATGCAAGTTAGGTTAATTGGCATCAAACTGGGGATTCTAAATTGTCCTTAGGCATGACTGTGAGAGTGAATGGTTGTCTGTCTCTCTGTGTTGGCCCTGTGATGGACTGGCGATCTGTCCAGGGTGTACCCTGCCTCTCGCCCAAAGATGCTGGGATAGGCTCCAGCCCCCCGCGACCCAAAAAGGATTAAGCAGAAGAAGATGAATGAATGAATGAATAAGTTGTAATGATTGGACAAAGTTGCAAGGTCACCCAAAAGATGCAGCGATGGCCTGATTTTGCATGAATTAGTGCAATCACAGTATCACAAAATCCTGGAGGGACTGGTAAGTGTGAACAAACAACAGATCTTCCACACGAGTTGCTGTTTTTTTTTAATAATAAACAAGAGTCTGTATTCAATTTGTTAAATTTCTTTGTTTTTCTACAGATGTCATTCCTGATGCCTGAATGATATCATCATTTGAAGACTTCTGAGGACAAGTTTCAGGTAGGATTTCAATAAGGCCTGAAAAAGTGTAGAACAAAAAGTAGGGCAGCATTTCTGTCTTTGCCTTGAGACCCAAATGGACTAAATCCGCCCCTGCTTGGACATGCCCATAAATGAGTTTTGGGGCTCTGACAAGGCACTTCTAGGTTGTTGTAACAGGGCCCTTAGTGATTTAAATGGTTTACATTTAGCTTTTTGCAAAAAGAAAAGGCTTCATCGACTTTCGTTCAGCTCTTTAATGGCCTGTCCTCCACAAGGAGGACGAGTCCCATCCCCCATGGATTCAAACATTGAAGTGACCAGTTCTGATGCTTCCACACGAAACGTGCGCGTCACAAGCGTTCGCGAATGACACGTAACATTCTCTAAAGTACCCCAAGAGAGCACTTAGTACCCCCCCCCCCTTCTTTCGTCTTTTAAACCAGGCGGCCAAAATGAAGAGCTGGGCTCCGTGTCATGAATGAATATCGTGTGTGTGTGTGTGTGTGTGTGTGTGTGTGTGTGTGTGTGTGTGTGTGTGTGTGTGTGTGTGACCAAACAAGCAGGGTTCCCATGTTTCCCTCCAAAAGGAACACAAACACATCCGGTGGGGGGGGTTGATGGGGGGGGGGGGTAATTTCTGTGGAAACGTCAATGTTTAGCGTGGCACACGTAGCGGAGCAGCTGTTTACATTCTGATGCGCTTCCATCTGTGTGTGTGAGCATGTTTACCGCTGCGCTACATGACCTTGTAGCCCGCATTAGTGTCTCACGTGTTTGTCTTAGTAAATGTGTGCAGTTCATTTCAATTTGTTACATAAGTAAATTATATTATATAATGTTTGTTTGTTTTTAAAGAGGGGGTGAACAGTGTTAGCTTAGCATTAACGGACCTGCAGGGGTTGTTTTTGCTCAGGATGAGGCGATCCCAGCTGGGCACTGCTTCTGTTCTCTTCTCTTGTTTTCACCGCTTCAAATCTATTTTTAATCTTAAGCCTCGACACCGATCAGCTCGCACACTTCCTTTCACATTTGCATCGCTGCTCACTGAACGATATCTAGGCTACGCTAAATGTCTACAGAAGGGCGTGTATCTGTTGCGGCACACTTCCCTGCTAGATTCTCTTTCACTGAGCACAAAAGAATCCCAACAAAAACAGAAGTGTTGTTCCTCTGCAGTAGTGCCCGCCTGCGTCTACCAACATGTTCTAAAAGATTTTCAGATGCTGTAAAAAAAAAAAAAAAAGTAAATAAACACAGGATGGGAAATGCTGAACAATAAGCAAATGAAAACAGTGTGATTACAACTATAATACAAACCCCAATTCCAGTGAAGTTGGGATGTTGTGTAAAACGTAAATAAAAACAAAATACAATGATTTAAAAATTATTTTCAACCTATATTCAATTGAATGTACTACAAATGCAAGATATTTAATGTTCAAACTGATAAACATTTTATTATTCTCATGCATTTTGAGTTTGATTCCTGCAACTTGTTCCAAAGAAGCTGGGACAGGGGCAACAAAAGCCTGGGAAAGTTGAGAAATGCTAAAAAAAAAAAATAAAAAAAAAAAATAAAAAACTTTTCTGTAACATTCCACAGGTGAACAGGTTAATTCATGTTAAGTCATGATTGGGTATAAAAGGCGCATCCCTGAAAGGCTCAGTCAGTCACAAGCAAGGATAGGGCGAGGTTCACCACTTTATAAACAACTGTGTGGGCAAATAGTCCAACAGTTTAAGAACAATATTTCTCAACGTATAATTGCACAGAATTTAGGGATTTCATCATCTACAGTCCATAATATTATCAAAATATTCAGAGAATCTGGAGAAATTTCTGCACATAAGCGACAAGGTTGAAAACCAACACTGAATCCCCATGATCCCTCAGGCAGCACTGCATTGAAAACCGACATCATTCTGTAAAGGATATTATCACGTGGGCTCAGGAACACTTGAGAAAACCATTGTCAGTTAACACAGTTAATCTACAAGTGCAAGTTAAAACTCTACCCTGCAAAGCCAAAGCCATATACAGTGAATATAAAAATTCTACACACCGCTGTTCAAATGCCAGGTTTTTGTGATGTAAAAAAAATGAGACCAAGATAAATCATTTCAAAACTTTTTCCACCATTAATGTGACCTATAACCTGTACAACCCAGTTGAAAAACAAACTGAAATCTTTTAAGGGAAAAAATAAAAAACTTACAATAACTTGGTTTCATAAATATGCACACCCTCTTGTAACTGGGGATGTGGCTGTGTTCAGAATTAACCAATCACATTCAAACTCATGTTAAATGGGAGTCAGCACACACCTGCACAATTTGAAGTGCCTCTGATTAACCCCAAATAAAGTTCAGCTGTTCTAGTAGGATTTTCTTGACCTTTTTTGTAGTCACATCTTACAGCACAAGCCATGGTCCACAGAGAGCTTCCAAAGCATTAGAGGGATCTCATTGTTCAAAGGTATCAGTCAGGAGAAGGGTACAAAAGAATTTCCAAGACATTAAATATACCATGGAACACAGTGAAGACGGTCATCATCTAGTGGAGAAAATATGGCACAACAGTGACATTACCAAGAACTGGACGTCCCTCTACAATTCACAAAAAGATGAGAAGAAAACTGGTCAGGGAGGCTGCCAAGAGGCCGACAGCAACATTGAAGGAGCTGCAGGAATTTCTGGCAAGTACTGGCTGTTTAGTGCATGTGACAACAATCTCCCGTCTTCTTCATATGTCTGGGCTATAGGGTAGGGTGGCAAGATGGAAGCCTTATCTTACAAAGAAAAACATCCAAGCCCGGCTACATTTTGCAAAAACACATTTGAAATCTCCCAAACACATGTGGGAAAATGTGTTATGGTCCAATGAAACCAAGGTGGAACTTTTTGGCCATAATTCCAAAAGGTATATTTGGTGCAAACAACACTGCTCATCACCAAAAGAACACCATAACTACAGTGAAGCATAGCGGTGGCAGCGTCATACTTTGGGGCTGTTTTTTTTTTTTTTCAGCTGGAACTGGGGCCTTAGTCAAGGTGGAGGGAATTATGAACAGTTCCAAATACCAGTCAGTGGTGGCACAAAACCTTCAGACTTCTACTAGAAAGCGAAAGATGAAGAGGAACTTCATCTTTCAGTACGACAATGACCCAAAGCACACATCCAAGTCAACAAAAGAATGGCTTCACCAGAAGAAGATTAAGGTTTTGGAACGGCCCAGCCAGAGTCCAGACCTGAATCCAATCAAACATCTGTGGGGTGATCTGAAGAGGGCTGTGCACAAGAGATGCCCTCACAATCTGACAGATTTGGAGCATTTTTGCAAAGAAGAGTGGGCAAATATTGCCACATCAAGATGTGCCACGCTGATAGACTCCTACCCAAAAACACTGAGTGCTGTAATAAAAGTCAAAAGTGCTGCAACAAAGTATTAGTTTAATCCATCCATCCATCTTCTTCAGCTTAATCCTTTAAAGGATTAAGGAAACGCATTAGTTTAAGGGTGTGCATATTTATGCAAACATGTTATTTTAAGTTTTTTTATTTTTTATTTTTCCCTTTAAAAGATTTCAGTTTGTTTTTCAGTTGGGTTGTACAGGTTATATGTCACATGAACGGTGGAAAAAATTTTGAAATTATTTCTCTTGGTCTCATTTTTATATCATAAAAACCTGGCATTTGAACAGGGGTGTGTAGACTTTTTATATCCACTGTATAAACAACACCCAGAAACACCACCGGTTGCTCTGGACCTGAGCTCATCTGAGATGGACTGACGCAAAGTGGAAAAGTGTGCTGTGGTCTGACAAGTCCACATTTTCAAGATTCAAAGATTCAAAGGCTTTATCATCATGTGCACAGTTAAGAAATGCTACATTTCCTGAGCAATGAAATTCATACTTTGATCTCTGAACGAATGCCAAGATAAAACATACAGAAACAACAATTCTAATAGGTCATGACACACTAACAGTAACTCAATCCTAACACTAATGGATGCTAATAACACACACACCAAGACACAGTTAGGCAGCAGAGGAATGAAACTGAAAATTCACTGGATGACTAAAGTGATAGTGGTATGTTGATATCAGAGATGATGTGAACCTGAGATGGCATAGACTTATGTACAGTGTGCAAATGAGCATTGTGCAATGAGCAGTGTATAATTACAAATTATTTCTGTAACGGTAGTACCAGTAGACTGTGCATGATAAGTAGCAGCAGAGATGATATGGACATCAGACGGGTGAGACTATATCTACTGTACAGGTGAGCAGTATGCAAATTTAGCAGCCAGTGTGTGAGTTCCTATATGCAAAGTTGTGTTACAGAGTTTTGGGAGTTGTTATCTGTTCAGGAGTCTGATGGCAGTGGGAAAGAAGGAGTTTTTCAGTCTGGTTGTCCTGCATTTCACACTTCTGTACCTCCAGCCTGAGGGTAGAAGTGTGGACAGTCTGTGTTGGGGGTGGGTGGGGTCCCGGAGAATGGCGTCAGCTCTCTTTTGGACTCTGCGGTGGTAGATGCTCTGCAGAGAGGGGAGTGGAGTCCTGATGATCTTCTCCGCTGTCTTCACCACTCTCTGCAGGAGTTTGCGCTCCAGGGCAGTGGTGCTGCCGTACCACGCAGTGATGCAGTTGGTCAGGATGCTCTCAATGATGCAGCTGTAGAAATTGCTGAGGATCCTAGAAGTCATGCCAAACTTCTTCAGCCTCCTCAGAAAGTACAGTCACTGTTGAGCTCTCTTAACCAGCTCTGTGGTGTTGTGTGTCCACTTGAGGTCCTCACTGATGTGGATGCCCAGGTATTTAAAGCTGCTCACCCTCTCCACCTCAAGCTTCTGGATGAACAGCAGCCGATGGGGTCTCCTCCTCCCTTTCCTCATGTCCACTATCATCTCCTTTGTCTTGTCCGTGTTGAGGGTGAGGTTGTTGTCCTCACACCATGACACCAGGTTGGCCAACTCCCTCCTGTAGGATGCTTCGTCATCACCAGTGATACAGTACATCCTATCACTGCTGTGTCATCTGCAAACTTTAGGATGATACTGTCCTTGTGGGAGGCAGCCCAGTCATGGGTGAAGAGGCTGTAGAGTATGGGGCTGAGAACACAACCCTGTGGGACACCTGTGTTTGTGACGATGCTGGCTGAGGTCCTGTTACCCATCCTGACAGACTGGGGCCTGCCAGTTAGAAAGTCCAGTAGCCAGTCGCAGAGGGTGGGGTGCAGGCCAAGTGAAGACAGTTTGTCAGTGAGTTTGTGGGGGATGACCATGTTGAAGGCGGAGATATAGTCGACAAAGAGCATCCTAATGTAGGAGTCTTTATCTTCCAGATGGGAGAGAGAATAATGGAGTGCTGCAGTGATGGCATCTGAGATGGACCCATTGGGCCGGTAGGCATACTGCAGGGGGTCCAGGGTGCCTGGTATGCTGTCCTGAATGAGGGGCAGCACCACTCTCTCAAAGCACTTCATGATGATTGGAGTGAGTGCTACTGGTCTATAATCATTCAGGCAGGTCGGCGGGCTCCTTTTGGAGAAGGGGATGATGGCTGGCGTTTTGAAGCAGCAGGGGACTATGTTCTGGTTGAGGGAGTGGTTGAAGATTGCTGTGAGAACGTCAGTCAGCTCTGCAGCGCACGCTCTGAGGGTCCGCCAGGTATGTTGTCTGGTCTTGCTGCCTTGCGGGGGTTGATATTCCTCAGTGCTTTGTTTACCTGGCGTGGTGGGTGGGGGAGTGTGAGTGTGTGTCTCTTCTCTGTGCTGTGGCTGGTGGTCTCGAAGTGGGTGTAAAAGATGTTGAGATCGTCCAGCAGGCTGTCTGTAGAGCTAGTGGTTCTGCTGTTGGTCCTCTTGTAGTCTGTGATGTGTTGCACGCCTTGCCACATACGCCCTGGGTCAGGAGTGGAGTAGAGGCTGTCCAGCTTTTCTCTGTACTGCCTCTTGGCTGTTGCTATAGCCTCTCTCAGTCCATACTTTGCAACTTTGTACTCGACCTCACATCCTGATTTAATTGCACAAGAGCGAGCACGCAGCATCTGACGTACCTGACTGTTGATCCAGGGCTTCTGGTTGGGGAACTTCCTGACCTGTATGGTGGGTACGATGGAATCAACGCACATGCTGATGTACCCAGTCACGTATTAAGCATAATCCTGTATGTTTACAGAAGAGTCCTCTCGGGTGGCTGCAGCTTTAAACACATCCCAGTCTGTGCAGGAAAAACAGTCTTGCAGGGTGCTCTCAGTCTCTGGAGTCCAGTGCGTAATTTGCTTAAAAACAGAGTTTGTTTGTTTCAACTTTTGTCTTTAGGCTGGGTACATAAACAGTGAGATGTGAACTGACTGTCCGAAGTGGGGGCGGGGTGCCGCTCTGTAGGTGCCACTTATGTTGGAATAAACATGATCCAATGTACTTTTATCGCGGGTGGGAATGTCCACATGCTGGTAATATTTGGGGAGTACGGTCCATAAATTGCACTGGTTAAAGTTGCCAGCAACAATAAAAACAGCATCAGGATGTTTTGTCTCTACTGCGCTGATGACGTCGTGGAGTTTGTTTAGCGCTACTGTGTAGTTGCTCTGTGGACATATGTATACAGCGGCAAAAAACACAGCGGTAAATTCTCTCGGTAAATAATAGCGACGGCATTTCAGCAGTAAAAACTCCATGTCGGGCAAGCAGTGCTTGTAAACAGTTTGTACATCTCCACACCACGAGTGGTTTATAAATACACACACACACACACCCTCCCCTCATCTTACCAGAGCCTCCTGTTCTGTATGCCCGGTGTGTTGAGTGAGTTTGTAGTTGAATGGTCCTCTCTGGGACTCTGTCTGAGAACCAGGTCTCACAGAAAATTTTTAATTGTTTCTGGAAATCATGGACGTCATGTCCTCTGGGCTAAAGAGGAAAACGACCATCCAGATTGTTAACAGTATTAAGTTCAAAAGCCAGCATCTGTGATGGTATGGGGATGTGTTAGTGCCCATGGCATGGGTAACTTGCACACCTGTGAAGGCACTATTAATGCTGAACAGTACATACAGGTTTTGGAGCAACATATGCTGCCATCCAAGCAATGACTTTTTCAGGGACGCCCCTGCTTATTTCAGCAAGACCATGTAGTCTATTCAATTGAATATAGGTTGAAAAGAATTTTTAAATCACTGTATTTTGTTTTCATTTAAGTTTTACACACCATCCCAACTTCACCAGAATTGGGGTTTGTACTATCCTCATGTGATTTTTAGGGCTGAAACGATTAGTTGACGTTGTCGATAACGTCGATAATAAAAATTTGTCGACAAAGATTTTTATTGTTGACAAATCGTTTAATTATAAAGTTTATATGCATGCCACGGAAACGTTCAGTTGTAACTGCAATGCATGGCCGGAACTGCTGCGGGCAGTAGCGCCTCTGTTGTCCAGCATGCGTGAACAATTTCCAGCAAAGAAGAAGAGCAGCACAGCATGGCAAAGCAGAAGGATAAATATGTAGAAGTGGAGCTAAAAAAAAAAAAAGGCAGACCCAAATTTTCTATAGTATGGGAACATTTCACAGAAAAAAAAGAGAAACAAGTAAAATGCAGACTTTGCAAGGCAGACCTTTCCTATCATGGCAGCACTACAGTGATGCATGAGTATCTGAAACAATGGCACCCGGGAGCTGCAACATTGACATCTGCTTGGTAAGTTTTAGTGAGTAAAGAAAGTTAAGTGCTGCTTATTTTCAATGGCTAACTGTTTCAAGCTTTAGAAAAATGACACCACTGTTAGTACATGCTGTTCATGTTAGCTTACCTGTTTGACAATAAGCTCTCTGGTTGCTGAGGGCTGAGCTGTTTAAGTCATGCTAACATGTTGCTGAATGCAGTAAATGACTGAATTACAGGAGCCACTATCTCTTTTTCATCTTCGTTAATGTTAGCCCTCATTCTGAATATCGGTGCATCTGGGTTAAATAGAATATCCTAATTTGTAATTTAGTAAATAAAAACCTACAACTATAATCATCCAAATTAAATCAAACGGCTTGAAATATCACTCTTGGGTGCAGTTAATACTGAATATGAAGGTTTACCTTTCTGAATAATATTGTTAAAAAATGCACTTATAGAAAACTTTCACCTAATGTTAGTTTGTGGGTTGGAGCAGATCAGTAACTCGGTTGTAAGAGATTTAATCACTTGTTTAATTGACATTAGGCATTATGCTGTCTGCGATAAACTGATATATAACCTTCAGTTATATTCATAGAACCTTGAGTTTCAAATGTGTGCTTCATGGGTAACTGTATTTAGCTCTGGAAACTGCTTATAAAATGTCTGGGTGATTTTCACAGGCGTGCAGGCTTAAACAGTGGGTCAGGTAAAATATGCACTAGAGCCCCAACAGGAAGCAGAGATGGTGGACATGAGAGAAATAACCATGATTAGTCGACTAATTAAAAAAACAGTCGTTAGATTAGTCGACTACTAACATAATCGTTAGTTGCATCCCTAGTGATTTTGTCCCTGTGAACCTCGTTGACAGCCTCACTGTTAGCAGGTGAATTCCAATAAGCAGGAGATTGCTGCAAGGCTCAAACTGTGAAGCAATGCAACCATATTCCACTGAAATGCGAGTTAAGACTGAACGAGTTCCCCCAAAATGCTGGCTCAAGAACTAGATCATTTCATTTCTCAAATATGTGTCGACCCTACAGGCATTTGTACAGTGTTTTCTGCATCAGCGCAGTCAGTGGCAATAGAAGCACTTGGCCCGACACCCGCCGAGGCACCACGACTCAGCAGCCTGTCTGCACCTCCAGCCTCGGTGGATCACTGTGTCTGGGCGGTGTGTTTTGCCATTTCTCCACACACTCCTGAACTTACCGCTCTACTAACCTCCAGCACACCTCCTCATGCTTCACCTGCTTCCATTCCTCTGTCTCATCCTCCCTCCCTCCTTTGGTCTGGTGTCCTAAATTCTCCTCAGTCAATAATAGAATGACATTTATCATAATCGGTTTCTTGCTGGCTGTATCACCTCCTCCCGTGCGTCTATTCTCAGTCCATCACCACCACCCATGGGCGGATGTTTCATTTCACTGCTGGGGGGACAAAAACCACAGCATGCTCTCCAGAGTCAATATTGAGGGGGCACTGTGAGGATTATTGCAGTCAGAGGCGTTTCTAGAGTTTTGGCAGTTCTGTGCAAGATTGTGTTTGTGATGGAGACAAGTTCAAACCCTTTAAAATTAAAATGAATAAAAACTTTCATTAAAAGTTTAAACTTGGGTCATAGTCAAGGTGAACAGGAAAAAAATTAACCAGTATCCATATGAATGTGGCTAATTTATGAGAAAAAAGTAAAAAAAAAAAAAGATGAGGAAAAAGTTGTCAAATTACAAGAAAAAAATTGAGAGAATGTTGCAAATTTATGAGAAAAGGGTAGAAAATTTACAAGAAAACATTAAAACTTCCAAGACAAAAAGGAAATTTATGGTGATAAATGTAAGAAACTTGCAAGACAGAAGTCACAAATTTATGGGAAACAGGTAGCAAATTTACAAAAAAGTTGAAAAATTATGAGGCAAAAGTTGCAAATTTATGAAAAAAGTTGCAAATTTATGTGAAAAGTTTCAAATTGCAAGAAAAAACTAGCAAATTTATGATGAAAAAATTGCCAATTTATGAAAAAAGTTACAAAATTTGTGAGAAAAAAAACCTTGAAAATTTATGTGAAAAAATTTCAAATTTAGGAGAAAAAAGTTGTAAATTTAGTAGAAAAAAAGTTGCAAATTTATGATGAAAAATCGCCAATTGGTGAAAAAAAAAGTTACAAATTTGTGAGAAAAGAAATTGTAAATTTATGTAAAAGTTTCAAATTTAGGAGAAAAAAGTTGCAAATATATGATGAAAAAATGCCAATTTATGAAAAATGTTGCACATTTGTGAGAAAAAAGTTGCAAATTTATCCCCCCCAAAAAATGCAAGTTTACAAGAAAAAAATTTCACAAGAGTTTTTTTTAAATTTCTGCTTTAAATTGGTGACATGGAAAGGTTTCTGATGATACTGGTGATGAACAATTCTCTCTCTTTTTTCCAGGTTAGGGGGATGTTAGGGGCAGCTCGGTGGCGCAGTGGTTAGCACTGTAGCAGCACAGTAAGAAGGTCACGTGATCAAGTCCACCCTTGACCATCGTGGGTTCTATCCCACCCCCTGACCATCGCTGACCCCTCTGTGTGGAGTTTGCATGTTCTCCCCGTGTCTGCATGGGTTTACCCTGGGTACTCTGGTTTCCTCCCACGGGTCAAAAACACAGGTTAGGTTAATTGGGACTCTAAAAGTGGCCCTAGGTGTGAATGAAGGGTGTGAATGAAGGGTGAATGGTTTAGCGCCACACTGTGGCTGCTTCATCCATCCAGGTGGATGCCCTGTTATTTCCCTCTGGGATTAATAAAGTATACAAAAACCAAATACCAAACCCCTTCCCCCTTGAGTTCCACCTGTGCCTCCTCCTCCTCCCCCTCCTCCCATGCCTTCCTTGTCTCTCATCCATCAACCCATCCGTCCCCGGAGGCCCTTGTCATGCCAACTTTTCCCTCCCCAGACGTCGTGGAGCTTTAAGGTGCGGCTCGCCGCCGCTTCTATCCTGGGAGATTAGCTGAGAAGATGATTAACTGCTATCTGCCTGATTAGCCTTCCTTCCCTTTAATGAAATCCAGCGGAGCACAAATTGGCCTTTCATCCGTCAGGTCCTGAAAATGAAGGGCCTACAGGGTGTTATAACCAAAAAGTTCCCGTGCCAAGAGCGTTAAATTACAGCAAAAAATTAATTAGCTTTTTTTTGTCCCTGAGTGCATCGTGTTTGTCTGATATGAGAAGAATGATTGACTCCATTCTGGGGCGTTTTCAGCAGAGAAAGCCCACGTTATTCCTCATGATTGCAGGGATATGAAGGCAACAGCTACTCAGCTTATCTCTCTATAATGCGCCACTTCTTTAGAACGTTCATCAACACTTTGAAGTTCTGGCACTTTTCCACCAACTTTTTAATACTTCCTGGCTTTATTCGTGTAGTTTTGTAGCACAAAAGTTTTAAGCTCATTTAAATTCTTTGAATGAGAAAGGGGAACCACCAGTGCTGTACACGTTCACACTTTTTTCTAGTGCATTTTTGACTTTTGTTCTCATGAATTTCTGATGTTTAAAAAAAAACAAAAAACTGTGGCTTTTTCTCATAAGAGGGACTCTATCTGTAGTCTGATGGACTACAGATGGAAATTAGTGAGAACACTATAATCTGGTACAGAGCGTCTTTACCCTGTGTTTAATGTTTTTTTCTGTACTTGGTCCCTGACAAATAAACCAATAAACTATAACTATAAATATGTGACTTCTTTTCTCAAAATTTTGCAACTTTGTTCATAAATTTGTGACTTTTTTCTTATAAATTCTTCACTTTTTTCTCAAAAATTTGAAGCTTTTTTACTCAAAAATGTTTTAATTTTTTTTCTCATAATTTGCAACTTTTTTCTCAAAATTTTGTGACTTTTTTCTCAAATTTGTGACTTTTTCCCCTCATAAATTTGCACCTTTTTCTTAAAAAAAAATCTATGACTTTTTTCCCCAAAATCTGTGATTTTGGGGGGAAAAGTAAATTTGTGAATTTTCATAAATTTGTGAATTTTTTTTCTAAAAAGTTGCAATTTTTTTCTCAAATTTGTGACTTTTTCCTCAACAATTTGTGATTTTTTTTTTCCTCATAAATTCTCAACTTTTCAATTTGCCACTTCTTTCTCAAAAAAAGATTTTTTTTTCTTCATAAATTTGTACCTTTTTCCTTGAAAATCTGACTTTTTTCTCAAAAACTTGAGACTTTTTTCATAAATTTGTGACTCTCATAAATTTGTGACTTTTTTCTCAAATTCTCGAGTTTTTTCTCAAAGATTTGCACCTTTTTTCTCAAAATTTTTGATTTTTTTCTCATAAATTTTAAATTTTTTTCTCAAAAATTTGCAACTTTTTATTCCAAAAATTTGACTTTTTTCTCATAGATTTGTGCCTTTTCCCTCAAAAATTTGTGACTTTTTGTCACAAATTTGTAACTTTTTTCATAAATTGGCAAATTTTTTCCTGTAGATTTTCAACTTTTTTCTCAAAAATTTGTGGCTTTTTTCTCATAAATAAACATTTTTAATATCTCATGGCCTTATTCATGTAGAGTTTTGTAGCACCAAAGTTTTAAGCTAATTTAAATTATTTGAACAAGAAAGGTGAACCACCAGTGCCATACACATTCTGTCCAGGGCTGGCCGATATAGCCATAAAAAAATGGATCGCAATATACGTTATCTCTCTATATTGTGATATGTGATATATATCACGATATCTATTATCTATCACTGCAGTGATATATTCATTGATACCACACTCCTGTGTAATATTGCTTAATTACCAACCTTGTCAGTGAACTATAAGGGATAAGAAAGGAGAGAAAAAAAATGGAAAAAAAAATACCAGAAACCGTACAGCTGCAATTAAACTTCTTCTTTCAGCTGCTCTCTTTAGGAGTCGCCACAGCGGATCGTCTGTTTCCATCTCACCCCATCTCTTGCATCTTTCTCTGTAACACCAACTCTCTCCATGTCTTCCTTCACTACATCCATGAATCTTCTCTGTGGGCTTCCTCTTTTCCTCCTGTCTGGCAGCTCCATCTTCAACATCCTTTGTCCAATACATCCACTATCCCTCCTCTGCACATGTCCAAACCATCTCAGCCTTGCTTCTCTTACTTTGTCTCCAAACCACTCAACTTGAGTTGTCCCTCTGATATACTCATTTCTAATCTTGTCCCTCCTAGTCACTCCCAATGAAAATCTTAGCATCTTCAATTCTGCCACCTCCAGCTCCACCTCCTGTCTTTTTGTCAGTACCACCGTTTCCAAACCATACATCATAGCAGGTCTCACTACTGTCTTGTAAATCTTCCCTTTCACTCTTGCTGCTACCGTTCTGTCACAAATCGCCCCGATACTCGCCTCCACCCACTCCACCCTGCCTGCACTCTCTTCTTCGCCTCTCTTGTGCATTTTCCATTGCTTTGGATGGTTGACTCCAGGTATTTAAACTCATCTACTTTCACTGCCACTACTCCTTCCATCTTCACCATTACACCTGCCTCCCTCTTATTCACACTCATGTATTCTGTCTTGCTTCTACTGACTTACATTCCTCTTCTCTCCAGACCATACCTCCACCTCTCCACGTTCTCTTCCACCTGCTCCCTACTCCCACTACAGATCACAATGTCGTCTGCAAACATCATGGTCCACGGAGACGCCTGCTTGACCTTGTCTGTCAGCCTGTCCATCATCATGGCAAACAAGAAGCAGTTAAACTTCCTGACCTAAAACCTGAGTTTGCAAAAGTTTCATACAACAGTTTGGAGGACCTGCAGCCACCGTAAAAAGAGAAAAAAAAAAAACCCCAACAGTTCTATATGTAGGAGAGAGAACAAAGTTCTGGTTCTCGTATCCACAGCTGATAAAAGATCATAGATACAAGCATGTGAGCTCAAAACCACACAACCATGAACAGGCTTGCACTTGAGGACCAAGCTACATTTCCACATCAGTCCTTGTTGCTATTAAACCAGCTTCCTATAAACGCATCACCCACATGCAATGCATTTCTCCATTCCTCCAACAGCACAAATATTCACAGATAATTCTGTATATAGATGCTGATGTTCCTGCTCCATTAACAAAGCCCGGCTTCACAGGAAGTCTTGACTTTGTCATGTGTTGGCATAGGTGAATATTTAGGGCAACAACTTCCAGAATGATCTGATTTACTGTCAGAACGGTGGCATGCTGTGCATATCGGTGGTTAAAAGTGTTGGCATGGATACATCCGTGGAGACTGCTTGATTCTACTTCACCACATCGTCTCCAGAGTCAATATTTTTAGTCTTGCATATTTGAATGATAACGTTTTCCTGTAACCACACACCCAGCTACACTATAGAAACATTTTAATTTTTTTTGAGAAAGTAAGTAGCATTTCTTATTTAGCCTTACACCTCGACTAAAAACAGGTTACCACAGCCAGAGGTGCTGCGCGCTGGAAGGCAAGGCAGGCAAATGCTTGGGGCCCCAGGCCAGAAGGGAGCCACTATAAAGCCGTGACAGTTTGGAGAGTTTGCAATGACAGTAGTGGACCAGCGCAGAACTCCTTAAAGGGGCCCCATCCCAACCTCTCAGTTTCACAAGTACCGGAGTGTGTCTTATGTAAACAAACAAGTGAGAGTGGCTGTATCAAAATGAGGGGAGGTTAACCGTCTGCCAGTGACAAAAAAAAAGAAGCACTCCTCTCAGTCTGTACCCAGCAGGTGGATGGTGAAGTACCTGATAGCTGTAAAGAAACGCAATTATCAAAACATAATTACATGAAATAAGAAATTATGGAGCATACCATAAGGTTTGGCAGTTGTTATGTTGCCCAGTTGTGTTCATTCATTAATCCATTAATCATTAATCTAGGCACTCAGCCAAAAAACATGGTTGACACCATGCATGCGTGGCCACGTAAGCCAGCAGGACCGCTACAAAACATGTACATGTAAGTAATGTTATATTTTCATGTTAGTAAAACACTTGAGCTAGAAGGGCTAGCTAGCGTTCCATACAGAACGTTCCGTATCAGGGTTTCCGCTGATAAAATTTCTGTGTGGCGGCTTGTCACGCCAAAAACTGAGCCGCCACACTACGAAAAATATATAATTTTTTTAAAGAAAGAGCCACAGCATTGCCACGACTGACATATATAATATTTTTGCTAAGAATACCAATGATGGGATGTCACTCCACAAGCATGCATGTGAACAATGCACGTCAAAACAGTCACCGGTAGACGTGCAGGAGCATGTCGTTCTTTTGACAGTTCCAACTGCCAGCCAAGTGTGTCTAGCATCGCTGTCCGAGAGATAAAACTGAATCCGCAGTGTTTCCACAACCATTATATAGGTTAATATGTCATGTCAACCACCTAAAAAGCAGACAAAAATATCTGGGGTTTTTTCAATGCTCCCGGGTGGTGAAGATGGCAGCAGTTGCTCTCCTAGCTCTGCTCCGGGTCCGAGTAAGTAAATACATGAACACCATGATTGCTTTGATGCCGGCCGCTACTAATTAGATGAGTCACTGGCATTTTTACAAGTAGCCTATTTTAATTTTGTCGCCCCATGTCAAACTCGGCACAGATCAGTGGTTGATTGGAATACACTGATCTATAGTTCAGTGGTTGCTGCTCCTGTCCCTCGTTTTAATGAAATGGATTGCAAAATGCACCCAACATAATTAGTCTACTGTATTTTTTCATATCACCACTCAATAGCTTTATATTTAAAAGAAGAGTGCGCTGTGGGTTTTTTTGGACAGAGCTGTCATGGACAAACAGAGGAGCAGAGGTGTCTGTTAAGAGCGGAGTTGAACAAGGACCGCACCAAACCGTTGTCTCCAGCAGCCAAGATGGTCGAAGAGCTGCCAACTCTGTGCAGGAGTGAGTAAAAGAGTGTTCTTTTTCTTAGACTCTTAGATGCGCCAATATTTGTATAATTGTAGCACACACATTTGTTTGCTGCAGCTTCAAAATTAATCTAATTTGTCAGATTCATTTCCACTCTTTGTCGCTGTGCTGTGACTGTAGTCTCACACAGCCGGCTGACCACTGTCGTGCCTCACTCAGCTGTTTCTTCTCCTTTTGCATTGCATTAGCATTTGCTTTCTGCAAATGCTAAATGTCAAAATGCTGTGCTGCGACTGGATGTATGGAGGTTATTTTTACTCATAAAGCCAAGAGCATTTGCTACAGATTTGAGAGTACAGGCATCATAAAAAGTTGTTTCCATCTCATCATACCATATGCACAAATAAAGGGGGGAAGGGGGGGCCATGCCCCCAAACCTGGAAAAAAGAGAGAATTGTCCCTCTCACTTCACAATGAGGGAGATTTTTCCTGTTGTCTGGGTGGTGAGGAGTGTTCTAAAAAAAAAAAAAAACCACTGTGAATATATAGAATTATAACAGAAATAACTGCATCTAATAATTTTCTCTCCCGGCGCCACACGAGTAGGCTGCCCTTTGCAACAGCGGCTCGATTCCGAGTCTTTTTTCCCCTCCTCTCTTTTTGATCTGTCTTTTTTCACTCCACTTATATCACGGACACACAGATCGTCCCAATGTCTCCTGAGCCAGTGGACGGAGCCACTGTTTATAGCAGGATACGATACAGCAGGGAAGAGCTGCTAGCATTCAACCGCCACCCGGTCCCATTGGAAAAACTCGACATACCGAGAGAACTGAGGCGAAAACGCCGCGGCTGCCGGGCTGGAGTAAGGTGGAGGACAAAAAATATAAGGTACAGACCCTCCCTTCCATCTATTGTCATGGGAAATGTACGGTCGATACTGGGAAAGGTAGATGAGCTAGCGGCTATCTCCCGTTTCGATAGCACTTACCGGGAGTGCTCTCTGCTTTTGTTTACTGAGACGTGGCTAACTGAACTAGCAGCAGATGCTAACATTGAGCTGGAGGGTTTTCACATGATACAGGCTGACCAAACACCAGACAGTGGCAAAGCAAGGGGCGGTGGAGTGATAATGTATGTTAACAACAACTGGTGCAGACCGGGACATATCACTGTTAAACAACGACACTGCAGCAAAGACATTGAGTTGCTAGCTGTTAGCATGAGGCCTACATATCTCCCGAGAGAACACTCACACGTGATCTGCATTGTTGTTTATGCAAATCCGACGGCGAACGCTGGGACAGCGCGTGACGTCATCCATTCAGTAACCAGCAGGCTGCAGACAGAACACCCAGATGCTCTTCTCCTCATCTCAGGCGATTTCAACCATGTTTCACTATCTCCCATTCTACCCACGTTCACCCAGTATGTCACATGCCACACTAGAGACAATAAAACACTGGACTTATTCTACGCAAACACTAAGGAGGCGTACACCTCATCACAACTCCCCCCATTCGGGAGATCGGATCACAACTTGGTTCATCTACGGCCGGTGTACAAACCCCTAGTACACAGACAACCTCCGGCCATGCACACTGTGGAGTTATGGTCTGAGGAGACAATGGACACTCTAAAGGGCTGTTTTGAAGCCACAGCCTGGAAGCAGCTCTGCGATCCACATGGTGAGGACATTGATGGCCTCATTCACACCTTCACGAACTACCTCAGCTTCTGTGTGGACAAATCCGTTCCCACCAAGACCATACGGCGTCACTCAAACAACAAACCCTGGATCAACCCTGAGATAAAAACACTTCTGAGAGAGAAGAGGAGGATCTTCAGGTCGGGGAACAGGGAGATGTTGAACTCCGTACAGAGGGAGCTGAGGAGAAAGATCAGAGAAGGCAAGGACAGCTTCAGGAGGAAGATGGAGGACAAGCTGCAACAGAGCGACATCAGCGGGGTCTGGAGAAACCTCAAAACCATCTCTGGGCTCCAGAATACCTCCCCCCAGGCCACGGGGGGCAGGGAGTGGGCGAACAACCTGAATCTGTTTTTCAATAGGTTTGACCAACCGCCCTCCCCGCTGTCTGCACAACAACCACTGCTGCCTCTAAAGAAATCAAGTCCTGCTGCCCACTCCCCACTCCACCAACACCCCCCCACTCCCAACACACAGCCCCCCATCCTGACCCTGACCAGGACCCAGGTGAGGACGGAGCTGAGGAAGATCAAGGCGAGGAAGGCGTCGGGACCGGACGGCATCAGCGCAAAGCTCCTCAAGTCCTGTGCAGACCAGCTGTGTGGGATTGTGACGTATATCTTCAACCTGAGCCTGAAACTGGGGAGGGTACCACAGCTGTGGAAAACATCTTGTGTGGTACCTGTACCAAAAACTTCCCACCCCAAAGACCTGAACAGCTACAGACCGGTGGCCTTGACGTCCCACTTGATGAAGACCCTGGAGAGACTGCTCCTTGCTCACCTCCGCCCCCTGGTGGAACCAGCGATGGATCCACTCCAGTTCGCCTACCAGCATGGCATTGGGGTGGAGGATGCGGTGATCTTCCTCCTTCACCGTTCTCTGTCCCACCTGGAGAAGCCCGGGAATATGGTGAGGATCATGTTCTTTGACTTCTCCAGTGCTTTCAACACCATCCAACCGATGATCCTGAAGGACAAGCTGCTGCGCGCAGGGGTGGACCAGCAGCTGTCATCATGGATCCTGGACTACCTCACGAACCGGCCTCAGTTTGTGAGAACCCGGGACTGTGTCTCCGACACGATCATCAGTAGCACGGGGGCCCCCCAGGGAACGGTGCTGGCTCCCTTCCTGTTCACTCTTTATACTGCGGACTTCTCACACAACACAACACACTGCCATCTACAGAAGTTCTCTGATGACTCTGCGATCGTTGGCCTCATCTCCAATGGAGATGAAGCTGAGTACAGAGGGCTTATCCAGGACTTCGTGGACTGGTGCCATCGGAACTGCCTCCAGATCAACGCGAGAAAAACTAAGGAGCTGGTGGTGGACTGCCGCAGGCAAGGACAACCCCTCACAGCACCAGTAAATATACAGGGAACAGACATCGAGATGGTGACAGCCTATAAGTACCTGGGTGTTCATCTGAACAATAAACTAGACTGGTCACACAATACTGATGCACTCTACAAGAAGGGACAGCGCAGGCTGTTCCTACTGAGGAGACTCAGGTCTTTTGGTGTATAAGGCCTGCTGCTGAAGACATTCTATGACACGGTGGTGGCATCAGCCATCACTTTTGGAGTGGTCTGCTGGGGCAGTGGCATTACTGCAGCCGATAGGAAGAGACTGAACAAACTGATCAAGAAAGCTAGCTCCGTCCTGGGGCAGCACCTTGATCCGGTGGAGGAGATAGGAGAGAGAAGGACGGTGGCTAAACTGTCATCTCTGCTGGAGTCCGAGTTCCACCCTATGCAGGACATACTGAATGCACTGAGGAGCTCATTTAGCAGCAGACTACATCATCCCAGGTGCACAACCGAAAGGTTTCGCAGGTCCTTCCTACCAACGGCTGTCAGACTGTACAACCTAAGCAGGGCTGCTCGCAGAGATGGCAAAAAGACGTAACAAACTAATAGTTTTTTGAATGCAAAAGATGCAATAGACTTACACAATGGTCCCCCTCCGGCATACAACTAGGAAAATACCGGTCGCTATGGAGAGTGAGAATATGTATGGGCACATAATCATACCATGTAGGATAACTAAGTAGACGGTTGTGCTGTTTCATCCCATCTAGCAACAATGCTCTGTACTGTGTGTGTTTATGTTTATATATCTATATATTTATTCCATCTAGCTACAATGCTCCGCACTGTGTGTTTATATATCTACATATTATTCCATCTAGCTACATTGCTCTGCACTGTGTTTACATATTCATATATTTATTCCATCCAGCTACAATGCTCTGCACTGTGTGTCTGTGTGTGTGTATATATATATATTTTATAGTAATATGTACATATGTATATTAGCTGCTCTTGCTTGCTTGTTTTTTTTTTCCTTGCCTTCTGATTGTTGCTCTGAGTGTTGCTATCCCTGTGCTGTTGCAATCCTGGAATTTCCCCGTTGTGGGACTAATAAAGGCTTATCTTATCTTATCTTATCTTATCTTTGGTCATTTTACTTAATTTCATTAAATATAATTTTAGCTTTTATATTTCTTTGAAATCAGAGTTGAAATAATTCTATTCTGACTCTGTAAAATTATGATCAAAAATTTAAATTATATGAGAAAAAACTAAAAATTTTACCACAGTTATTTCATTATAAAAAATAGACAAAAAATAGCCATAAAATAATCCACAAATTAATGATAATGAAGTTTCAAATGTACAAGAAGTCATAATTTTACAAGAAGAAATTGCAAATTTCTGAGGAAAATAATTTCAAATTTAGGTAAAAACAAATTTACAGAGAAAAAAGTAGAAAACTACAAGAAAATGGTTAGAAATTTAGGAGAAAAATCTCAAACTTTCAAGACTAAGTCTAAGTGCTTTTATACTTTTACTCAGCTAGTATTTTTTGTGGTGTCTACTTTTAATTATTAATTTCATAAGACAACACTGCTTTTGCACGAGTACAATTTCTGGCTACTATATTCACCTCTGATCATACAATTTAATTATGTGTGATGTTATAATAAATAAATAGTGAAGATTAGTTAATTATATATTACACAAAGTGCCTGCATACACATATCTCTTAGATCCACACATACACACACACCCACACACACACACAAAGTGCTTTAGCTCTACACATACACATATGCACACACACACAAACTCCACAGGAAAGTCTCTGTTCCTGCTTCCATATACAGGCATGTGTAGGGCAAAAAAGAAGACATATGGACGCTGAGAGGAAGCCATAAAGGCAGCAACTAGCAGAATAGAGGAGGAGCCATCTGGACGCCGACAGTTTGGACAATGGACATGTATAGTTGGAAAGTTACTGGGAAACACCCCACTAAACTGCAAGCCTTTTTAGAGCTGTGAATTCCTTTGTGTGGGGTCCTTTCCAGCAAAGAGAGCTGGGAGGAGACCCGTGGCCATGTACACTGACTCCCTGCATGATTCAATAAAAGTTAAGTTGAGAAATAGTATTTCTTCTGTGATTATTGGTTGGTTACTAAAAAGATTCTGCTACCTGTCCAAAAATTAATTTTTTTACAGTGAGTAAATTACTACAGTATTATGAATGTTTTTCCCTTTGAGTGTTTTGTGTTTTCTCATATTTACACTTGCGTCACATACACACACACACACCCCAAAAAAAGCGCAGCCACCACACCAAAGTCATTAAGCCAGAGGAAACACTGCATATCCTGCAGTGCATCACTGCAGGATATGCAGTGTTATATGCATATGTTATATGCATCACTGCATATAACAGATGGCGCCCACAGCGGTCGACATGGTGCTTCGCTGCGCTCTTTGTTTGTTTTTGTTTGTCAATTGTGTGTCTGCTTGCACTTATACCCGTGAAGAACTTTTAAATATCAGGATTTTGACCCCCACGGACCTCCTCCCAGTTTTTCTAGCCCCTGCCGCCGATCTGGTTTATTGTTTGGCTCGGAAAGTGAGACGGCGGAAGAGAGGAAGACGAGCGGGCGCTCTCGTACGACTTCGCAGGAGAGGCTCGCGAACGGCGCTGCCTGGCATATTTCTGTCCAATACCAACTCTCTCTCTAACAAGGTGGATGAACTGAGACTGCTGATGCGTTTTAAGGACCTCGCCTCCTCAGCTGTCCTCTGCTTTACTGAGACCTGGCTCCGGGAAAATATACCGGACAGCGCGCTGCGCCTCGACGGCTTCCAGCTCTTCCGTGCTGATCGTGACACAGAGCTTTCCGGCAAGACCACAGGAGGCGGTGTCTGCTTCTACATCAACTGCATCTGGTGCTCTGATGTAACGGTAATTTCCAAACACTGTTCTCCTGCCTTGGAATTTCTTGTTATCAACTGCAAGCCTTTTTATTCCCCACGGGAGTTTGCTTCTTTTATACTGATCGCTGTGTACGCCCCTCCCGACGCGGACACGCGCGAAGCTCAGCGCGTGCTCGCGGATCACATTCAACACACAGAGCGGAGTTTTCCAGACTCGCTGATTATTGTGGCTGGCGACTTTAATCAGTGCAATCTGAGCCACGATCTCCCCCGCTACAAACAGTTTATTAAATGCCCCACCAGACGATTAAACACACTGGATCACTGTTACACCACAGTGAAAGACGCATATCACGCTGTCCCTCGAGCTGCGCTGGGATTATCTGATCACGTGATGGTTCACCTCATTCCCACATACAGACAGAGATTGAAGCTCACTAAACCTGTTGTGAGCACTACGAAGATACGGACCAGTGATGCTGAGGAGAAGCTGGAAACGTGCATGGAAATATCTGACTGGGGCATGCTTAAAGGAGCCACGCATGATCTGGATGAGTACACGGACACTGTGAACTCATATATCCACTTTTGTGAAGAGAACATTCTTCCATCACGCACCAGGGTGAGTTACTCTAATGACAAACCCTGGTTCACAGCTAAGCTCAGACAGATCAGGAAGGAGAAGGAAGCAGCGCTGAAAAGTGGAGACAGGGACTGCTACAGGGAGGTTAAATACCGGTTTAACAGAGAGCTGAAGAGGGCTAAATCTGTGTACTCAGAGAGACTCCAGCAGCAGTTCACTGCTAATGATTCGGCTTCCGTGTGGAGAGGACTGAGGCAGATCACCAACTATCGGCCTCAGGCTCCTAAAGGTCAGGATGACAAAGCCCTTTGTCAGAGACTGTCCCAACACTATGCCCGTTTTGACACCTCGTCATCTGTGTCCAACTCCCCCCCTCCCTCCAGCTCCACAGCCTCCACATTCCCTACTTCATTTAAGGCACCCCCCCCACCTCCCCCCCTCCCCTTATCATCAGTGAGCAGGATGTGCTCAAACAGTTCTCCAGACTGAACCCGCGCAAGGCCCCTGGCCCAGACGGCGTGTCTCCCTCCACCCTGAGACTCTGTGCGAAACAGCTGGCTCCTGTATTCACAGACATTTTTAACACCTCCCTTAAGTTATGCCACGTGCCGTCCTGCCTCAAATCCTCCACCATCATCCCTGTCCCCAAGAAGCCACGGATCACTGGACTTAATGACTACAGACCTGTAGCGCTCACCTCTGTAGTCATGAAGTCCTTTGAGCGCCTGGTCCTGTCCCACCTCAAGTCCATCACCACCCCTCTCCTGGACCCGCTGCAGTTTGCCTACCGAGCCAACAGGTCTGTAGACGATGCAGTCAACCTGGCCCTCCACTCCATCCTGCAGCACCTGGACTCCCCGGGAACCTACGCCAGGATCCTGTTTGTGGACTTCAGCTCCGCATTCAACACCATCCGCCCCGCTCTGCTCCGGGACAAGCTGTCCCTGCTCAACGTGCCTGACTCCCTCTGCAGGTGGATCATCGACTTCCTGACGGACCGGAGGCAGCATGTGCGGCTGGGAAAGACTGTCTCAGACTATACTAGCATCAGCACCGGATCACCCCAGGGCTGTGTACTTTCCCCCCTACTCTTCTCCCTTTACACCAACTCCTGCACCTCCAGCCACCAGTCTGTCAAGTTGATCAAGTTTGCGGACGACACCACCCTCATCGGGCTCATCTCCAACGGCGACGAGTCCGCCTACAGGAGAGAGGTGGCCCAGCTGGCGTCCTGGTGCAGCAATAACAACCTGCAGCTGAACGCTCTGAAGACAGTGGAGATGATTGTAGACTTCAGGAAAGTCACTACTCCTCTGCCCCCCCTCACCCTCTCAGGCTCTCCCATCACCACTGCTGATTCCTTCCGCTTCCTTGGCACTACCATCACCAGGGACCTCAAATGGGAGCTGACCATCAGCTCACTCATCAAAAAAGCCCAGCAGAGGATGTTCTTCCTGCGGCAGCTGAGGAAGCTCAAGCTACCCACCAAGATGTTAGTGCAGTTCTACACAGCCATCATCGAGTCCATCCTCACCACCTCCATAACCGTGTGGTACGCAGGAGCCACTGCCAGGGACAGACTAAGGCTGCAGCGCGTCGTGCGCACTGCTGAGAAGGTGATCGGCTGCAAGCTCCCATCTCTCCAGGATCTGTACATCTCCAGGACCCGGAGGCGTGCTGGCCGGATCATAGCCGATCCCTCACACCCTGGTCATGTACTGTTTGCCCCCCTCCCCTCTGGTAGAAGACTTCGGTCCATCCAGACTAAAACCTCCCGTCACATGAACAGCTTCTTCCCCTCTGCCATTAGACTGCTGAACACTAAGTGACTCTCGTGCACCATGTACAGCAGCTCAACCAGACTCATGTCAATCATCACTGTTTTCTTCCTGCATTACCGACTGCACTATATAGTTCTCCACAGTATCTGCTGCTGGCTAATATATATTTTAACTGTTGACCAGTATCACTTAATCTTATCCTACACTTTATTACATGTATAGTTTATTTCTCTTATCTTATCATGTTTAATGTTGCAGCATTGTACCGAGACAAATTCCTAGTTTGTGTACTACATGAACAATGGCAATAAACCTGATTCTGATTCTGATTCTGATTCTGATATCCAGTGTTATGAGTCATCATCATCATCATCATCATAGCAGTCTGTTGTGGGCGACAATGACTGTTTCATTTAGGTCTGATCAGATTCCTCCACGCAGCTCTGTCCTTAGCCTTCTGCTGCCAGGAACTCCTGTCTATGTCCAACTTCTTCAAGTTTCTTTTTACAGTGTCTTTAAATCTGAGCCTTGGTCTACCCTGATTGCGTTTGCCCTTGCATAACTGTGAGTAGAGTAACTGCCGAGGGAGACGCTGGTGGTCTATCCTCTCAACATGTCCGAGCCATCTCAGGTCCATCTGTATTAGCATGTCCTCCATTGATGGTAGACCAGCTTGTTTCAACACTTCTATGCTGGTTATCCTGTCTTTCAATGAGATGTTCATTATGGCTCGAAGGTGTCTCATCACGTATGCGTGGAGTTTCTTCACCTGCACTCTGTAGACAGTCCAAGTTTCAGCACCATACAATAGAGTAGCCAGTACTGTCGTTCTGTACACTTTGCATTTCACATGGATAGACACATGTCGATTGTTCCACAGTCTCCCTCAAGTTTCCAAACACAGCGCTCGCTCTTCCCATTCTGAGAGATAGTTCATCTTCCAGCCTAGCATTCTCTGAAACAGTACTCCCTAGGTACTTGAAAGTCTTGCACTTGACTAGTGGCTCTGTACCAATGCTGATCTCTTCTGGTAGTGATGTTGATAATTGGAACTTTGGTGGTTGATAAAGGCACTCTGTCTTCTTGATGTTGATTTGGAGGCTGAATTGGCTAGCTGCTCTTGCAAATTTCTCCACTAAAGATTGCATATCTTCGACACTGTGTGCAACTAGAGCACTGTCGTCGGCAAAGAGCATTTCTCTTACTATCTTTATCGATGTCTTACTCTTGGCTTTAAGCTGTGCTACATTGAACAAGTCTGCTTCTTTCCTTGTTTGAATGTATACTCCTTCTGAAGTGTCTTTGAAGGCCACCTCAAGCATGGCTGCCAGATATAGCGAGAAGAGTGTAGGTGCCAGCACACAACCTTGTTTCACCCCGTTGCTTACTGAAAAGTCTTTAGATACTGAGCCACTCATTGCCACGTTTGCTTGCATACCTGTATGGAGTGCCTCGATCAGGCTAACAAACGTCTCTGTACAACCATATTTCTTGAGTACCTGCCAAAGTCCTCGTCGCGAAACAGTATCGAAGGCTTTACTGAAGTCTATGAAGACTACATAAAGCGGCATGTTCTGTTCGATACACTTTTCTTGAACCTGTTTTAAGCAGAAAATCATGTCCATTGTGCTTCTTCCACTTCTAAAGCCACACTGGATTTCCGGTAGTACATTCTGCAAGATGTGTTCACTGAGTCTGTTAAGTAGTACACGTGAGAGAATCTTACCAACAGTGGCTAGTAGTGATATACCTCAGTAATTTCCACAATCCTTCTTGTCACCTTTCTTGAACAAAGGCACAATACTTGCAGCCTTCCAGTCTTGAGGTACTTTCTGGGCATCCCATATCTCTTGGATGAGCTTGTGCAGGCAGTTGGTCAGCTGAACAACACCAAATTTCCACACTTCTGCTGGAATTCCATCCCTTCCTGGAGCTTTACCATCCTGTGTTGTCCTGATAGCTGCCATTAGTTCTTCAAAATTTAGTGGTTCATCCAGACTTGATACAGCTGGTCGCTGCACTAGAGCTTCTTTAGCCTCTTCAGTGAGATCTCCAGGGTTGTTTAGTAGTTGGTCAAAGTGATCTGCAAATCTGTCCAGGATCTTGTCTTTCTCCTGCAAAACCGTTTCACCATCCATAGCCTTTAGTTGGATCAATCCTCTTGGTTTAGGGCCGTAGATTTCTCTCAAACCTGTGAAGAATGTTTTCATGTCCTTCCTGTCTGCCGCAGTTTGAAATTTCTCCGCTTTTTCATCCCACCAGTTGGACTTCATCTCTCTGGTGTACTTCTGTAGCTCACTCTGAGCCTTTGAATATTTCTTCTTCTTCGACCTTGTGTTACACTGTAGGTTTTCCTGCCTAGTTGTATTCCTCGCTTCTAGTAGTTTCTTAAGGTGTTCATCATGCTCATCAAACCAATCTTGATGTTTCCTCTCAGGGTAGCCTAATACATCACTCGCAGTCTGATACATCGTATCCTTCAGTGTTGCCCATTTCTCTTCTATGTCATTCTCTGAGTTGTTGCTATCCCAGTCTTTCAAGTTTTCATCCAGTTCCTGTGTAAGTTCTTCCTGCTTCTTTTGGCCTTTCAGTGCACTAGTGTTTAGCTTCCGTGGTGGCTTCGCACCCGTCCTGCAGTGCTGTTTTCATCTGCAAATCCTTAATCTAGATCTCAGCATAACATGATCAGTGCCACAGTCCGCGCCTCTCATTGCTCTGGTGTCCAATACATCTCTTCTGTCCCTCTGCCTGACTATGATGTAGTCTAATAAGTGCCAGTGCTTGGATCTTGGGTGCATCCATGTCTTCTTGTGTGTGTCCTTGTGCTTAAATAGAGTGTTGGTTATCACAAGGTTGTACTCCATTCCTAAGGAAGTTCTCCATTAGCATTGCACTTGCCTACTCCATGACTGCCTAGCACTCCTTTCCATTTCTCGGTGTCCGAACCAACTCTGGCATTAAAATCTCCAACGAGTATCAGCCTGTCATCAGTCGGTACACGCCTGATAGTCTCACATAAATCACTGTAGAACTCTTCCTTCACCTCCTCTGTGTTGGTCATTGTTGGGGCATTTACACTGATGAGTGTGGCATACATCTCCCACTGTAGTGGGAGTCTCATAGTCATTATCCTGTCGTTGATTGGCACCGGTTCCTCATCAAGCATTGCTGCTATCTCCTTTCTAACTGCAAAGCCCACTCCTGCTTCTCTCCTTTCTTGAGTTGATATCCCACTCCAAAAGAAGATGTACCCATGGTCTTCCAAGCTGTCATATCCAGGCAATCTTGTTTCACTAAGTGCAGCTATGTCTACATTGTACCTGTTCATTTCCAGGGCCACAAGCGTGGTCTGTCTTTCTGGGCGCTGTGATGTTGTTCTGTCCAACAGAGTGCGTGCATTCCATTCTGCTACACACAAGGTTGCTGTTTTCCTCTTCTTTTGAAGGAAGTGTTATGAGTACATGTTCATAAAACACTTGAGACCACTATCTAGCAGGGCCGCTAGCTAGCAGGACCGCTAGCATTCTGTAAGAAAAGTTCCATATCTCCAGCACTTGGGAATGGCAGTGTACAGAATGCATATGGAACATGTAGAGACTGTTCCTTATGGAACATAGACAGAACACGTTTGGAATGTGTATGGAATATTCCATACAGAATGCATACGGAGTGTTCTGCACTGCACCATTCGTTCCGTGTTCTAGTAATCTCCAGTCAGTCTGCAAATAAAATGTATCTGCGTGGGTTTACTCCGGGCACTCCGGTTTCCTCCCACATGCCAAAGACATGCAGGTGAGGTTAACTGGCATCAACTGGGGATTCTAAATTGTCCTTAGGTATGATTGTGAGAGTGAATGATTGTCTGTCTCTCTGTGTTGGCCCTGCGATGGACTGGCGATCTGTCCAGGGTGTACCCTGCTTCTCGCCCAAAGATGCTGGGATAGGCTCCAGCCCCCCCATGACCCGAAAAGGAAAATGTCTATTAGTTCACTACAAAAATATCATAATATTCTGGCATGTTTCCATATCCTTTTAAAAGGTATCTGTTAAATAAAATCTATTTTCTGTTTTGCATGTCTCTCTTGATCTTATGCTGAAACGTATTCCATAATTCACTACAAAAATATCATAACATTCTGGCATGTTTCCATATCCTTTTAAAAGGTATCTGTTAAATAAAATCTATTTTCTGTATAGCATGTCTCTCTTGATCTTATGCTGAAACGTGTTCCATAATGTGTTCCATATATCATCTATCTATAAATGCACAGAATCTCTGTGTGTGTGTGTGTGTGTGTGTGTGTGTGTGTGTGTGTGTGTGTGTGTGTGTCTGTCTGTCTGTCTGTCTGTTCCGCGCATATCTCTTGAACCGTTCGTAAGATTGACCTAAGATTTTATATGTGTTTTGCTGAGGTTATGAGGGTGTGCATCCCAAGTATGGAGTCGCTCAGTCAAAATGTGTAATTTTTTAATCAATAAAAAAGTTTAACCACCACTCTGTCACCGCTCTGTCTTTTCATGCCCTGGCTTTAGGAAGTACGGGCGAGGTTTCAGATCGACTCCATGCTGATTGGATAATATGCAACATCACAGCCATGCTGATGGGATAATACGTGGCATCACGACCATGCTGATTGGATAATATGCACCATCACGACCATGCTGATTGGATAATATGCAGCATCACGACCATGCTGATTGGATAATATGCAGCATTACGGCCATGCTGATTGGATAAAATGCGGCATTACGGCCATGCTGATTGGATAAAATGCGGCATTACGACCAGTCAGTCACCTCAGAGCTTTGCAAACAAAAAAAGGAAGGGAAAAGTGAGAAATTTGACAAGAAAGAGAGAACAGTGAAGATGTAATGCTTAAAAAATTATACTATAACATTGCCATGATTGCATACGTCTAAAGGATAATTCAGGGAATGCCAGCGGGGACCTGCTTAAAGAGGTCTGGCTAAAGGACACCGATATTGGAGAAGCAGCGGGCGGAACGTGTTCCTTTGCAGGGAAGCAAGCCCAGCCCGCCCGGTCAGCGGTAGATGGGAGTCCCTTTGCATGACCACGACTCGCTGTCACCGATGGTGCTCCTCTCGGTGTGCTCGCACACCTATCTAAAAATTAAAAGTTAATAATAATACCACCACGATTGTTGAGCAGATCAATTGCATTATCATATGCGGACACATGCACAGTTTGACTAAATAACGACCATCACCAAACTGGACATAAAAATGCCGAAATAATGAAATAAATAATTTTTTTTAAAAATATTTACTGACAAATGGGCAACACTGATGCAACATTTGCAGCCAAACGGGTCATTCTATTGTTTATAATAATGTTTGCTGTTTAGTACTTATAATATTCCTAAAATATAAAAAGATGCACTAGAATGGGTCTCAAATATTTGTAGACATGTCCTGTTATAGTACTGCATGAGTTTACTAACAATAGACTATAAACTACACATATAACTAAAACAATTATGATGATGACTGAACAACTCCCATTCCCCAAAGTGCAAGATGCAACATCTATAAATATAAGTGATAAACAATCAGACAAATACGTGATCTGACAAAAAATAAACAAGGGTTCTTAAACAGTCGCTAATGTTGGATGTCCCATTCATTTTCAATAATTCTGTAATTAATATTCACACAATCAAATAAATCTTAGTGCCATTTAGTGCTGTTTCCATTTTATATTTGTCAAAGTCTAACGTGTGCGTGCCTACATATAGGCTACACCTCTTTGTATTCCACTTTCAAACACAGCCTACATTTGGGCCTGTAAATCCTGATTGGGATACCTGTTTTCAGACAAGAATGCTTGCTTTCTATGGGCATGCACTAGTTATATCATAATGCAAGGATTCTCTGTGTATCTGTCTGTTCCTCACATACAGTCATGTGAAAAAATTAGGGCACCCAGTAGAAGCCTGTGTTGTTTTTTTTACATATTTGGACATATGGATATTTAATATCAATGTTAAAAAATACTGGTAGATTCACATAATACAACTAAACAATTAAAAATGAATTAAAGACTTTTTTCATCTTTCCTGTAAAATGTAATTCTAAACAAATAGTAAGGAATAAATTTGGACCCCCCCCCCCCCATCTTTTTAGGATACCCCCACATTCACTCCCACTTACAATGGCTAAAATAAATGTAAAAAAAAAATGCAAGTTAAAAACAAAAACAAGGATAGACATAGATACGTGAACATTTCTTAACAAAGAACTGAATATTTAAAGGGGTGTCCAAATTTTTTCACATGACTATCTCTCGAACAATTTGGCAGACTGACCTCAGATTTGATATGTGCTTTGCTGAGGTTACAATGGTGTACATCCCTGAATTTCAGCCTCCCTGGATATGTGGAAGTTTAGGGAGGGAAGTCTTTATTGAACGTCCATAGGAGAGCTGTTAATTGAACACAGAGGTGGAAAAGGTAAATGGCGTTCACTTATGTAACATTTTTTTCTCATCTCTGAATGACAAAAGCACTTTATAGATCCTGCTATCTACCCATTCACACACACATTCATACACTGATGCAAAGCGCTGGCCTGACCCACCAGGAGCAACTGGGGGTTCAGTATCATGCTCAAGGACACTTCAACATGCAGACTGCAGAGAGTAGAAATCGAACTGCCAACCCTTCGATCAGTAGCCAGCCACACTACACCTGTGCCAGAGACGGAAAAGGTATAACCGCTGGGATCCGAGCCCCAGTCTTACTTAGAAGAGCAGGAACTGAACAACCCCTTATATGGTCATGTGACCAGAATTCTATGACTGAACAACACCTTATAAGGAGCTCGGCAGGAACTGAGCAACCCCTTATATGGTTATATGACCAGGCACTGCACTAGTCACTTTAAAACTCAAGTCCATTTTGTTCTTAGCTGCTACAGTCCTTTCAGTTTGGATTTTCCAGCTTTTACACACCAGGAGTAACAAAAGCATGAACCTAAAACAGAGGCAGTGAAGAGCCATCGGCTCCTAGCACAGCCGCTAATTTCAATGTTGTTTAAGATGGAAAAAATTAAATTCAACCATATTCCATCTGCAATGGCGGCAACAGCTTGGCTGCACTGAGGATTTATTAATAATCTGCCAGGAGCCTGACATGACTCACGTACTACACAGCTTTTAGAGTCATTATTCCAAGCTCTTGCTTTGGTGTGATGAGCACTAATAACAGGAAGGATTTAGTTAAGCTACTGAGAGCACTCGTCTGACTAATGCTGCTTACTCAGACTTGAAAAATCTGTTACAGAATATGTGTCTGTTTATTCTTTATTTAATAGAGCAGTGTTGGGTTGTAACTGTAGGAAGACTCATACAGTGATCAGGATGGTTCGGAAAAATGATCAACAGTAACCGTGTAATCAGTTCAACCCCGACATTTTTCTTATTAATTTACTCTGATTTTCTGAGACATTTCCAACTTTTTTCTTTATGATTTTGCAACTATTTTCTTGTAAATTTGCAGAATGTTTTTTGTCTTTTTTCATCAAGTTACAATTTTTCTGCCACATTTTTGTGAGTTTATTCTCAAACTTGTAACATATATGCTGTAAATTTCACCCATTTTCTTTGTTCTTCATAAGATTAGGACTTTTTGACAATAATTTATTATATTTTGCTTGCAAATTTATTGCTTTTTGGTGATTTATTGTCATAAACTTCCCCGTGTGCTTCTCCACAGCACACGGAGGAAGAGAAGGAGGAATGAGGATTTAAGCGCAGGGTACACCAAACACACATTTATTGATATCAAACAGTTCAAAAATAAAGACTTACAGAAATGCAACAGTTATGCACAAAACGGCTCACACAAATTGCGTGCAGCGGGCAGACCACTGTACGCCGTGGCCACAAAAACAGACAGGACAAAATGACAAACTGCTCGGGTAAACTTAGAGTTCTCCAGGACGCTCGACTGGCACAGGAGAAGAGCTGGGCAGCAGTGCCACAGCGTAGCAATTGTGCCGCAAGGGGAAACGCTACAGACAAGCGTAGCAGCACAACTGCAAACAGAAACACAGACAGCTCTTACTCACCGTGCAGGAACAGTCTGTGTTGTCCAAATCCGCCAGCAAGCACATACACAAATAATCCTTTGCGACGTGACGGTCACACGGCAAAGAGAAACCATGTGAACAAGTACAATGGTCCAGCGGTGTTTGACTAGCAAAGAACTGCTTAAGTACAAACACCGCTGGCATAATAAATTGGGAACACCTGGGCGAGGCGCGGAAAAGATGATAAATGGGACTGGGAACAGCTGATGGAATTGAGAGAGAGAGGGGGCGTGGCCGGACCGGCAGACTGTCAGCAGTGACACAGAAAGTAGGTCACAGCGGCTGTCTAACAGCTGCAGGTCAGGCAGTGGCTATGGATATGGAAACACTGAAATACATACTATACATAGTACATATACAATGGTACCTAAACCCACAGAGAGCTCAGGACCGAGCAGGGGGAAACCAAGCCAGCTCGGTTCCTGACAGAGCCCCCCCTTTAAGGGGTGGAACCCAGACACCCAAGGTAACATCATGAAGACCCCTCCCCCTCCCCCCCAAAAAACAGGAGCAACAGCTACAAACAACACAAACCCAGGTGGGAGGTAGGGGGAACAGGAAAGGAGGGAACACAATACACCGCCAAGGGCCCACAATTAACCCCCCCAAGTCCACGGGCGTTGGGGCTCAGGAGGCCACCCAGAGTCCCAGGCCCAGCAGAAGGTCCGGTGAATGGGGTCCGGCGGCCTGCTGGAAAACATGGGCCACCAGACCCGGGGAGTCAATTCTTTCGGCAGCCGGCCAGCGTTGCTTAGCCACCAGGACCGAAGGGGGTGAAGCAGGAGGTGGTCTGCCCACAGGAAGGCTCACTGGGGGGTAACCGGACCGGGGCGAGGGAACCTCCACAGCATCGGGCAGGGAGAAGGGGATCAAGGCATCCTCAGGGTGGTCCACAACACCCTCGGTGGTTCCAGCTTGGGACATAACTGCACCCCCGGTGGGCCCCGTCCGGTCTGGCTCCGCAGCACCCGCGGTGACCTCCAGCTGAGGCTCTGCAACACCCGTGGTGACCTCTGGCTGAGGCTCTGCAGCACCCGCGGTGACCTCCGGCTGAGGCTCTGCAGCACCCGCGGTGGACCCCGACCTGGAGCGTGGTATCCATGATGGGTCTGGGCAGGAGCGCAGCACCCATGTTGGGCTAGTCCTGGGGTGCAGCCCCCACGAGGGTCCAAGGCCAGCCCGCTGCACCCACGGTGACACGGCCTGCGGAAGGGACCACACGACGACCTCAGACCTCAGGGGAGCTGGATCTGCGACGTCATCAGGTGGTGAGACCGGCTCCACGAGGACCCCTGGAGATGGTTGTTCCCCTCCAGTGACCCTAGAAAATGGCTCAGGAGAGGGAGAAGAAACGGGTTTGTTAGGGTCGCCGGCAGCGACGGAGCCCGGCGAGGAAAGTTCAGACTCTCCTCACCTAGAGCCAGACAAGATCTCTCTAAAACTGTCATAAGAAAAACAAGAGAGAACACTTGTCTGAGCTCGAGCTCCACCGGTGTCCAGGACTTCATCGATCCTGGCAATGAACACTCGGGCCCGGCTTCCAAGAGGTCCAGCTCTGGCTCCCAATCCACTGCGGACGCCTCAGCAGCTGGCGAGATGGTAGTAGCAGTCCTATTGTCCTCCTGCAGTGGCTCCAGCGCTGGGGATTCTACCGGCTTGGCTGCAGGAAAATGCCTCCGTGTGGGTCCCTGGGCAGGATCATCCAGGACCTCCACCTCCTCCACCGTCTGGCGGCTCGGTTCTTGGACCGGCAGGACCTCAGGAATTAAAGGAGGAGACACGGAGAGGGGAAGGAAAGAATCATTGTTTGCAACTGGAGGAGAGGACCCAGTGGACTGCTGATACTGGGCCTCTCCCTCGGGAGACAGGCAAGATTCACGATTAATGAATAGTTTAGAATGGAAAAAATACTTGCCCGTCATCCTGGTTGATGATATCCACAGCTGCAGGCGGCAGACATTCGTCCCTCTCCATGCTAGCGGTGACGTAGGTCGTCTCGAAGGCTTGCGGAGGAGCCGTCTCCACGACGACAGAGGTGGGCTTTCCCGGGATGACCTCAGCGGACCTCACAGCAGCCAGAGAAACAATGGCAGCTGACAGAGGAGAGGGCTTTTCCCGGTGCTTCCACGCAGAACGACACTGTCTCTTGTTTGCATGAATCGGCTTGGTGAGAGCGGGAGCAGAGACCTGGCGGGGGACAGTTTCAGCGGCATCCCAGGAGCACCCTCCCCTGGGCGCGAGCCCGGTCTTCTTCGGAGACTTCCTCTCCCTCTCGCCGTACTCGCGTCAGAGCACTTACAGCTGGGATATCTGCTCAACTCCCTCGGGATGTTCAGAGAGCTGAAGGCATTGTCAAACCTCTGCCTCCGCCAGCTTGACGTACCACATGACGTCCGCAGGGGTGGAATAACCGCTCGCCGTAAATATCAGGCCGTTGATGTCCATGAGATCTCGGCAGCATTCCCAGCCAAGACTCATCAGATAACGCCGGCCCAAAGACATCTCAAAACCAGGTTAGTTCCAACAAGCGATGCACAAAAAGGGAAAAAAGGGATGTGTGGGTGAACCCGCTAAATCCTTTTTACTGGCTGGACCATTCTGTCATTAACTTCCCCGTGCGCTTCTCCACAGCACACGGAGGAAGAGAAGGAGGAATGAGGATTTAAGCGCAGGGTACACCAAACACACATTTATTGATATCAAACAGTTCAAAAATAAAGACTTACAGAAATGTAACAGTTATGCACAAAACGGCTCACACAAATTGTGTGCAGCGGGCAGACCACTGTGCACCGTGGCCACAAAAACAGACAGGACAAAATGACAAACTGCTCGGGTAAACTTAGAGTTCTCCAGGACGCTCGACTGGCACAGGAGAAGAGCTGGGCAACAGTGCCACAGCGTAGCAGTTGTGCTGCAAAAGGAAATGCTACAGACAAGCGTAGCAGCACAACTGCAAACAGAAACGCAGACAGCTCTTACTCACCGTGCAGGAACAGTCAGAGTCGTCCAAATCCACCAGCAAGCACATACACAAATAACCCTTCGCGACGTGACTGTCACACAGCGAAGAGAATCCATGTGAACACGTACAATGGTCCAGCGTTGTTTGACTAGCAAAGAACTGCTTAAGTACAAACACCGCTGGCATAATAAATTGGGAACACCTGGGCGAGATGCGGAAAAGATGATAAACGGGACTGGGAACAGCTAATGGAATTGAGAGAGAGAGGGGGCGTGGCCGGACCGGCAGACTGTCAGCAGTGACACAGAAAGTAGGTCACAGCGGCTGTCTAACAGCTGCCGGTCAGGCAGTGGCTATGGATATGGAAACACTGAAATACATACTTGTCATGTTTGGGGTTGCCACCCCATCCATGACTTGTGGCTGTAGGTTTTGATCATGTCTCATTAATTCCAGCTGGCAGATTGAGCCTTGCTTTCTGTCAGAATCAGAATCAGAATGAGCTTTATTGCCAAGCATGTTTACACATACGAGGAATTTGACTTGACATTAGGCATCAGTCAATGCCTGTAGGACATCAGTCCTACAGTCATGCTCTTCCCCTCGTACCAGATGCTCACCAGCTGCTTGAATCACCACATGCACACATACGCATACACACACACTCACACACACACACACACGCATACACGCACACATACAACAGTTCAATCAGCCACGCACCTGTCGCCACAGCTGTGTCCACTTGCTCTCATTTGGGGATTGTGTATTTATTGAATAGAGTGTGACCGGCTAGTGCGGCAGCTTCAACATCTTCTTCGGACATTCCGGCGGCGTCTGTTGGTTTTCTCCGGACTGAACTGTGTTGTGCCTCAGAGCCTTTCCGCTCCGACATGTTAGTAAGTCTTTTTTCTCCGCTCCTAGCCAGCCTGGAGCGCGTTGGGCACTTAACCTCCAGCCAACGTAGCCGAAGCCGGTTGTCCCTCTCATAAGCACAGTGACTGTATTTGGACTTTGTATTTTCACCTCTGTGCAAATAAACACGTTACATGCTGCATTTTGGGCTCGCTGCCAATTCTTATGTTTGCTGCGAAGTTATGCAGTGAACATGACAATACTATACATACGTACATATACAATGGTGCCTAAATCCACAGAGAGCTCAGGACCGAGCCGGGGTAAACCAAGCCGGCTCAGTTCCTGACATTTATGACCTTTTTCAAACAAATTTACAACTTTTTAATCATATATTTGGAACATTTTCATTGCAACTTTGCAACTCTTTTCGCAAGTTTACTTTTCCCATAATTTTTTCTTGTGAATTTGCAACTTTTTTCATCCTAAATTTGCAATATTTTCATTGCAATATTTTCATTGCAAATTTGCAACTTTTTGCTCATAAATTTGCAATATTTTCATCATAAATTTGCAACTTTCTGCTCAACTTTGCAACTTTATCTTTGCAGCTTTTCCTCATAAATTTACAACTTTTTTCTTGTAAATTTTTAACTTTTCTTCTTGTAAATTTGCAACTTTTTCTCATAAATTTGCAATATTTTCATCATAAATTTGCAATTTTTTCAGATAAATTTGTAGTTTTTAATTGTAAATTTTAACTTTTTTCTCATAAATTTGCAACTTTTTCTTGTAAATTTTTACCTTTTTTCACTGTAAATTTGCAACTTTTTCTCATAAACTTGCAACTTTTTTATCGTAAATTTGCCACTTTTCTCATAAATTTGTGATGTTTTCTTCTAAATTTGCAACTTTTTTCATCTTAATTTTGTGACTTTTTCATCATAAATTTGCAAATTTTTTCTTGTGAATTTACAGATTTTTTCATCGTAAATTTCCAAATTTTTTTCATAAATATGCAACTTTTTCTTGTAAATTTGCAGCTTTTTTCTTTTAAAGTTGGAACTTTTTTCTCAAAAATTTTCAGATTTTTTTCCTCATAATTTTTCAACTTTTTTCTCATAAATTTCCAACTTTTTCTTGCACACTTCCAACTATTTGACAATATCAGTCACTACAGAGGGTGACAATATGTATGGGTACATATTCATACCATGTAGGGTAACTAAATAGAGGTTATGCTGTTTATTCCATCTAGCTACAATGCTCTGCACTGTGTATATATATTTATATATTTATGTGTACATATGTATATTCACTGCTCTTATTTTCTTATCTTCTTAATTATTGCTCTGAGTGTTGCTATCCCTGTGCTGTTGCAATCCTGGAATTTCCCCATTGTGGGACTAATAAAGGCTTATCTTATCTTATTTCCTCATAAATTTGTAACTTTACTCTCACCATTTAAAAAATCCAGTATTTCCTTCCCATACTGTGCGATTTCCAGGGATTAATTCTCAGATGTGGCATCCTCTGGGACAGACAGTTTGTTGCTTTAAAAATAAAAAGACATGTCCATGTTTTCTTTTGCCAACTTGGAGAACTGAAGGTTACATACAGTATTTGTTGGGTTTTTATTAAAGATTTATTATAGCTCATGAATGCAAATACAGTACATGCTGTATAAATAAAATTTCATTACAGATACAGTAAGTAATTGCCATCATGGCTGTTATAAATGTTGAACTGCACATTAAAAATCCAGTGGGTTATTGTTTGGAAAATGTTGAGCCTATTCCCAGCTGACTCCTGCTATCACAGCCGCGGCTTCGGTTTCATTTGCTGCGTGCCTCAGCATCAATCTGTGCCTCCGCCACGGCGTCGAGTGTCTCTCGAGGAGCCCTCTGGCGCTCTCTCGCCGTCTCCACTTCCTCTGTGCTCCACTTCTTCTCTGTTTTCCAATCTCGCACTTGCATCTCTGCTGCCGCAAGCTGTGCACCGTTGCGGCCTCACCTGCTCCCCTTCCCCACCCCTCTCTCTCTGCCGTTTCCCAGCTGGAGGAAGGGGGACACACACTGGGCGGTAATGAGCGCCCGCGCCGTCGTCTGCTGGAGACAGCACTTTCGTAGGCTATCCCGGATCAGCCGTAACCATGGAGATGGGTGCCACCACCGCGTACAGATGTGGTGCTCTCAAGCTAAATGGATCCATCCAGAGGGGGAAATAAAATCTTCACGCAGTGCATTTTGTCAGAGCTTGAATCCATTCTTTTTCTCATGAATTTGCAATTTTTTGCATTGTAAATTTGCAACTTCTTTATCATAAATTTGTGACTTTTTTTCTAAATTTGCAACTTTTTATTATAAATTTGCAACTTTTTATCATAAATTTGCAACATTTTTTGCTAAATTTGCAACTTTTCCATAGTAAATTTGAAACTTTTTTCAATGCAAATTTGCAACTTTTTATAAAAAATTTGCAATATTTTTCTTTTGAATTTACAACATTTTCCATAGTAAAATTGCAACTTTTTTCATGGTAAATTTGCAACTTTTTCATTGTAAATTTGCAGCTTTTTTCATTGTAAATTTGCAACATTTTCTTCTAAATTTGAAACATTTTCCATAGTAAATTTGAAACTTTTTTCATTGTAAACGTGAAACTTTTTCATTGTAAATTTGAAACTTTTTATTATAAATTTGCAACATTTTCTTCTAAATTTGCAACATTTTCCACAGTAAATTTGAAACTTTTTTCATTGTAAATGTGAAACTTTTTCATTGTAAATTTGAAACTTTTTCAATGCAAATTTGCAACTTTTTATCATAAATTTGAAACTTTTTTCATTGCAAATTTCCAACTTTTTAATCATAAATTTGCAACTTTTTTCATAATAAATTTGAAACTTTTTTCATTGTAAATTTGCAACATTTCCATTGTAAATTTGCAAATTTTTTCATTGTAAATTTGCAACATTTTTCATTGTAAATTTGGAACTTTTTTCATTGTAAATTTCAAACTTTTTTCATTGTAAATTTCAAACTTTTTTCATCATAAAGTTGTGACTTTTTTGTGGCATCCGTTACTCCTACAGCACACCTCACCACCCTCATACGGTATATGTCCTGCTCCACCTTCACATGCTTCTCCGCCACACACATCCTATCATATGCCCTCTCTAGATCCACAAAGGCAGCTTTGTGGATCTATTTGAGAAAAAAAAGCAAAAAATTTACAAGATAAAAGCTATGAATTTTTGAGAAAAAGTTGAAAATTTTTGAGAAAAAAGTTGCAAATTTACAGGGAAAAAAAACTGCTAATTTTTGAGAAAAAGGTTGCAAATTTATAGCAAAAGTTGCAAATATTGAGAAAAAAGTAAAAAAAAAAAAACCTACAAGATAAAATTTGCAAATTTACAAGAAAAGAATTGCAAATTGGGCAGAAAAAATTGCAAATTTACAGGAAAAAGCTGCTACTTTTTGAGAAAAAGGTTATAAATTTGTAGTAAAAGTTGCAAATATTTGAGGAAAAAGTAAAAAAAAATTACAGGATAGTTGCAAATTTTTGAGAAAAACGTTGCAAATTTACAGGGGAAAATTTTTTTTTTCTAATTTTTGAGAAAAAGGTTGCAAATTTATAGCAAAAGTTGCAAATATTTGAGAAAAAGTTTTTGAAAATTACAAGATAAAATTTGCAAATTTTTGAGAAAACAGTTGCAAATTTAACCTCTTAAAATTCCAGTGTTCCACCGGGGGTGGGGTGGGGTGGGGGGCTTAAATTTTCTACTGCCATTCAGTGAGGAAAGAATTTCATTTCCTTTGTGTATGCTAAATTTAGGGAAATTGGCTGGAATGCTAAGGGGTTAAAAGATTTATGTAAAACAAAGCAGAAAAAGATGTTAAACTAGAAAAGCACTCGGAGAGCGCAGACCTCCGCCAAGCGCCACAGTTCCCCCCATACAGTGTTTGTGTGTACGTTTTCAGATTCCTTGACCATGAAAACATATGACTAGCAATTGGATTCACAATGATAGAATTAGTGGTTCAGTAGTTATTCACGAAAATGGCATTTTCTGTAATGGCGGTTTTCTTCTGGACGGTGATCCAGATCACCACCAAAATCTAATCATCTGTAGGATACCCCATTTCTGACAACGTCTGAAAATTTCATGAAAATCCGTCCATAACTTTTTGAGTTATCTTGCTAACAAACAGACAGACAGACAGACAAACCAAAGCTGATGAAAACATAACCTCCTTGGCGGAGGTAAATATACTATTTTTATTGTGTTTTTGAAGAGGACACTTTTGTCTCTTAATGGTAACAATGTAACTCAGTGGAAAAATGCAAGTCATGTGGAATTTTTGTTTGAAATATCAAAATTAGTTAAAAAAAATACACACATTTACCAAATAAAAAGCATAACCACCACTAAGTTACCAAAAAATAAAAATTGAAAAGGTCACTTTTGTCCTTATCAGGTATGATGTCTTTATATTTCTGTAATTCATAAAAAGAGCACATTTGAGCTGCTGAGATCCTGTCTGCATCAGCTGCGTTGGTGTGAAGTGCCTGGTGGATTGTTGTTGGGAGTAGCACAAGTTGTTCAGTCTGACAGCAGCAGCGTTGCATAATAAGACGCTAAACGCTCATGCAAGGTCAGCCAACTAACTCGGATCTCCCTGACCTACATTTTCTGACAGGGAAAAAAAAAAGAGTCTGCATTTCTGCAGCGTGAGCTGAAGGCATTTCCATGGGTCCACGGCTCCAGAAGCTGAACCTTTCAGGTGGGAAAAGCAGCGCCGTGAGCAGACTTTTTATGCGGTGCATTCTTCTAATGCAAATATTGACTGACAGACGGACAGATGTGAGGCTTTCACACTCAGCATCTGGCCAGCGCTGATATCAGGCACGCGTGAAAAGAGATGAAGGCTGTTATCTGCCGCTGAAGAGCTGAAATGTTGCATGGCTCATACATTTTCTAATAAATTTGAACCTTTTTTTATTGTAAATTGGCATCATTTTTCTCATATATTTGCAACTTTTTTCCCAATTTTTTTCATTTTTCTCATAAATTTGCAACTTTTTTCTCATAAATGTTCTCAAAGTTTCAACTTTTTTTTATTGTAAATTTACAATTTTTTCTCAAATTTGCAACTTTTTTCTCATAATTGTTCTCAAAGTGTCAATTTTTTTATTGTAAGTTTGCAAGGTTGTTCTCATAAATTTGCAACTTTTTTCAATAATTTTTCACATTTTTTCTCAGAAATTTACAATTTTTGTTGAAAATTTGCAACTTTTTTCTCATAAAATTGTAAGTTTTTATTGTAAAGTTTCCAACTTTTTTCTCATAATTTGCAGCTTTTTATTGTAAATTTGCATCATTTTTCTCATAAATTTGCAAACTTTTCATTGTAAATTTTCCAACTTTTTTCTCATAAATTTGCAACTTATTATAAATATGCAAATTTTTCCTCAAATCTGTCTTCTTCTCATAAAGTTGGAATTTTTTCTAATAATTTTCCCACTTTTTCTCATAAACTTGCAACATTTTTCTCATAAATTTGTAACTTTTTTTCTCATAATTTGCAGCTTTTTATTGTAAATTTGCATCATTTTTCTCATAAATTTGCAAACTTTTCATTGTAAATTTTCCAACTTTTTTCTCATAAATTTCAAAATTTTTCTCATAAATTCATAGCTTTTTTAAAATGTGTACATTTTTCTCATAAATATTGCAACATTTTTATCGTAAATTTTCCAACATTTTCCTCATAAATTTGCAACTTTTTATTATAAATATGCAAACTTTTCCTCAAATCTGTCTTCTTCTCATAAATTTGCGATTTTTTCTAATAATTTTCCAACTTTTTTCACATAAATTTTAACTTTTTTCTCATAAATTCACTTTTTTAATTTGTATATTTTACTCATAAATTGGCAACTTTTGATTGTAAATGTGAAAAGTTTTTTTCCTGATAAATTTGTATCTTTTTTCTCATAAATTTGCAATTTTTTCTAATAATTTTCATCCTTTTTTCATAAATTTGTAATTTTTTCTCATAAATTTGGAATTTTTTTCTAATAATTTCCCCACTTTTTCTCATAATTTTTTATCATTTTTCTCATAAATTTGCTATTTTTTCTAATAATTTTCCAACTTTTTTCTCATAAATTTGTAACTTTTTTCACATAGATTTGCAGCTTTTCCTAATAATTTTCCTACTTTATTCCTCATAATTTTTTCTATCATTTTTCTGATAAATCTGTATTTTTCTCATATATTTGCAACTTTTTTCTTAAGTTTGCAAATTTTTTCCTCAATTTTCTTCATGTAAATTAACTTTAAATAATGTTTTTCTCATAGATTTGCAACTTCTTCTAATAATTTTCCTACTTTTTTCCTCATCATTTTTTTATCATTTTTCTAATAAATTTGTATTTTTCTCATATATTTGCAACTTTTTTCTCAATAATTTGCAATTTTTTCTTGTCTGCAAGTTTTTTCCAGTTTTTTCATGCAACGTTTTTCTAATAATTTTCCCACTTTTTCTCATAATTTTTTATCATTTTTCTCATAAATTTGCTATTTTTTCTAATAATTTTCCAACTTTTTTCTCATAAATTTGCAACTTTTTTCTCATAAATTTGTAACTTTTTTCTCATAAATTTGTAACTTTTTTCTCATAGATTTGCAGCTTTTCCTAATAATTTTCCTACTTTATTCCTCATAATTTTTTCTATCATTTTTCTGATAAATCTGTATTTTTCTCATATATTTGCAACTTTTTCTCAATAATTTGCAACTTTTTTTTAAGTTTGCAAATTTTTTCCTCAATTTTCTTCATGTAAATTAACTTTAAATAATGTTTTTCTCATAGATTTGCAACTTATAATTTTCCTACTTTTTTCCTCATCATTTTTTTTTATCATTTTTCTAATAAATTTGTATTTTTCTCATATATTTGCAACTTTTTTCTCAATAATTTGCAATTTTTTTCTTGTCTACAAGTTTTTTCCTCAGTTTTTTTCATGTAACGTTTAATAATTTTTACCTCCGCCAAAGAGGTTGTTTTTGCCTGGGTTTGTTTGTCTGTCTGTTTGTGACCAACATAACTCAAAAAGTTATGGACAGATTTTGATGAAATTTTCAGGAAATGTCCGAACTGGGACAAGGAAGAAATGATTAGATTTTGGGAGTGATCCGGATCACTGTCTGGATCCAGGAATTTTATAAAGGATTCTTTATCATTGGGAGATAGGGCTATTTGAACATATGCACATGTAGCTCCACAACAACTAGTCAGGGTGATTGGAAAAAAAAAATATACAGAATCATAAGTTCCCAAGTCCAGCAATTAAATGCAATTAAATTTTTGAGTAGATCACAGCATGGGGGACTGAGCTGCCTTGGCGGAGGTCTGCGCTCTCCGAGTGCTTTTCTAGTTTCTCATTGATTTGCAACTTTTTTCTCATAATCAGCTGCAGAACCCGAACCTTTCAGGTGGAAAACGCAGGACCGTGAGCTGACTTTTTATGCAACATTCTTTTTAACACAAATATTGACTGACGGCGGAATGTGAGCCTTTCACACTCTGCATCTGGCCAGCTCGTAAATATCAACCACCCAGGAAAAGAAAGGGAGGCCTGTTATCTGCCACAGAACATCTTAAATGTTGCACAGTGGGAGAGCGCAGCGGCGAGTGGCAAACATTGACACACTCACAACGATGAGAACTGTCTCGCCGGAAAACAGAGAGAAGGGATTCGACTGTGCAGTTAACTGAAAATTTAACTATCTGTTTCAATTTAAATCAGATATGAGGGCCAACGGTTAACGGGTAAGACCGTCGCCACTGCAGGGTCACACCGTTGCGAATTTCAATTATACACACACACATGCACACACATACGCGCCACCCACCCCATGTGGCTCTCAGGTGCACAGCGGGAGCATCTGGATTCCCCCCAGTTTCACGCTCCGCCGGCATAAAGCTCTCCGATGGAGCGCGGAAAAGGCCCGAATCCTCCCGACGAGGAGCAACCTAAAAGAGATTCAGCAATACACTGAGGAGCGCTCTCACGGATTCGCACATTTCCAAGTGCAAACGGCTCGGAAGTGGCCTGGAAGGAAGAGGACTTCATATTGAGTTGTCTTTCTGCCAGTTTAACAGGACAACAGGCATTCTACAGCCTTTTTACACCACGCCACGTACTGCACGAGCCGCTAGGGGGCGCCCACACTACAAGTTCACCCTCGACATCTTTTTATGGAGAATTAAAACTACCTTCAACTTTTTTCCTCGTAAATTTGTTACTTTTTATTGTAAATTCCTGACTTTTTTCTCGTAATTTTTTAAAACTTGTCTTGTGAATTTGCAACTTTTTTCTCATAAATTTGTGGAAATTTTTTACTCATAAATTTGCAACTTTTTTATTGTAACTTACTAAAAATTTGATCACTTTTTCCTCATAAATTAGCTATTTTTATTATAAATTTTTTACTTTTTCATAAATTTGTATATTTTTTCTTCATAAACTTGTAACATTTTTCTCTTAAATTTGCAACTTTTTCCTCATAAATTTGCAGGTTTTTTCTTATAAATTTGCTTTTTTTTCTTTAAATCTGCAACTTTTTTCCTCCTAGATTTGTGACTTTTTTCACATAAATTTGCAATTTTTTTTGCAAATTTTCAACTTTTTTTTGATAAATCTGTATCTTTTGCTCATAAATTTGTGACTTTTTTCTCAAAAAATTGCAATTTTTTAATTGTGAATTTGTAATTTTTTTCCTTTAATCTGCATTTTTTTTCCTCATAGATTCGGGACTTTTTTCTTCAAAATTTCTGACTTTTTTCTCTTAAATTAGCAACTTTTTTATTGTAAATCTGCATAATTTTTCTCACAAATCTGCATCTTTTTGCTCATAAATTTGTGATTTTTCTTCTCAAAAAATTGCAATTTTTTAATTGTGAATTTGTAACTTTTTTCCTTTAATCTGCAGTTTTTTTCCTCATAGATTTGGGACTTTTTTTCTTCAAAATTTCTGACTTTTTTCTCTTAAATTAGCAACTTTTTTATTGTAAATCTGCATAATTTTTCTCACAAATCTGCAACTTTTCTCATAAATCTGACTTTTTTCAAAAAATTGCAACTTTTTTCTCATAGATTTGCGATTTTTTTATCTCAAAAACTTGCAATTGTTTTCTGTAAATTCTCAACTGTTTCCCTTCATAAATCAGCATCTTTTTTCAAAAATTTCCAACTTTTTTCACATAAATTTGAAACTCTCATAAATTTGCAACGTTTTTCATAAATGTGCAACTTTTTTCACATAAATTTGAAACTCTCATAAATTTGCAACGTTTTTCATAAATGTGCAACTTTTTTCTTATAATTTTTTTTCTCAAAAATCTGCAACTTTTGTCACTTAAATTTGGAATTTTTTCTTTTAAATTTGCACTTTTTTCCTTTAAATCTGCAACTTTTTCTACTAGATTTGTGACTATTTTCTCATAAATTTGCAACGTTTTTCCTGTAAATTTGCAAATTTTTTTATCATAGAATTTTGATTTTGTTTAAATTTGCAACTTTACATAAATTTGCAATTTTTTCCTATAAATTTGCACTTTTTCCTTTAAATCTGCAACTTTTTTCATCTGGATTTGTGACTTTTTTCCCTCATACATTTGCAACACTTTTCCTGCGAAGTTCCAACTTTTTTCTCATAGAATTTTGACTTATTCTTGTAAATTTGCAACTTTTTTCACATAAATTTGCAGTGTTTTTCATTAAATTGCAACTTTTTTTATTTGAATCTGTGACTGTTTTCTCATAAATTTTCAACTTTTTCTTGTATATTTGCAACTTTTTCATAAATGTACACATTTTTTCTCAATTTTGCAGCCTTTTTACACATAAATTTGCAATTTTTTCTTGTAAATTTGCACTGTTTCCCATTAAATCTGCAACTTTTTCCTCCTAGATTTGTGACTTTTTTCTCATAAATTTGCAACTATTTTCCTGTAAATTTGCAAATTTTTTATCATAGAATTTTGACTTTATTCTTGTAAATTTGCAACTTCCATCCATCCATCCATCCATCTTCTACCACTTTTCCGGAGGTCCGGGTCGCGAAGGCAGCAGTTCAAGCAGAGAAGCCCAGACTTCCCTCTCCCCAGCCACCTGCTCCAGCTCTTCAGAGAGGATACCAAGGCGTTCCCAGACCAGCTGGGAGACATAGTCTCTCCACCGAGTCCTGAGTCTGCCCTGGGGTCTCCTCCCAGTGGGACGTGCCCGAAACACCTCAAGTGGGAGGCGTCCAGGAGGCATCCTGATCAGATGCCCATACCACCTCAACTGACTCCTTTCAATGTGGAGGAGCAGCGGTTCTACTCTGAGCCTCTCCCGGATGACTGAGCCCCTCACCCTGTCTCTGAGGGTGAGTCCAGCAATCCTGCGGAGAAAGCTCATTTCAGCCGCTTGTATCCGCGATCTCATTCTTTCGGTCATTACCCAAAGCTCGTGACAATAGGTGAGAGTAGGAACGTAGATTGACTGGAAAATCAACAGCTTTGCCTTAGCACTCAGCTCCCTCTTCACCACAACAAACTGGTACAACGTCCGCATCACAGCAGATGCTGCTCCCATCTGTCTGTTAATCTCTTGCTCCATTTTCCTCTCACTCGTGAATAAGACCCCAAGATACTTAAACTCCTCCACTTGGGGCAGGAGCCTGTCCCCAACCCGGAGAGGACAATCCACCTTTTTCCGGCTGAGGACCATGGACTCGGGCATGGAGGTGCTGATTCTCATCCCAGCCGCTTCACACTCAGCGGCAAACCGTCCCAGCAAGAACTGTAGGTCACTGCTGGATGAAGCCAACAGGACAACATCATCTGCAAACAACAGAGATGAGATCATGTGGTCACCAAGCATGACACCCTCCATTCCCTGGCTGCACCTAGAAATCCTGTCCATGAAAATTATGAACAGGATCGGTGACAAAGGGCAGCCCTGGCGGAGCCCAACTCTCACTGGGAATGAGTCCGACCAAGTGTTGGCAATACAAACCAGACTCTCACAACGGTCGTACAGAGACCGAATAGCTCGTAACAACAAGCCCGATACCCCATACTTCCGAAGTACCCCCACAAAAAACCACGAGGGATGCGGTCGAATGCCTTCTCCAAGTCCACAAAACACATGTAAACTGATTGGGCAAACTCCCACGAACCCTCGAGAATTCTCGAGAGGGAAAAGAGCTGGTCCGATGTGCCACGGCCAGGATGAAAACCACATTGCTCCTCCTGAATCCGAGGTTCGACTAACGGCCGGACTCTCCTCTCCAGTACCTTGGCATAGACCTTCCCAGGGAGGCTGAGGAGTGTGATCCCTCTAAAGTTGGAGCACACCCTCCGGTCCCCTTTTTTGAAGAGAGGAACCACCAACCCGGTTTGCCATGCCAAAGGCACTGTCCCCGACCTCCACGCAATGTTGCAGAGGCATGTCAACCATGACAGCCCTACAACATCCAGGGCTTTGAGGTACTCAGGGCGAATCTCGTCCACCCCCGGGGCCCGGCCACCAAGGAGATTTTTAACCACCTTGGTGACCTCAGCCCCTGTGATAGGCGAATTGTCCCCCTCGTCCACAAGCCCTGCTTCCTCTGTGGAAGGCGTATCAGTGGGATTGAGGAGATCCTCAAAGTATTCCTTCCACCACCCGATAATATCCCCAGTCGAAGTCAACAGCGCCCCATCCACACCATACACAGTGTGGACAGGGAGCTGCTTCCCCCTCCTGAGCCGCCGGACAGTTTGCCAGAATCTCTTCGAGGCTGACCGAATGTCTTGTTCCATGGCCTCACTGAACTCCTCCCATACCCAGGTTTTTGCTTCAGCAACCACCCGAGCTGCAGTCCGCTTGGCCTGCCGGTACACCTCAGCTGCTTCGGGAGTCCCACAAGCCAACCAAGCTTGATAGGACTCCTTCTTCAGCTTAATGGCCCCCCTCACCACTGGTGTCCACCACTTGGTTTGGGGGTTGCCACCACGAGGTGCACCGACCACCTTGCGGCCACAGCTCTGGGCTGCCGCTTCAACAACAGAGGTGGAGAACATGGCCCATTCAAACTCCATGTCTCCAGACTCCCTCAGAATGTGGCTGAAGTTCTTCCGGAGGTGGGAGTTGAAGACCTCCCGGACAGGGGCCTCACCCAGACGTTCCCAGCACACCCTCACTGTACATTTGGGTCTACCAGGTCTGAATGGCATCCTCCCCTGCCATCGGATCCAACTCACCACCAGGTGGTGATCAGTTGACAGCTCTGCACCTCTCTTTACCTGAGTGTCCAAGACATACGGTAGCAGGTCTGATGACACAATAACAAAATTGATCATCGACCTGTGACCTAGGGTGTCCTGGTGCCAGGTGCACATATGGACACCCTTATGCTTGAATATGGTGTTCGTTATGGACAAACTGTGGTTAGCACAGAAGTCCAATAACTGAACACCACTCGGGTTCAGATCGGGCAGGCCGTTCCTCCCAATCACCCCCCTCCAGGTTTCACTGTTGTTGCCCACATACGCATTGAAGTCCCCCAGTAGGACAATGGAGTCTCCAAGAGGAGCACCCTCCAGCACCCCAGTCAGAGACTCCAAAAAGGGTGGGTACTCTGAAACATCATTTGGTGCATAGGCACAAATGATGGTCAGGACCCGTTTCCCAACCCGAAGGCACAGGGAAACAACCCTTTCGTCCACTGGGGGAAAACGCCAATAAAGAGGCAGCAATGTGGGGGGATACAAGAATACCCACCCCTGCTCGTCGCCTCTTACCTGGGGCAACTCCAGAAAAGGCCAAGATCCAGCCCCTCTCCAGGAGACTGGTTCCGGAACCAGAGCTGTGTGTTGAGGTGAGGCCGACTAGATCTAGCCGGTATCGCTCAACCTTGTACACCAGCTCAGGCTCCTTCCCCACCAGAGAGGTGACATTTCACGTACCAAAAGCCAGTTTAGAAAGCCTAGGATCAGTCCGCCAAGGTCTCCGCCTTTGACTGCCACCTAATTCACATAGCACCGGACCCCAATGATCCCTCCTGCAGGTGGTAAGCCCACTGGAGGGCGGACCCATGTAACTCCCTCGGGCTGAGCCCGGCCAGGTCCCATGGGTGGAAACCCGGCCACCAGATGCTAGCCATCGAGCCCCTCCCCCAGGCCTGGCTCCAGGGTGGGGCCCCAGTAACCCCATACCGGGCGGGGTACACTGAAACCTTGATCTAGAATTTATCATGAGAGTCTGTTGGATCGTTCTTAGTCTGGCCCTTCACCCAGGACCAGTTTGTCTTGGATGACCCTATCAGAGGCAAATTGCCCCGGACAACATAGCTCCTGGGATCACTGGGGCACGCAAACCTCCCACCACAATAAGGTGACGATCCATGAGGGGCATTTGTATCCTGTGTAATTAAAATGTAATTTGTGAGTTTTATAATTTTTGAATTGACATCTTTTATCATATCTTTGCACCTTTATCATTGCAAATTTGCACGTAATTTGCGTTTATACGTTTGCACCTCATGCTAAATTGGTGAATACCCCCATCCTCCTTGTTAAAAAAATAAATCACTGTTTAGCCTATATGTATTGACAATGGTGTCAGTTACACCACACAGTGCAACCTCAACATTTTTCACACCTTCAAGTGCTTTTAAGATCCTCTCAAGACATAATAAGCAGGCATGAGGACTACCATGACGCAAGAAGTGCAGCAGCCACAGCCCACCTGGCTGTTAGCTGCTCTCAACACACCAAGAGCCCGTTCTCGTTAGCAGTGGGAGGAACAGAATGGAACATATGAGCGAAGCATTCATCAACGGGAGACCCTCACAGCTGAGAGGGAAAAGTATGACAGACAGAGACTCCTGATAAGATAAAACACTGCTGCTAAAAGAGAGGGAGCGGGGACAGGAGGGTGAGATGAGGTGAAGATAGACGAGCGTGTGTGCGCTGGTACATCCACGCTGGACACGAGCCTTGGAGACAGGCAGCGACGGGGAGGACGGAGATGGAGAGGACAGCTTTGTGCGCGGGCTGATACGGGGGGAAAAGCGCTAAATAAATCAGCCAGCGCTGAAACTAAGTGTGACTGAAATGTTTACAATACAGCGACATAATGGCGAGACAGATGGGCCAAGAGAGGGATGAGCAATAGAGGGAGGGGAAGAAGATGGGGGGGGTCTGCCCATCATCAGATCCAGGGGGTCTGAGAATGATCCTCATTTAAACAGTCATGCCTGTAGATCCCTATGGAAAGATAACGGCGGCTGTCAGTGCTTTGGCAAAAACACCTCAGGGTTTAATTACTGCAGCACCATTTTACACACGAGGAAGGAGCTCTGTTTTTCTGGCATATCACCATAAACGCTGACCCCACCCTCCCTTTTTGTCATTTCTCTGAGATCTTTGTTTTGATGGTAACACAATCTTTGAGGCCAATGTTAGCCTTTAGTTTTGGCTCTCAAACTAAATAACAGAAAAACAAATGCTGGCTGAATGTCAGAGTTTAAAAGCCCAGATAAGGCATCATAAGCAGGCGGCATGTGGTTTGATCGGTTCCTGGGGTGTGAAAAGCACAGAAATAAACCTGAATGCTGCTAACGGCAGCTAACCACTGCTAACCAAGGAGACCACAGGTCCAGACTTTAATAGATTATAATAAAACAAGCTAAAATAACATCTGTGAATAGCTGATTGTCATGATTCGATATGAAAGGAGCATCCCCGAAAGTCTAAGTCGAGGTTCACCATTTTGTGAACAACTGCGTGGGCAAATAGTCCAACAGTTTAAGAACAACGTTTCTCAACATACAGTTGCAAGGAATTTAGAGATTTCATCATTTACAGTCCATAATATCATCAAAACATTCAAAGGATCTGGAGAAATTTCTATACGTAAGCAGCAGGGCCAAAATCCAGTACTGACTATCCGTGACCTTTGAGCCCTCAGGTGGCACTGCATAAAAAACAGCATAATTCTGTGGACAATATTACAACGTGGGCTCAGAAACACTTCAGAAAACCATTGTCAGTTAACACAGTTCGTCACTACATCTACAAGGTCAAGTTAAAACTCTACCCTGCAACGCCAAAGCCATATACTGTATCAGCAACACCCAGAAACGCTGCCGGTTGCTCTGGACCTGAGCTCATCTGAAATGGACTGGCACAAAATGGAAAAGTGTGCTGTGTCCATGTCAGACGAGTCCACATTTCAATTTGTTTTTAGAAATCATGGACGTTGTGTCCTCTGGGCTTAAGAGGAAAACAACCATCAAGATTTATATCAGCACAAAGTTCAAAAGCCAGTATCTGTGATGGTATGGGGGGTGGGGGGTGTTAGTGCCCATGGCATTTGTAACTTGCACATCTGTGATGGAACCATTAATGCTGAATGGTACATACAGGTTTTGGAGCAACATATGCTGCCGTCCAAGAATAATGTCAAGTCACATTCTGTATGTGTTACAGCAGTGTGGCTTCATAGTAAAAGAGTGGTAAAAGTACTAGCAAAAATACTAGACTGACCTGCCTGCAGTCCAGACCTGTCTCCCAATGGAAATGTGTGGTGCATTATGAAGCACAAAAATACGACAATGGAGACCCCGGACTGTTGAGCAACTGAAGTCGTACATAAGGCAAGAATGGGAAAGAGTTCCCCCTACAAAGCTTCAACATCCATCCATCCATCCATCTTCTTCCGCTTAATCCTTTTCGGGTCGCAGGGGGACTGGAGCCCATCCCAGCATCTTTGGGCGAGAGGCAGGGTAATTAATAATAACAATAATAATAATAATAATAATAATGGATTAGATTTATATGGCGCTTTACATGTCAAGTGACATCTTAAAGCGCTTAACCTTTTAACTTCCCCAGGTGCCGTATGGCAAGAGGAATGCTTAAAGGGTGGTCAAGCGCCCCCCCCCCCCCCAGTGGTCAAGAGTGGTAAAAAAAATCTGAACTATTTTGTCATTAAAATAGTTTAGATTTCCAAGGCTATAACTTGGAAGTTGCAAGAGATAATGGCTCACTGTCAATTAGAAAGATGTAGAATATGATCCAAAGTTTCAGATAGGAATAAATTTATGCACCTAATTTGTATAATGCTGCGGCAGCTATATAAATTACATAACTCAGTCAAAAGTGGACTTTGTACACATTTACACAAAAAATGGTCCATTTTTTTACGCTGATTTGTCTGCAGGGGTACGTTTTTATCTAATCTTTAAAGTATATAAACCAGAAAATCAATAAATTGTCAAAAAACATATATTTCTCTTACCTGTTGCCGGGTGGGGGCGCTTGCTCACCCACGTGACAGGTCTGTTTTCGTCCATCGTTGCCGATGTTTCACGTTTACTTAGTAATTTACACCCACTTACACATCTACAAACCCTTATGATTATCCCACATGAATTTCGCTTGTATTACGCAGCTATTTTTTCTGTTTGGTGCATTTTTTCTGTGGGAATCCAGCCGCTTGTGGGTGCCGCCATCTTGGTAATGGGAGCTCAGTTTTTCGTCCATTGTGGTCAATGTATCACGTTTACTTAATAATTTACACCCGCTTCCACATCTACAAACTCTTAGGATTATCCCACGTCAATTTTGTTTGTATTACGCTGCTATTTTCTCCGTTTCATGCAGTTTCAGTCATCATCGCTGCCGCGATGACCGATTGTGAAGGCATCCACATTGGTGCTGTGAGCTCAAAGCGGAAAAAGGAAGAATAATAATGAGGATTTCTTCTTCTTTGCTGTATTCCATGTCAGCCATGATTCCTTTGGCGCGTGTCTGCCACCTTCTAAACTGTCAGATCAATACAGATTAGCACAAATTCTCAGTATAGCCAGGGGACGTCAATAAGTTGACCGGTGCAGTTGCTGCGCTGTGCCACTGGGGGCAATTGACCCGTCAATTTAATGTGGACAGTTAGAGGGTTAAGGCCCTATCACACCTAGACAATTTAGGTAGCATTTGCAAAACGTATGAAAAATTTGGAGAATACGCTGGTGTAGGCCGAATCAGTTATGGCTAAGTTAAGAGCACGCTGAAGCACGCTGGTATACAGCGTAGTTCACCAAGCTCCTCTGAAAATTTTCAGCATGCATAAAATTTTCCAACATATCCAGCATATGGCTGATACGTCCTGCATTCGCGGCGCAAAGGATGTAGTGAAGTTATGCACTTGTCTACACACGTTACTTGTCAGTGACTCATGGTTACTCAAAAGTTGAAATACGTCAAGATTAATATCTAGCATACCCAAAAATTATTTCTAACATATGAGTAATGCTCTTTGAACCTATGTGTAACTTACTGAACAGGTTTCTAACTTACAGCTACCCTATAATGGTGGATCTGCAGCGTTGGTTCGCAGGAAAAGCACGTACAGAGCTCTGTCTGCAGCGCATACATACACACACACACAGATCTAAACACATGTACTTTTTCGAATAACAGGAATTGTCGAGGATATATCTGAGCACTTTGAAGCTACATACTAAAGATCCAAATCACTGTTTAGCCCTCCCCCCTCATGTTTTTTACCTGTGACTGCAGTCTGTACCATCAGCTGTCCAGTGCTGTTCTGATAAATACTGTATGCCAAAATGTCAGAACACCAGAGGAGGTGGATCCAATCAGCTGGTCGTCCAAAGCGCAGTGCTCAGCTGTTTTCCATGATAAATCACACTTTGCTGTTCAGTTCAGTTCAATTCAACTTTATTTATATAGCGCCATTTCACAACAACAGTCATCTCATAGCACTTTCAACTGTAGGGGGAACCCCCACAGTTGCAGAAAGACCCCAGCAATCAGGCGATCCCCTGTGAGCAAGCGCTTGGCGACGGTGGAGAGGAAAAACTCCCTTTTAACAGGAAGAAACCTCCAGCAGAACTAGGCTCAGGGAGGGACAGTCATCTGCTGCGACTGGCTGGGGGGTGAGGGGATAGAGAAGATGAAAAGAACAGACATGTAGAGAGCAAACAGCACGATGGGGACCCAATCTATGGGACAGAACAAACCGATGTTAATGACCAGCAAAAAAAAAAATATTTCATTGAGAGTGAAGAAAGGAGTGAGGCCCAGTGCATTATTGGAGGTGCCCCGGCTGACTAAACCTATTAGCAGCATAACTAAGGGAGGGTTCAGAAACACATGATCTCTCCCTAATTGTAGGCTATATCAAAAAGGAAGGTTTTAACCCTATTCTTAAAAACAGAGATTGAGTCTAACTCCTGAATCCAGATTGGCAGCTGGTTCCACAGGAGAGGAGCTTGATAACTGAAGGCTCTGCCTCCCATTGTACTTTTGGAGATTCTAGGTATTACAAGTAATCCTGCATTTTGGGAGCGTAGTGCTCTGTTAGGATAATACGGTAGTGTCAGATCTTTTAAATAAAAAGGGGCCTGATTGTTTAGAGCTTTGTAAGTAAGAAGAAGGATTTTAAACTTAATTCTAAACTCTATGGGAAGCCAATGAAGGGAGGCCAAAACCAGAAAGATATGATCTCTGTTTCTAGTACCTGTTTAAACTTTTGCTGCAGCATTTTGGATCAGCTGAAGACTTTTTAAAGATGTTTTAGGACAACCTGATAATAAAGAGTTACAATAATCTAATCTAGAGCTAACAAAAGCGTGGATCATTTTCTCAGCATCACTCTGAGACAAGATGCTCCTAATCTTGGCAATATTACACAAATGATAGAAGGCAGTCTTTGAAACGAATTTAATATGTGAATTGAAAGACAGATCTTGATCAAAAATAATTCCAAGGTTCCTCACAGAGCTATTCATCATCATCATCATCATCATCATCATCATCATAGCAGTCTGTCGTGGGCGACAATGACTGTTTCATTTAGGTCTGATCAAGAGAAAGAGTAACCGCATCCAAACTGAAAGTTTGATTTGGAAAGGTATTTCTAAGGTTTTTTGGACCAACAAGAATGACTTCAGTCTTACCTGAATTTAATAGCAGGAAATTACAAGTCATCCAAGCTTTGATTTCCTTAAGACAGGCTTCTAACTTGGCTAATTGATTACTATCATCTGGCTTCATTGACAGGTATAATTGTGTGTCATCTGCATAACAATGAAAATGTATACAGTGCTTTCTAATAATGTTGCCTAAGGGAAGCATATATAAACTAAAAAGAGTAGGGCCTAGCACAGATCCCTGTGGAACTCCATGACTGAGCTTTGAGATGATAGAGAACTCATCATTGACATGAACAAACTGGAACCTATCAGATAAATAAGATCTAAACCACTGCAACGAAGTTCCATTAAGTCCAACATAGTGTTCTAACCTATCAAGTAGAATATTATGATCGATAGTATCAGAAGCTGCACTAAGGTCTAAAAGGACAAGTACAGAAACAAGTCTATTATCAGATGCGATGAGGAGGTCGTTAGTGACCTTCGCTGAGGCTGTTTCAGTACTATGATGGATTCTAAACCCAGACTGAAACTCTTCAAGTAAACCATTTCCCTGCAGGTGGTCAAATAATTGCGTAGCAACAACTCTAAGATTTTTGAAATGAAAGGGAGATTAGAGATTGGTCTATAGTTAGCTAAAGCTCCTGGATCTAGCGTTGGCTTTTTGAGTAAGGGTTTAATTACAGCCGTTTTAAAAGCCTGCGGTACATGGCCTAAAGTTAATGAAGAATTGATGATATGAGGAATAAAGCTACCAATAAGTGGGAAGACTTCTTTAAATAACCTGGTAGGAACAGGGTCTAAAAGACAAGTTGAAGGCTTGGATGAGGAAACTATTTTGTCTAACTCTAAAAGGTCAATTGGAGTAAACTCATCAAGACAGATATCAATTGAAGGAGTTGTAGTAGTTACTGTATTTAAGTTAACGGTGGGAAGAATCTGATTGATTTTATCTCTGATGGATGAAATTTTATTATTGAACAAGTTCATAAAGTCCTGACTAGTAAGCTCTAAGGGAATGCTAGGATTGACAGAGTCCTGACTCTTTGTCAACCTGGCTACAGTACTGAAAAGAAACCTGAGATTATTCTTGTTCTCTTCTATTAATGCAGAATAAAAACTCATTCTAGCTTTTCTAAGAGATTTTTTATAAATTAAAAGAGGATTTCTCCAAGCTAAATAGATTTCATCTAAATTAGTGGAACGCCATTTTCTTTCTAATTGATGAGTCTTCTGTTATAAGCTACGAGTTTCTGTGTTGAACCAAGGAGTTAGAAATCTCTGATTAGACTTTTTCTTTTTTAAGGGGGCCACCAAGTCTAGAGTCTGATGCAGAGAGGCTGTAACACTATCTACCATGCAATCAATTACAGAAGGAGCAAGCTGTCTATAGCTTATTTCCGTTGTGTTGGCACATGGCATAGAGGAAACAATCTGCATAAATTTGGTAACAACATCATCTGAAAGGCATCTACTGTAGTAATATTTTTCTTTAGGAGCCAAATAGTCAGAAATAGTAAAATCAAAGGTTAACAGACAATGGTCTGACAGTACAGGGTTATGAGGAGACACTACCAGATTTTCTATTTCTATGCCAGACGTCAGAACAAGGTCCAACGTATGGTGGCGATAATGAGTTGAATTTCATACTTTCTGAGAAAACCCCTTCAAGTCTAATATTGAATTAAATGCCACATTAAGGAAATCACTATCTACATCTACATGTATATTAAAGTCCCCCACTATAATTATTCTATCTGATTTCAGCACTAAATCAGCTAAGAATTCAGCAAATTCAGATAAAAATTCTGAGTAAGTTGATAGAGGACGATAAACTATGGCAAATAAAATTGGGTTTAGCCTAAAATTGCTAAAGTGCCCAATACTGAGGACCAGGCCCTCAAAGGAATTAGAACATGTTTTTTGCTTTACATTAACTAGTAATTTGGAATGGTAAATTGTTGCTACTCCGCCTCCACGACCAGAACTTCTGGGATTTTGACAGTTTAAATAACCAGAGGGAGTTGATTCATTTAAACCAACATAATCCTCTTGCCTTAACCAAGTCTCTGTAAGGGATATTAAATCAATCTGATGATCAATTAACAGATCATGGACTAGCAGAGACTTGGGAGTTAGAGACCTAATATTTAACAAACCACATTTAATTTTTAAATTATGAGGAGGAAGAGAGGCCAAATCATTCAATTTAGAGGCTTCATGTTTAATTTGAGTTTTACCAACTTTTTGTTTAATCATTTTGGGATACTTATACATTATATTTTTATTTGCTTTGGAGGGAGCAGACAATGATTCTCTGATGGGGAAGACAGGGGCTAAGTTGAGGGGTGGCAGATGAAGAGGAGTTGCAGAGAGGCGTGTAAGACTGCAACTCTGCTTCCTGTTGGCTGCATCTCCCAGCAAAAGCACACTCCATGCAATATCTTGTTTTGGGGGTTTTTTCACGTTATTGAAAATAAACTTTATCGCTATCAGTTAGCAAGCTTTTGAGCCAGGTTGTGACAACTGTCATCTGACATTCCTGACGTGTCATATCAGCTGTTTAGGCGTGACTGACCTGACACATTTGACAGCTCTGCCAGGTCAGCCACGCCCCCCGCTGTGGTCTTTGGAGGGGCAAATCATCTCTGTTTAATAGAAATGATCTCTCGCACACCTAGGATTCATGGATCAGGAGGCAACGGCAGTTTGGCATGACCGCGCTATGCAGAAGTTAGACTATTGTTACGCATAAATTGTGAATGTTGCCAACACACTAAGCATTAGTTGGTTTAAGTTATTTATAAGTTATGGAAATATTCTATATAAGTTACTAATACATTATGTATATGTCCAAGTCATTATGGATATGTGATACATATGGCCAAAAGTGAAAATTTCAGCATATGCCAGCATTTTAGAACAATTTTTACACGTTTTGCAAACGCTGCCTAAATCGTCAAGGTGTGACAGGGCCTTTACAGTGAGTCCATTATTCATTCACTCCAGACAGACATTGGTTAGTGTCCTCAGCTCCTAAATGCTTATTGAGTGTTGTTCAAAGGAAAGGTGATGTAACACAGTGGTAAACATGAAGCTGTCCCAGCTTTTTGGGAACGTGCTGCAGGCATCAAATCCAAAATGAGTGAATATTTTAAAAAAAAGTTTATCAGTTTGAACATTAAATATCTTGTCTTTGTAGTGTATTCACTTGAATATAGGTTGAAAAGGATTTGCAAATCATTGTATTGTTTTATTTACATTTTACACAATGTCCCAACTTCATTGGAATTAGGGTTTGTATTCATGGGTGTTACATCAAGGGGGGCCACATGCGACATCTAAGCTAGGCTAGCTCCTTTAGCATGTGTCATCCTGGCCAAAATGGTAGCAAAATAAGCCAGAATAACGCCTGGAAGTGAGCTATATGATTGAGCATGGATTAATGAACCGGCTGGGAACACAGATGTCCCGCGGGGTAAACAGGACATACAGAGAGTGACCGAGAAAACTATGACCAGCCTGCTAAGCTAGCTCAGTGCGTGGCTTCAAAAGCTCACGCAGAAACATCTTCTGCCATCATTAAAATGGGTGGAGGCAAATCACAGTGACACCTAATGACACTGAGGGTTGTGTCGTTTGGGAAGTTTTTTGCTTTGGCAGCCTTTCATCATATAACCTCTTTAACCTGCAGTATACAAACTCACCTATTCAGAGAACATGAAACCCAAGAGGGAATTTACTGTGTCTTCTGAGTGTTCTCTTGTTAGGCGTTTTTGTGTCTTTGAGACTAATACCCGTTACAAATCTGAATGGAGGGACAGGTTAACGCGGCCTCCTAGTAATCCTGTCAGAGCTGGCAGCAGCGGCAGCAGATCATCCCTTCAAAACCATGACAAATCATCAATAAATACTCCTCCGGTCAAAGTGTCACAAGGAGAAAGAGGCTAACGGGATTAAAATATCACAGTGAAGCGTCACGGAGAAACCAACGTCAGACACACTGATACAGAAGCTCTGACGAAAGAAGCTGCAAATTTACAAGGAAACTGTTGCAAATTAATGAAAAAAAGTGTAGCAATTTTACAAGAAAGAGTTACAAATTTAAAAGAAAAAAACTGCAGTTTTATGAGAAAAAAGTTGCAAATTTATCAAAAAGAAGTTGTGAATTTACAAGAGAACAGTTGCAAATTTATTTTTTAAAAAGTAGCAATTTTATGAGAAAAAAGTTGCAAATTTAGAAGAAAAAAGTTGTAATTTTATGAGAAAAGGTTGCAAATTTATGGAAAAAAGTTGAAAATTTACAAGGTCAAAGTGTCATAGAAGAAAGAGGCGAACAGGATTAAAATGTCACACTGGAGTGTTGAGGAGAAACCAGTGTCGGACACACTGATATAGAAGCTCCGACGGCTGTTGTGGCGTGATGCGAGGACAGTCCTGTTTTCAAACCATTCCGAGCCCCCGGGTTCTCTGAGAAATACGTGTATGAAAGATTTGGTGTCAGATGGATGTCACTGATGGATGAATGTGTCATGCAGAAACACAAAGATGAGGTGTGTGTACATAAACATCTACAGCAGCACTGCAGGAACGCCGTCTCATTAAGCAGCTAACCCGAACAACACGATGACAAAGAGAATGAAAAATGAAAAGTCCATTTCAGGTTTACTCTTATGATATGAGCACCATCGGGTACTACTGATTTGCAGTCACAGTTGAAGGCTGTGTTTGGGGGGTCCTATTTTTGGAATATGGGGCGAATGTCAAGCCTTAAAGTGTGGGGGAAAAAAGGGAAAAAAACTGTCTCCCTTTTCAACAAAAATGTAAAATTAAAATTGGATCTTTGTCTATGAACAAAAACTAAAAAAATAAAACATTACTTAGAATAAGTAATGCAGGGGTGGACCAGCACCTGTCATCATGGATCCTGGACTACCTCACAGACCGACCACAGTTTGTGAGAACCCAGGACTGTGTGTCTGATACTATCATCTGCAGTACGGGGGGCCCCCAGGGAACAGTTCTGGCTTCCTTCCTTTTCACCCTCTACACTGTTGACTTTTCACACAACACACCACACTGCCATTTACAGAAGTTCTCTGATGACTCTGTAATCGTCAGCCTCATCTCTGATGGGGATGACGCAGAGTACAGAGGACTTATCCAGGACTTTGTGGACTGGTGCCTGTGGAACTGCCTCCAAATCAATGCAAGGAAAACCAAAGAACTGGTGGTGGACTGCCACAGGCATGGACAACCCCCCATCAACACTGATAAACATCCAGGGAGCAGACATTGAGATGGTGACATCTTACAAGTACCTGGGTGTTCACCTGAACAATAAACTGGACTGGGCAGCGCGGTGGCGGAGTGGTTAGCACTGTGGCAGCACAGTAACTCACCCTTGGCCAGGGGATTGTGGGTTCGATCCCAGCCCCCGACCAACAGTGCTCTGTGTGGAGTTTGCATGTTCTCCCCGTGTCTGCATGGGTTTACTCCGGGATTTCTCCAGTTTCCTCCCACATGCCAAAAACATGCACGTTAGGTTAATTGGCATCAAACTGGGGATTCTAAATTGTCCTTAGGTATGACTGTGAAAGTGAATGGTTGTCTGTCTCTCTGTGTTGGCCCTGCGATGAACTGGCGATCTGTCCAGGGTGTACCCTGCCTCTCACCCAAAGATGCTGGGATAGGCTCCAGCCCACCCACAACCTGAAAAGGATTAAGCGGAAGAAGATGGATGGATGGATGGTCACACAACACCAACGCACTCTACAAGAAGGGGCAGCGCAGGCTGTTCCTCCTGAGGAAACTCAGGTCTTTTGGAGTGCGAGGGGCACTCCTGAAGAGGCTGAAGAGGCTCAAAAAAGCCAACTCTGTTCTGGGGCGACGCCTCGACCCAGTAGAGGAGAGAGGAGGATGGTGGCTAAACTGTCATCTCGACACCAAGGTGGTGGGACTTATTCAGAGGGATGAGGAATCAATGTACAGGGAAGAAGTGAGAGATCTGGAGGGCTGGTGCAGGGAGAACAATCTGGTGCTCAACGTGGACAAAACAAAGGAGATGATCACGTCCCTCTCAGCATCGGCGGCCGTTTAGTGGAGAGAGTGGAGAACATCAAGTTCTTCAGAGTGCAGATCTCGCAGGACCTGACCTGGAGCAAGAATTCCTTGGGGATCTGGAAGCGGGCCCAGTAGAGACTGCACTTCTTGAGGAAACTCAAACAGGCCCCTCTCCCCATCTGCATCCTCAGGACCTTCTACAGAGGTGTGGTGGAGAGTGTTCTGGCGTACTGCATTGCTACATGGTACTCCAGCTGCAGTATGTCAGACAAAAAATCCCTGCAGAGGATAGTTAAGGGAGCTGAGAGGGTAATTGGAGTCTCACTCCCCTCTGTCCAAGAACTTTTTCAGAACCGTTGTAGGAGCAGGGCACTGAACATTGCCAAGGACCATTCTCACCTTCTGCATAAACACTTTGAACTGCTGCCATCTGGCAAACGATTCCAAAGCATCAGAGGCAGAACCAACAGACTGATCAACAGCTTCCTTCCACAAGCTGTCAGGATGCTGAACAGCTGATCCGGAATCTCTAATATACACTACCGCACCTACGGACATTATGTACATTATTTGTATATTATAGTTAGTTAGTTTTTTCAAGTATGTCTCAGGGATGTGTGAATGGATGTGGTGGGGTGGCGGGGGGGCGGTGAAGATATGTGTGAGTGTGTCTTAAATCCTGTTCTTTTACTTATATGGATGCCGAGAGAAACGCAATTTCATCTTGCCTGCGCTACAGTTGTATGTACAGCAATATGACAATAAAGGTTGATTTGATTTGATTTGATTTAATTTGATCTCTGCTGGAATCTGAGTCCCACCCCATGCGGGACACGCTGAACGCACTGAAGAGCTCATTTAGCGGTAGGCTGTGCCATCCTAAGTGCACGAGGGAGAGGTTCTGCAGGTCCTTCCTACCTACAGCTGTCAGACTGTATAATGTAAATACTGCTCATAGAGACCATATTAACTGTCACAACTTTGCACAATAGAGATCGTCCCCTCCAATACACAACTAAGACAATTACAATTATTATCGAGGGTGGCAACAACACTGTTGATTCAATGTGAAATATACTGTCTGGGTCCATATTTTTGTTTTGCTGGATAATTTAACTGTAATGCTGTTGATACCATCTAGCTGCAACGCTCCTGCACTGTGTATATATCTGTGTACATATGTATATTTATTTACTGCTGTGGCTAACCAGTTCTTATCAGCTTTGAGGGGCCCCCCAGGCAAGCTGTAGGATTTGCATACTCTGCTTTCACACCAGAAACGGCTCTGCCAATCACAATTCAAAACGCCCAGTCGACTCCATTTCCACCAGGTGTGACATGTCTGAGTCTGACTGACTTTGCTCCCCAACAGCCAGAGCTGCACAACAAATTAGTTACTCAGTCTTCAAAGAAAAAAAAGGAACAACACACTGAAGAAACAATTTGTACAACAAAGACAGCAGAGATGACCTCAAAGCCGACGTCTGCAATTATGACTTAATGGGAGAAAAAAACTAACGCTGGCGGATGAATGGGAGAAAGACAAAGCGGGAGACAACCAAAGAGTATTTTAGGAGTGAACAGACTCCTAATGATGCCTCATTCCTGCAGCAGCAACACACACACACACACACACACACACACACACACACACACACACAAAAAATCAGTGTTGGTGGTGGTGGGGGGGTATGTCTTTATGCTAGAAAAGCTGTAATTATTTTAATTAGCCTTCTTTAAATCTGAATAGAGCCCCAAAGCTGGGTTTTTGCAGCAGTGTGCAGTGAACACATCCCACATATCCTCAAGTGCAATGGCTGCTTTGGAAAAAAAAAAAAAAAGGCTGTCTGTTTGCCAACTTCCTGCCTCTCCACTCGCTCATTAACAAACCTCTGATCAGCTTCTGTATGAAGCATCCAAATCTAAATCTAAATGAGCGACATCAGAAAATAACAGCCTGACAGCGGCGTTTGGTAGTGCTGTTGCATAAGTCAGGTTTCCCTGCAGGTATAGAGTTGAACAGTTAACGCTCACCTGCTCATTAACATTAATTTGCAACTTTTTTTCGTGAAATTGTGAATATACCTGGGAATATAGTAACTCCTGGAATCCTTACTGCCCAATCAAATTGCTCAGTTAGAACTAACTGCTGCATAATTTTTTACCTCCATAAAGTAGGTGATTTAGCTCAAGTAGGTTCATTTTGTCTTCTTTTAATTATTTGCTTTTTGTTCTTAGTGGCGGAGTGGTTAGCACTGCAGCAGCACAGCAACTCACCCTTGGCTGGGGGATCCTGGGTTCGATCCCAGCCCCCGACCAACAGTGATCTGTGTGGAGTTTGCATGTTCTCCCCGTGTCTGCATGGGTTTACTCCGGGATTTCTCCGGTTTCCTCCCATATGCCAAAAACATGCAAGTTAGGTTAATTGGCATCAAACTGGGGATTCTAAATTGTCCTTAGGTATGACTGTGAGAGTGGAAGGTTGTATCTCTGTGTTGGACCTGCGATGGACTGGCGATCTGTCCAGGGTGTACCCTGCCTCTCGCCCAAAGATGCTGGGATAGGCTCCTGCCCCCCCGTGACCCAAAAAGGATTAAGCGAAAGAAGATGAATGAATGAATGAATAAAGACAAAGATAGAAAGGAGATGGTTTTTTTTTTATCCTCTTTTCTTTACATGTTTTGACTGTTCACTGCAGTCTTCATCAGAAGACTTCAGTCATAAAGAGCTGAGATGACATCTGAAGCCATTTGGACACTGAGAAGACTAGTTTGGACCAGTTTGGACAATGAGCATGTATTGTTGGAGGGCTGCTGGGAATGCCCAACAGCTAAGCTTTATGTGGGGGGACTGCTTTGTTCTGGGTCTTAACCAGGTTGGGGCAGTCTTCTGATGAAGACTGCAGTGAGCAGTCAAAACATGTAAAAAAAAAAAAAAAGAAGGTTAAAAAAAAACAAACATCTCCTTTCTATCTTTGTCTTTAATAAGAACAAAAAGCAAATAAGGAGGTGATTTATTCATCTTTGTGCCTGTTAGCAGGATTACACAAAAACTACTGGATGAATTTGGATTAAATTTTCACCAGAGGTGGCCTTCACCCCAGCGATGAACACATTTGACTTTGGAGATGATCCGAGAATGCATATCTCCACCAAGGCCCTGTCTTCTTGCAACATTTCAGCAAGATTAGGCAAAAACTACTGGTTGGATTTTGATGAAACTTTCACCAGAGGTGGCCCTCGGGTTACGGATGAACCTGTTAGATTTTGGAGGTGGTCCATGAGTGCATACCTCTGCCAAGGCCCTTACACAATGTACCTTTAAGAAACACTTTCTTTAGTCATTTGAATGGATTGCTACGTTGTTATTCATTCACCAGTTTCTCCTCCTGCAGTTCCCCCCCCCCCCACCGTTCCTCTCTGAATGGAAACCGCTGCTGGACACACCCACCTCACACAGCCAAGACCCTCCAAAAAAAATTTTCTGATAGAAAAAAAATGGGTGTACACTCTGGTGAAAATGGGGAAAGACCTTTTTCCCTCTTTCTCTTCTCAGGAAACCAACCACTTTGCAATCCCACAGGTGACACACAGGAGAAAATCCCAGCTTCAGCTGGTGTGACGGAGGTAAAGGCAACCATCCGAACGACTGTTACGAGGACGGATGTGAGATGTGATTTGAGATGAGTCGACTCCACCCAGAACGTCTGACGGTGCCGTGACCTCAGCATCCAAAACCCTCAGGACAACAAGAAACGGGAAAGTTAGAATGAAACAGTCACACTGACCCTGAAGTGTCTCTTAAGCACATTTTCAAATCCACACTACACTCAGGTCAGCTCTGAACGGTCAAATCTAATCATCAGGATATTATGACAAAATCACTCCAATAAGAATAACACGTATCTGCTAAAAAAGTGTCTGGTTTCTAATAAAAGTGCTTTTTCCTCCTAAATTTACTATTGCCTTATAATGTTTTGAAAAATGTTTCCTCATAAATTAGAGATTTTTCTCTTTAATTTCTAAGATTTTTGTCTTAAATGTTTTTTCTGTGAACAAATTTAAACCTTCCTACTTGTTCCTTGTATAGTTGAAACTTTTTTGCATTATTCTTCATTTAAATTTGCACATTTTTACTCATAATTTTAAAACTTGTTTCCCATAAATTTGCATTTTTCTTGCACATTTGACTTTATATTCTTGTAAGTTTGAGAGATTTTCATCATAAATTTAAGGCATTTCTATTGTAAATTTTCAAGTTTTTGACATTTTTTCCTCATAAATTGCAACTTTTTGTGATAAAATTAAGACTTTCCATTTTATTCATAATTAAATGTTTTTCTTGTATTTTTTTCTTTTTTCCTTTATAAATAAGATAAAACTTTTTTGTCTTAAGTTTTTGGAATATTTTCTTTCTAAATTAGAGCTTTTTCTCTTTAATTTCTAAGATTTTTGTCTTAAATGTTTTTTCTGTGAAAAATCTAAAACTTCCTACTTGTTCCTTCTATAGTTAAAGCTTTTTTTGCATTATTCTGTTATCTTTTCATTTAAATTTGCACATTTTTACCCATAATTTCAAAACTTGTTTTCCCATAAATTTGCATTTTTCTTGCACATTTGCATTGATATTCTTGTAAATTTGAGAGGTTTTCCTCATGAATTTAAGACATTTCCATTGTAAATTTTCAAGTTTTTGACATTTTTTTACTCATAATTAGCAACTTTTTGTGATAAAATTAAGACTTTTTAGATTTTATTCATAATTAAATGTTTTTCTTGTATTTGTTTCTTTGTAAATTAGATAAAAATTTACACATAAAATGTTAAACTTTTTTTCCTAAAATTGTGGGGGTTTTGTCCTTAAAAATTTACGTCCATTTTCTTGCACTTTTTTAAAATAAATTTCTCATAAATTTGTGAGGTTTTCCTTGAAAAATTCTTTACGGAATTTACTATTTTTTCCTTGTAAAGTTTTCTTTAACAAAAAATGGTTTTTTTCCTCATAAGTTTGTGTTTTTTCCTTGAAAATTTATGGCTGTTTCATTGCACTTTAGTCTCATAAATTTGTGCGCTTTTTGTCATAATTTTGGGACATTTTTCTTCTGAATTTATTGTTGTTTTCTCATAAATTTATTAACCTTCTAAATTTATTTCTTTTTATTAAAAAAAATTACTGTTTTTCTAATGAGTTTGAAACAATGTGTGGAAAATGATCTTTTTTAAAATTTTAAGTAAAATTATCTACCAGCAGAGCAAAATAATTATCAAATTGTTTAAAAGAAAAAAGCAGAAAAAGCAAATATATCCTTGGTTTAAGATATTTTGTCATTTTTTACCTTACAGTGAAAACAGAATTTTTTCATTGATGGATTTCCTGTAAAAAAAAAAACACTTTTTAAGAATTGTTAGTTTCACCTTTAAAAATGACGATAAATATGTCTGGTTTAATGGCAACATTTGAAACTTTCAGTAAAGTGTCCCGCTGTGGCCTCACAGTGGACGGTCGTCATTAAAAAGACGAAAAAGCCCCAATTTAAAAGTCTTCAACAGCGAGCTCCATTATCCACTTTAAACTGCTCTCTCTGTAAAAAGAAAAGACAGACATGCTGCTGTGGGGGTTCCACATGGATTAGCTTATGCCTTTATAGTAGCAATTCTTCCAGATTTCGGTTTTATCAGAGGAAATATTTTAGTGATATAACAGGACACAACGCTGTTAATGTTTCACTTTGATTCCGGCACCTGCAGAGCGAGAAATCTGCAGCTGGACCTTTAAAACGGAAGAACAAAACTTTCTCTATTTAAATTAAACAGAATTATGGGCAAAGAGATACAATATCTCTATTAGACATTTTTCTGCGTGGTTAAGTACACATGTAAAAGTGAGATTTTTTTCAGGAATTAAAAAAAATGACTTGTGACTAATTTTCAGAAATTCTTTTAACTAAAGTCACAAATACCCTTACAAATGGCTGCGACCACTGTACAAACAATTTTTGGACTATTTCGTACAGCCTTCTTAAGGTGGCCGTATGAGAATCCAGCATTCATAGACTGTTCATAAGTTTGTGGTCTTGGCCGTAAGTTCATGGTCTTGTTTTCTACAGATGCCCCACAAAAACCCCTCATCGTAGGGTGGCCGTACGAATGTCATAGGAACAAGGTAAGAACTACTGTACACAAGATGTTGGCTGTAAATATGCCTCTACAGCACCTTAAGTTGTTCTGGAGGGCCCTTTACAGCGGTCGTAGGAAATGTACAAATTTCCATATGAACGGAGTGCGTAAGATGGTAAAGAGACACTCAGAAGGCAGAAGTACATCATTCGTGAGACATTTATGTGGACAAAATGTGCCAAAAGTCGTAAGTTCTTCCCACCAATGACTTGAAAGTGTCAAGATCAGGCGAGTGTGCCTCCCCCCTCCCTTCCTGTCTCTGTTTTCCCGGCTCCGGAGCTCATCAAGCGCACCTGCGTGATTACACACCTGCTGCCTCCTGATTCACCAGCGTATTTAAGGGCCAGTGTGTGAAGAGCTCTCCGCTGGATCGTTGGGTTTGTGCCGCCATTCAACAGCAGTTCTTGTTTTTCGGCAAAATTATTATTCCCTTCCGTTGTCTTACCTTTTTGTCCTCCTCTTCCCTCAGGTTTGCTGCCACCTCCAGCGGTGCATCTCCGGAGCTGTGTTTGCTCGCTCGCTTGAATCATCTACCTCCAGGACGGCATTTCCACCCAGGTCCTCCAGTCACTCCTCCTCCTTCCCTGCCATCATTAACTCACCGTCTCTTCTCCCACGCTGTAGTCCCTGCCGGGCTTTCTGCCAGTACTGTAAGATCCATATCCTCTGTAATTATTCTCCAGTACACCATATCCATTATTAATCCCTCCTCTCCTCTCTGTACCTCCTAGGCCGCCTGTGACTCCAGCGTGCAACTATTTTATTATTATTATTATCATTAATTGTGGTGTGTGTGTATATACAGTATATTCATTAAGTTAGCATGTTTTGTATAAGGGCTGGGTTTTTCATTAAAGTGGTGTAACTTTTCATCTGCATCTGTGTGTTCTTCTGAAGTGGTTGCCTTGCCTTGCCAAAATCCCAAATCATGACAGAACGATCCAGCCAGGATCGAGGCTTAGCAGGCACTGCCTCAGAAGAACAGTCAGCGCTCTCGCATTTGGAAGCCATGGAGCACCAGGTCATGTTTTTGTCTGAGCAGCTCCAAACTATCACCCAACAACTAACAACTGTAACGGAGCATTTGTGTCGGCTTCCTGGTGTGGCCGCTTCCCCTGCCACACCTGCTGTCCAAGCAGTCCCTGTTTTCCGCAAGACCATCTCTGTCCCCGCGCCTGCCCCCTACGGAAAGGGGAGGTGGGGGGATGTAAGGGGTTCCTGTTACACTGCCGGATGTATTTTCAGCAGGTGGAGGGGGAATACAGGGATGATTCGGCCAAAATACAGTTCCTGACGCTGTTACTCCGCAACCAGGCACTCAAGTGGGCCCAGTCCGTCTTGAGTGGTTGGGAGGGGGCCCAATATACTTTTGAATGTTTCGTTCAGGAATTCACCCAGGCATTTGATCACACAGAGAGCGAGGGTAACATCGCTTGCCAGTTGCTGGGGCTTCGGCAGGGGTGTCAGTCAGTGGCTGACTACTCTGTCGAGTTCTGGGTTGCCGTGGCAGACTGAGTGTAATGATGCTGCACTACGTAGTGTCTTCCTCTGGAGTTTGAATACCAACCTCCGCGACGAACTGGCTATTCGGGTGAATCCCTCCTCTTTTTATGAATTGATCGCCCAGGCAGTGGTCCTTGACAACCGGTTCCAGGAGCGCGCTAGGGAGCAGAGGACCGCTGCTTCCTCGCCTGCCCCACGGCCGGTTCCCCCGCCCCCTCGCACTGCATCAACGGTGCCACCTCCAGAGCCGATGGTCCTGGCTAGGACTCATCTGACTCCGGAGGAGTGCCAGCACCGGGAGAAGGCGGGGGCGTGCATGTACTGCGGAGCAACTGATCATGCCATCTCCAAATGGCCAACTTGGCCAAAAAGAACCAGCCCATCAGTAACCGTGGGGGGTCTGGCGGGAGGTTCTTTTCGAAATCCCCCCAGCTGTTTCACACTCCCTGCTCTTATCCAGTTACCGGAAGCCGAGTGTAAAACCTCCGCTCTGGTGGATTCCGGAGCGGAGCAAAACTTCATTCACCTGGAATTGAACCTGCACGGTGACACAGTGGTTAGCACTGCGGCAGCACAGTTTACCCTTGGCCGGGGGATTGTGGGGATCGTGGGGTCGTGGGTTTGATCCCAGCCCCCGACCAACAGTGATCTGTGTGGAGTTTGCATGTTCTCCCCGTGTTGCGTGGGTTTACTCCGGGATTTCTCCGGTTTCCTCCCACATGCCAAAAACATGCATGTTAGGTTAATTGGCTGTTCTAAATTGTCCCTAGATATCTGTTTCCTATAGGCCCTTAGAATAGAGGGTTAGTATTAATGAAAGCGCTTTGAGTGGTCTTTGTGACTAGAAAAGCGCTATATAAGTGTAGGTTAGTTAGTAGTTAGAATTGATTCAGAAATTTCACATTCCCACCAGGAACCTCCCGACACCGGTTAATGTCTCTGTCTTATCTGGCTGTAGTCTCGTGGCGGTGACCCGACAAACTGAGCCCATTTCAGTCATTTTGTCTGGTAACCACCGCGAGACAATCCAGTTTTTTGTACTGCCACAATCTTCCGCCTCCATGATTTTGGGGTATCCGTGGCTTCACAAATACAACCCCATAATCAAGTGGGCCCAGGGTTCAATTTCTTCCTGGAGTTCATTCTGTTTGTCGTCATGTCTCTGATCTGCTGCTTATTCACCCTCTCTCCCTCTCTCCTCCCCTTCGGCTGAGCCGGCGGATCTCAGCCGTGTGCCCGAGGTCTACCATGACTTGGAGGAGGTCTTTAGCAAGTCAAGGGCCCTATCATTGCCACCTCATTGGTCCTATGACTGCGCTATCGACCTCCTTCCGGGTGCGCGGCTGCCATCCAGCCACCTCTACAGTTCATCTGGGCCGGAGAGGGAAGCAATGGAGAGCTACACTAAAGAGTCCCTTAGCGTCGGCCTTATCCATCCATCGTCTGCTCCTCTCAGCGTGGGGTTCTTTTTTATAGATGAAAAGGATGGCATCTTGCGGCCATGCATTGATTATCGCGAGCTAAATTCTATCACCGCTAAGGATAAATACCCATTGCCGCTCATTAATTCGGCCTTTGAACTCCTCCAACAGGCACGGGTATACACCAAGCTCAGTCTACAGAACGCGTATCATTTGGTACGTATCCACGAGGGGGATGAATGGAAGACGGTGTTTAAAACTCATTTGGGTCATTTTGAATATCTGGTCATGCCCTTTGGCCTAACCAACACCCCCGCCGTCTTCCAGCGTTTAATCAATGAAGTCCTCCGGGACATGGTGAACAATTTTGTTTTTGCTTACTTAGACGACATATTAATTTTTTCTCGCACGCTGGAGGAACATGTGGTCCACGTCAGGACTGTCCTGCAATGGCTGCTTGAGAACCAGCTTTTTATGAAAGCTGAGAAGTGTGAGTTTTCCACCTGCTCCACTTCTTTCCTAGGGTTTACCATGGGCGGGGGCACATTAAAGGCTGACCTGGAAAAGATTCAGGCGATAGTAGATTGGCCTACCCACCAAACTAGGAAGGAGCTCCAATGCTTCCTAGGTTTTACCAATTTCTACCGCCGGTTTATTCATGACTATAGCAAAATCGCTCTGCCCCTGACCCAGCTTACCTCTATCAGGAGCCCATTCAAGTGGTCCAAGGCCACTGAGCGGGTTTTTGCTTCACTTAAAAGAGAAAATTACCATCGCACCTATCTTGGTGCAGGCAAACCCCCAAGCTCAGTTCGTGGTTGAGGTGGATGCATCTGATGTGGGGGTGGGCGCTGTGCTTTCACAGCATTCCGGCTCCGATCAGAAGCTCCACCCATGCACGTTTTTCTCTCGGCGACTGTCCCCAGCCGAGAGAAATTACGATGTAGGAGACCGTGAACTGCTGGCCATTAAATTGGCACTGGAGGAGAGACACTGGTTGGAGGGAGCCAATCAGCCAGTGATGGTCTGGACTGATCACATAAATTTAGAATCTCTCAGATCAGCCAGACGCTTGAATGCCCAGCAGGCTCGATGGGCCCTGTTTTATCTTACATTCAACCTCTCCATCACATACCGTCCAGGGTCTCGTAACATCAAACCTGATGCTCTCTCCCACCAGTTTTCCTCCGACTCCTCTCCTACTCCCTCTCCTGCAGCCGCTGCCTCCCTCCCAGACACCATCCTGCCCTCCTCCTGTATTTTTGGGGCCCTTACTTGGCATATCGAGCAGAGGGTCTGGCAGGCCCGGTCAGCGGAACCTGTCCCCAAGGGAGGCCTGTCCCACAGGCTGTATGTGCCCTCCTCCCTTTGCAATGACGTCATCCAGAGGGGGCACACAAGTTTTTTCACCTGTCATCTCGGCATCACCCGCACTGTGGAATTGATTCAGCATGTGTTTTGATGGCCTTCCCTCAGAATGGACATAAAAGACTATGTGAAGGCCTGCCACACATGTGTCGCCAATAAATCAGACTCTTCTCCCCCTGCCAGTCTCCTCTATCCACTCCCCATCCCTTCCCGTCTCTGGTCCCATATCACCCTCGACTCTGTCTCGGGTCTCCCTCCATCTCAAGGTAACACCATCATCTTCACCATCACCGATCACTTCTCCAAGGCCGTTCACTTGGTTCCCCTTCCTGGTCTCCCTTCTGCTGTCGAGACGGCTAATCTCCTATCCCTCCATGTCATCCGGTTACACGGCATCCCCATAGACATTGTCTCTGATTGAGGACCGCAGTTTACGTCACAAGTATGGAGAGTGTTGTGTCAATCCTTGGGTACCTCTGTCAGCCTTACGTCTGGATATCATCCCCAGAGCAACGGTCAGGGCGAGCATGCAAACCAGTCCTTGGAGGCCACCCTGAGGTGTGTAGCATCCTGTAGTATCTACCTGGAGCTCCCACCTGACCTGGGTGGAATATGCACTCAACTCTGCCGTCTCATCCGCTACGGGGCTAACTCCTTTCGAGGCCGCCATGGGGTACACACCACCACTCCTATCCATAATGGAGAGGGAGATCGTGGTACCTTCTGTGGAGTCCCACGCACATCGCTGATGCCGCCCCTGGAGGTCCATTCGGGCGGCTCTTCAACGATCGTCCGAGCGGAACGGCCTGTATGCCAACAGCAGACGTGTGGCGGCACCAAAATACTCCATGGGCCAGAAGGTCTGGTTATCTGCGGAGAAGGTACCGATGAAGACGGACTCTCGTAAGCTGTCCTCACACTTTCTGGGCCCATTTCCGATCTCCCACATCGTCAATGATGTCACCGTCCAGTTGAAGTTGCCTCCATCTTTCAGCATCCATCCCACCTTCCACGTCTCTCAAATCATGCCTCTCTAAGTCAGCCCCCTGTCTCCTCCACCAGAACCCCCTCCACCTCCCCGGATCAGTGATGGCCATACCACCTACAGCGTCCAGCAGATTCTGGACATACGTCATCGAGGCCGGGGTCTGCAATATTTGATACACTGGAAGGGGTGTGGTCCGGAGGAAAAATCTTGGATTCCACAATCCTATTTCCACAACAAGGATATGGTTCAGGCGTTCCACCTTGCCCATCCACTGAAGCCCGGGAGGCTGCCAGGAGGCGTCCCTTGAGGGGATGGGGGAGGGCACTGTCATGGTCAGGTGAGCATGCCTCCCTTCCTGTTTCTGCTTTCCCGGCTCCAGAGCTCATCAAGCCCACCTGCATGATTACACACCTGCTGCCTCCTGATTCACCAGCGTATTTAAGGGCCAATGTGTGAAGAGCTCTCCACTGGATCGTTGGGTTTGTGCCGCCATTCAACAGCAGTTCTTGTTGTTTGGCAAAATTATTATTCTCTTCCGTTGTGTTACCTTTTTGTCCTCCTCTTCCCTCAAGTTTCCTGCTGCCTCCAGCAGTGAGTCTCCAGAGCTGTGTTTGCTCGCTCACCTGAATCATCTACTTTCAGGACAACGGCTTTTCCATCCAGGTCCTCCAGTCACTCTTCCTCCTTCCCTGTCGTCATTAACTCACCGTCTCTTCTCCCATGCTGTAGTCCCTGCCGGGCTCTCTACCAGTACCATAAGCTCCATATCCTCTGTAATTATTCTCCAGTATGCCATATCCATTATTAATCCCTCCTCTCCTCAATTTCCCTCCTAGGCTGCCCATGACTCCAGCATGCAACTGTTTTCTTGTATATAATTTGGCTTCTTGGTTGCGGGTTTCATTAATTGTGGTGTGTGTATATAGTCATTAAGTTAGCGTGTTTTGTATAGGGGTTGGTTTTTTATAAAAGTGGTGTAACTTTTCACCTGCATCTGTGTTCTTCTGAAGTGGTTGCCTTGCACTTAAGCCTCCTCAAAATCCCAAATCATGACAGAAAGTGCCGTGAGTTACACAAAAATTTCTGTAAGTTGGCAGTAAGTATGCCGTAGGAAGATCCCAAGGCACTTTACAAAGAACGTAAGAACTCTAGGGCCATTGTACGACAGAAAAGCACCTCATTCCTCAAGAATGCCTCAAGTTGCTCTTGTGAACTGAATGGCAGCCATAAGAAACTATGCTCCCCTCCATCAATGTCTGCGAACTCCAGAATTCATAGTAACTGGGAGATTCTTATGAACCCATTGTTTGTAAGAATCTTTATGACCTGTAGCTTAACTTATAATTTAAGTTCCCAGCAGTCACAGACTTGGGAACCTAAACCTGAAAATGTGAGCTAGCAGTTCAAGAAAGTACATTGTAAAAAATGAAATCTTAGTAAGAAAAACATCTTAAATCAAGGATATAATTCTTGCTTTTGTCTGACAAGATATTATTTCTTGTTGTGCAATTTTGTGTAAGAAAATTTTACTTATTATGAGATTTTTTTTTAACTTGTTTTAAACAATTTAATCTGGTTTTAAGTGAAAAAAAATTCTGCCAATGGAGCAAGAAAATTTTACTTATCAAATTGCTTGAAATATGTAAAAAAAAAAAATTCCTGGCAAAAAAAAAAATACAAGTTTTAAGTAATTTACTGATGATTCCCAACAGTTCGTGCCTTCCTCCTCGTATTGCCATCTATACACTCTGATTCCACCACCTTCCACATTTCCATTTACCATTTCCTCTCTCTCCTTTTCCTGTAGCCAACCAATCCCAGTGCAAGGCTGAATAGAGCTGGAGCTCAGTCATCAGGAAGAAATAGGAGCGAGGGAGCACAATATAAGAAGTACTACTGCCACTGCTACTATTAATCCGTTGAGACAGAAGGTCTTAGATAATTTTTACATGAGAAAATACAGAGCTTTGTTATTTTTTTTGTCTTTACAGCGTGGTACCAATTTAGCTCCGAGCTGATCCAAAAAATAAACACTTCAGGGTTTCCTCTGGTAAAATTTCCGTGTGGCGGGCCGCCACCCCTGAAATTATGCTGCCACGCTAACGAAATATAAATTTTTTAAAAAATATGAAGGAATGACGCTTCGCAAGCACACACATGAACAACGCGCGTAGCCGTCATCCGCACAGAGTTCGGAAGCACCCCGTCCACGTGACTGTTCCAGTCAGCAGGCAGCGTGTCTCACTAGCGTCACTGTCCGAGAGAAGCATGAGCTTATTAAAGTACTTTAAATAATGAAAAAAAGCAGAAGAGGTATGTAAGCAGTGGAGGCATTTATCGTGGTTTTAACCCGCTGGTAACGGGGAACAATAATGAAGAGTCGCTTAGCAAACAGGTGTGGTTAGGCTTTATATGCAGGGAAAGGCAAGAGTGACTGAATGGCTGAGGATTGACTTCACCAGCCACTACAATATTAACTAATTTATGTTCATTATTATGTACTGTACCTAGCAAGTTAAGATGACCGAAATTCACAAAGTCAATGACTTTAATCTGTCAACAGCCTTCAGACAAACTAAACATGCCAACATCTGGAATTCATAATAGGGGAGGTTTTTCTTGCCGTTTGGTTGGGAAGGAGAGTTCTAAAAAACTATAAATATACAGAAATGCTATAACAGAAATAACTGCATCTTTGGTAATTTAAGTTATTTCATTAAATATAATTTTATTATTAATTTTTTTTTCTTTGAAATCAAAGTGACTGTTCTGTTCTGGCTCTGAAAAATTATGGTCAAAAGTATAAATTGTATAAGGAAAAAAAGTCAAAATTTTATCTGTTTCAAATTTGTAAAAAAAAAAAAAAAAAAAATCCAGTAATTTTATTTAAAAAAAAAATAGACAAAAATGAGCCATAAAATAATCCCCAAATTTACAATAAAGTCTCAAATGTACAAGAAAAGTCCATTTTACAAGAGGAAATTACAAATTTGAGGAAAATGGTTTCAAATTTAGATAACTTCACAGAGAAAAATAGAAAACTAAGAAAATTATGAATTTTAGAAAAAAAATCCTCAGACCTTCAAGACTGAAGTCATTACTCGTTTTTAAGTGGGTGCTCTTTGTACTTTATGTCAACTAGAAATTTTTGGTTGTCTACTTTTAATTATTAATTTCAAAGCACTGCTTTTACATGAGTAGAATTTCTGGCTACTATGCCCACCTCTGACCATACAATTTAAGTATGCATGGGTAAATTACTATTATGAATGTTTTTCCCCCCTTTCTCTTTCCTACTCTTTCTCAACAAAAGGAGCCAGATGAGGTGGTTTGGGCATCTGATCAAGATGCCTCCTGGATGCCTCCCACTTGAGGTGTTTCAGGCACGTCCTACTGGGAGGAGACCCCAGGGCACACCCAGGACACACTGGAGCAGGGGTGTCAAACTCATTCCATGGAGGGCCAAGACCCTGCAGGTTTTACCTCCACCCAGTGTCTTCAACAGGAGATTTCACTGAATTTCCCCTCACTGATTGCTGATCAATGAAAACACCTGCTGAAGACACTGGGTGGAGGTAAAACCTGCAGGGTCTTGGCCCTCCATGGAATGAGTTTGACACCCCTGCACTGGAGAGACTATGTCTCCCAGCTGACCTGGGAATGTCTTAGTATCCTCTCTGAAGAGCTGGAGCAGGTGGCCGGGGAGAGGGAAGTCTGGGCTTCTGTGCTTGAGCTGCTGCCTCCGCAACCCAGACCTCTGGAAAAGCGGTAGAAGATGGATGGATGGTTACATATTTTTGTCATTTATGTAAACCATGACAAAAAATCCTGCAGGACAAAACGTGACATGGTATTTTCTAACCTGTTTGCATACCACCAGAGACAGAGCGAGAACCTGAATTAGACAGGGCTTGGAGAGGGCAAGATGAAACAGACAAGATGAGCCAAGGAGAGGAAAGTGTTCAGGGAGAGGGTCCAGGAGAGGTGAGAGCAGAGGAAGGAGAGAAAGATGACACCAGAAAAAAGTCCAAACACAGGACATCTGGGTGGGACCCCAACTAGCCCAATATTCCAACATTCAAGCCTTGGTTGTACAATACTTCAAATGGTAAGTTTCATATGCAAAGTTACTGTGCAAAATTAAAAAAAAAAAAAAAAGAAATAGTATAAAATTAACATATTCCAGTTACAATAGTGTCATGTGTTTTCTGCCCCCCTTCCCCCCGTCCCCCTGAGAAAAATATGTTGCCACCGCGCCAAGGTATTTAAGCCAGAGGAAACACTGCACTTGAATATAAATGGGCACAATAAGAACTACCCAAGAGGTCAAAGGTATTTTGAGTTTTCATTCTTGCAAAATGCACATGCAATAATGGGGTAAGGCAGGACTTAAAAATGTTACTGCAACCAGCCACCAGAGGGCAACCAAGATGCACAGGCTTCACTTTTGGTAATCTCTCATATCGACCATCTTTATATAATTAAGTCATTTGTATTCTCTTTACTAATTCACCTGTTCAGCTTCTGTAATGTTGACAACCTAATCTGGGGATTAAGGTGTCACAAGATATGTAATTGTGTATTTGCTTTTGATAGTAATGCAACTAGGGCTGTGCGATATGATGATGTATATTAGTGACGTGATAAACATCTACCGTTTCATATAAAACTTTATCATTTATATCAGGATTTAAAAGACGCATACCCCATTCCCACTTGTCACCGCCCCACCAGGTGTGTGTAATAGTGGGTTCCGGTAGTTAGCACAGCAGCTAACTGCAAGCTAATGTTTTGATCATATAGCCACTGCTTCTGTTTGCCAGGGATGTGGGACTTTTTCTCACCATGCTGCGTCAGACAGGATAGTCCTCTAACTTTGTTTTAATTGGATGTAAGTAACATTAACACCATCTCTCTCTAATTATAAAACAGGAAATGCTAAATGATGATGCTAGCCTGTCGCTAATAGGAAACATTATAGTGTATCAGACCACTGTTTCTTTGGTTTAAATTACTGACGAGTTTCTTAATTTTGTCTGAAAAAATATTACTAAAGCTGTAAAAGTGCGTCACAGCTGCCACATATACACTAAATAAATAATAATTGCGATGTGTCAGAGGAACAAACTGGCTTTAATGTAACTTGATTTCTAATAATTTCTAATTAGTCAAGTAGCGATAATGAATAAAGCTGAAGTCATCTCAAACGCACATTAAAAAAAACAATTTTAGAACAGCACTGATTGATTGGTTGATTGATTTAGTAAAAATCATATGTACATTCATAAAAAAATGCATATATAACAAATACCAAGGATAACACATAAAAGCATATCAGCACACTTATTTCCATTCCAAAATTAAGAGGGGAAAAAAGGTGCATAAACTTAACGACAGATGAATTTGGACAATTGATTTTTTTTCACTATGAAATTTAAAATGTAGAAAAAGAGATTTTTATTGGTTATTATATATAAACTAGAATTTGCAGAAAATGTATATCGTGATATACAGTGGGGTAAAAAAGTATTTAGTCAGCCACCAATTGTGCAAGTTCTCCCACTTAAAAGATGAGAGAGGTCTCCAATTTTCATCATAGGTATACCTCAACTATGAGAGATAAAATGAGAAAAAAAAAAATCCAGAAAATCACATTGTCTGATTTTTAAAGAATTTATTTGCAAATTATGGTGAAAAATAAGTATTTGGTCAATAACAAAAGTTCATCTCAGTACTTTGTTATATCCCCTTTGTTGGCAATGACAGAGGTCAAACGTTTTCTGTAAGTCTTCACAAGGTTTTCACACACTGTTGCTGGTATTTTGGCCCATTCTTCCATGTAGATCTCCTCTAGAGCAGTGATGTTTTGGGGCTGTCGCTGGGCAACACAGACTTTCAACTCCCTCCAAAGATTTTCTATGGGGTTGAGATCTGGAGACTGGCTAGGCCACTCCAGGACCTTGAAATGCTTCTTACGAAGCCACTCCTTCATTGCCCAGGTGGTGTGTTTGGGATCATTGTCATGCTGAAAGACCCAGCCACGTTTCATCTTCAATACCCTTGCTGATGGAAGGAGGTTTTTACTCAAAATCTCACGATACATGACCCCATTCATTCTTTCCTTTACACGGATCAGTCGTCCTGGTCCCTTTGCAGAAAAACAGCCCCAAAGTACGATGTTTCCACACCCATGCTTCACAGTAGGTATGGTGTTCTTTCTCCTCCAAACACGACAAGTTGAGTTTTTACCACAAAGTTCTATTTTGGTTTCATCTGACCATATGACATTCTCCCAATCCTCTTCTGGATCATCCAAATGCTCTCTAGCAAACTTCAGACGGGCCTGGACATGTACTGGCTTCAGCAGGGGGACACGTCTGGCACTGCAGGATTTGAGTCCCTGGCGGCGTAGTGTGTTACTGATGGTAGCCTTTGTTACTTTGGTCCCAGTTCTCTGCAGGTCATTCACTAGGTCCCCCCGTGTGGTTCTGGGATTTTTGCTCACCGTTCTCGTGATCATTTTGACCCCACGGGGTGTGATCTTGCATGGAGCCCCAGATCGAGGGAGATTATCAGTGGTCTTGTATGTCTTCCATTTTCTAATAATTGCTCCCACAGTTGATTTTTTCACACCAAGCTGTTTACCTATTGCAGATTCAGTCTTCCCAGCCTGGTGCAGGTCTACAATTTTGTTTCTGGTGTCCTTTGACAGCTCTTTGGTCTTGGCCATAGTGGAGTTTGGAGTCTGACTGTTTGAAGTTGTGGACAGGTGTCTTTTATACTGATAATGAGTTCAAACAGGTGCCATTAATACAGGTAACGAGTGGAGGACAGAGGAGCCTCTTAAAGAAGAAGTTACAGGTCTGTGAAAGCCAGAAATCTTGCTTGTTTGTAGGTGACCAAATACTTATTTTCCACCATAATTTGCAAATAAATTCTTTAAAAAATCAGACAGTGTGATTTTCTGGATATTTTTTTCTCATTTTGTCTCTCATAGTTGAGGTATACCTATGATGAAAATTGGAGACCTCTCTCATCTTTTAACTGGGAGAACTTGCACAATTGGTGGCTGACTAAATACTTTTTTGCCCCACTGTATATCGTTAACATCAAATAAGATTACTTATATCGTGATATGAAATTTTGATGATATCACACAGCCCTAAATGCAACTGTAACCGTGCAACTGAATGCTTTGCAACTTAGACAACTTTATCTAACAAATTAGAATGTCAGACACCAAAAATCCCTATATGCAGGGTGGATTTGTATAATATACTGTTAATCTCTTGAAATGGGGTTGTGTGAGGTCCTGATTGACAGTCAGTGTTCTACTCATTGCGGCCTCTGTAGGAGCAAGCATCACTGTAACGTTGGACTAGAATATGTTAACAAAAACAGTCGTGTCGTCTGCAAACAAAAGAAGCCTTTTCTGCTGTTCCACAGATCTGTTGCATGTATTTGTGCAGCTCTCCTGTTTCAATGGTTGGTTTGGTTATTAGCAAACATAACAAAAAGTTATTACATCAAATGACTGTTTTTGTCAACACAGTCGGGCTGTGAACAGCGACTACTTTCTCAGCCTATCATTTCCTCAAATCAACAAACTCTGTCAACTGATGACACTTGAGTGATTTTCCACTAATCTCTTTAAGTGCTGAGTTACTTCATAGTTGTGTAGTAAATCTCCCTCCTCAGTATAGGAAAACTTCCAAAACAGGCTTGACAATCAGGGGCATACCTATGATGACATCAGCTACTGATTTGCAGCACCCAACCATGCAGCCTCGAGCTAAAGATTTTCACAATAATTATAATTCTGTTTTGTCTTTTCTTTTTTACTTTATAGCCTAAGTAATTTAAACAGAAACAGCGAGGAGAGACAGTAATGTGGTGAAGAGCAGGGGAGAGATATGCAGGAAAGATCACTCTGGCCAGGATCTAAACCAGGGGCTGCTGCCAATGAGTGGCATGCTCTTATGTTATACGTCTTCAATGACTGGCGAGGGGGGGTAAAGACAGGGAAACTGCACACTAATTGGCTGGCAGCTTGTTAATCACAAGGTCAGAAACACCCTTTTTTTGGGGGGGGGGGGGGGTCATGATTTAAAAGTTGTTAGCTTCAGGGCTAGCAGTGCTAATATGGCATTAGCTTACACACCACAGTTCAAATTGTTGTTTTCTTCAAATTTTAGTCACCCTAACTAAGATCCCCATTTCCAAAAGATTCACTAATCCACAGTTGATAATATATCTCACATCATTCCGGCTTATTATGCCTCGGTGAAATGGAGGCGTAAAGTAATCAGTTAGTGCATCGGTTTGTGGCTGTGTGTATCTGTCTGTCTGTCTGTCCGTTCACATCTCTGTTTCAGCTTGCCCGGTCAAAATTAAGCGGAACTAAAGGCTTGTATCATTGTGTCACCATATTTTCTCGACTTTTAATTTGCCAGAATTTCAATACAAGACTTTGTTTTTGAAATAAACACAAATTTAAGTCACCATTTCTGTCAAATGCCGAAGTGAAAAAAGGTATTGTAATAACTATCCTGGGCCAGTAGAGCCCAGGATAGTTCTTATTTGTTCTTATTTGTTAATAAGAACAAAAGATAAATAATTAAAAGAAGACAAAATGAACCTACTTGAGCTGGGCCAGAAGAGGTCGGAGTACCACTTTTTTACAGCTGCCCATGGTATCATGCCACGGGCACCGAGGCACAGCACCTTGGTGCTTTCATTTTCTTATATTTTCACTGTTATGGTAGATGAACCATTAGCATTAGCTTGACTTGGCAGTGAGCTGGTCTGCCTCTCGTTAGCTTAACTGTCGATCCAACTGGGTTTGATTGCCATTTCTGCAGGGCAGAAGTTATTGTCTATATACATACCCGGTCCTCTTATGCTAGTTTTACGGGTCATGTGACTCCTACTGCTAGTTAGCGTGTTAGCTGCACCGAAGGAATCCTGGATAAACCCCAGACTTTTTTGTCACCACATACAGTATGTATTTCAAGTGTTTGATCGAGATGGTGGATCCAACCTCAGCTATTACAGTTTGTTGTCGGTTCATCCACATTAGCCGACAAGCTGATGCGGTTAGTGGCTAGTCACGATTTAGCTTTAGCCCGTTTTTGCATTAGTTTCTATACACTTTTCCTGCTTCTTCTTGGCATAATTCGATAAAATAAAGAAACTGTCACCACATATGTATTACGGTTGGTTAATCGGGAGGATAAGTCCAACTTCAGCTGCCGGTTTGTCCACTTTTAGCGGACAAGCTGACGTAGTTAGTGGCTAATCGCAATTTAGCACTGGCCCATTTCTGCACACTTTGCCTGCTTCTTCTTAGCATCTTCATATGAAATAAAGACTATCATCACATAGGTAGGCAGTACATCTGGGTCATGCCTCCTAGCAATCAAGTTTTAGTTATGGTGGTTTCACCAACCTGGACCCCCGGATAAGCAGTATAGGATGGATGGATGGATGGATAGCACTGGCTGTGTGTCCTACATCTGCTGCAGTAGCGTCTTGGTGGTCTGTTCAAGCAGAAGATTGATGGGGACAAAGGTGGGGCAAAAAAATAAGTAACCCAACACCATCCATCATAAATCTGAATCATCCCCACCACCATCGTTCACCAGGGCTGTTTGTCTCCTTACATGTACTTCTGCTGTTAATGACACCGATCTCTAGGATAGCATCACGCACTGTAAAATACCGGAATGTCCCAGTCCACCCCAAGCGTTCGAGCCTGTTTCTTAACCATAGAAGAGAGTTTATAGTCCTCACCCTCTGAGACCGCTACCACACAGTGCGCCCTTATTTGGACAGGTTGACGTTGCCGATTGAAGACTAGCATACATCCTGCTGTGGTTAAGTTGCTTTTCCATTTTTTTAGACATAATGATTCCCAAACCATCATTCTAGTCAATCAGATATCTGGTGCTTCAGCTTTGCTCAAATGCCATATTTAATAATGTCTCAGTGCTACTGAATTATACACACAGACACTTGTTTGGATTAAGGACAGGAAGTAGTAGGCTAATTCCTTTATGTCACTGATGGTTGCCAGAATGTTAAAGGAGTACTCAGGATTTTTATCCACCACTGCTCACAAACCAAAACAAAACTGGAGCTTGGACACACTTCTGATCATCAGCCATCACCACCTCCTCTTCCACCTTCCATTTTTTAAATGGAACATATATGCTAATGGCTAACTAGCCAGTGGGCTAGCTCTGGGTGCTTTTCTGTTGCCTTCGAAGATTAAGGACAAGTCTCATGTGGTTTCTTCCTCGGCAGCCTTCAAGGAGAGAAATGGTCACCGACCAGAAGAGCAGGGCTTACTGTGGCAAGAGGCCTGCTTTCACCCCAGAGGACCGTGTGCAACAGATGTCGATAGGAACCTCAAGAGGCTGAAAATGGGAGATGTCAGGGGAAGTCAGCTCACTAGTGGTGGAACCTCCTGGGATGCCAACCAGCAGCTGTCAGAGCAGAGAAAGCTAAAGGTGCTTTCAGACCAAACGTCAAATGAATTTTTGGAATGGTGCGATTACATGTTAACTCAGGGATGGGCAGTGAGGGCCATTCCACTGTAGATTTTCTATTCCACTCAGTCTCTTCAGCAGGTGTTTGCACTGATGAGCTTCAAGGATTGCTAATTAGAGAAAGCAACTGCCGAAGAGACTGGGTGGAACAGAAAACCTGCAGTGGAATGGCCCTCCATGGCACATAGTTGCCCATTCCCTGTGTTAACTCAGTGTAAATATGCAAATACACACAAATTCTCACATTCACATCCAATGGCTAACTTGTCAGCCTTGAGATTCCATCATCACCAGTGCAGAACTAAAATAACCATCATCCGAGTTCCACCCTATGCAGGACATACTGGATGCACTGAGGAGCTCATTTAGCAGCAGACTACATCATCCCAGGTGCACAACCGAGAGGTTTCGTAGGTCCTTCCTACCAACGGCTGTCAGACTGTACAACCTAAGCAGGGCTGCTCGCAGAGGTAGCAAAAAGACGTAACAAACTAATAGTTTTTTTGAATGCAAAAGATGCAATAGACTTACACAATGGTCCTCTCCGGCATACAACTAGGAACATACCGGTCGCTATGGAGGGTGAGAATATGTATGGGCACATAATCATACCATGTATGATAACTAAATAGACGGTTATGCTGTTTCATCCCACCTAGCAACAATGCTCTGCACTGTGTGTGTTTATATATTTACATATTTATTCCATCTAGCTACAATGCTCAGCACTGGGTGTGTTTATATTTATATATCTATATATTTATTCCATCTAGCTACAATGCTCCGCACTGTGTTTTTATATATCTACATATTATTCCATCTAGCTACATTGCTCCGCACTGTGTGTTTATATACTTGCATATTTATTCCACCTAGCTGCAATGCTCCGTACTGTGGGTGTTTATATATTTACATATTTATTCCATCTAGCTACAATGCTCTGCACTGTGTGTTCATATATTCATATATTTATTCCATCCAGCTACAATGCTCTGCACTGTGTGTCTGTGTGTGTGTGTGTATATACAGTATATATTTTATAGTAATATGTACATATGTATATTAGCTGCTCTTGCTTGCTTGTTTTTTTTCTTGCCTTTGGATTGTTGCTCTGAGTGTTGCTATCCCTGTGCTGTTGCAATCCTGGAATTTCCCCGTTGTGGGACTAATAAAGGCTTATCTTATCTTATCTTATCTTATCTTATCCAGGTGCAGTTTCTGGGGGAGACAGTGACATTTTCCCAGCCGGGAACCCTGCCAGATCACGCTGTAAACCTGAACATGACAACATTTTTGGCATTTCCATGGCAGGAAGAAAGCAGCTGCAGAAATTAAGAAAGCAACCCCGCCCATCTGCAATTAGCTTGGATGTAAATTCGCGTCTATTCGCATCTTTACATTAACTTTACATGTAATCACAGCACCCGAAAAGTTCTTGTTTTTGCATTTGGTCTGAACGCACATTAAGAGCAACAACCAAGGGATGTACACATAAGTTAATAATAAAATAAGCAACACAAGCATTGGGGCTGAAACAAGTTTCAGTGTGATTCACGGGTTTTTCAGAGCCCATATGCAGTGTTATTTCAAATGAGTAAACATCTCATAACTGATATCTAAACTACCCGATGTTAACTGGGCTAACACATGATAGCTACATCACACTGTGCATATACTGTATGTTAGTAATAAAATGAGCCACATACTAAATGGGATACAGGTGCATGTTTCGGTGTGATTCATAGGGTCAATAGAGCCCATGGTAACTGGAATGGATGAATGTTTAATAACTTGTGTAAAGAGCACACTAGCTGTGCAATATGGCGTCTTGCTTCTATTAACCATTTGCAGCATGATGGCACTTGATGTCACATTGCCAAGTAATGGAGGTGGGCCAAAGGTTTCAAAGGCAGGGCCTTGAAAAGTTGGTGAGGCCAGCAGTGTACACAAGTCTGAGAATCAAGAGAAGGACAGCCAGAGGGAGTCTTCTCACTGCTGCTGAAGTTTTTTTGTTTGTTTTGTTTGTTTTTTGTAAAAGTGCAAAATATAACTAACTCAAAAAACTGTTTATATGTGAGATCATAACACTGCCTCAATGCATACTGTATGAATGAATGGGGTGAATGAGTTCACTTAGTTACCACAAGGTGTCACTAGAACCCGAGTTTCCAAAACCTCCACAGAGTGCATTCAAGATTCCACATCAGATACACTGAACAGAGCCGAGCACACAAATGCTACAAGCCCCCTCAGCCACTCAGAGACTCCCAAGATAGAACTTTTTTTGGGGGGGGGGGGGTTACCTTTAACTTTTTTTTCTTGGAAATTTGTAACTTTTTTCTCTTAAATTTGCAACTTTTTCCTATGAATTTGTTACTTTTCCCTCATATATTTGCAACTCTTTTCTTGCAAACTTGTGACTTTTTTACTGTAAATTTGCAGTGTTCATATACACGGGCGGATATTTCATTTCACTGTTGGAGGGGGTGATAAACAGAACATATTCTCAAGAGTAAATATTGAGGGGGACACTATAAGTACTACTGTAGTCAGGGCCATCCTAGGTTTTGGGGGGAAATATGCAAGATTTTGAAATATAGAAGAATTCAAACCATATAAAATGTGGGGGGAAAAAATCTATATACTTTTATACATATAATTTAAACAAAATAAAGTGGGATAATTGTCTTGACCAAAAAAAATTAACCATTACATAGAATAAAAATTTAAGCAGCATCCATGTGAATGTTCTGAAATTTAGTTGGAAATCTAGATGAGAAAAAGTGGAAAATTTACATGAAAAATATGAGGAAAAAAGTTGCATATCTACACTGAAAAAGTGAAGGTGAAAAAAGTTGGAAATTCCCCCCCCCCAAAAAAAAATGTCCAAAATTGTTGCAAATTAATGAGAAAAAAGTAGCAAATTTACATACAAAAAGCTGCAGTTTAAGGAGAAAAAAGTTTCTAATTAACAAGAAAAAAAGTTGCAAATTCACATGAAAAAAATTGCAAATTAGCAAGAATGACTAGATTCTATGTCTGCTCTGAGGTAAATCTGATTATGTCCAACATAATTTAACAAAATGCAGCCAACTTTATTGCGGTGGAGACATTGATATATGTGACCCATGCTGGCAAAATGAGTCAGAATGCACACCAGGTAATTATGGGCTACAGGCACGCAAAGCCATGAATCTTTCTTTGTTTGCTAGCAGCAAGTCCCGGGAAAACCCCTGTGAGTGCCTGGTATCATTGTAAAGCTTAGAAATCGTACTTTCTAAAAATACTTATGTTTTGGTGGAAGACATAACTCCCAATCGATCGGACGTGAGTTTTAAACCTAGCCAAAATATAAACAAATCATCTTTTTCCGGGTCCGTTTTTGCGCACTTCCTACAAATTAAATATCATTTTGAAGGTCTTTCAATACAGGATATGGGAAAAAAAAAAAACATTACCTCAGTTTTGACAATTTCCTCAAAGTGACTCATTTTGCCAGCACAGATCACATATCTCAGAGCTTGTATGTGTTTACAGCATTAGCATCTTAGCAGCGGCGCTAACAAACGGAGCTACTGTCTGCCAGGCCACTTTTTAAGGTCATCTTCCTATCCCTCGATAGTCGTGGGAAGTGGTATGATTATATTGCTGTTTTTAAGGCGCAAAAGGCCGTGTTCCCGCATTTCTGATGCCGAAATCATTGTTTTTTTAAAAAGGAAAAGTGTCCCGTTTCAGTGACAACCACCCGTTCTAAACTAATACCAGAAGTTGCGCCCATAATTCACGCAAGGCATCATGGGGGCTAGGAGCAAGGTGGATACGAAAAGTTGCCGATTTCCCACAAAAAATATTTTTTTTTGCATGTATCCTTATAGCATTGGTGCTTAAAATGCATTTTATTCAGTTCTGTAACACAATATAGAAAGGCTTCTGTTGATATTGGGAGGGGGGTACAATTCTGTTTTTCTCAGGTTGGGGGGGGGACAAGTCCCCCTCTGTCCACCCTTGATTTACGGCTGTGTTCATGTGGATTCTGGTTAAATCTTTATTCTATTTAATATGTGATCTGTGTGGAGTTTGCATGTTCTCCCCGTGTCTGTGTGGGTTTACTCCGGGATTTCTCCGGTTTCCTCCCACATGCCAAAAACATGCAAGTTAGGTTAATTGGCATCAAACTGGGGATTCTAAATTGTCCTTAGGTATGACTGTGAGAGTGAATGGTTGTCTGTCTCTCTGTGTTGGCCCTGTGATGGACTGGCAATCTGTCCAGAGTGTACCCTGCCTCTCGCCCAAAGATGCTGGGATAGGCTCCAGCCCCCCCGCAACCCGAAAAGGATTAAGCGGAAGAAGATGGATGGGTGGAAGTTTTTTTTTTTTTTCACTATTCATCCAGACAACGACCCAAGTTTATTTTTTATGGGGTTTTTTTTCCATTTTAAAAGGATTTGAACCCTTCCCGTATTCAAAAAATAGCTCCCACCCCCCAAAAAAACCACAATCTTTCATAAAGCCCCCCCCCCCCCCCGAAAACAAATCTATAAACAGTCCTGGGAGTGACTAACAATATGTGTAATACAACTGAAAACATGCATATTTTAAAGGCAGTGGGTGGATAAATTTGGATTAGAGGTTTGCGGGTTGGGGGGGGGAGGTTGTCATCAGTCTGTTTGTGGTTGCCATGACAGCAGGTGCGTGCGGTGCCAGGGTTGCCGGGCAGTTCAAGTGAAGTCACAGAGGCCGAACCTGGCAGCGGTGCAGCATTCCTTCGTCTGAAAGAGCTCAAACATGCCCCACACACACACACACAGAGAAAAATCAGACTCAACTTTCTGGTAAAACGGGACACACCTACTGGCTCTGTAAAGCACCACGTCAGCGAGGAGTAAAACACGCTTTAAGTGTGATGATGCAGCACTGCTGAGAGCAGGGGAGGCTTTGTAGAAAAAATACCCCGAAACATAAATCTGTGAGCAGGAGCAGTGGCTGTCTGAACGCCGTCTCCCTTAAGCCGGTCCACATGAATGAGCTTGTCTGAGATCAGCTCAGGCATGGATAGATGAGGAAAACTCTTGATAACATCATGAATTACATTCCTGCACCGACAGTGAAATAAAACAAGATGAGAAGGACTTTTCCTATTCTTGTCAAAAATGTTTATTCAGAACTCCCTTTCTGAAGGAAAAAAACAACTTATGCAACTTCTGTACTCAGGGGCCAGGCCCATTTCTGGCTTTATGGGGTGATTTATGATGAAAAAAGTTGTGAATTTACGACGAAACCAGACAGTCAGTGATGGAGTAGCTTATTCCAGCCTAACCTTGAGCACAGTCTAGATGCTGACCACCCTGAGGGTCATTATGAGTGAGTCTGGTGACCATTAGGGCAAAGGCCTGGGGGGAGTAGCAATTCCTGTGAAATGTGGACGGACCCTTGGAGATTAAAAAAAAGGGTGAGACAAATCCACAAATTTGTGACAATTCTTACAAATGTTGCAATAATGTTGCACAAACCCTCCGCAAGTTTTTGGCCAAAGTTCTCCAGATTTTTGCATATATGTCAAGCAAGTGTTGCAGGACATTGTCACAACATGCTCAAGACAAAATTTAGGGTTTTTTTGGACTCACGACAGTCCTGCAATGGCTGCCCAACACTCGAGACGAGATTGAGACAGGTTTGAGGCACCTGCAATGCCTCTGAGACTATTTTGAGAAAAAGCTATCGCACAAATTTTTTGGACATGTTCAAAATTACTGCGAGACAAGTGTGAGACCCTGCGACTCAGGAGAGGAAAATGAGAACTGCTGAGAATGTTTGGAGATGTTCTGGTAGCAGTCATAGTTATGCTATGTTTGTACGACAGGTGTGACCGTTCTCACTGTCAGTCATAGCGGCTGTATTAGAGAGCACTACCGAAAAAAACCCTCAAAATCGACAACAAGGTCTCTGAGATGTGCATATAGTAAACAAACAACACTTACTGATGATGTAAAGCCACGTGTCTTGGTCGTCTATGGCAACGTATAAACAGTAGTAGTCAAAGAATGTTATTTATTAATTTTGTTTGTTTGCAAATTTATGAGAAAAAAAGTTGCAAATTTATGAGAAAAAAGTGGAAAATTTATGAGAAAAAAAAGTTGCTGACTTGAAAGAAAAAAGTAGCAATTTTTTGAAAAAATGTTGCAAATTTCCCAGGGGGATCACTTTTCTCAGCCTCCCTGGGAAGGTCTATGCCAAGGTACTGGAGAGGAGAGTCTGACCGCTGGTCGAACCTCAGATTCAGGAGGAGCAATGTGGTTTTCATCCTGGCCGTGGCACATCGGACCAGTTCTTTACCCTCTCGAGAATCTTCGAGGGTTCGTGGGAGTTTGCCCAACCAGTCCACATGTGTTTTGTGGACTTGGAGAAAGCATTTGACCGCGTCCCTCATGGTCTCTTGTGGGGGGTGCTGCGGAAACATCTTGGTATCTTCTCTGAAGAGCTGGAGCAGGTGGCCGGGGAGAGGGGAGTCTGGGCTTCTCTGCTTGAGCTGCTGCCTCCGTGACCCGGACCTCCGGAAAAGTGGGAGAAAATGGATGGATGGATAGACGTTGCAAATTTACAAGAAAAAAGTTGAACATTTGAGAAAAAAGTTGCAAATTTATGAGAAAAAGGTTAAGATGAGATAAACCTTTATTAGTCCCACAATGGGGAAATCACAGGATTGCGGCAGTACAGGGATAGCAGCACACAGAGCAATAATAACTAACATGATAAGTAAGACAAAGAAATTGGGTAGAAAAACATTAAATTAAATATACTGTATATATATATATATATATATATAGTGCAAGAGCATTGTAGTTAAATGGTATTTACAGCAATACAGTGAGTTAAATAAGTTACCCGGCAATATAGACAGTATATTTCACAGTTGAACGAACAATGTTGTTGCCACCTTCAATAACAATTGTAATTGTATTAGTAGTGTATTGGAAGGGAACAATCTCTACTGTGCAAAGTAGTGGTGTTATGTACGGTCTCTCTATGAGCAGCACAGATTAGATTGTAAACTCTGACAGCAGCGGGTAGGAAGGATCGGAGGAACCCTTGAGCACTTAGGATAGAGCAGCCTGCTGCTAAATGAGCTCCTCAGTGCGTTCAGCATGTCCCACATGGGGTGAAATTCGGACTCCAGCAGAGACGACAGCTTATCTACCATCCTCTTCTCTCCTACAGTCATGTGAAAAAATTAGGACAACCTATGAAAGCCTGTGTGTTTTTTTAAACATATTTGGACATATGGATATTTAATATCAATTTTAACAATACTGGGAAATTCAAGTAATATAACTAAACAATTAAAACTGAAGAAAAGACTTTTCAAAAATTTTCTGTAAAATGTCATTCTAAATACATGCAATTTCTGGTGAGAAATAAATTAGGACACCCCCACATTTATTCTCACTTAAAATGGCTAAAATCACACACAGGTGTATCACACCAGGTGTACATGATTAGAACATCGTTACTCACAATTTTGAAGGAGGCTTCACCTGTTTAAACCTCAGATATTTAGCTTGGTGTGCTCCTGACTGTTGAAGTGAGAGTGAACACCATGGTGAGATCAAAAGACTTATTGTATTTAAGATTGTAGCAGCTTATGAGTCTGGTAAGGGATTTAAAAAGATCTCAAAAGAATTTGAATCAGCCATTCTACTGTCCGGAAAATAGTCTACAAGTGGAGGACATTCAAAACAACTGCCAACATGCCCAGGTCTGGCGGTCCAAGCAAGTTCATCCCAAGAGCAGACCGCAAGATGCTTAAAGAAGTCTCCAAAAACCCAAAAATGTCATCACAGGACCTACGGCAGGCTCTTGCTACCGTTGATGTGAAAGTGCATGTCTCTACAATCAGAAACAGACTGCACAAGTTTAACTTGCATGAGAGGTGTTCAAGGAAGAAACCTTTGCTCTCTAAGAGAAACTTGAAGGCCAGACTGAAGTTTGCCAGAGAGAACGTAGACAAAGACCAGGACTTCTGGAATAATGTTTTTTGAACAGATGAGTCTAAAATTGAATTATTTGGGCACCAAAACAGAGGACGTGTTTGGCGAAGACGAAATACAGCATTCCAGGAAAAAAACCTCATACCAACTGTGAAGCATGGAGGTGGAAGTGTCATGGTTTGGGGACACTTTGCTGCAGCAGGACCTGGCCAGCTCACCATCATAGAATCCACCATGAATTCTACCGCGCATCAGAGGGTGCTTGAGGACCACATGAGACCATCTGTAAAAAAAATTAAAGCTGAAGTGGAACCGGACCCTGCAACACGACAATGACCCAAAACATACCAGTAAATCCATCAAGGACTGGCTAAAAACTAAAAAATGGAGAGACCTGGAATGTCCGAATCAAAGCCCAGATCTTAATCCCATTGAGATGCTGTGGGGTGACTTGAAATGGACTGTACATGCAAGAAACCCCTCAAACATCTCACAGCTGAAAGAATTCTGCATTGAGGAGTGGGGCAAACTTTCCTCAAACCAATGTCAGAGACTGGTAGATGGCTACAAGAAGTGTCTCACTGAAGTTATTTCAGCTAAAGGGGGTAACACTAGCTATTAGGCGGTGGGGTGTCCTAACTTTTTCCTCAGTTAAAATATGCATTTTTGGTGATATCTTTTGTTTAAAAGGCTAATTTTGTTATTTACCAGCAATTAAATCACCCTCTTTTCCAGAGATGAATAAAAACAAGATTAGACATCAATATGGGAACATTTCTCCCGGATGAGCTCAGTCATCCGGGAGAGGCTCAGAGTAGAACTGCTGCTCCTCCACATTGAAAGGAGTCAGTTGAGGTGGTATGGGCATCTGATTAGGATGCCTCCTGGACACCTCCCACTTGAGGTGTTTCGGGCACGTCCCACTGGAAGGAGACCCCGGGGCAGACCCAGGACTCGGTGGAGAGACTATGTCTCCCAGCTGGTCTGGGAACGCCTTGGTACCCTCTCTGAAGAGCTGGAGCAGGTGGCTGGGGAGAGGGAAGTGTGGGCTTCTGTGCTTGAACTGCTGCCTCCGCAACCCGGACCTCCGGAAAAGCGGTAGAAGATGGATGGATGGATGTGAACATTTCCTAATAAAGAACTGAATATTTAATGGGGTGTCCTAATTTTTTCACATGACTGTATCTCCTCCACTGGGTCGAGGAAGCGCCCCAGAACAGAGCTGGCTTTTTTGATCAGCCCATTCAGTCTCTTCTTGTTGGCTGCCGTGATGCTGCTGCCCCAGCAGACCACTCCATACGTGATGGCTGATGCCGCCACAGAGTCAAAGAAGGTCTTCAAGAGTGCCCCCCCCCCGCACGCCAAATGACCTGAGTCTCCTCAGGAGGAACAGCCTGCTCTCCCCATTCTTGTAGAGCACATTGGTGTTGTGTGACCAGTCCAGTTTATTATTCAGGTGAACACCCAGGTACTTGTATTTTAAGAAAAAAAAGTTGCAAATATATGAGAAAAAAAGTTGCAAATTTATGAGGAAAAAAGTTGCAGATTTACTTTGTCTAATTAATTAATTATTATATAAGGGTGATGAACGCTGGTTGGAGGGGCCCCCTGTGAATTTTTGCCCAGGGCCCAAGAGACTCTAGAATCTCCTCTGACTGTACGGCCCCTGCAACAACTAATGTGTTCTGATGGGAAAACGGAGTGATGAACTGTATCTTGCCCCCAGCAATGCTGTCTTGTTTTGGCTCCCTTCGAGGCAAATATTGTGCTGTTTGTACTAATTAGGCAGCTCTTGTCTCCGCTAACGAAGCAGATAGCGCTGCCATAAAGTCAATATTAACGTGTTTACACTAGCATAGCCTAAACATCTTACTATATGTAGTAGTGCCAATGAAAGCATTCCTACTTGGCTTGCCAAGCGGGTCAACCCTCTTGGCAACACAGGTAGAGTGCTGCACTCTGAAGCTGGAGGTTATGAGTTCAAACCCCCCCAGTTGGACGTCACCAGCTGAGGCTTGGTTGCCCATCCACTTGGATACATACAGTATATCAGCTCTTCAAGGAAACACTTAAAGCTGAAATTGTTGGAAGTATTGCATGTTCGACTGGCTGGAGGGATCCATGTTTGGCCTTATGATAATGCCTGGCCGTTGCATGTGTTGGCTTTATTTGCCATGTAAATCTATTTTTGTGCCGCACATAATTCAGTCTGACTGTATTTGTTGATGACGTTGGTGGTGGGAACTGTGGGTTTACAGCTGCGTTGGCTGTAGAACATTTGGTGTTGTGACATTTACTTGGACAAACCTGTGTTTTGGAAATAAAAACACTACCAAGCTCACGGTGAGAAAATTTCATGTTTACATATATCTTGACCCGTGTCTGTGTGTGATGTCTGTTTGATTGCCCTGTAGGCCGAGATGTGCCGCTCTGTGGAGTTTTCCAAGCATCCAGCCCGGTGGTTAACACCACGCACGACTGAGCTGAACACACTGGATGACTCTCCTTTTCCTTCTTTTTTCCGTGTTTCCCCTCATGTCTGGCCCGTGCGGTGCTTCACTTTCTACAACAGGCTTAAATGCACGCCTAGAGTCTCTCCGCGTCAGTCTGACCTCCCCGCTCTGGCTTGTTTGGAGACATTCCCTCCGCCTCGCCTCCTGACATTTCATCTCTCATCCTTATTTCCTGTCTTTTTCACAGAGAAATCTGAGCGATAGAAACGGGGAGACAGCTGCATGACCGAGAGAAGAGTTTATCCATGTGGATCTGAAGCAGAGGAGTTGAGACAGGAAGTGATTTGTAGATGTAAAGAGCTCTCCTCCGTCTTTGCCCACAGTCACCACGCATGGCAGCCACTCTTGATTCATCCGTTTTCATTTTCTTTCAGTTATTCAAATCCTCTTCACACTCTGCCATTTTAACTCCAGCACTGGAGAACTTACTTCCTCTGGAGTGAAGGTCACAGTTGAATGCATCCCACATCAGTAGCATTAGGGCTAATAACAGACACGAACATGGTCTCACTCGTGTTTTTCACTCTAGCTGCTATCCTTCTGTCACAAATCACCCCGGCACTCATCTCCACCCACTCCACCCTGCCTGCATTCTCTTCTTCACCTCTCCTGTGCATTTTCCATTGCTTTGGATAGTTGACCCCAGGTATTTAAACCCACCAACCTTCAATACCTCTACTCCTTGCGTCTTTGCCATTGCACCTGCCTCCCTCTCATTCACACACATGCATTCTTGCTTCTACTGACTTTCATTCCTCTTCTCTCCAGAGCATACCTCCACCTCTCCAGGTTCTCTTCCACCTGCTCCCTATTGTCCCTACAGATCACAATGTCATCTGCAGATATCATGGTCAGCCTGTCAATTGCCACAGCAAACAAGAAGGGGCTCAGAGTCGATCTCTGATGAAATCCCACCCCATTCCTACAGCACACCTCTCCACTGTTTTGCATCATCATACATGTCCTGCATCACCCTCACATACTTCTCTAGCCACTCCTGACTTCCTCACACAGTACAACACTTCCTCTCTTGGCACCCTATCATCTGCTTTTTCTAGATCCACAAAGACACAGTGCAACTCCTTCTGATCTTCTCTATACTTCTCCATCAACACTCTTAGAGCAAACATTGCATCTAGTACTCTTTCTTAGCGTGAAACCATACAGCTGTTCACTGGTCGTCATCTCTCTTCTTAAAGTTGGATTCACACTACAATGTTTGGACTGATGTTTACTGACATTTTAGTAAACGTCTGGCTCCGCTGGCAAAAGTTGGTAAGAGTTGATGATAGTTGGTGGCAAACATCGTGTTTATAGAAAATTTTCAACTTGATGAAAATTTACCAACGTATGGAAATAAATGTTGGTGAAAGCTGTGCTCAGTTCCCAAGGGCTCCAATAAGTTGTTTAGTGCTAGCCTAAGTTGGTCTAAGTTGCCAGGAAGCCTCCACAAATGCTGACCTTTATATGAGCGTCGCCTGACGCTGAGCTCAGCTGACCTACGCTGAGTATTTGTTTGCTTAAGTTGACCTAAGTTGGTAACCGCTGCACATACGCTGGCCCAAGTTGGCAAAAGTTTGCGTCCACTAATAGAAAATGAATGCAAGGCTGGCAAATGCTAGCAAATGTTCGTAAAAGTTGGTGTGCTGGATTAAAAAAAATCCTGCTTGCGAGTGTAATTTCACCGACGTTTGGACCCATTTCTCTAATTTTCAAAACGTCGGTCCAAATGTTGCAGTGTGAATCCACATTAATCTAGTTTCAACAACTCTTTCCCACATCTTCAGTGTGGCTGATCAACTTTATGCCTCTGTAGCTACTTTTGTGGCTATACCAACATTATTATAAGTCACTATTGACATTCATCTGATATATACGAAGGTGCATCCCTAAATATAAGCGTTGAATAGTTTAAGAAAATAGATTGAAGTTAATTTTTTTTTAAAAATCAAAGTAAATTTAAAAGTCTCAAAACACACAATTATACACAATATGCTAGCGGCAGTTTTATTATTTGCTATAGTTTTTTTGACTGTTGTATACTCTGCGGGGACGTAATATAACTCTGTGCCACCTCTGTAAGTCTAAACCCTCCAAGGCTGAGAGACAAACACATGTTGAGAAATGCTAGCAACAGCAGATGTGTTCCCGGAGCTCTGTGTACTTTGTCTCTCTTGCTCTCGCTTACACCAACTCCTGACCGGCAGCTGTGATGAGGTCTGTCCCCGGTTCGCCGTGGCACCAGTGGCTGAGCGACACCAGGAGACAGAGGGGCCCCTCAGTGGTGCCTAACCGAACAGAGCCATGCATATACACAACTACAGCGCTCGCATTGTCGTCATTTCTGATCAGTTTCCAGCAGCAACGCCGGCAAACGGAGCATTGTTTGGGCATCGGTACAGCAGGGGGGCAAATGGGCAATCAGAGCAAAGCGAGAACAATGACACCCGGGGAAACAATAGGAATCATCAATGTGGCAGCGCGTGGAGGAAATAAACTGGGACCAGTGAGTTTGGGATGGAGAAAGCGAGGGGGAGAGGGAAGTACAGATGGAAGGATAGGAGGAGGCAGAGTGGGATAAGGAGTCCACATGGCGCTGTGTCTGAGGAGAGGACAGAAATAATCTCAAATCAAAATAAATACAGCACTCTTTGGCCTTGTACACAAACTGCAAATCAGAAGAAGTTGGGACAGCATGGAAAAAAAACTCAACTTCATTTGTTAATACAGTATACATCCATTCAGGCATTTCAAGCCTCCAAAACACCTAAAAAAGTTGGAACAGCTCCATCTTGAACATCCTCCCCTCAGCACTGTCCCAGTGTCCTCATGTATGGCGTGCACCACCCTCACATACTTCTCTGCCACTCCCGATTTCCTCACATGGTACCACACTTCCTCCACCCTATCATATGCCTTCACTAGATCTACAGTGACACAGTGCAGCTCATTCCCACCTTCTCTGTACTTCTCCATCAATCCGTTACCTGCGGTATGCTTACCTGGAATTAAACCGTACTGCTGCTCACTGGTCATGACTTCTCTTCCTAACCTAGCATCAACAACCCCATATATCTTCATATGTAGTGGTAATGGCTGAAAAAAATGTATAAATAATGATGTGGTTTCAAATGAGTGACTGTAATCATGATCTGGTACAGAATCAGCATCTGCACAAGGCTGAGTTTTGAGGAGCAAAAATGGACGGAGTAACTCCAATTTGTCAACAAATACACAAGAATATTATTAAAATGTTTAAAAGCAATGTTCCGCAAAACAATTCGAGGATTCTGGACAAACCTAAGCTGAACACCCATGATCTCTGATCCCTCTTTTAATTTTTTTCTTAATATCATGTTAACCAAGACTTTGAAACACCAATGCTTAGTGCAAAAAAAAAAAAAAAAAATTGCAATTTCGTTCTTTTAAATCTGCAACTTTTTTCTCACAAATTTGTGGCTTTTTTCTTTTAAATCTAACTTTTACTTATAAATTTGCAACTTTTTTCTTTTAAATTTGCAACTTTTTTCTCATAAATTTGCAACTTCTTTATACAAGCACTTCAGGTTTTTACACACTGGTGGCAAGATCTTTATCAAAAACATTCTGCATCGATGCCAAGGCCCACATTACAATGCATCTAAGAATCAAGAAATTTCCACACCTCTCGTCCAGAAATGGTGTGGATTTTTCTGGGTTTGAAGATATCTTGGATGGGCCGTCACACAGTGGAAACATGCACTGCAGTTGGACCAGCGGTCTCCAACCTGGGGCTCCTGCAATGTTCTGGTTTCTATGGAAAATTCTCTAATTTCACTTCTTATTTGGTCAAAAAAAATTGCTAATAATTTGCTGTTGTTGTGCATGGGTGCAAGGGTGCCTACTGAACACATGCAAAACAACAACAAATTATTTGCAAATCTTGACAGCACAGCAACTCACCCTTGGCCGGGGGATCCTGGGTTTGATCCCAGCCTCCGACCAACAGTGATCTGTGTGGAGTTTGCATGTTCTCCCCGTGTCTGCGTGGGTTTATTCCGGGATTTCTCCGGTTTCCTCCCACATGCCGAAAACATGCAAGTTAGGTTAATTGGCATCAAAACTGGGGATTCTAAATTGTCCTTAGGTATGACTGTGAGAGTGAATGGTTGTCTGTCTCTCTGTGTTGGCCCTGCGATGGACTGGCGATCTGTCCAGGGTGTACCCTGCCTCTCGCCCAAAGATGCTGGGAAAGGCTCCAGCCCCCCCGCCCCCCCCCCCCCGGCGACCCAAAAAAGATTAAGCAGAAGAAGATGGATGGATGGATGGATGGACCAATTAAGAAGTGAAATTAGAAAATTTCCCACAGAAACCTGAACGTTCCAGGAGCCCCATGTTGGAGTTAGACAAATTGGTATTTCAGATTTTTTTTTTTTTTTAAAGAAGCGCATTGTGGGCCTCAGGCCTCAGGTTATTTCACACCTTAGACAGAGATAATGAATACACATGGGAGAACAGTGGGAGTGGGGGTTGAATCAAGTGTGGTGTAGATGTCCTGCTGTTATTAGGAAGTGCCTTGAATCTTGTGAAGTGTAACTTGATGTAGAGAGAGAAGGATGTTTAATGTGACTAGTCAGTCTGTTCTGTGCTCGTGATGTGACGAGTCATTCTGTTCAGTGCTCGTGAGATGTGAGTGTGCAATAAATCATTTGAAATGAATCTGCCTGTGATTTTACACACTCCACAGCATCAAGATTTTAGAGTGGCACATGCAGCCTTCAAGGCAACATCTTTTCCAGGGAGGGCCATGCATTTTTCAGCAAGACAACGCCAAAACCATATTCAGAACACATTACACAGGGGTGGCTGTGGTGGAAGAGGACTGGCTTGACTACAGTCCTTAATTCAACCTCTTCTTATCCTCTTTCTTTATACGTACACATGCAACATTTTCAATCAAACACATAACATAATAAATCATTGTTGGACCAAAATAAATGGTTATGCAGTGTTTATTTTAAAAAATGAAAGTGCTCTTTTGATGTCCACAGAAACACAAAGGCCTCTTAAAGGTCAATATCATTCAGGAGACATTGCTGGTAAGATCTACAGAGGGTTTTATTTTTCCATTTCATTTTATTTAACCAATAAATTGAATTAAATTGAATTGAAGGCCTTTGTCTTTGCACAACTGTACAATGAAAAAAAAACAAAACATTGCCACTCTGAGTGCACAGTGAGTACAAGAGAACAATATAGGTCAGAAAGCAAAGAGCATTCCTATGCCATGCAGACGCAGTCACCCGCTGGCAAGGATGTCATGATGCACACACCCCAAAGTGGCATATTTACTCATACTGAAATAAAAAAAAGCACTATTCAAGTGATTCAATAAAAGCCCCCTGCTATGCACTTTTCCCACCTGTTGACACAGCTTTCAGAAGTGTTCATGAAAAGTTGTCAACATGCTTTGGTCAGAACAACTCTGGGTTTAATTATGACGGTACCATTTTATACACATGGCAGCCAATGAGCCCCAGTTCAACCACCCACCCTTTTTCATCATTTCTATAAAATTAATATTTTCATGGTGACACCACGTTTAAGACTAATGTTAGCATTTAACTTTGCTTGTCAGATGAAGCAACAAACAAATACTGGCTGAATGTGACAGATTGAAAGCCCAAATAAAGCATTATCAGAGACAAGGATTTGCTGTTTGAGTGGTAGCCTTTAGCTAACGAACGCCTCTCTCAGTTTGACCTTGACATCAATTAAAAATTCAGACCAGCTAACATAAACAGCCCAATAACGTACCTGGCTATCATGGCCAAAATATAACAAGATAAGCCGGAGTGGCACAAGATACAGTATAATAAACTGTGGATTACTGAATGAGCTGGTCTACTACTGTGACAACAATTTACATAAAAAAGCCACAAAAATCATTGGTCGCTAAGCTAGCAACGCTAATGGTCCTGAAAAAAAAATGCCAGAATAACATGAAATTTATTATTGACTCTGAATTAATGAACAAGCTGGTAACATTGATGTCTAGTGGGGGTGACTAGAATTTATACAGAAAGAGCCCTAAAAACTGTAGCCGGGTCACTAACTAGCTTGCTAGTTAAGCTAGCCACACTGTAGCTATTTGCACTTTGAAGCTGTTTCAGGTCTGTTAAGTAATGACGTGATAACCTCACAAAAGAGAACAGCCAATCCAAACGAGGTGTTTCAGAGTTGTAGTCCTAGATTCTAAATTTTGTGGGACAGGAGACCTCCTGTGCAGGAGGACTTTGGGCTGTTTGACTTTGTAGACAATATAATGTCACTAAGAGCCTACATAACCCACTAAAACAAAGGGGAAAATATAACAGGGTCTCTTTACATTTGTGTTTTTTAAGCTTTTATTAACATATGACTTTAGGACACTTCTGATAGAGCAGCCCCAATCTCCTCCAAAATATTGTTCTTTTGCACTGAATGTGTCTTTTGATGTTGCTACACAACTCAGTTATTATTGATTTTTTTTTTGTTATTTTGTATACTTTATTGATCCCCAGAGGGGAAATTCAGGGCATCCACCTGGATAGATGAAGCAGCCACGGTACGGCGCTATCCCTTAACCATTCATACACACATTCACACCTAGAGCCACTTTAGAGTCTCCAATTAACCTAACCCAATTGTTTTTCTTCTCCTACAATAATGTTGATTTTTACAGCTAGAAGGTTTTATTTTTGCCGTCTTTTGTTCCGCGAGGCAGAGGCGTGGCGTTCAAATGACACTCGGGTCCATCCATCAGATTTATCAATGCGTGAACATCATATGATGACACTGACCAGACAGGGACGGTTCTTTAAATAACACATGGACATTTTGCACAATCATTTCTGCCCTTAAAAAATTTGTAACTTTTTTCTTGTAAATCTGCAACTTTTTTCTTTTAAATTTGCAAGTTTTTCTCAAAAATTTGCTGCGTTTTTTGTTGTAAAGTTGCAACTTTTTAATCAAATTCTGACTTTTTTTTTTAAATCAGCAACTTTTTGCTCATAAATCTGCAACTTTTTTCCTCATAAATTTGCAACTTTTTTCTCGTAAATCTGCAACTTTTTTCATAAAGCTACAACTTTTTTCTCATAAATTTGCAACTTTTTTCATAACTTTGTCAGGTGCGACCTCCGGCAGCACAGGAATAATTTACTCCTCAAGGTGGGTAGAACTCCAGTGTAACATATTTATTGACTGAGTGCCAAAGTAACTTACAGCACGGGGGCTGTCCAAACACAAACGAGCCAGAACGGCTGGGAACACTCACAATGGGATGAAGAAATAATCCACTAACACGAAGAGAATACCGGAGGGTAAATCCTGTAATAATGCCACAAACAACTGAAACTGAGGCTAGCATACATAGGGAATTGAAAATTAACAAACACAAGACAGCTGGGTAACTAATTAGGGTCAAATGAAAACACGTGAGTGACTGGAGGGATGGGAGAATGACGGGAGAGGCTAGAAAGCAACAGCTGAAAAAGAAACTAAGGATACACAAACTACTAATGATAACAGAATTGTGGCAATAGTTCAAAAAAATAATAGAAAGCATGGACAGAATGTCCAGATCATAACAGTGCCCCCCTTAAGGGCGGATTCCAGACACCCAAAAACAAAGCAAAGAACACCCCAATCAGGTGGGAGAAGGTGGACAAAGGCAAGGTGGGGCAAAACAAGGACACAAATACAACAGAAAAATGTTCATTAGGTGGTTGGCCAAAGTCCCAAGATCACCAACAGGAGAAATATGGTGCATCTGGTGGCCTACCAAAGTCCACTGACCACCAGACGGAGAAACAGGATGGGGTCAGGGGGTCGTCCAAAGTCCATGGATCACCAGACCACATAACACAGTGAGTCCGGCAGCCTTCCCCCAGTCCAAAGGCCATCAGATCGAAGAGCACGGCACGTCAGGGGTCCTACCCAAGTCCATAGGCCACCAGATGGGAGGAAACATAGGAGCTTTCTGCTCTGAAAATAACATCATAGGAGCCCTTTGCTCTGCAGATAACAACATGGGAGCCTTTTGCTCTGAACATAGGAGCTCTCTGCTCCGAAGATAGTCAGGAGAGTCAGGAGAAACACAGGAAGGCGTCATGTCCATACCAGATAAAATGGCAGCAGAAACAGGTGACGGAGGCGCTGCAGTGATTGGTGACTGCCACTGTGAACTCCCGTCTAGTACCAGGCAAGACCCCTCCCCAATAGGTGTAAAATGAGAAGGTACTTGCCTGGCCTGCTCTGCTGCTTCTGAAACCACCCCTGGGAACCCCAACAAGGAAACAGCAGCGAGCGAGGGCATCAATGTAGAAGATGGAGGAGCCGGCACTGCAAACGTGATGACGGGCAAAACAGCAGATGAGGCGGTTGAAAGCTCAGCAGCGGGCACCGATGCCATGGAGGAGAGGAGAGCAGCAACAACAGATGAGGAAGAGGAAAGAGCTGACGGAACAGCCGATGAAGAGCTCGGGAGCAAAGAAGGGGCTGCTGCTAAATTTCTCTGATGCAGCGAAGGAGCTGCTGCTGGGGGAGTGACGTATGATTTCCGCTCCACTGCTGCTGAGGGCACCGGTGCCGCCGGGACTGTCAAAGAAGAACCAGGCCAAATGCTCCATGTGGCAGCAGAAGCTGGCGTCAGGAAACGGCAAGGAGCGGAAGCTGGAGCTGGCAGAAGGCGGAGAGGAAGTACAGAAGCTGGAGAGCGGCATGGAGAGCATCCCGGAGCTGGAGAACAGCGAGAAGCTGAAAAAGTCTGCATTAGGGGACGCTTCTTCATCGGCACAGGTACAGACGGTAGAGGGCTTCTCACCATCCCATAGAACATATGTTCAGTTCAATTCAATTCAATTTAACTTTATTTATATAGCGCCATTTCACAACAACAGTCATCTCATAGCACTTTCAACTGTAGGGGGGACCCCCACAGTTGCAGAAAGACCCCAGCAATCAGGCGATCCCCTGTGAGCAAGCACTTAGCGACGGTGGAGAGGAAAAACTCCCTTTTAATAGGAAAAAACCTCCAGCAGAACCAGGTTCAGGGAGGGGCAGTCATCTGCTGTGACTGGCTGGGGGGTGAGGGGACAGAGAAGATGAAAAGAACAGACATGTAGAGAGCAAACAGCACGATGGGGACTCAATCTATGGGAGAGAACAAACAGATGTTAATGACCAGCAAAAAAAAATATTTCATTGAAAGTGAAGAAAGGAGTGAGGCCCAGTGCATTATTGGAGGTCCCCCGGCTGACTAAACCTATTAGCAGCATAACTAAGGGAGGGTTCAGAAACACATGATCCCTCCCTAATTGTAGGCTGTATCAAAAAGGTAGGTTTTAGCCCTATTCTTAAAAACAGAGATCGAGTCTGACTCCCGAATCCAGATTGGCAGCTGGTTCCACAAGAGAGGAGCTTGATAACTGAAGGCTCTGCCTCCCATTGGACTTTTGGAGATTCTAGGTATTATAAGTAATCCTGCATTTTGGGAGCGTAGTGCTCTGTTAGGATAATACGGTAGTATCAGATCTTTTAAATAAAAAGGAGCCTGATTGTTTAGAGCTTTGTAAGTAAGAAGAAGGATTTTAAACTTAATTCTAAACTCTATGGGAAGCCAATGAAGGGAGGCCAGAACCGGACAGATATGATTGCTCTTTCTAGTACCTGTTAAAACTCTTGCTGCAGCATTTTGGATCAGCTGAAGACTTTTTAAAGATGTTTTAGGACAGCCTGATAATAAAGAATTACAATAATCTAATCTAGAGCTAACAAAAGCGTGGATCATTTTCTCAGCATCACTCTGAGACAAGATGCCCCTAATCTTGGCAATATTATGCAAATGATAGAAGGCAGTCTTAGAAACAAATTTAATATGTGAATTGATGGACAGATCTTGATCAAAAATAATTCCAACGTTCCTCACAGAGCTATTAAGAGAAAGAGTAACCGCATCCAAACTGAAAGTTTGATTAGGAAAGGTATTTCTGAGGTTTTTTGGACCAACAAGAATGACTTCAGTCTTATCTGAATTTAATAGCAGGAAATTACAAGTCATCCAAGCTTTGATTTCCTTAAGACAGGCTTCCAACTTGTCTAACTGATTACTATCATCTGGCTTCATTGACAGGTAAAATTGTGTATCATCTGCATAACAATGAAAATGTATAAAGTGCTTTCTAATAATGTTGCCTAACGGAAGCATATATAAACTAAAAAGAGTAGGGCCTAGCACAGATCCCTGTGGAACTCCATGACTAAGCTTTGAGTTGAAAGAAAACTCATTGTTGACATGAACAAACTAGAACCTATCGGATAAATAAGATCTAAACCACTGCAACGAAGTTCCATTAAGTCCAACATAGTGTTCTAATCTATCAAGTAGAATATTATGATCGATAGTATCAAAAGCGGCACTAAGGTCTAAAAGGACAAGTACAGAAACAAGTCCATTATCAGATGCGATGAGGAGGTCGTTAGTGACCTTCGCTAAGGCTGTTTCAGTACTATGATGGATTCTAAACCCAGACTGAAACTCTTCAAGTAAACCATTTCCCTGCAGGTGGTCAAATAATTGCGTAGCAACAACTCTAAGATTTTTGAAATGAAAGGGAGATTAGAGATTGGTCTATAGTTAGCTAAAGCTCCTGGATCTAGCGCTGGCTTTTTGAGTAAGGGTTTAATTACAGCCGTTTTAAAAGCCTGCGGTACATGGCCTAAAGTTAATGAAGAATTGATTATATGAAGAATAAAGCTACCAATAAGTGGGAAGACTTCTTTAAATAACCTGGTAGGAATAGGGTCTAAAAGACAAGTTGAAGGTTTGGATGAGGAAACTATTTTGTCTAACTCACAAAGGTCGATTGGAGTAAACTCATCAAGACAGACATCAATTGAAGGAGTTGTAGTAGTTACTGTATTTAAGTTAACTGTGGGAAGAATCTGATTGATTTTATCTCTGATAGATGAAATTTTATTATTGAAAAAGTTCATAAAGTCCTGACTAGTAAGCTCTAAGGGAATGCTAGGATTGACAGAGTCCTGACTCTTTGTCAACCTGGCTACAGTGCTGAAAAGAAACCTGGGATTATTCTTGTTCTCTTCTATTAATGCAGAATAATAACTCGTTCTAGCTTTTCTAAGAGATTTTTTATAAATTAAAAGATGATTTCTCCAAGCTAAATAGATTTCATCTAAATTAGTAGAGTGCCATTTTCTTTCTAATTGACGAGTCTTTTGTTTTAAGCTACAAGTTTCTGTGTTGAACCAAGGAGTTAGAAATCTCTGATTAGACTTTTTCTTTTTTAAGGGGGCCACCAAGTCTAGAGTCTGATGCAGAGAAGCTGTAACACTATCCACCATGTTATCAATTACAGAAGGAGCAAGCTGTCTATAGCTTATTTCCGTTGTGTTGACACATGGCATAGAGGAAATAATCTGCATAAATTTAGTAACAGCATCATCTGAGAGGCATCTACTGTAATAATATTTTTCTTTAGGAGCCAAATAGTCAGAAATAGTAAAATCAAAGGTTAACAGACAATGGTCTGACAGTGCAGGGTTATGAGGAGACATTACAAGATTTTCTATTTCTATGGCATATGTCAGAACAAGGTCCAACGTATGGTGGAGATAATGAGTAGAATTTCTTACTTTCTGAGAAAACCCAATCGAGTCTAATATTGAATTAAATGCCACATTAAGGCAGTCACTATCTACATCTACATGTATATTAAAGTCCCCTACTATAATTATTCTATCTGATTTCAGCACTAAATCAGCTAAGAAATCAGCAAATTCGGATAAAAATTCTGAGTAGGTTGATGGAGGACGATAAACTAGGGCAAATAAAACTGGGTTTAACCTAAAATTGCTAAAGTGCCCAATACTGAGGACCAGGCCCTCAAAGGAATTATAACATGTTTTTTGCTTTACATTAATTAATAGTTTGGAATGGTAAACTGTTGCTACTCCTCCTCCACGACCAGAACTTCTGGGATTTTGACAGTTTAAATAACCAGAGGGAGTTGATTCATTTAAACCAACATAATCCTCTTGCCCTAACCAAGTCTCTGTAAGGGACATTAAATCAATCTGATGATCAATTAACAGATCATGGACTAGCAGAGACTTGGGAGTTAGAGACCTAATATTTAATAAACCACATTTAATGTTTAAATTATGAGGAGGAACAGAGGCCAAATCATTCAATTTAGAGGCTTCATGTTTAAATTGAGTTTTACCAATTTTCTGCTTAATCACTTTGGGATGCTTATATATTATATTTTTATTTATTTATTTTTATGTTGTAAATTGGGAATGGAGATAAGGAAACTCGTGAGTCCTGGGTAGCTCCGCAGACTGGGGTATACCCTAATTACCTCTACCGCGCCTTCCAGGTACCTCAGGGCTGCTTCGAGAGTGTGGAAGGTGCGAGCATCCGAAACAAAATCCTTGATGAGCCATGCAGCCCAACACTCCTTCTCGTCCAGGCCGTATAACTTAAAGTCCGTACCCGCAGAGTCCTTGGGTGCCATTATTCTGTCAGGTACAACCTCCGGCAGAACAGGAATAACACTGGTCAACACCAAATTTATTGTCTAAGTTTTTTTTTAGCTGATTTAGGACAATTTTGATGTGCTGAATCCAAAGATCACATTGGTTTTGCTCAATCAGGTCAACTTTTTGAATTATGGCCACGTGTTGTTTTATATGTTTTTGTTTACATGGACGGGTTTTTTCGCTTTATATGATGCAAAATTCTTTTTTATATCTTGAAATTCTCTGAATTTTGAACAATGATGACGTAACATTCAATTTACATGTACTTACCTTTATATAAAGGTAAGTACATACTTAGTACTTACTTAGTACTGTGCAAGTACAGGTTTTTACGTAGCACCTGATCGAGAGAAACGGATGTCATTTTCGGATTCAGTGGTGCAAAATTGTCTTAAATCAGTTGAAAAAACACAGACAACTTACAAAAAAATTATTTTTGTAACCCTGTGTTATTGACTCCTTAAGGCGGGTAGAACATATTTATTAACTGAGTGCCAAAGTAACTTACAGCATGGGGGCTGTCCAAACACAGATGAGCCAGAACGGCTGGGAACACTCACAATGAGATGAAGAAATGATCCACTAGCGTGAAGAGAATACCGGAGGGTAAATCCTGTAATAATGCCACAAACACCTGAAACTGAGGCTAGCATATAGATATAGGGAACTGAAAATTAATGAACACAGGACAGCTGGGTAACTAATTAGGGTCAAATAAAACACACATGAGTGGCTGGAGGGATGGGAGGATGATGGGAGAGACTAAAAAACAATAGCTGAAAAAAGAAACTAAGGACACACAAACTGCCAGCAGTTCAAAAAATAACAGAAAGCATGGACAGAATGTCCAGATCGTAACAAATTTTGCTGCATTTTTCATTTCAATTTTCAATTTTTTCTTGTAAATCTGCAACTTTTTTCATAAATCTGCAACTTTTTCACAAATTTGCAACTTTTTTTCACAAATTTGCAACTTTTTTTCACAAATTTGCTACTTTTTTCATAAATTTGCTACTTTTTTCTTTGAAATTTTCAATTTTTTCTTAACATCATGTTACCTAAGACTTTGAAGCACCAATACAAAAAAAAAATTGCAACTTCTTTCTTTTAAATTTGCAACTTTTTTCTCAAATTTTCATGTAAATGTGCACTGATCTCTACACACCTTTGATAAAAACGGCCCACCTTATTTAATAATTTCCATCAAAGATACTCATGGACAGGATTTAGACAACCTGAGAGAACGCATCGATTTCCACCTAAGAAACCTACCTAAGAAACTCCCCGGCCTATAGTGGTTCTGAACACAATCAGGTGGTTGATGTGTGAGATATCAAGGACCTCTGCACTCCAAACGCAGCGGCTGCAGAGACTGAGAAAGATGGTGTCCTTCAGCGCGCTACCACTGAGCAGTCAGAGAGACGTCCAACCAAGCCTTCCCCTGAGCCTCATCCTGCAAAACCTGTGCGTGTGTGTTTTCATTCCCCACTAATCCCACGGCTCTCTCCTCCTGGGCCCTGATGACATATCCGCCCCTGAGTGCATGTTTGCCTTCTGGCCTGTTACTTAGTAAAGCTGTAAGCTAATTGCCCGGTGGTTTAGCAGGGGGAAAATTAATATAACAGGCTGAGCCTAATGTGCTCAACTTGATTGAGATTAACGTCCCTTTAACTCACTCTTTCTACATGACAAAGCAACGTCTGGCAGCTGGTCCAGCTCCAGTGAATACTCCCGGAATTACAATGTGTGAATGAGTGAAAGTGAGCCTGAATGACGAGGGCAGGACTCGACAACGCTGACAGATCCTCAAGCAGTTTTTGGTGTGTTTTTAATTTTCTGGAGGAGTCATAGGTGTAAATCCGGGGGGGGGGGGGATGTCCCCCAACCTGGAAAAAACAGAATTCCCCCTTCCCCCAGTATCATCATAAACCTTTAATATCATGTTACCTAAGACTTTGAAGCACCAATGATAAATGCAAAAAAAAACTGCAATTTGGAACATTTCTTGTAAATTTGCAATTTATTTCTTTTAAATCTGCAACTTTCTCACAAATTTGCAACTTTTTTGTAAATTTGCAACTGTTTTCTCTTCCCTATGACAACTCTTCCCTATGACAAAAATAGGGGCCCCTAAACACACTCTTGCATCGGACCCCAACTACCTTTAGTGTCCCTCTCAGTCTTTACTCTGGAGAAAATGTTCTGGGAGGAGCCTTCCCGTCGTCCTATCAAAGACTCTGAGCTTCGCCCAATTTCACAACTCAATCTGCATGAACTGCAGAGAAAATTAAAGTTTGGAGGGAAAGTAATAAAATGCTGTGTGTATTTTTGCACCATTTTGCACAGCTCTGGCTCCAGTCTCTTCCGCGTGCAGCTGTAACTTAAAGGAGTGGTACTTTTCTCCAAGGCCCCACACTTGACAATTATTTTCTTATTAAACAAGAGAAGGAGGAAGAGTTATTTCTGGCACCGAGGGTCAAGGGGTGAGCGGCTGCTGGAGGGTTTTCAACGTCTGGGTGGACATAAAATTCTCTTAGATGAATGATGAGAACAAAAGATGAATTACTCCAAGGAAAATATACAGTCAAGGTCAAAAGTTTACTGCACTTACAAAATATCTTGAGTTTACAATAATTCCTACTGTGGTTTATATTAATCATATATCCCATAACCTACATATGTATAAGCATATTAGAATGTTTGGTGATTACATATGTGCAACGACCTCATGCCTCAGAACAGGACAAGAGGTCTCAACCGCCAGCGAAGATCAAAGAGCATCCGAGGCGCAGCGGTGGAGACCAGATCGATCACCCTGACTTCCCAGGGCCAGGTGGAGGAGACAGAGGACAATGGAGGAGATCCATCGCCCTGACCACCCAGGGTCAGGTGGAAGAGTCGGAAGACAAAGGAGGGGGGATTAAGCTAATGCGGGATGTCAACTTTGATATGCAATGTCTTTTGTTATGTGTAGGTATAAGTATGTAGGTCTGAATGTGTTCGACCTCTTATTCTGCTTCTGCACTGAGATGAGACTTGTTAGAGGAGCGAAGCTGATAATAAACTTTGGTTTATAAATCACATCGCCTCGTTATTCCAAGCTCTTCTACACTGGTGACCCTGACGCGAGGATGGAACAGAGACGTTCTCCCGCGATTGACTCATCAGAGGCGACCCAGGCAAGCGCCGGCGCCCATGCAGACAGGGGAACAGATGGACGATGTTCCCCCACAGCAGAAGCTACAGAGAGGGCTCAACCGAGCACCAGCCCCGCCGTGAGAGCTGAAGAAAGGCGCTCTCACCCGGCGGACACATCAGGGATGGCCCACACAAACGCCGTCACCGTCAAGCTGCCAGACTTCTGGCAGGAAGACCCGAGCTCGTGGTTCCAGCAAGCTGAGGCTCAGTTTGCACTGGCGGGCATAACGGCAGACGACACAAAATTTTATCACATCGTCGCCAAACTCGACGCTGCCACGTCAAGATGTGCGCGGAGCATAATCCAACGGCCGCCCGCCCATGACAAATACAGAGAGCTTAAGGCGATCATCGTGGAGAATTTCGTCCCCTCAGCCAAGGAGAGAGCAGAGAAAATCCTGGCGATCTACGGCCACAGAGGATGCAGACCCAAGGCCCTCATGGAGGACATGCTGCAGCTTAAGGAAGAGGACAAAGACAACTTCCTTTTCCGATATATCTTCCTCAGCACTCTGCCACCACACATGAGAGGGACGCTGGTCAACATGCGGTGCAACACCCAGCAGGACTTCCGCGCGCTGGCCCGTGAGGCGCAGCGGCTCGTCAACGCCTGCGGGAAACAGATGGCCACGGCAGCATCCGCAGATCTCAGCGCGGAAGCCCAGAGCAGCAGAGAACCACAGACAACCGAGCAGAGCCCGCCCACCATGGCGGCAACACGACCAAGACGCAGCAGGCGGAACGACCTCTGCTATTGCCACCACCGTTTCGCCGGGAGAGTGTACAAATGCGCGCCCCCCTGCAAATTCAAAAGTTCAGGAAACGCCAAAGCCGAGAGGCCGTTAACAGCCGCGGCTCTCGGCGAGAAAAATAAACTACTGTATGTGACTGACAGACACACCGGGAGACAATTCCTGATCGACACCGGAGCTCAGCTGAGTTTTATCACCCCTTCCCACGCAGACCGGGCCATGGGTCCCCGGGGAAATGGAGCGATGGCAGCCAACAGCTCGATCATCGACACCTTCGGTGAAAGGAACCTGCATCTTCGCATCCATGGCCGCAACTATAGATGGACATTTATTGTAGCGGCGGTGAGCTTTAACATGTTGGGCGCTGATTTTTGGTGTGCACATGGGTTGTTAGTCGATCTAGCAAATAGATGCTTGGTTAATGCACTGTCATTTTCTTCTATCCCCTGCTCAGCTCGAGTTTCTCCACCACCCGTGCAGGCCAACGTCACAACAGCAGGAGGTAAGTTTGACCAACTCCTCACCCAATTTCCAGCACTCACAGTTCCAAAATTTTCAGCAACAGTAGCGAAAGACGGGGTTGAACACTTCATTCCCACAACGGGCCCACCCGTATTCGTCAAAGCTCGGCGCTTAGACGCGACCAAGCTCGCCATAGCACGGGACGAATTTACCACCCTTGAAAAATTAGGCATTATCAGACGCTCAAAAAGCCCCTGGGCATCGCCACTACACATGGTCCCGAAAACCGACGGTTCTTGGAGACCGTGCGGCGATTACCGCAGATTAAACAATGCGACAGCGCATGACCGCTACCCAATTCCTCACATCCAAGATTTTTCACTACATCTGGCGGGTGCGTGCATTTTTTCTAAAATAGACCTGGTCCGCGGCTATCACCAAGTCCCCGTTCGAGCGGAAGACATTCCTAAAACAGCTGTAATAACCCCCTTCGGTCTTTTTGAATTTTTGCGGATGCCGTTTGGCCTCAAAGGCGCTGCTCAAACCTTTCAGCGGATGATGGACGCGGTATTACGCGATCTCCCTTTCGTGTTCGTCTACCTCGACGATATGCTGGTAGTCAGCTCGTCGGAGGAAGAACACGAACAACACCTCACTACGGTTTTTCAGAGACTAGAAGAGCACGGGTTAATAATCAATCCAGCCAAATGCAAATTCGGCGTGTCACAAATTGATTTTTTGGGACACAGAGTTTCACCGAAGGGGGCAGTCCCATTGCCAGACAAAGTTTGCGCAGTAAAAAATTTTCCACGACCACAAACAGTCAAATCGCTGCAAGAATTTTTGGGAATGGTTAATTTTTACAACTGTTTCCTCCTCCGCGCAGCTCAACTCATGCAGCCCCTGTATGCCGCGCTCAGAAAACAAAAGCCTTCCAACGCGGTCGAATGGACCCCGGAGCACGAACGCGCCTTCGCGGAAGTAAAAAGTGCTCTAGCGAACGCCACATTGTTGGTTCACCCTGATCCCTCGGCCCGCATTGCGCTAACCACAGACGCTTCTGGTTCTCCTCTTGACAGAACAGAGTCCACAAGGTATCAATCGTGTTTACGTCTGGACTTTGGGAAGGCCAGTCTAAAACCTTAATTTTAGCCTGATTTAACCATTTCTTCACCATTTTTGACACACGCTTAAGGTCATTTTCTTGTTGGAAGACTCAACTACGTCCAAGGCCCAAAGTTATTCCTGATGTTTGAAGGTTTTCCCCAAGAATTTGGATGCAACGATCAGCTTGGCTTTAGGAATAATAGAGCCACTTGAATGGCAGTAATGAAAATGGCTGAAGACATTTCTTCAGCAATGGACAATAAAGAGTTTACTGTAGGTATATTTGTTGATATCATCATTCATACAATCATGTGAAAAAATTAGGACACCCCATTAAATATTCAGTTCTTTATTAACAAATGTCCATATATCTATGTCTAACCTTGTTTTTGTTTTTATTTGCATTTTTTAACTTTTATTTTAGCTATTTTAAGTGGGAATGAATGTGGGGATGTCCTAAAAAAAGATGAGGGGTGTCCTAATTTAATTCCTCACCATTTGTTTAGAATTACATTTTACAGAAATTTTGAAAAAAGTCTTTAATTCATTTTTAATTGTTTAGTTGTATTATGTGAATCTCTCAGTATTTTTAACATTGATGTTAAATATCCATATGTCAAATATGTTTAAAACACACACACACACACACACACCCAGGCTTTTTTTTTTTTTTTTTTTTACTTGATTTTGTATACTTTATTGATCCCAGAGGGGAAATTGAGGGCATCCACCTGGATGGATGAAGCAGCCATGGTACGGCGCTATCCCTTAACCATTCACACACACATTCACCCCTAGGGCCACTTTAGAGTCTACAATTAACCTAACCTGCATGTTTTTGGCCTATACAGCCTTATACAGGTTGTCCTAATTTTCTTCACATGACTGTAGCTTATTATTACAGAAACCAGAGAGCTAGAGTATTAGAGGGAGAGTACATTCATGGATAACTAGTTATCTTTAAGATCGGTACCAATATGTTAGTATAAATGAAACTGAATCAGAACTATTGAAGATAACTTGCAGGGTGCCTCAATGTTCAGTCCTTGGTCCCAAATTATTCATATTGTACATTAATGACATCTGTAAAGTTTCTGAACTGTTTAATTTTGTGTTAATTGCAGACGACACAAATTTACATTTTTCTGGAAAATCCTTCAATCACATTCTGAATACAGTGGATAGGGAAATAAATTAACTAAAGAAATGATTTGCCTTTCATAAGTTATCACTCAATTTAAGTAAAACTAAGTTTATAATATTTCGTAATTGTCAAATCAACAGGCAAGTAAAGATAGTGATAAATGATGTTAAAATGTTGAACACTTCTGGAATTACAATGTGTGAATGAGTGAAACGAAGTCGAAAATCCCCACCTGTCACATGGGAAACGGAGGTTTATTCCATGACAGAAGACAATGGTTTGACTCAACTTCCCTTATGATATTTAGCCTTAATAATTTTTTCTGATCTGATTATGAGGGCAATGTGAAAAACATTCATTTATGTGCCAAAAATTAATCACCCAGATTTCCTATGCGCTTGACCAAATTTGCAATATCCAGGGATCCAATCAAACCAGGAATGTACTGATTGTGAAATTGTGGGGCGATACAATTTAAAATAAGCTGGCCGAGGGCCAATAGTGGTTACAATTGTGCAAATATCTTTTTTGTTTTCATCTATTTCATCTTCACATTTCATTTCTTCACAAGAAATATGCGTTATAGAAAACAACTTTATTGAAATACTTGAAATTGGCTTAGAATCCACAAATTCAAATGGGGTTCCAAAGGGCTCTTTTTTAGGCCCAGTTCTTTTTACTGCTATATGCTTTTGCTAGGTAGTATTAGAAAACAGCATAAATTGCCGTTGCTATGAGATAATACACAGCTAAATGAAAACATTTTGGCATCCAGTGGCCAATAGTGTATACCATTGTACAATTGTGTCTTTTGTGTTTGTTTTCATCTATTTCACCTTCACTTTTCATTTCTTCACAAGAAACACATATCCCTTATAGAAAACTAGAAAAGCACTCAGAGAGTGCAGACCTCCGCCAAGTGCCACAGTTCCCCCCATACAGTGTTTGTGTGTACGTTTTCAGATTCCTTGACCATGAAAACATATGACTAGCAATTGGATTGACAATGATAGGATTAGTGGTTGAGTAGTTATTCACGAAAATGACATTTTCCGTAATGGCGGCCACAGTTCCGCCCCTACAGTGTTTGTGTGTACGTTTTCAGATTCCTTGACCATGAAAACATATGACTAGCAATTGGATTGACAATGATAGGATTAGTGGTTCAGTGGTTATTCACGAAAATGGCATTTTCCGTAATGGCGGCCACAGTTCCCCCCATACAGTGTTTGTGTGTACGTTTTCAGATTCCTTGACCATGAAAACATATGACTAGCAATTGGATTGACAATGATAGGATTAGTGGTTCAGTGGTTATTCACGAAAATGGCATTTTCCGTAATGGCGGCCACAGTTCCCCCCATACAGTGTTTGTGTGTACGTTTTCAGATTCCTTGACCATGAAAACATATGACTAGCAATTGGATTGACAATGATAGGATTAGTGGTTCAGTAGTTATTCAGGAAAATGGCATTTTCCGTAATGGCGGTTTTCTTCTGGACGGTGATCCGGATCATCCCCAAAATTTAATCAGTTCTTCCTTGTACCATTTCCAACAACGCCTGAAAGTTTCAATGAAATCCGTCCAAAACTTTTTGAGTTATCTTGCTAACCAACAGACAGACAGACAAACAAACAAACAGACAGACAAACCCCGGCAAAAACATAATCTCCTGGCGGAGGTAATAACTTTATTGAAATACTTGAAAATGGCATAGAATCTACAAATTCAAATGGGGTTCCACAGGGCTCTGTTCGGCCCAGTTCTTTTTACTGCTATATGCTTTTCCTAGGTAATATTACTAGAAAACACTGTGTAAACTAGAAAAGCACTCGGAGAGCGCAGACCTCCGCCAAGCGGCACAGTTCCCCCCATACAGTGTTTGTGTGTACGTTTTCAGATTCCCTGAGCATGAAAAGATATGACTAGCAATTGGATTCACAATGATTATTTGTTTATTTGACATGGACAGTGCAATAAACAGACAATTAATGAATGACAATCAATGTGATAGTGATAGGATTAGTGGTTCAGTAGTGTAAAACGGGGCTATAAGGGACGGCGGGTTAATAAGGGACACTTTTCTGGGAAATGTTTTAAATGTAATTCTGCTTTTTTTATTTTGAGCAGGACGCTGAGTTGTGTTGTTATTGTCAAATATCCATGAATCCTTCATCAAATCTAGGCGGAAGCAAAACTAAAAAAGCAGAATTACATTTAGAAAAGTGTCCCATATTACCCCGCCGTCCCTTATAGCCCCGTTTTACGGTTGTAAAAGCATTGCCTCCTTGGCGGAGGTAATAAACTGAAGTGTTGGTGTGTCCATCTCCTCCACTGACGGATGCAGATTGGTTAGACAGGTTGCCGTGGATTTTATATTATATTGGGGTTGCGCTCCGCGGCAAAACAGAATTTAGAATCTTCCCCGGCAGAGAGGTCGTTTTTACGCAGCGCCTATAGCTGGGCGGGGAATTTGTGGCAAATAATCGGGCGGCGGACAGGTGGCCGTGTCAGGTTTTGCAGCGTGGCGCAAAAACAGGCACACTGGCGGGCCCAGGCCAGCAGTGTTTTCCGCGTGCTTTTGTGCCTAAAACGTTGAAGAATGCGGAGTTTGTGTTGGTCAGACACAACGACCAGCGCAATGTACGCAGCGCCTATGGCTGGCACAGGCACGCTGGCGGGCCCAGGCCAGCAGTGTTTTCCGCATGCTTTTGTGGCTAAAACGTTGAAGAAGGCGGAGTTTGTGCTGGTCAGACACGACGCCCAGCGCCCTCCATTGCGCCTGCGCACATGTTGAAAATGGCCGTATGTCACAGTGTGGAAAAATGCTTTAAAAAATTCCTGTATGCAGACGGTGATGCGGATCATCCCCAAAATTTAATCAGTTCTTCCTTGTACCATTTCCAACAACGCCTGAAAGTTTCATTGAAATCCGTCCAAAAGTTTTTGAGTTATCTTGCTAACCAACAGACAAACAGACAGACAGACAAACAGACAAACACACAGACAAACACACAGACAAACCCCGGCAAAAACATTACCTCCTCCTGGCCTTTCGGCCTGGCGGAGGTAATTACCATTGTTAATACACAGATAAATGACAACATTTTGGCAGACATGCTAGGTTAGCAGATAACCCAAACCAGCTAACTATCGCCTGGCTAATGTACACGTCCTAGGACCAAATCTAACAGCTGTGGTCTGTCCAGTGCCACATCAGGAACTGTTGTTCTAAACATGGATAAATAGCAATATTAAGCTGGATTCATGCTGCACCTCCACTGTCCACGTCCATGTAACCACAAGGTTTGTGTGACAAAATTTATGTCATAGTCTCCAGCCTACTAGTGTCTGCAGAGCTCTTCTGCGGACGACCATGTGCAGCCAAAATTTTCTGACCACGTGGCCCGGCCACGGCCTGCCCGCGTTGACTGTGCATGTGCAAGATTGAACATCCCATTCATGAGGTGGCACTACAGACACAGCATAGAAAGTCAAAGTAGACGAAGAGGAAGATGAGAATAAACATGCGTGAATCGCTTTGCAGCAGCAGCAGCTTAAACGGAGAAGAGCACTGAAAAATGGTAATTCCTCCTTTTCCTTGAAACGATGCCACTGTTGTTGCTACAAAAAAAATGTGCGTCTCTCTCGCATTTATAGCTGGAGAACAAACTGTTCTGTTAGCACACTTGTGCTACCCATAGGGCTGGGGTGAAACTACAAATAACAGTTGTGCACATGCATCAACCGCTTGGCCTGGTAGATGAAAAAAGTGAAGTATATACAGAGCCGCATGTGCGCTGGCCTCGTTCAAAGCAGACGCGGACCAGAGAGGGAATGAAGCATGAATCCAGCTTTACTGGTATGTATGCCACCGGACAGCGACTATGCAAGATCACAGACACTTTGTGATGATTAAGAGCATTTGCTATTTTGTTTAAGTTTTTTTTAATGTTAGAACTTATATTTTTTTAATAGTATTCTATGATTTATTCTGTTTTATATATGTTTTAGAAAGTTCCTAATGAAAGGCAAATTATTTAATGTTTTACACTATTTCTCCCTCATTGTACTAAAAATGTACCGAACTGTGACTTCTGTATGGAACCAAAATTTTTGCGTATGGTTAAACCCCTAACCTTGGTCCATATCAAAATAACAATACTTATTAGAAGCAGAAATTACTCAACATACAGTAAATCCATCCATCCATCTTCTACCGCTTTTCCAGAGGTCTGGGTCGCAGAGGCAGCAGTTCAAGCAGAGAAGCCCAGACTTCCCTCTCTCCGGCCACCTGCTCCAGCTCTTCAGAGAGGATACCAAGACGTTCCCAGGCCAGCTGGGAGACATCGTCTCTCCAGTGTGTCCTGGGTCTGCCCCGGGGTCTCCTCCCAGCGGGACGTGCCCAAAACACGGTAAATCCCAATGAGCAAAACGCAACTAAAAAAAAATACTACAGAAGGAAAATTGCCTGTTACACTTCTTACAATAATCTGTTATTGCCCCATCTGCTTTTGCTGGTATATTAACACCTATATGCCATAACCGAAAACTGTGCAGACAAATATAGTTGAAAGCCCCAGGGCATTATTTTACATTCAAGCGGAGATGCCAACGTTTCCAAACACTTGAAATATGACAGTCTGAACTGTTTAGAAGTGTGCATGAAATAGAATGACAAAATGCTCCGGAAAATGTGTCTCCTGGTGTCTGATTGTACGTACACTTTCGCCGAAGAGCTATCATACGTTATAATACGCTAAAACCTTAAACATAATGGAGGGGAGTTTAACTGCCTCATCATCAGCTACATTAAAGCTCTTGAGCTAAAGGTATAATGGCTGCATCAATGCAATAGATCCCCATTGGTGGACTGAACAAGGGCCGCCTTAATTGCCTACATGTGTGAGTGGGGTGAGCTGGGTTGAGGTGGTGGTGGTGTGGGGGGGTTAAAGTGTGGTTGTCGTAGGCACATGCGAGCGTGTGTTGTCATAGTAATGTGAGCTGTGAAGGAGGCAGCCTCACCCTTCCCCTTATTTTGAGCTAAGGGTAAACGGTAATAACGACCTTCAAATGAAAAGCTCCACCGGTTACTCAAGTAAATCAGATAAATCAATTACAAAAAAAAAAAAAAGTCTAGGAGCAATTCAAGCTTACATAAAAAAAAAAAAAAACACTGTACCACGTATACATTGTACTGATGAGCTTCCATGCCACTATTAAATTAAAAAGAGGCTGTTAATCAAGTTCAGACTAAGAATTTGTCTTTGGGGCTGTTTTAACCAGCTTTGTGGCTGCTGTGAGTGTATCTGAGGTGTTTAAGTGTATTTGTGATAATCTTAATTCTCTTTGCGGTTGTTAAGAGTCTCTTCATAAATGTTTTGTGTGTCTTTGTGGTTCCTCTGGTTTCTTTGTGGATGTGTTGAGTCTCTGTAGCTGTTGAGAGTCTGTAGTTGTTTTGAGTCTCTTTGTAGTTGTTTGGAGTTTCTTTGTGGGTGTTTAAACCATCACGGTGGTTGTCTTGAGTCTCTTTGTGGTCGTTCTGAGTTTCTTCATGATTGTTTCGAATGTCTGAGGTTGTTTTGAGTCTCTTTGTGGCTGTTTTGAGCATCTTTGTGGATGGATTCAGTCACTGCGGTTGTACTGAGTCTCTGTGGTTGTTTGATTGTCTTTGTGGCAGTTTGAACTGTCTTTGTGGTTGTTTTGAGTCAGTTCATTGTGAGCATCTTTGTGGATGTTTTGAGTCTTTGTGGCTGTTTTTAATCTCTTTGTAGTTGCTTCGAATCTCTCTGTAACTAATGAGAGTCTGTGGTTGTTTTAAGTCTCTCTGTGGTTGTTTACACCGTGTTTGAGGCCATTTTGAGTGTAGCTGTGGTTGTTTTAAGCCTCTTTGTGCATGGATTTAGTCTCTGTAGTTGTTTTGCATCTCAGAGCCCTATATCAGTGATCCAGTCAACAGTCTATTGTCTAACGCACAGAGCACATTCATGTGATTGTCCAAGTCCGTTTGCTATTTCAGCAGTACAAAAACAAATTTTGTGCCAGGCGCAAAGTGCAAAGAGGCTGTCCTAATTCTCTTAATTATTCAGAGGTGTGTTTTGGACATAATGTTAAATAAACCAATCCCTGTAATAGCTCAAGTAGGTTCATTTTGTCTTCTTTTAATTATTTACCTTTTGTTCTTATTAAAAACAAAAATAGAAAGGAGATGTTTTTACCTTCTTGACATGTTCACTGCAGCCTTCGTCAGAAGTGTCGGCTGATTGCTGCCAGATGTCATTTTATCAGCTGACTCAGTGGATCTGACAGGTCTGTTGGGCTGGCCCCGCCTACGAAAGTCAGCTGAAAAAATGACATCTGGCAGCAATCAACTGATACTTCTGACGAAGGCTGCAGTGAACAGTCAAAACATGTAAAGAAGGTAAAAACATCTCCTTTCTATTTTTTTGTCTTTAATAAGAACAAAAGGTAAATAAGCCAATCCCTGTCTTCACTCTCATTCGATTTAATAAACAGGGGTGCAATATCCAAGATGCAATACTAATAAAAGGGTATTTAAATGCCAGGACAAATCCATTTTGCAATGAGGACAATACATACTCTTTCACAAGGTAAAAATGCATGTAAGTATCATCCACAGCAAGGAGCTCTCCGTGAATGACTGGAGAAATAATGAAACCGCCATAAATTACATAATGATGGACATAAAAGACAGCATTATCAGTCAGTCAGTCATCTTCTTAACTTTCTGGAACCGATCCCAGGATCTTTGTGTGAGAGGCGGGGTACACCCTGGACAGATCACCAACGAAAGAATAAATGAATGAAAGATCAGGTAAGAGATTATGACAAATTTGCACAAAATCAATTGAAATCAGACAAATTTATACAAAATAACGGACATGGAAATTTCAGCTCTGGTGTTTGAACAGGCAAACATGCATGTTCATTCCTTTTGAATGGGCTACTGAAATAGCGGATGATAATGCGCCACTGACTTCAGACCAACCTTTTCGAGATCAAAACCGCATTAACAGAGAATGCACCTTAATACCAATGCCCCGAACTTGGCGCCGAGCCTCACCCACTTTAAATGAATCCACTCCTACCAGTGCAAACTGCACATTCAGTCAGTTTCTAAGTAGGGGGTAAGGGCGCATAGTAGAAAACCAGACAGAAATCTAACAAAAACACTGACACAAAGCTCAACGTGTGCCTTAGACATTCAAAATAGGGCCTTCAGTGTTTGAATCCATTCACAAAGATACTCAACACAACCACAAATAGACTTAAAACAGATACAAACAGACTTAAAGCAGTCTGTGGTTAATTTGAATGTCTCATTAGTTGTTTTGAAGAGCTCTCTGAATGGATTTAAGCTGGTCGTGTCAACTCTCCTTGTGGGTGTTTTGAGGCTCTGTAGTTGTTCTGAGTCTCTCTGTAGCATTTGTGAATCTTTGTGGTTGTTTTGAACTTCGTTGTGAATGGGTTCAGTGTGTGGGTGGTTTTGAGTAGAAATGGGGGAAATTCATTTTATGTTTCTTTGAGAATTTATGGCTGTTTTCACTCTATATATACTGTATTTTTTTTGTCTCTATTGTTTTGAGTCAATTTGCTGTATAAGGGTTTCACAATTACTCTCTAACTAAGGGATGTAATCTCTCTGCTACTACATTTTTTTCCTAATTCACTAAATCCATATACAGTATGTAATATATTAATCTCCTTGTGCCTGGTTTAATTCACTGCATAGAAGTACAAACCAACCACAAGTTTACTGGCACATTTTTGAAGTCGGAAATGGCCAAAATCTGCATTTTCAGGAAGTAATTTCAAGATCTCGACTTTCCCATTAATCCTCAGCGGTAATACTGGCCCTGCCACGACATTGCTCCTCTCATCTGTCCATGCTTTCATCTACTTCCTCCCCCAGCAGCAGTCAAAGGACTCTGTGTTCAGCTGAGTGCTCCAGATGGGGCTGACTCGCCGCCCTGTATAAGCCACGACCAAGGCCCTGGCCCCAGTCGTCACCTTCCCATGTAATTTGGCCACTGACGTAAAATATGGGGATGACCTGATAGTAGATGTGAGAGGGGCCTTAGGAGGTCATAAACCTCAGTGACTGTCTTTAACATCACGGATGTCCTGCGCCTTCATGATTTCCTCTGAATGAAGCACTTGATAGCATTGAGTACACCACAATGTAAAAAAAAATACATATATATATCAGTATTCCCACTGGAATACTGAAAAGGGTTTTTAATACTGTCAGGCCTGGTCTTTTGGTTTTTATTCATTCCTGCCTTAGTTCAGGATTTGTCCCACCTGCTTTTAAACATGCTGTGGTTAGGCCCCTTCTTAAAAAACCTCACCTTGACCCTTCAGTTTTATCTAATTTTAGACCCATTTCTCATTTTCCCTTTTTATCTAAGATTTTAGAAAAAGCTGTTTTTATACAGTTGCAAGCTTTTTTAGAAGACAATTTTATTTTTGAGAAGTTTCAGTCTGGGTTTAGATCTCGTCACAGCACTGAGTCTGCCCTACTAAAGGTGCACAATGATATTATGATGTCTGCTGATGCCAAATGCCCTGTGGTCTTAGTGCTGCTAGATCTTACAGCAGCCTTTGACACTGTGGACCATACTATCCTTTTGTCACGCCTGAATCATCATGTTGGCATCCATGGCACTGCACTTAAGTGGTTTGAATCCTACCTATCTAAGAGAACTTTTTCTGTAATGATTAGTGACATGTCTTCTTCTAGTGCCTCTCTCTCCTGTGGGGTCCAACAGGGCTCTATTCTTGGCCCTATTCTGTTTTCATTATATATGCTGCCACTCAGGTCAATAATAGCCAGGCACAACATGTCTTTCCACTGTTATGCGGACAATTTGCAGCTTTATTTACCTTTGAACCCAGAACAAACAAACTCACAATGTGTTCTGATGGACTGCATCACTGACATTAAGTTGTGGTTAAGCCAAAATTTTCTCCACTTAAATGAAGAAAAAACAGAATGTATTGTGTTTGGGGATGCTGTAACGGCTGGCTTTGGTACCCTCTCTTTAAGGCTCAGTTCAGCTGTCAGAAATTTGGGGGTGATTTTTGACAGCCATTTAAAATTTGATAAACAGATTGACAATGTAGTCAAGATGAGCTTTTATCAATTACGTCTGTTATCCAAAGCCAAACCTTTCCTGAGCCATCATGATCTTGAGATAGCCATCCATGCTTTAATCACTTCTCAACTTGATTACTGCAATGCATTTTATGTTGGCATCTCTCAGTCTTCTCTCGGCCACCTTCAACTTGTGCAAAATGCAGCGGCCCGTCTTTTGACCAACACACCTCGGCGAGAGCACATTACGCCGATCCTCTTTTCATTTCATTGGCTTCCAGTCCATTTTAGAATTAATTTTAAACTTTTGCTTTTTGTTTTTAAAGCTCTTAATGACCTTGCTCTGGTTTATCTGTCTGAGATTTTGACTGTCCGTGACCAAGACAGGGCTTTGAGGTCATCCAATCAGCTTTTGCTGGATGTGCCCAAGTCAAGGTATAAACATTGGGGTGACTGAGCCTTTTCTGTTGTTACCCCCAGGCTCTGGAATAATCTCCCCCCTGACCTACGTGCTATCTCTGACCTGGCCCTTTTTAAATCAGAACTTAAAACATATTTGTTAAGGATGGCTTTTAATATCCAGTAGTGGTGATATTTGTCTTGGCATTTGTTTTTATTTTATTCTTATTTTTAGGTATTTATTCTTATTTCTTTGTTTTTGTTATTTGTTTCTAATGCTGTGTGTGTGTGTTTTTAATGCAGTTTAATTTTCTGTAAAGCACTTCGGTCACCTATGGGTTGTTTTAAAGGGCTATATAAATAAAATACATTACATTACATTACATTACATATATGACTACAGAAGCTGAAGAATTAAAAGTGAAATGCTGCGGACTTCCGGTTATGGCTGCCACGTAGGACGGACGTGTCTCGCTCTGCTCTGCTCCTGGAGAAAAAAAAATCGGCAAATAACTCTCTCATTTGGGACAGAACGTATCCCAGCGTTTGGGCGAGGATATGTCGGCGAAGCCTAAGGCTGGAAAACCAGGAAAAGGAAAAAGCGAGCCGCCGAAACAGTCCAAATTAACGGACTTTCAGGTCTGTGACGCAGCAAACAGGGCTCCATATATGGCGGAGGAGGCTGGCAACGCTGCGATTTCTGCGGGGAATGGCGCAGATGCGCTGATGGCTGCCATGAGTTCAATGAGAGCGGACTTTTCCTCTAGATTTGATGGGATTATGACAGCGTTGGAAGGAATAAGAAAGGAATTGGGTGACTGTGTAGAACGAACGGCGCAGATGGAGCTCCGTCTCGCTAGTGCTGAAGATGACGTCACCCGTCTTCAATTAAAGGTGCGCACTTTGGAAAAAAAAAATAAATCTCTGGAAGATAATATTTTGGATTTGGAATCTCGGTCGAGACAGAATAATTTGAGGCTGGTGGGTCTTCCAGAGGAATCAGAAGGTCGGGACGTATGTTCCTTTCTGGAAAAGTGGATTCCGGAGGTGCTGGGCAGCGAGGAGTTGCAATCAGCAGTGGTTCTGGAAAAAGCACATCGCATTGGCCCACGGAGAGATAAGGGACCGCCGAGGACCTTAATTATGAAGTTTCTTAACAACAGAGACAGGATGAAGATCTTCAACGCTGCACGAGCTAAAAAAGGAGAGATTAAACACCAGGACCAGCAGGTGCGGTTCTACCCAGATTTGGCCACAGGAATCCAGCAACTGAGGAAGCAGTTTGATCCCGTACGTAAGGAGCTGCGCAACCTTGGGATTCGTCATGGTGTAATCTATCCTGCGAGACTGTTGACCACGTATGAGGGCAGAACCCACATCTTCAAGACCCCAGAGGAGGCGCAGGAGTTCATCAAGAAGATCAAAGAAGAAGAAGAGACTGGTGGGAGCTAAGCATGAACAAAATATAAGGTAGAATAATTAAGCATTTGCACAGGCATCTGACTGACTTGAAGTAAATAGTAAGTTTACAAAATATAGATTGTATTATATATTAAAAAAAAAAACAAAACAAAAACAAAAAAAAACCAAAAACTATGATGTACAAAGTTGTTAAAAATTTTGGAGTTAAGTTGGAAAACTACAGAGGAGAGTTAATGTTACGTCATTAAAAGCAGTAGAGTTAGGGTGATTGGGAGGATGAAGAAGGAGTGGCTTAGGCTGTTCCCCGTGGGTGTGGAACGGTCGATGGCTATATCGGGAGACAGAATTTTTCTTTTGATTTTGGGGGGTTTGCCACAAGTGTGGGAAGGGGAAATTTGTTTGTGTGTAGTTTGTAGGATGAATGTTCAACCACTCATGTTTTTGCTTCTCTGTATGAGCATGTTTACACTGCAAGGTAATCCCAAACTCTCTATTGATCATGGACCAAAGTGTTAATCTTAATTTAACTTCATGGAATTGCAGAGGTCTACAAAATTTAAAAAAACTTAAACAAGTTATGAATAAAATAAAGGACATGGGTTCAAGAATTGTGTTTTTACAAGAAACTCATCTGATAGAGGAGGATGTTAAAAGAATTAGGAGTAGATGGCAGGGAAGTGTATTCACCTCTTCATTTTCATCCCGAGCCAGGGGAGTTATGACTCTCATACATAAATCAGTTCCTTTTCAAGTGAAAAATGTAATTGGAGACAAATTTGGAAGATATGTAATCATTCAAGGTTCTTTGCTATTAGAAAATATAAATCTTGTGAACTTATATGGTCCCAATATAGATGATCAGAAGTTCTTTGCTAATTTATTTCTCATCTTATCATCACTTACAGGGCAACATATAATAGCAGGGGATTTTAATTGTACATTGAATCCAGGTGTGGATAGATCAACAGGACTGGATTGTACGCACATTGGATGTAGGATGACTATTAATCATTTTATGAAAGAATTGAGATTGTTAGATATATGGAGAGAAATGAAACCACAAGTTAAAGCCTATTCTTGTTATTCCAGTACCTACAAGACATTCTCACGTATTGATTATTTTTTGATTTCCACAGAATTAAGGTCCAAGATTCAAAACTGCTTTTATGATAACATCGTGATCTCTGATCATGCACCCTGTTGTCTAATATATGTAGATAAAAAATTGACAAAGGAATCAGGTAGATGGCAATTTCAGCATAAATGGCTTCAGGATGAGGAATTTGTCAAGTATATAGAAAAACAGATAGACGAGTTCTTTGACATCAATACTACACAAACATCAGCATGTGTAAAGTGGGAGGCTTTCAAAGCTTTTATTAGGGGGCATATTATTAGTTATACAGGATCAAAATCTAAGAAGACTCGAGAGGAGAGAGCTAAATTGGAACATAAAATAAAAAATCTTCAGGAAAAAGTGTATGCAGGAAGTGACCCAAGGTTGGAGAATGAATTACTGATTTTGAGAGCTGAATACGACAAAAAATCAGCGAATAGAGCTGCCTCGAGTCTTCTAAGATTGAAACAATCTTTTTATGAACAAGGTGAAAAATCAGGAAAATTATTAGCATGGCAGATTAAACAATTGGAAATTAAAACACCAATTACCAGTATTATAAGTAACGGACAGGTAGTTATAGATCCTTTAGAAATTAATAGAGCCTTTAGAGATTACTATGAAAAATTATATGATACCAAAAATGAACCTGATTTAACAAAACTAAATGGGTTTTTGAACGAACTATCTATACCGTGTATTCCAAATGAAAACAGGGAGATATTGGAGTCTAAAATTAGTCAAGAAGAAGTTGGGCTAGCCATTGATAATATGAAATCAGGAAAAAGTGCAGGACCAGATGGTCTTCCAGTTGACCTTTATAAAAAATTTAAGAATAAATTAATAAAACCTTTTTTGGAAATGGTTTTAGAAGCATTTCAAAATAATAATTTACCATCATACATAAATAATGCCTTAATTATACTGCTGCCAAAACCAGGTAAGCCCTCTAATAAATGTGAAAATATGAGACCAATAAGCCTATTAAACGCCGACCTTAAGATAATCTGTAAAATTTTAGCAAGACGAATACAAGAAATTTTACCAAATATTATTAATCGAGATCAGAATGGCTTTATAAAGGGTAGACAAGGCTTCCATAATGTAAGAAGACTATTTAATATTATCTATTTTAATAAAGAAGCACCGGATACAGCTCTCCTATCATTGGACGCCGAAAAGGCCTTTGATAGAGTTGAATGGCCCTTTCTTTTTGAAGTCCTACAAAGGTTTGGACTTGGAAATAATTTCATAAAATGGGTTCAAATAATATACAATAATGCTACAGCAGAAATCCTAACAAATAACAATATTTCAAAACCAATAAAAATCAATAGAGGATGTCGACAAGGCTGTCCACTCTCACCTTTACTGTTTACTATGGCAATTGAACCTTTAGCGATAGCGATACGTTTACATTCACAAATATATGGAATTAAAGTTGGACCAACAGAACATAAAATCTCCCTGTACGCCGATGATATAATTTTGTTTATGTCGAATCTAAAAAAATCAATTCCAACCTTGTTGAATTTAATAAAGAATTTTGGGGAAATATCAGGATATAAAATAAATAAAACTAAATCTTCAATATTAATGCTAAATGAGACCCAGAGAAATTACCCAGCCCCTGAGGTAAATCAATTCAATGTTGTAAATCAGTTTAAATATTTAGGAATCCAAATTATGCCTAAGCTAGAATCAGTCGCCAGTGTCAACTATGAAGCCTTAATGTCAGATATCAGTGAGTTAACTCAGAGATGGATGTCACTACCAATGTCGATGATCGGGAGAATCAATATACTTAAAAGTAATATTTTACCTAAAATACTTTATTTATTTCAATACATTCCCTTATCACCACCTTTAGATCTATTCTCAAGAATAAAAAAAAAGTTAGTGGAATTTATATGGAACAACAGGAGGGCTAGATTACGTCTGTCTTTATTATATTTACCATTTGATCGTGGAGGTCTGAAATGTCCAAATTTTATGTTGTATTATTGGTCGGCACAACTGAGGTCTATGACATATTATTTTTCATCAAATGATCTCCCTCACTGGACTGAAATGGAATCATACAATTTACCTTTACCTCTTCCCATATTCATATACTCAGATTCGGCAAAAAAATTACAAAAACAAGTTAAAAATCCATTTGTAAAGCATATGATCAAAATATGGTGTGAAGCTAAAAACTATTTAAAAGAACCACAGTTATTGTCACAATTTAGTCCAATATGGGGTAATCAATATTTTAAACCAGGGAGAGCGGACGCTGTATTTAAAGTATGGAATTTAAAAGGGATACAAAAGATTCAGGATTTATATTTGCCATGTGCAGACAACATAATGTCTTTTGAAGAGCTGAGGATCAAATTTAATCTCAATAGAACACATTTTTTTAAATATCTTCAACTTAGAAACTTTATTCGATCAAATCAAAATAAAGCTCTCACTCGACCTATTTATTCATCCTTGGAAAAAATGATGATGAAAGATAGTAAAAGAAAGGGTATTATTTCAGAGTTTTATAACTCATTGACACTATCTTCAAGTGAAAATTCACTGAAAAGATTAAACTACTGGAAAGAAGATCTGCAAATTGAAATTTCAGAGGAACAATGGGAATTGGCTTGTACAGAAGCTCAAACCAAATCAATAAATGCACGCCTTAAATTGATACATTTCAAATGGTTAATGCGGATGTATGTTACACCGGAGGAGTTAAATAGATATAACAAAAATATACCAGATACATGCACAAAATGCATGGAAAGTAAAGGAACCCTATTTCATTGTTTATGGGAATGTAGATTAATAAGAATGTTTTGGGAAGAGGTGAGGGTAACAATTGAAAAAATAATCTCAAAACAAATCATATTGAATCCTAAACTGGTTTTGTTGGGTCTGTACCCAGAAAAGCATAATTTCAATAAAAGTGAAAGAACATTCATAGACCTCAGTTTGCTTAATGCCAAAAAATGTATTGCACTATTATGGAAAAAGACTCATAGACCAGATGTGACTCAGTGGTTAAGACAGATGTTAACAAACCTTCCATTAGAAAGAATAACATATATACTGAAATCAAAGGAAATTGTGTTTGAGAATATATGGAGACCTTTTATTGATTATGTAAAAAATTTAAACATAACTCTTGAAGAAGAAGGTGAATGATGTGTGTGGACCTTGTAAATTCCAAACTGGTGAACATAATATGTATACTTATGTATTGGATTGTCTAGACTAAACAGAGGAGCATTGTTGAAGACTTGATTTTGTTGGTGGTTGTTGGTGTTTTTAGTGCATTTTTTTTTTTTTTTTTGTAGTACTTTAGTGTTAGTGTTTGATTGTTTGTATCGTGTTTGTTAAAAAAAAAAAAAAAAGGTTCAATAAAGATATTGTGGAAAAAAAAAAAGTGAAATGCTGCTTGGATGGGGAATCTGAACTGCAGTCCTCCTCGAATGGTTCTACAGTTCACTTTATGACCACAAGGGGTCACTAAAACTCAAATTTACAAAAGTGCCACACAGTCGCTTTTGAGAGCAAGTGCAGCAGTAGTTAGCTTTGTCATCACATAGGGCTGTTCGATATGGCGATATACAGTGGGGCAAAAAGGTATTTAGTCAGCCACTAATTGTGCAAGTTCTCCCACTTAAAAGATGAGAGAGGTCTCCAGTTTTCATCATAGGTATACCTCAACTATGAGAGACAAAATGAGAAAAAAAAATCCAGAAAATCACATTGAAGGATTTTTAATGAATTAATTGGTAAATTCCTCGGTAAAATAAGTATTTGGTCAATAACAAAAGTTCATCTCAATACTTTGTTATATACCCTTTGTTGGCAATGACAGAGGTCAAACGTTTTCTCTAAGTCTTCACAAGGTTTTCACACACTGTTGCTGGTATTTTGGCCCATTCCACCATGCAGATCTCCTCTAGAGCAGTGATGTTTTGGGGCTGTCGCTGGGCAACACGGACTTTCAACTCCCTCCAAAGATTTTCTATGGGGTTGAGATCTGGAGACTGGCTAGGCCACTCCAGGACCTTGAAATGCTTCTTACGAAGCCACTCCTTCGTTGCCCGGGCGGTGTGTTTGGGATAATTGTCATGCTGAAAGACCAGCCACGTTTCATCTTCCATGCCCTTGCTGATGGAAGGAGGTTTTCACTCAAAATCTCACGATACATGGCCCCATTCATTCTTTCCTTTACACGGATCAGTCGTCATGGTCCCTTTGCAGAAAAACAGCCCCAAAGCATGATGTTTCCACCCCCATGCTTCACAGTAGGTATGGTGTTCTTTGGATGCAACTCAGCATTCTTTCTCCTCCAAACACGACAAGTTGAGTTTTTACCAAATAGTTCTATTTTGGTTTCATCTGACCATATGACATTCTCCCAATCCTCTTCTGGATCATCCAAATGCTCTCTAGCAAACTTCAGACAGGCCTGGACATGGCTTAAGCAGGGGGACACGTCTGGCACTGCAGGATTTGAGTCCCTGGCGGCGTAGTGTGTTACTGATGGTAGCCTTTGTTACTTTGGTCCCAGCTCTCTGCAGGTCATTCACTAGGTCCCCCCGTGTGGTTCTGGGATTTTTGCTCACCGTTCTCGTGATCATTTTGACCCCACGAGGTGAGATCTTGCGTGGAGTCCCAGATCGAGGGAGATTATCAGTGGTCTTGTATGTCTTCCATTTTCTAATAACTGCTCCCACAGTTGATTTCTTCACACCAAGCTGCTTACCTATTGCAGATTCAGTCTTCCCAGCCTGGTGCAGGTCTACAATTTTGTTTCTGGTGTCGTTTGACAGCTCTTTGGTCTTGGCCATAGTGGAGTTTGGAGTCTGACTGTTTGATGTTGTGGACAGGTGTCTTTTATATTGATAACGAGTTCAAACAGGTGCCATTAATGCAGGTAACGAGTGGAGGACAGAGGAGCCTCTTAAAGAAGAAATTACAGGTCTGTGAGAGCCAGAAATCTTGCTTGTTTGTAGGTGACCAAATACTTATTTTACCGAGGAATTTACCAATTAATTCATTAAAAATCCTTCAATGTGATTTTCTGGATTTTTTTTTCTCCCCATTTTGTCTCTCATAGTTGAGGTATACCTATGATGAAAATTGGAGACCTCTCTCATCTTTTAAGTGGGAGAACTTGCACAATTGGTGGCTGACTAAATACTTTTTTGCCCCACTGTATATCAGATAATGAGATAAAAATGTCTATCGTTTCATGTAAAACAATCGTTTATATCGGGGTTTAAAATAAACATCCTCCTTTTCTTCAGCAAAGTTCTTCACACACTACTTGTCAGCAGCCCGCCTCACCCCAGCAGTGCGCCCAGTGGAACAGCTGTAGATGGATCGCTAGGTTTCATTCCAGTTGTTAGCACAGCCTCTAACTCCAAACTAATGGTTTGGTCAAATAACTCTACTTCCGTTTGCCAAGGATCTGGGACTATTTTCCACCATGCTGCATCAGAGAGGATAGTCTACTAACTCCGTTTCGGTTGTCTCTCCCTCGATTTAATTGGAGATAAGCAATGCTAACACCATCTTACTCTTATCATTGTAAAACAGAAAATGCTAAATGACAATGACAATTTTGCTTACAGGAAGTATTACTAGCAGACCATCGTTTCTTTGCTTTAAATTACTGCTGAATTTCTTAGTTTTGTCTGAAAAAATTATATTAAAGCTGCAAAAGTACATGATTGTGGCACATACATTCAAAAATTATACCAGCAAACCTTGGCAACTTATGCGTATTGCATCCAAAATATAACAACATAACCCAGAATGGTGTGTGATATACAGTATATACTATAGTAGACTGATAATATAAAATAACATAATCAACTGTGGATTAATGAAAAAGCTGATGCATTATGATGACAACAATTTATATAAAAAAGACCCATACAATGCTCCTCCAGGGCAAAGAAGGAGAAGAGGACCCAATCGCCAGACAAATCTGGTAAACCATAATTTACTGTAACACAGAAAACAGAAAATAAATGCTGCACATGGGCAGAAATAAAATGCAATAATAAACCAGACAACGTGGAGTGACAACAGCAATAATTCCAAACGACGTGGTGATCATGAAGGTGAGGTTAACATAAGGATGCAGCAAAGAACACAGACTGAAAATGCACATGTATAGATAGGGGAGCAATTAAGACAAAACAGAACAGGTAAGCACCATCAAGGCCATCAGGCGGCACAGGACGGGCAGAGCTGTATGAACACAGAGAGGATATGCACCAAACATGATAAATGAGAAAAAAGAGCATAAAGCATGGACAGAGGCTGCAGCCCTGTCCAGACCACTACAGAAAACCCCTGATTGTGCTGATTTTTCATTGCAAAGCTAGCAATACTAACAGCCCTGGAACCCATGTCACGCCAGGTGAAAAATAACAAAATGGGCCAGAATGATGTGATATTTAATCAGCTGTGGATTAGTGAATAACTGGCACCACAGAAGTCTAGTGTAGCGACTAAAATTTACAGAGAAGAGCTCTTAAAAAAAAAAAAAAAAAAAAAAAAAAAATCACAGTTGGGCTGTTAGTTAGCCTGCTATGTAATCTAGCTGCACTCTAGCTATATGAGCCTGGATGCTAATTGTGAAACTTTCACTTTCCTCTGAGGAGAGGGCATACCAGATTATCCAGGAGGCAGGTCTGAATCAGGTGTGTTAAGTGACGACCTCACAGAAGAGAATAGCCAATCTAAAAGAGGCATTTCGGACAGATGTGTAATTTACGTTCCACCACTGCACCAGCACAGGTGACATATAACATTAGGAATGGGAAGGAACCGGTTCTAAATTTTTCAAGCCCCCGGAATCATACGTCACTGATGTTATCAGTTCCTCTTATCGATGCTGTGGGTTTAAACACTTCCATGTTTTTTTCTTAAAACAGCATGTGTCATGACGTCACATGCTGCTGTTACCAAGCAATGCCATGATGCCATCGCTGCCGTGAGATAATGGCAGAAGCATATGGTAAACATGAGCAGAAACATCTCTTGACGCGGCAGCATGGGATAAAATGAAAGACTGCAATGTGTTCAACAGTCTACGAAGTGCACCCACACCTGATTCCCAAAGAGCAGTACCTCCGTTAGTGATGGTAATATTAGCTTACTATTTTTAGTAGTATATTAGCGCGATGCTAGTAGACTTGCAGGCTGTTTAATCCGTTTTTAACTCCCAAAACCCCAACTAAAAATGTCTGATATTTAAATATGATTTCATTCTTTTTAGACAGTAACAGCAACAGGTAGCTCTGAGGTTTTACCAACCTGCTTGTCCTCTGTGTTATATATTAAAATAACGCATTATTGTGTAATGAGGGTGGTGGCTCTACCTTTCCGGTTCCGCTGCCACCCTGAGTATAAAAGGCTGATGCAGAAGAGGCACAGTCTCTTTTGACCTTCGCCTCTGCCTGTACAGGAGTGCCTTGTGTCTGTGAGTCACATAATAAAGTTGAGTTCTATTGCATCTCCGGCCTCGTTATTGGAATACAGATTATGGACATAACATTTGGTGACGAGGATAAAAGTATGGATAAAGGTATTTCGGGCATTCGGCCATTTCTGGAGCTTCCTGGCGAGCCACTGGTGCTGTGAGAGAGGTGGTTTGCTGCATTCGAGAATTATCTGGTGGCATTGAACCTCAGTGAGTTGGAGAAATTGCGTGCACGGGCAATATTGGCCCATAATCTTGGCATGGAGGGACAGCACATTCTTAGCACATTGGGAGTGAGCGACAGTTTTGAGGATGTGGTTGGGCTAATGGCGCGCTACTTCCACGCCCCTGAGAATGTCATAGTCCGGAGGATCCAGTTCCGACAGCGCCGCCAGCGGGCTGGAGAGTCAGTGCAGCGGTATGTTGCTGACCTGCGCCAACTGGCTGGGTGTTACCAGTCTGGGACTTTACAGGAAGAAATGGTCTGCGATCAGTTGGCGGCGCACACGTTGTGTGCAGCAGCATGGTCAAGACTCCTTAACCATTCTGGTGAACTGACATTGGCCAAAGCAGTGGAGATACGTAGCCCAGCAGTTTGAAGCAGCGGGTAAACTGTCACGGGACCTTGGTGAGAGAACAGTGTTGGGGCAACCCGACTCATAATCAGCGGCGCAGGCTGTAGACCCGGATAGCGATGATAGCGTGGAAGACAGAGAAGAATATGCTACCGCTATAAAAATTAGGTCCGCCCCGGGATCGCCATAGTGTTTTGGCTGCGGGTCTCCCAAGCAACGGTACAAGGCAAGAGAGTGTCCGGCAAAAGGCAAACGCTGTGGCAAGTGTGGAGTCCAAAATCATTTCACCAGGGTCTGTAAAAAGTCTGAACAAGGGGAACGACGATGTAAAGTGGATTCCCCAGCCACGACTCCTACAGTTATTCACACCGTGTCCCTGTGCAAAGAAGGCCGTACATATTTAACAGTTACAATGGACGGCGAGGACATGCCGTTGTTGGTGGACACGGGCGCAGTGAGGTCCGTGTTGAACTGGTCTACAGTGAGGAGTTTCTTCCCCTACCATCATGTGAGAGGTCTGTCGATGCCATTTTGTGGGTATAGCGGTAATAGGCTGTCCATCGTGGGTTCGCTGGAGCTGACGGCGAGGTACAAGACAGCGGTGGTGTCCAGCATACAGTTCGTGGTGACCGCGAGTGGGCTGAATGTGATGGCCTGCGATCTGTTTTATGGACTGGGCTTCTCAATTACCAGCACCAGCGGAGAGGAATGGTTGGGCTGTGGTTTGTGGGACTGGCCAGTTCCGCGAGTGGTCAACAATGCGGTTTGGATACATGGCCTAGTATTCTGGGAGATGGACAGGACAATTACTACCCAGGGCCATCAGGGCAGGGTTCTGGTGCCAGGGCCCACGTTACCCTAGGTGAGGGAACTGGGTGGCATGGTGGAACGCCCATAAGGGTGGGTGAGGCTGTGAAGACGACCCCCTCTGCTTCCGGGGTTCGGCCTGGAGATACCGAGAAGCACGGGACTGCAACGGCTACACCAGCGTTCAAAATGAAAGACAGAGGGGCAGGATTGGCTTGCACGGGAAACAGACATGCCACACAGGAACACTGCAGGCCGAGTCGGACTTTGCGGCGGATCGTCGATGTGGCACGACCCGGTATGGAGGCCCGGTTGAGACACTGTGGACATGGGAAGTTGAGTTGAGTTCCTTTGGGAGTGGGTGACGTGGTTCGACCCAGAGAGGAGGCTCGGCTGAGAGGTGTCCATGGAAAGAGGAAGCAACGGGAGGACCAGGGGCGGCTGAAGGTGGTGGCTGTTCGGGAGGACGGATAACTTCGGCTGTCAGATGACTCATGGAGACACCCCAATGAACTGTGGTGCGTTATCAAGGAGAAGGAGGTGTCAGGGCCCTGATGTGGCTCATCTTCAGGGACAAAGAGATGAAGGAGCTCTGGGCGGGACCTGCCAGACGAGTCCCCCGGGGGGTGGCTTCTCCATCGAGGCTGTACGGTAGCAAGGGGCAATGGGTTGGGATAAGTGTGAATTGCCCAGACTACGTACAGTGGGGAAAAAAGTATTTAGTCAGCCACCAATTGTGCAAGTTCTCCCACTTAAAAGATGAGAGAGGTCTCCAATTTTCATCATAGGTATACCTCAACTATGAGAGACAAAATGAGAAGAAAAAAAAATCCAGAAAATCACACTGAAGGATTTTTAATGAATTAATTGGTAAATTCCTCGGTAAAATAAGTATTTGGTCACCTACAAACAAGCAAGATTTCTGGCTCTCACAGACCTGTAACAACTTCTTTAAGAGGCTCCTCTGTCCTCCACTCGTTACCTGTATTAATGGCACCTGTTTGAACTCGTCATCAGTATAAAAGACACCTGTCCACAACATCAAACAGTCAGACTCCAAACTCTGCGATGGCCAAGACCAAAGAGCTGTCAAAGGACACCAGAAACAAAATTGTAGACCTGCACCAGGCTGGGAAGACTGAATCTGCAATAGGTAAGCAGCTTGGTGTGAAGAAATCAACTGTGGGAGCAATTATTAGAAAATGGAAGACATACAAGACCACTGATAATCTCCCTCGATCTGGAGCTCCACGCAAGATCTCACCCCGTGGGGTCAAAATGATCACGAGAACGGTGAGCAAAAATCCCAGAACCACACGGGGGGACCTAGTGAATGACCTGCAGAGAGCTGGGACTAAAGTAACAAAGGCTACCATCAGTAACACACTACGCCGCCAGGGACTCAAATCCTGCAGTGCCAGACGTGTCCCCCTGCTTAAGCCAGTACATGCCCAGGCCCGTCTGAAGTTTGCTAGAGAGCATTTGGATGATCCAGAAGAGGATTAGGAGAATGTCATATGGTCAGATGAAACCAAAATAGAACTTTATTGTAAAAACTCAACTTGTCGTGTTTGGAAGAGAAAGAACACCATACCTACTGTGAAGCATGGGGGTGGAAACATCATGCTTTGGGGCTGTTTTTCTGCAAAGGGAACAGGACGACTGATCCGTGTAAAGGAAAGAATGAATGGGGCCATGTATCGTGAGATTTTGAGTGAAAACCTCCTTCCATCAGCAAGGGCATTGAAGATGAAACGTGGCTGGGTCTTTCAACATGACAATGATCCCAAACACACCACCTGGGCAACGAAGGAGTGGCTTCGTAAGAAGCATTTCAAGGTCCTGGAGTGGCCTAGCCAGTCTCCAGATCTCAACCCCATAGAAAATCTTTGGAGGGAGTTGAAAGTCCGTGTTGCCCAGCGACAGCCCCAAAACATCACTGCTCTAGAGGAGATCTGCATGGAGGAATGGGCCAAAATACCAGCAACAGTGTGTGAAAACCTTGTGAAGACTTAGAGAAAACGTTTGACCTCTGTCATTGCCAACAAAGGGTATATATCAAAGTATTGAGATGAACTTTTGTTATTGACCAAATACTTATTTTACCGAGGAATTTACCAATTAATTCATTAAAAATCTTTCAATGTGATTTTCTGGATTTTTTTTCTCATTTTGTCTCTCATAGTTGAGATATACCTATGATGAAAATTGGAGACCTCTCTCATCTTTTAAGTGGGAGAACTTGCACAATTGGTGGCTGACTAAATACTTCTTTGCCCCACAGTAGTTAATATGTTTCTCATAATAGACTGCTATAACAGGTGTCCATGTGAAAAAAAAAAAATACCCACGTAATGTGTGTGTCACCATGTTTAAGGGTGTGGATTACTGTGGGGTTTGCCCAGGTTGGGGTGGTATCTTTGGGAATATTATGGCGGTATATGAATGCGCATGTTAACTGGTTGGTTGGTTGGTTGTTACATTGAATTCTCACCTTTATGTACGTATATAAGTTTATGGGATTATTTTGTGTTATAATAGGAACACAGCAATTTTTTTATTTCATGGACTTTTATCATCAGACGGCAGAATAAGCCATCTGGCCGTGTGGAGGTGGGACGGTAGTCCACCTGTCCCCCTCTAGTTTTAGTTGTTTGTGTGTATGGATAGGCCAACTTTATTTGTTTGTCATTAGAGCGTGACTTGGGTATTAAATTTGGGAGGGCCTAATTTGTGTGCATGTGTTTTGGACTTTTCTAAAGGGGGGGGGCAATATATACTAAAACAACGTACAGTGGGGTAAAAAAGTATTTAGTCAGCCACCAATTGTGCACGTTCTTCCACTTAAAAGATAAGCGAGGTCTCCAATTTTCATCATAGGTATACCTTAACTATGAGAGACAAAATGAGAAAAAAAAAAAAAAATCCAGAAAATCACATTGTCTGATTTTTAAAGAATTTATTTGCAAATTATGGTGAAAAATAAGTATTTGGTCAATAACAAAAGTTCATCTCAATGCTTTGTTATATACCCTTTGTTGGCAATGACAGAGGTCAAACGTTTTCTCTAAGTCTTCACAAGGTTTTCACACACTGTTGCTGGTATTTTGGCCCATTCCTCCATGCAGATCTCCTCTAGAGCAGTGATGTTTTGGGGCTGTCGCTGGGCAACACGGACTTTCAACTCCCTCCGAAGATTTTCTATGGGGTTGAGATCTGGAGACTGGCTAGGCCACTCCAGGACCTTGAAATGCTTCTTACGAAGCCACTCCTTCATTGCCCGGGCGGTATGTTTGGGATCACTGTCATGCTGAAAGACCCAGCCACGTTTCATCTTCAACGTCCTTGCTGATGGAAGGAGGTTTTCACTCAAAATCTCACGATACATGGCCCCATTCATTCTTTCCTTTACACGGATCAGTCGTCCTGGTCCCTTTGCAGAAAAACAGCCCCAAAGCATGATGTTTCCACCCCCATGCTTCACAGTAGGTATGGTGTTCTTTCTCCTCCAAACACGACAAGTAGAGTTTTTACCAAAAAGTTCTATTTTGGTTTCATCTGACCATATGACATTCTCCCAATCCTCTTCTGGATCATCCAAATGCTCTCTAGCAAACTTCAGACGGGCCTGGACATGTACTGGCTTCAGCAGGGGGACACGTCTGGCACTGCAGGATTTGAGTCCCTGGCGGCGTAGTGTGCTACTGATGGTAGCCTTTGTTACTTTGATCCCAGCTCTCTGCAGGTCATTCACTAGATCCCCCTGTGTGGTTCTGGGATTTTTGCTCACCGTTCTCATGATCATTTTGACCCCACGAGGTGAGATCTTGCGTGGAGCCCCAGATCGAGGGAGATTATCAGTGGTCTTGTATGTCTTCCATTTTCTAATAATTGCTCCCACAGTTGATTTTTTCACACCAAGCTGCTTACCTATTGCAGATTCAGTCTTCCCAGCCTGGTGCAGGTCTACAATTTTGTTTCTGGTGTCCTTTGACAGCTCTTTGGTCTTGGCCATAGTGGAGTTTGGAGTCTGACTGTTTGAAGTTGTTGCAGTTGCTTCCAGTTACTTAAGTATTCATTTGTATTTCTTTTATTTATATTGTCTTTCATCATTTAAGCATAACAAATGTTACAAAGCATAAATGTCTATTTTTATCTAAGATAAGATAAGATAAGCCTTTATTAGTCCCACAATGGGGAAATTCCAGGATTGCAACAGCACAGGGATAGCAACACTCAGAGCAACACTCAGAAGGCAAGAAAAAAAGCAAGCAAGCAAGAGCAGCTAATATACATATGTACATATTACTATAAAATATATATATACAGACACACAGTGCAGAGCATTGTAGCTGGATGGAATAAATATATGAATATATAAACACACAGTGCGGAGCACTGTAGCTAGATGGAATAAATATGTAGATATATAAACACCCACAGTACGGAGCATTGCAGCTAGGTGTAATAAATATGTAAATATATAAACACACACAGTGCGGAGCAATGTAGCAAGATGGAATAATATGTAGATATATAAACACACAGTGCGGAGCATTGTAGCTAGATGGAATAAATATGTAAATATATAAACACACACAGTGCAGAGCATTGTTGCTAGATGGGATGAAACAGCATAACCGTCTACTTAGTTATCCTACATGGTATGATTATGTGCCCATACATATTCTCACCCTCCATAGCGACCGGTATTTTCCTAGTTGTACGCCGGAGGGGACCATTGTGTAAGTCTATTGCATCTTTTGCATTCAAAAAAACTATTAGTTTGTTACGTCTTTTTGCTATCTCTGCGAGCAGCCCTGCTTAGGTTGTACAGTCTGACAGCCGTTGGTAGGAAGGACCTGCGAAACCTCTCGGTTGTGCACCTGGGATGATGTAGTCTGCTGCTAAATGAGCTCCTCAGTGCATTCAGTATGTCCTGCATAGGGTGGAACTCGGACTCCAGCAGAGATTCAATTCAATTCAATTCAACTTTATTTATATAGCGCCATTTCACAACAACAGTCATCTCATAGCACTATCAACTGTAGGGGGGACCCCCACAGTTGCAGAAAGACCCCAGCAATCAGGCGATCCCCTGTGAGCAAGCACTTGGCAACGGTGGAGAGGAAAAACTCCCTTTTAACAGGACGAAACCTCCAGCAGAACCAGGCTCAGGGAGGGGCAGTCATCTGCTGCGACTGGCTGGGGGTGAGGGGATAGAGAAGAAGAAAAGAACAGACATGTAGAGAGCAAACAGCACGATGGGGACTCAATCTATGGGAGAGAACAAACAAATGTTAATGACCAGCAAAAAAAAAAAATATTTCATAGAGAGTGAGGAAAGGAGTGAGGCCCAGTGCATTACTGGAGGTCCCCCGGCTGACTAAACCTATTAGCAGCATAACTAAGGGAGGGTTCAGAAACACATGATCCCTCCCTAATTGTAGGCTATATCAAAAAGGTAGGTTTTAGCCCTATTCTTAAAAACAGAGATCGAGTCTGACTCCCGAATCCAGATTGGCAGCTGATTCCACAGGAGAGGAGCTTGATAACTGAAGGCTCTGCCTCCCATTGTACTTTTGGAGATTCTAGGTATTACAAGTAATCCTGCATTTTGGGAGCGTAGTGCTCTGTTAGGATGATACGGTAGTATCAGATCTTTTAAATAAAAAGGAGCCTGATTGTTTAGAGCTTTGTAAGTAAGAAGAAGGATTTTAAACTTAATTCTAAACTCTATGGGAAGCCAATGAAGGGAGGCCAGAACCGGAGAGATATGATCTCTCTTTCTAGTACCTGTTAAAACTCTTGCTGCAGCATTTTGGATCAGCTGAAGACTTTTTAAAGATGTTTTAGGACAGCCTGATAATAAAGAATTACAATAATCTAATCTCGAGCTAACAAAAGCGTGGATCAGCTTCTCAGCATCACTCTGAGACAAGATGCTCCTAATCTTGGCAATATTACGCAAATGATAGAAGGCAGTCTTAGAAACAAATTTAATATGTGAATTGAAGGACAAATCCTGATCAAAAATAACTCCAAGGTTCCTCACAGAGCTATTAAGAGAAAGAGTAACTGCATCCAAACTGAAAGTTTGATTTGGAAAGGAATTTCTAAGGTTTTTTGGACCAACAAGAATGACTTCAGTCTTATCTGAATTTAATAGCAGGAAATTACAAGTCATCCAAGCTTTGATTTCCTTAAGACAGGCTTCTAACTTGGCTAATTGATTACTATCATCTGGCTTCATTGACAGGTATAATTGTGTGTCATCTGCATAACAATGAAAATGTATACAGTGCTTTCTAATAATGTTGCCTAACGGAAGCATATATAAACTAAAAAGAGTAGGGCCTAGCACAGATCCCTGTGGAACTCCATGACTAAGCTTTGAGCTGCAAGAAAACTCACCATTTACATGAACAAACTGGAACCTATCAGATAAATAAGATCTAAACCACTGCAACGAAGTTCCATTAAGTCCAACATAGTGTTCTAATCTATCAAGTAGAATATTATGATCAATAGTATCAAAAGCTGCACTAAGATCTAAAAGAACAAGTACAGAAACTAGTCCATTATCAGATGCAATGAGGAGGTCGTTAGTAACCTTCGCTAAGGCTGTTTCAGTACTATGATGGATTCTAAACCCAGATTGAAACTCTTCAAGTAAACCATTTCCCTGCAGGTGGTCAAATAATTGCGTAGCAACAACTCTTTCTAAGATTTTTGAAATGAAAGGGAGATTAGAGATTGGTCTATAGTTAGCTAACGCTCCTGGATCTAGCGTTGGCTTTTTGAGTAAGGGTTTAATTACAGCCGTTTTAAAAGCCTGCGGTACATGGCCTAAAGTTAATGAAGAATTGATTATATGAAGAATAAAGCTACCAATAAGTGGGAAGACTTCTTTAAATAACCTGGTAGGAATAGGGTCTAAAAGACAAGTTGAAGGTTTGGATGAGGAAACTATTTTGTCTAACTCACAAAGGTCGATTGGAGTAAACTCATCAAGACAGACGTCAATAGAAGGAGTTGTAGTAGTTACAGTATTTAAGTTAACTGTGGGAAGAATCTGATTGATTTTATCTCTGATGGATGAAATTTTATTATTGAAAAAGTTCATAAAGTCCTGACTAGTAAGCTCTAAGGGGCTGCTAGGATTGAGAGAGTCCTGACTCTTTGTCAACCTGGCTACAGTACTGAAAAGAAACCTGGGATTATTCTTGTTCTCTTCTATTAATGCAGAGTAATAACTCGTTCTAGCTTTTCTAAGAGATTTTTTATAAATTAAAAGATGATTTCTCCAAGCTAAATAGATTTCATCTAAATTAGTAGAGCGCCATTTTCTTTCTAATTGACGAGTCTTCTGTTTTAAGCTACGAGTTTCTGTGTTGAACCAAGGAGTTAAAGAGATGACAGTTTAGCCACTGTCCTTCTCTCTCCCATCTCCTCCACCGGATCAAGGCGCTGCCCCAGGACAGATCTAGCTTTCTTGATCAGTTTGTTCAGTCTCTTCCTATCGGCTGCAGTAATGCCACTGCCCCAGCAGACCACTCCAAAAGTGATGGCTGATGCCACCACCGTGTCATAGAATGTCTTCAGCATGTTTACATATCTACATATCTACATGTTTACAGTCTTTTATATTTGATTTTATTATATCTTTTTAAGAGAAGAATCATTGTTTAAAATCAGAAAAATAACAAAACTCCTGCATTGATGCTGAAATCCTGTGAAGGCCTGCTTTTTTCCCCACACGGAAAACTGATCAAGAATTGATAAGGGAATCGATAAAGAATTGGATTGATAAGCAAAATCAACAATACCATTGGTATTGATAAAATCCTATCAATTCCCATCCCTACATAACATGAGGTGCAGAGGTCAGGACTCCCTCACACATGATCCTCTCAGCAAGGTCCGCTGACCCGCAGCCTGAGCAGGTGTAAGGTGTCACCCCGATGTCAGAGGGTCAGAGGGTGAGGGGTGTTTTTCAGGAGCAAACCCAAGGCTGGTATAATTAACCCCTTAAAATTCCAGTGTTCTGCCACTGGCATGTTTCACATTTTCTCCTGCCACTCAGTGAAGAACAAATTTTATTTTCTTTACCTATGCTGAATTTACAGAAAATGACTGGAACACTGAGGGGTTAAAAGAAAAGTTTCAAATCGACAGGAAAAAAAAATGTTGTATATTTACAGGAAAAAAGCTGATAATTTTTGAGAAAAATGTTGCAAATCTATAAGAAAAAGTTGAAAACTTTTGAGAAAAATGTTGCGAATTTATAGGGAAAAAATTGCAAATTCGAGAGAAAAAAAGTTGAAAACTAACAGGAAAAAAGTTGCTAATTTTTGAGAAAAAGGTTGGAAATTTATAGGAAAAAGTTGCAAATATTGGAGAAAAAAGTGTTTAAAAAAATTACTAGAAAAAAGTTGCAAATTTTTGAGAAAAAAGTTTTCCAAAAATATGGACAAACTGGGCTCATTTCACTTAAAAATATGAAACCAATCCCTATGTCCATAACCACAAATTAAAGAGAAAAAGATGCAAATTAGCAAGAAAATGAGCTACAAATGAGCAAAAATATATATATTTTAAGATCTTTATAAGGCAGATTTAAGGATTAATTTTAAATGTTAATTTTGGATAAACAAGTTCAAAATTCTTTAAGGATCCACAGACACCTTTTTACAAGCGAGATGAAAGTCTAAAAGTTTGATTGGACTTTACTCCTTAGAAGTCTGTCCACCCTCTCTTCCCTTAGGGATCCTGTCACCTGAGAACCGAGCAGCTTCTTTAGAACCCAGTCAGAGCCGGAGAAGGTGGGAATCTTAAATTACGCACACACGAGGTGCCTGAGGACAGAGGAAAGATAGATTGTCAGCCGGAGCGTGCCATCACTGCAGCTCCAGCTGCTGCCTCAGCCTCGAAAACAGCGTCATGGACCTAAGAGGATGCAGTTAAGGTCTGGAAGCCCTGACACGACAGCTGCCAGAGATGCATTATGCTAAAATGTCAGGCAGAGACGAGCAGTCAGGGGAGGCTGGGGAGGCACAGCCCACCCGTGGTGATGAATAATAAGCTTATTAACACAGGAGGGTAGTAACTGGTTACCTTTACTCACATATATGGACTAGAGTTGTTTCTGACTATAAGCCCCCCCCCCCCAACAACAGGGGGCAGCCAAGCTACAAGTTCATCTTCAACATGTTTTGGTGGAGAATTAAATGCATCTTCACTTTTTTCCTCTTAAATTTTCCTCTTTTTTCTCATAAAATGTCGATTTTTTTCCTCATAAATTTGCAATATTCATATGGATGCTGCCTACATTTTTATTCTACGTAATAACTGATTTTTTTCCTGTTCATCTACACCAGGAGTGTCCAGTCATGCACCATGGAGGGCCAAGACCCTGCAGGTTTTCTCTTCTACCCAGTCTCTTCAGCAGGTGTTTTCACTTATCAGCAATCAGTGGGAAGAAATTCAGTGGACTCTGCTGTTGAAGACACTGGTTGGAGGTAAAGCCTGCAGGGTCTTGGCCCGCCATGGCACATGATTGGACACCCCTGATCTACGCCATAACCAAAGTTTTTTCCTATATTTATATTTTTTTTTCTACTTTAAAGGGTTTGAACTCTTCCCCAATTACAACAAAAAAAGGGACCCAAACAAAATCTTGCATAGGGCTCAGAAAAAGCTAGAAACAGCCCTGTTGAGTACCACAATATCCTTCTAACTTGGAGGTGCTGTGTGCTGGCAGGCAAGGCAGGCAAATGCTTGGGGCCCCCTGAGGGCTGACCAACTTTGAGTCATACAATGTGTGATCTACAGCAGTGGCAATGTGGAGAGCTTGCAATGACAGTGGTAGGCTGACGCAGAACTCCGTAAAGGGGCCCCACCCCCACCTCGCACTCTGGCAATTATTGGTGTGCGTCTTGTGTAAACAAACAAGTGAGAGCGGTTCTTATCAAAATGATGCAAAGTTATCTGTCTGGCAGTGACAAAAGAAAGAAGAAAAAAGAAGAAGAGGAGAAAAGAACGCAAGGCAGTGGTAAGTAGTGCAAATACTACAGTAGTTAATTCAGCTCAGAGCAGCTTAATGTGTCCCACCTTATTGTTAAAGACACACTCCGGCAGCTCTAAAACCACCTCAAAAACAAATGTGTTTTGCCCAAAATAGTATATTGTGGCTTTTTATCCACAAAAAAAACTTTCATTCCCTTAGAATTGCTTAGAAAGCACTTTTACATCTTCCACCCACTTAAGTGTGCGCGGATCTACATATGAATATTATAATTAGCTCCACCCATACTCCCGCCCACCAGTAGCAGATGCTGCAAGGCCAGCTCTCCCCTCTCCGCTGACCTGAGAACACCGAAGACTGCCTTGCTAAACAACAATGGCTAGTCAAAACATTGGAGTGATTCAGCCGTACATGTACACCCCGCTGACCCCTGCCAAAGCAAGCTGGCTCTCGATGGTCCCACCTGGGGGTTGACGGGTGCATGCCGGGCAGCTCGCTGGGGACCAGCAGTCCAGTGCACCCACCCGCCGCCATGGAACCACAACCTCAGCGCAGCGCGCACAGCCTCACCCCAGCTGTTGTGCCACATGCCCCCCGGTTACCCAGCTTGCCTCCCTCATCTGGAAGGAGGGGGGATTTAATATCTCCTCCTCTGTCCTCCCTGGCGGGGATGGAATAGAGCGCCCGGGGGGGGGGGGGTTGGGTCCACCCCCCCCCAAAAAAAAAACCTTCACCAAACTGAGTCAAATGAATGCAAAATGGACAGGTAGCAGTCGACATTTTAGGCTTGTCCGGCTGACAGTCCATCATTCCTCTGTCCTTAGGACGTTTTAGGACCTGCTCTTAAAGTCTAAGAGCAGACGTCTCTCTCTGGTTCGGCCTTCTGACCCTGTGCCTCCCATTCCTCTGTGGGTGCCTCCAGGACTCCTCACATACAGGTGAGGCAGCCGGTGGGCTCCGGTCTCTGAGCTGACCATGCCGGGGTTCCGGAATATGCTAGCCCCAGCAGGGGAAAACTACGGGCTGCTGCTGTCAGTTTCGCGCCATCCCTAGGAAGGGACAGTGACTGTCAGCATGGTCAGTGGTAGGTAGACCGTGAGCCTCCATCCACAGAGCCACATTAGCTCCTCCGTCTATCCCCTGGGGGAGTGAACTCAGGTGTGTAGCCATGCCCAGTGCTTAGCCTGGTTGTAACATTAACCAATCAGGCTAAGCAGGAATGCTTACATAGCTAGGAATGCTCTGTCCAAAGTCGCTGTTTTGTTTTTGTTTTTTGTTGGGGTTTTTTGGGGGTTTTTTTTTGGGGGGGGGGCTTAATTGGACATTCACAGCAGAAAAACACAGACTTGGGACTTGAGTCTGATTTTGCTCTTGATATGTCTTGTAAGTCACAAAAACAGGTTACAGACATGTTAACAACAGAAAAAATGTGATTTTTGGCAGAGTATCATTTTAAAAGACACTAATGTGCACTTTTCATTCATTCATTCATTCATCTTCTTCCGCTTAATCCCTTTTGGGTCGCAGGGGGGCTGGAGCCTATCCCAGCATCTTTGGGCGAGAGGCAGGGGACACCCTGGACAGATCGCCAGTCCATCGCAGGGCCAACACAGAGAGACAGACAACCATTCACTCTCACATTTCACATTTTTTTGCTAGTGTCAGATTACACTGGTCAACACCAAATTTATTGTCTAAGGTTTTTTTTTAGCTGATTTAGGGCAATTTTGATGTGCTGAATCCAAAAATCACATTGGTTTTGCTCAATCAGGTCAACTTTTTGAATTATGGCCACATGTTGTTTTATATGTTTTTGTTTACATGGATGGGTATTTTCGCTTTATATGATGCAAAATTCTTTTTTATGTCTTGAAATTCTCTGAATTTTGAACAATGATGATGTAACATTCAATTTACATGTACCTGCCTTTATATAAAGGTAAGTACTGTACATGCACAGTACTAAGTTAAGTACAGGTTTTTACTTGGCACCCGATCGAGAGAAACGGATGTCATTTTCAGATTCAGCGGTGCAAAATTGTCTTAAATCAGTTGAAAAAACACAGACAACTTACAAAAAAAATATTTTTGTAACCCTGTTATTTATTATAAAGGGTGATGAACGGAAGGCCCCCCGTGAATTCTAGAACCTCCTCAACTTCTACTCTACCCACCTCTGCTGCCTGCCTTATTAACAGTAACACAGCCAGGTGTGAACGTCGGTGATGCTCCTCACAGGTGAGTCGCATCTTTTCATCACCCTTCACATTTTTTTGGAGCTTTGCGCGCTGTATGGTATTCACACTGAGCGCATTAGTGCGGACGCACGACAACAAGCAGCCAGAGTGAGGGATCTACCTTGATGATGCTGCTCCTCCGCGGCGCTGCCTTCACCGACTCCAGCAGGATGGTGTCGGTGTCCTGGCCTCCTCCACCACCGCCTCCACCAGGGAGGATGACACCGCTGCGCCTTCCGCGGGACACCCTGGGCGGAACGTAGTCCCCGTCGCTGTCTCCACATCCATCACGCTCAGACATGTCGACGCTCAATTAGAAACAAGCTGTGGGGAGCGAGAATTAATCAAGTCGTCGGATCTGACCCGAATAAAGTTTGCCTCGGCTGCGCGGGGATGCCATTAGGGGGGAAATGCCTTCTTGTTTCCGTGAAGCGGCAGGAGGAAACTCGGCAGCCCAATTTCCTCAATTATGAAGATTCTCTCATCATCAGCGGGCACATAAATCCTCCAGGCTGTTGGTCTGACCTAATCCACGCAGTCCATCCCCACTCTGGGGCAAAAAAAGGCTGGTGCGCTCCTCCGAGACGCGCAACAAGTCCTCGAGATGGTCCAGACATCCAAACGCACGGTGCGCGATCAGGAGCGGCGGAGACCCAGACGCACACAGAGTGCTGCTGCTGCTGCTACTGGAGAGAAAATACTTGAAAACCTCCCTCCTCTCCAAAAACCGGCACCGATGTCAAAGTGCAGACAGGCGCTGAAGTTGCGGCGCATCGCGCAGCCAGCCGCTCCGCCAGTCCCGCTTCTACTCGGGGACAACAACAGGCGACTTTTGACGAGGAAGAGGACAGGGAACACCGCTGACAGACGCGCCGCCTCTTTACCCGCCACCCCTCCCGTTCGGCCGTCTTCCGCTCAGCTCCGCCCCGGAACAGAGACTGACGCGCGGAGCGGCCAATGCGCGCCACAGCTGGGAGATTTGGGAGCCAGCGGGAGTCTGTGATAGGAGGAGGATAAGGTCCACAGTGGGTCTGGGTGCCGTGGGGCGGGGTTACACTGTGATAATGTGGGATAATGCGTTGTTTGTGTTTCTCAGTTATAATCACATTAAACCAGGGCCGTTTCTAGCTTTTTGGGGGCCCTAGATTGTGTTTGAGGGCCCCGGTTCTATTTTTTTTATGTCTCCCTTCCAATCAAAAACATACAGTAAATAATTGTGAGACATTGTCTAGATAAACAGGAAAAACATGCAGCCATGTAAATGTTCCAAATTCATAAGAAAAAAGCCCAAATGAGAAAAGAAGTTTCAAGCTAAACCATATTTTTTGTAATATCTGTTTACCGAATCATTTCTATTAACATATTAATTAACTGGTAGGTTAACCTGAGAACTGCTCTTTAAGAAGAGTATCATCCCATGAGCGGAATCAGTAAATCAAGAGCTTTAGTGACTTCAAAAATCCTCTTTTCTTTCTTAATATGTTCCAATCATTGCATCTGGATCAGTTAGCTTGCTTATTTACAAACCCCAGTTCCAATGAAGTTGGTTGGGACCTTGTGTAAAATGTAAATAAAAACAGAATACAATGATTTGCAAATCCTTTCCAACCTACAGTACATTCCGTTGAATGCACTACAAAGACAAGATACCACAGTTTGTCCATAATGAACACCATGTTGAATGTTATTGGGGGTTTTTTTGTTGTTTTTTTTGCAAACATTTCCTCATTTCGAATTTGATGGCTGCAACTCGGGACCCGGCCGGGCTCAGCCCAAAGGAGTTACATGGGTCCACCCTCCAGTGGGCTCACCACCTGCAGGAGGGATCATGGGGGTCCGGTGCTATGTGGATTAGGTGGCAGTAAAAGGCGTAGACCTTGGCAAACTGATCCCAAGCTTTCTAAACTGGCTTTTGGTACGTGGAATGTCACCTCTCTGGTGGGGAAGGAGCCTGAGCTGGTGTACGAGGTTGAGAGATACCGGCTAGATATAGTCGGCCTCACCTCAACACGCAGCTCCAGTTCTGGAACCAGTCTCCTGGAGAGGGGCTGGAGCTTGGCCTTTCCTGGAGTTGCCCCGGGCGAGAGGTGACGAGTAGGGGTGGGTATTCTTGTATCCCCCCACCTTGCTGCCTCTATATTGGAGTTTTCCCAGGTGGATGAAAGGGTTGCTTCCCTGTGCCTTCAGGTTGGGAAATGGGTCCTGACCATCAATTGTGCCTATGCACCAAATGATGTTTCAGAGTACCCACCCTTTTTGGAGTCTGTGACTGGGGTGCTGGAGGGTGCTCCTCTTGGAGACTCCATTGTCCTTCTGGGGGACTTCAATGCGCACGTGGGCAACAACAGTGAAACCTGGAGGGGAGTGACTGGGAGGAACAGCCTGCCCGATCTGAACCCGAGTGGTGTTCAGTTATTGGATTTCTGTGCTAACCACAGTTTGTCCATAATGAACACCATGTTTAAGTATAAGGGTGTCCATATGTGCACCTGGCATCAGGACACCCTAGGTCGCAGGTCAATGATCGATTTTGTTATCGTGTCATCAGACCTGCGACCGTATGTCTTGGGCACTCGGGTAAAGAGAGGTGCAGAGCTGTCAACTGATCACCACCTGGTGGTGAGTTGGATCCGATGGCAGGGGAGGAAGCCATTCAGACCTGGTAGACCAAACATATAGTGAGGGTGTGCTGGGAACATCTGGCTTAGGCCCCTGTCCCGGAGGTCTTCAACTCCCACCTCCGGAAGAACTTCAACCACATTCCAAGGGAGTCTGGAGACATGGAGTCTGAATGGGCCATGTTCTCCACCTCTGTTGTTGAAGCGGCGGCCCAGAGCTGCGGCCGCAAGGTGGTCGGTGCATCTCGTGGTGGCAACCCCCGAACCAAGTGGTGGACACCAGTGGTGAGGGGGGCCATTAAGCTGAAGGAGTCCTATCAAGCTTGGTTGGCTTGTGGGACTCCCGAAGCAGCTGAGGTGTACCGGCAGGCCAAACGGAGTGCAGCTCGGGTGGTTGCTGAAGCAAAAACCCGGGTATGGGAGGAGTTCGGTGAGGCCATGGAACAAGACTTTCGGTCGGCCTCAAAGGGATTCTGGCAAACTGTCCGGCGGCTCAGGAGGGGAAAACAGCTCCCTGTCCACACTGTGTGTGGTGCGGATGGGGCGCTGTTGACTTTGACTGGGGATATTATCGGGCGGTGGAAGGAATACTTCGAGGATCTCCTCAATCCCACTGATACGCCTTCCACAGAGGAAGCAGGGTTTGTGGACGAGGGGGATGACTCACCTATCACAGGGACTGAGGGTGCCAAGGTGGTTAAAAATCTCCTTGGTGGCCGGGTCCCGGGGGTGGACGAGATTCGCCCTGAGTTCCTCAAGGCCCTGGATGTTGTAGGGCTGTCATGGTTGACACGCCTCTGCAACATTGCGTGGAGGTCGAGGGCAGTGCCTTTGGCATGGCAAACCGGGGTGGTGGTTCCTCTCTTCAAAAAAGGGGACCAGAGGGTGTGCTCCAACTTTAGAGGGATCACACTCCTCAGCCTCCCTGGGAAGGTCTATGCCAAGGTAGTGGAGAGGAGAGCCCGGCCGTTGGTCGAACCTCGGATTCAGGAGGAACAATGTGGTTTTCGACCTGGCCGTGGCACATTGGACCAGCTCTTTACCCTCTTGAGAATTCTCAAGGGTTCGTGGGAGTTTGCCCAACCAGTTTACATGTGTTTTGTGGACTTGGAGAAGGCATTTGACTGCGTCCCTCGTGTTTTTTTGTGGGGGGTGCTTCGGGAGTATGGGGTATCGGGCTTGTTGTTACGAGCTATTCGGTCTCTGTACGACCGTTGTGAGAGTTTGGTTCGTATTGCCAACACTCAGTCGGACTCATTCCCAGTGAGAGTTGGACTCCACCAGGGCTGCCCTTTGTCACCGATCCTGTTCATAATTTTTATGGACAGGATTTCTAGGCGCAGCCAGGGAATGGAGGGCGTCATGCTTGGTGACCAAAGGATCTCATCTCTGTTGTTTGCAGATGATGTTGTCCTGTTGGCTTCATCCAGCAATGACCTACAGCTCTTGCTGGGATGGTTTGCCGCTGAGTGTGAAGCAGCTGGGATGAGAATCAGCACCTCCAAGTCTGAGTCCATGGTCCTCAGCCGGAAAAAGGTGGAGTGTCCTCTCTCGGTTGGGGACAGGCTCCTGCCCCAAGTGGAGGAGTTTAAGTATCTTGGGGTCTTATTCACGAGTGAGGGGAAAATGGAGCGAGAGATTGACAGACGGATCGGAGCACCATCTGCAGTGATGCAGACGTTGTACCGGTCTGTTGTGGTGAAGAGGGAGCTGAGTTCTAAGGCAAAGCTATCGATTTACCAGGCAACCTACGTTCCTACTCTCACCTATGGTCACAAGCTTTGGGTAATGACCGAAAGAACAAGATCGCGGATACAAGCGGCTGAAATGAGCTTTCTCCGTAGGATTGCTGGACTCACCCTCAGAGATAGGGTGAGGAGCTCAGTCATCCGGGAGAGGCTCAGAGTAGAACCGCTGCTCCTCCACATTGAAAGGAGTCAGTTGAGGTGGTATGGGCATCTGATTAGGATGCCTCCTGGACACCTCCCACTTGAGGTGTTTCGGGCACGTCCCATTGGGATGAGACCCCGGGGCAGACCCAGGACTCAGTGGAGAGACTATGTCTCCCAGCTGGTCTGGGAACACCTTGGTATCCTCTCTGAAGAGCTGGAGCAGGTGGCGGGGGAGAGGGAAGTCTGGGCTTCTCTGCTTGAACTGCTGCCTCCGCAACCCGGACCTCCAGAAAAGCGGTAGAAGATGGATGGATGGATGGATGGCTGCAACTCTTTACAAAAAATAACTGGGACAGGGGAACTAACAGTGAGAAAGTTGAGGAATGCTAAAAACCACCTTTTTGGAACATTCCACAGGTGAACAGGTTAATTGGAAACAGGTGTGTGACATAATTGATTTGCAAATCCTTTCCAACCTACAGTATATGAATGAATGAATGAATGAATGAATTTATTTATTTCGGATAGTACATTACAGGTTAAAAGAAACTGTATAATATAACAACAAGGTCAAATTAGACAAAGACTCCTTCTACTATACAATTCCACGTGAGTTATCCGAAATGGGTGATGGCTGAAGCCGCAGCTTATATTGCCCACCCATATTCCATCCAAGAATTCAAAGGAGAAAAAAGAGAAAACAAGACGAGAGCGATTACAATTTAAAACAAGGCTAAGACAAAATATGACTGAGAGAAAAAGAAAACTGAGCTAGTCTAAGTTAAGCGGTTACTATTCAAAAACAAATCTAAGACATAGTGTCACAGAGAAAAAAGAAAAACTAAGCTATAACACAACACAGGCTGGAAATGTCAATCCTTATGTGAGTTTACATGTCGTCTTGTAAATATGTTTGGAGTATTTCTTCCTTTAGTTTTTGTTTAAATTGTCCAAGCTTTGTACATGATTTTAATTCAGGTCCAAAATCGTTCCATAATCTGACACCTTGCACTGAAATACAGTGTTGCTTGGTAGTTGTTCTCACTGTAGGCTTTTGAAATATACATGTTCCTCTGAAGTGATATCGTTTCTCCCTTGTTTGGAACAACTTTTGGATATTTGCGGGCAGTGATAGATTCTTCACTTTGAACATTATTATTGCGGTTTTAAAGTCGATCAGATCTTTCAACTTGAGAGTTTTTTGTTTAAGAAAAAGTGGGTTTGTTGGTTCCCTGTAAGCTGCTTTGTTGATTATTCTAATAGCTCTCTTTTGAAGCATAAAGAGTGGATATATGTTTGTTTTATATGTATTTCCCCATACTTCATTACAATATGTCATGTATGGGAGTATTAATGAATGATACAAGGTGTATAGTGTGGGTTGATTCAGCAAATTTTTCACTCTGTGTAATATTGCAATTGATTTGGATACTTTACCTTTTATATAATTAATATGTGGCTTCCAGCACAGTTTGTTATCAATTATTACTCCAAGGAATTTAGTTTCGGATACCCTTTCAATCTCTACACCATTTACACTGAGTTTGGGTACTGGGTAGTTGTGATGGTTGTTAAAGACTATAAATTTTGTCTTGCTTAAATTGAGCGTTAATTTGTTTGAATCAAACCACAGTTTCAGCTTTCCTAATTCCTTTCCGAGTGTATCCAGAAGTTGTTCCAAATTGTTTCCACTGTATAGCAGGTTAGTGTCATCAGCAAACAATATTAAGTCCATTTTTTCTGAAACTTTACATATATCATTTATATACATATTGAATAATAATGGTCCCAAAACTGAACCCTGTGGGACTCCACAGGTGACTTTCAGTAGCTCTGAGTTTTTGTTGTTAACACATACAAACTGATATCTATTCTTTAAGTAACTTCTTAACCAGGACAGTGCTACCCCTCTGATACCACAATTTTGTAGTTTCTTTAATAATAGATTGTGATCTACTGTATCAAATGCTTTTTTAAGATCCAGGAATACTCCAACTGAATACTCTTTATTTTCAGTTGAATACACTACAAAGACAAGATATTTAATGTTGAATGTTATTGTTTTTTATTTTTGCAAACATTTCCTCATTTTGAATTTGATGGCTGCAACTCTTTACAAAAAAAAAACTGGGACAGGGGCACTAACAATGAGAAAGTTGAGGAATGCTCAAAAACACCTTTTTGGAACATTTCACAGGTGAACAGGTTAATTGGGCAAGGACAACCCCTCACAGCACCAGTAAACATCCAGGGAACAGACATTGAGATGGTGACATCCTACAAGTACCTGGGTGTTCATCTGAACAATAAATTAGACTGGTCACACAACACCAACACACTCTATAAGAAGGGACAGCGCAGGCTGTTCCTACTGAGGAGGCTCAGGTCTTTTGGTGTACAAGGGGTGCTCTTGAAAACATTCTACGACACAGTGGTGGCATCAGCCATCACTTTTGGAGTGGTCTGCTGGGACAGCGGCATTAAAGCAGCCGATAGGAAGAGACTGAACAAACTGATCAAGAAAGCTAGCTCTGTCCTGGGGCAACGCCTTGACCCAGTGGAGGAGATAGGAGAGAGAAGGATAGTAGTAGTAGTAGTAGATTAGTTTATTTGACAGGGACAGTGCAATAAACATAGACAATTAATCAAAGACAATCAATCTGATGTGTTGCACATAGAGTGATGGTGGCTCAACTGTCATCTCTGCTGGAGTCCGAGTCCCACCCTATGCAGGACATACTGAACGCACTGAGGAGCTCATTTAGCAGTAGACTATATCATCCTAGGTGCGCGACCGAGAGGTTTCGCAGGTCCTTCCTACCTACGGCTGTCAGACTTTATAACCTAAGCAGGGCTGCTCACAGAGATTGCCTGCACTACAGTTGTATGTACAGCAATATGACAATAAAGTTTGATTTGATTTGAAAAAAACGTGACGACCTAATAGTATTGAATGCAAAAGATGCAACAGACTTACACAAATGGTCCCTTCCAGTATACAACTAGGACAATATCAGTCGCTACGGAGGGTGACAATATGTATGGGTACATATTCATATTATGTAGGATAACTAAGTAGACGGTTATGCTGTTTATTGCATCTAGCTACAATGCTCCACACTGTGTATATATATTTATATATTTATGTGTACATACTGTATGTACAGTATATTCACTGCTCTTTCACTGCTCTTATTTTCTTATCTTCTAAATTATTGCTCTGAGTGTTGCTGTCCCTGTGCTGTTGCAATCCTGGAATTTCCTCATTGTGGGACTGTTATGGGCGGCCTTCACGGACCGCAAATGAGACGCTATAGGCGACCAGTGAGTTTGCGTATTTATTAAACTCAGGCAAAAGGTACAAAATAATGAGCCACGAGGGGCAAAACACAAGTGAGGATAAGGCAAGAGCACACTAATAATACACACAAAATAAGGGATTAACTTACAGAACATAGCGAGGTGTAAAGGATGACTGGAGCCAGATGTAGGGACTCCAGCCAGCGTAATCCATACGCTGAGTGAGGTCGCAGCCCCGAGCAAACAGAGCTGCTCCCTTAAATAGGGCTTTGACAGGTTAATCAGCTGATGAAGGTCATTAGCTGATTGAAATCCAGCCGTCCTGTGGCGCTTGGCTTCTGACAGTCGGAAGCACCGCCGAGACGCTGTCATAATAAAGCCCGAAGGCTTAGTGATGCGCCTGAGGAGAGAACGGGGAGCCACCGGGTAATCCGAGTGCAGACAAAGTCAGCACACGGACCATGACAGTTGCCCCCGTTCACGAAGCGGATCCCAGAAGCGGTGTAACATCGAGCCCCCCCACCTGGAAGGTCCACGGGACCGCCCCAGGGAGGGAGGAGGGGGATAAAGGCCAAGGCGGGCCAGAACCAGAAGAAATACAGAAAATACAAACATGGGCAACTACAGAGTATGGGAAAACAAACAACAAATACTCCATAATGCACACATGTGAAAAAATAGTCAGGACAATACAGGCGAACACGACATACAGCCTACAGGCCACAAATAAAAATACCAAGCCTACAAATCAAAATAACAGGCCCAGGGGAAGGAAAAAATACCATGCCAAACAGCGGCGAAATACACAGTCCCATAATAAACATACCAGCACATCCCAAAAATTACAGAAGAGCAGGGGGGAAAGAAAAAAAACCCCAAAAACACAGGGATGGCAGCAGGCAGAGCACGATGACATGAACGCAAACAGTTCAGGGGGTCTTCCTGTGCCAAGCGTCCAAACCGTCGGCAGGAGAAAAAGGAAAAGTTCGGGCGGTCTACCCCAGTCCCCGGCCAGGAAAAACAGTACTTCTGGTGGCCGGACCAGATCGCCGAACAGAAAGATAAGTTTGTCGGGTGGCCGACCCAGGACGCCAAACGGGCGAACCAGACTCCCAGGCGACGGACCCGCGTCATTCAGGCACCAGGCCCGCAGAGGAGAATATGGAGATGGCCCTCCTGGTGAGAGGAATAGCCAGGGAGAGCCGAGTCGATCACGGGAAATCCCTGCGGCACCCGATGGAGGGAAAGAGGAAATGGGAACAGAATGAGGGGCCAGTCCAGCTAAGATCAGCGGAGGATCTGCAGCTCCATCTCCGAACTTTACCAGAACAGGTGCTGACCTCCTGTCGGACCCCGACTGGGTCGCGGCTGCACCCACGATGGACCCCGACTGGGTCGGAACAGCACCAGGAACGACCTCCGACCCCGAACCTGGAACCTCCAGAGCAGAGACCAGGACCGACTCATCACCGGCGACCCTGGGAGAAGGCTCAGGAGAGGGAACAGAACCGGAATCAGGATCACTGGCAGCGACAGAACCCAGCGAGACCAGCTCAGATGCAGCGGATGGCTGCATCTGGCTCGTCTCCCCGAGAGACAGGCAAAAATGCTCAAGAGTAGAAAGGAGAAAGACAAAATAGAGCACTTGCCTGACCTCGAGTTCTGACTCCGTCCAGGACTTCGGCGATCCGGGTTCAGGACGTAGAAGGACCTCCTCAGGTTCCCACTCGGCTATGGTGGGCTCCGCAGCCAGCATGATGGTCTCCACAGCCTGAGGACCCTCCCACGCTGACAATCACGCAGACAACCCGCACGGCGTGGTGGCAGGAGATCTTCGACCTGCTAGGTCGAACCGCTCCTCCATGGAGACCCGGGGACGCTTCGTCGCCGGCTCAGGCTCCAACTTGCGGTCCGCCCTCCTCCTCTGCCGTGATGTGGCTGCAGGGCTGGAACCAGGCTCTCCAGGCCCGCAGGCTCCCTCCTCGTCCTCCGGCGTAGTCCTGGTGCCGAGGAACGCTCAGGGGAAGGAGACACAAAGGCAGCAGGTTCATAATTAATTTCTGCAGCAGGTGGAGGAAGCTCGAGGGGCTGTGAACCCTGAACTCCACCCCAAGGAATCAAACAAGGCAATTCACCCAATACAGGAAAAGAATGAATAGACACTTGCCTGATTCCCGGAGGGCTGATGGGACCCGCCGCCGTGAACTTGAATCTTCCCTTCCCCCACTGGATGGAAATGGAGGACCCCCCGGGAGAGACGAAGAGGAGCCTCTCACACCGGATCAGGAATGGGAGCATCCAGAGACGGACTCGTGGAGCTCACAGCAGCTGGGGTGAACGTTAAGGAGGAGGGAGAAACAGCCGAGGCGAACCGGGAACGAGGAGCTGACGGAACAGCGGGAAGAGATGACCCGGGGGCGGAGGCGGCTGTTTTACCTCTTCGGTGAGACACGGAGGCTGCAGCTGGCTGGGAGACAGAGTTTGTGTGGCTACCCGGAACTGGATCCGGACGGGGTTCTCACTGAGGTGTGCAATCTGCATGGAGACGACGTTTACCGGCAGAGGGCGAGGCGAAGGTGAGGTTAGGAAAATGCCACTCCTGCGCGGAAACAGAGGTGAGCAGGTCAGCGTATTCAGGATAATCACACAGTTCAGGATTCCTCTCCACCAGCATGACCACCGCCGTCACATGCTTCATGATCTGTGTGGGGTGGACGGCGGAGCGAGCTGCAGCCACTCGGTCCCGGATGGAAATAGCTGTCAGCTGTAACTTCTCTGGGGAAATCCCGACTGACGTCTCACTCCTTTGAGGATGACCCCTGGGTGGTGTGAACTCCTGGACTGGATCGGAGACAGGAACGGGATCCTGAAGTGAGGAGCAAGGGTGCCTTCTCTTCGGCTTCCTTCCGGAGTTTCCCTCCAGCCCATGGAGTCTCTCCCAGAGCGCAGAGATGTCCGCCATCCTCGCCATGACTTCTGGGTGGTTGGAGTAGCAAGGATGGCGGTTAATGATTGCCTCAGCGAGGTCTAGGTGCCAGCATACATCGTTGGGAGTGTCAAAGAGGCGAGCGGTGAAAAGGGTTCCATCAATATAGTCGAGGGCCTCCACCAGCTCGTAGCCCAGGCTCTGAGCATGGCCCCTGAGCGGCGACATAATCTCCCAGCGCGCAGGTACCTAGACAGGGAAAACAACAAGTCCAAATTAGGCAAAACTCACGGTCACCGGCGTCTCCTTTGGGCTACGACCTACTGTTATGGGCGGCCTTCACGGACCGCAAATGAGACGCTATAGGCGACCAGTGAGTTTGCGTATTTATTAAACTAAGGCAAAAGGTACAAAATAATGAGCCACGAGGGGCAAAACACAAGTAAGGATAAGGCAAGAGCACACTGATGATACACACAAAATAAGGAATTAACTTACAGAACATAGCGATGAGTAGAGGATGACTGGAGCCGGACATAGGGACTCCAGCCAGCGTAATCCATATGCCGAGTGAGGTCGCAGCCCCGAGCAAACAGAGCTGCTCCCTTAAATAGAGCTTTGACAGGTTAATCAGCTGATGAAGGTCATTAGCTGATTGAAATCCAGCCGTATCGTGGCGCTTGGCTTCTGACAGCTGGAAGCACCTCCGAGACGCTGTCATAATAAAGCCTGGAGGCTTAGTGGTGCGCCTGAGGAGAGAACGGGGAACCACCAGATAATCCGAGTGCATACAAAGTCAGCACACGGACCATGACAGGGACTAATAAAGGCTTATCTTATCTTATCTTATCTTAATTGGGTATAAAAGGAGCATCCCCAAAAGGCTCAGTTGTTCACAAGCAAGGATGGGGCGAGGTTCACTACTTTGTGAGCAACTGCGTGGGCAAATAGTCCAACAGTTTAATAACATGTTTTTCAACATACAATTGCAAGGAATTTAGGGATTTCATCATCTACAGTCCATAATATCATGAAAGGATTCAAAGAATCTGGAAAAATTTCTGCACATAAGCAACAAGGCCGAAAACCAACATTGAATGCCCATGACCTTCGATCCCTCAGGCAGCACTGCATTAAAAACTGACATCATTCATCATTTTCAAAAACACTTAGGAAAACCATTGTCAGTTAACACAGTTCATCACTACATCTATAAGTGCAAGTTAAAACTCTACCATGCAAATCCAAAGCCATATATCAACAACACTCAGAAACACCGCCAGTTGCTCTGGGCCCGAGCTCATCTGAGATGGTCTGAGGCAAAGTGGAAAAGTGTGCTGTGCTCTGACAAGTCCCCATTTCAGATTGTTTTTGGAAATCATGGACATCGTATCCTCTGGGCTAAAGAGGAAAAGGATCATCCAGATTGTTATCAGAGCTAAGTTCAAAAGCCAGCATCTGTGATGGTATGGGGTGTGTTAGTGCCCATGGCATGGGTAACTTGCACATCTGTGAAGGCACCATTAATGCTAAATGGTACATACAGGTTTTGGAGCAGCATATGCTGCCATCCAACCAATATCTTTTTCAGGGACGTCCCTGTTTATTTCAGCAAGACAATGTCCAGCCACATTCTGCATGTGTTACAACAACGTCCCTTCGTAGTAAGAGTGCGGGTACTAGCCTGCTTGCAGTCCAAACCTGTCTCCCTCTGAAAATATGTGGAGCATTATGAAGCACAAAATGCGACAACGGAGACCCCGGACTGTTGAGCAACTGAAGTTGTGCATCAAGCAAGAATGGGAAAGAATTCCACCTACAAAGTTTTAACAATTAGTGTCCTCAGTTCCTAAACACTTGTTGAGTGTTGTTAAAAGGAAAGGTGATGTAACACAGTGGTAAATGTGAACCTGTCCCAGCTTTTTTGGAATGTGTTGCAGGCATCAAATTCAAAATAAGTGAATATTTGTGAAAAACAATAAAGTTTATCAGTTTGAACATTAAATATTTTGTCTTTGCAGTGTATTCAACTGAATATAGGTTGAAAAGGATTTGCAAATCATTGTATTCTGTTTTTATTTACTTTTTACGCAGCATCCCAACTTCATTGGAATTGTAGTTTGTATGTGCAGTTGGCTACAATGAGCTCACTAAACACTTAAGCTAGCAGCTGCTGATGTCAAATAAAAACAAATTCTGCAAACACAGAGCTTAATTCTTGCCTCATCTTCCAGCAGCAGCAGCTCCATCATTGTGCAACTTTAGGAGAGGTGTCAGGAGAACTGTCGGTCATTTATCATCACCTTCTTGAGTATGGCCAAAAGCACATCAGATACTGAAGTGGTACAATGCCAGCAACTCACTGGACATGTAGCTTACCATCAGGATTTAGCTGCTACTGTGGGCATGATGCTAAAGCAGCAGAGGAGCAGCAAAAGCTCTTTATATAATGAAAATAATAGTTTAAAAAAACAGATTGCAACCTCAATGCATTAAGAAGCAAAACATAAGATAAAACATGAAATATTAAGCCGCTAGACAAGATGGTAAAGTTCTCAAGAATAAAGTTTTTAAAGCGATGCCCACAAAATCTGAATACAAATAGTACTATTGCAAAATTTAGTCTATATTGTCAGGACCCGGTAGAGCACAAGTCAGACAGATCAATCCTTTTCTTCTGTACTCTGTGAGGCAGAATGTCTGAAGGTCCACCTGAGGTCAAGGCTCTTATCTGGTGATGCAATTAGTGCTATCGCTGCGTGAACCATCAATATAACAGCTCAGGTCAGATATGGGGGCAGTGTGCTGAAGTAACCCTTTACAGCACTTATCTTCCATTGGAGCACCAACAGTTCTCCTTCCACAGAGGAAACCTTCCTCCATACTGCTGCTCCTTGAAGTCAGCACACTGTCACGATGTGTGCACGGGGGGATTTCACCGTGCTCTGTTTCTTTGCTTTTTGTTTTTCCTTATTTGTATAATGTATTCTGAGTTCTTTGCCTTTTGGTTTTTCCTTATTGATATAATTTTGCATTTTGGAATTCTATGCCTGTTATGTTTTTTTTAGTTTTTTTTTTCACATATTCAGTATTGCTTCTTTGTATGATTTATTCTCCTGTTTTTGTTCAGTGTAGTTTTGTTCTTATTTGCTTCCACTTTATTTCTCCCTTTGGAGTTGCAGTTGTCAGGAGCACTTCCGAGTTTTTCCCTGGTGGTAGGCGGTGCTCCTGTCAAACTGTCAGCTCCGTCTCCTCGTGATTCACAGCTGATTGTCATTCTCTCCCTAGCCCGCTCATGTGATTCACACCTGTCATCATTTGTTTTATTTGTGTTTAGCTGTATTTAAGGGCTGTTATTGTCATGTCCTGGAGAGCGCTCGCCCCCGCCATCCCGTTTCCTCTGCTCCTAATCATCTCATCTGACCCACCTGCTGATCCTGCTGAGCCAGCATTTATAAGGAAGCGCTCTTCAGTGATTCAACACTGGCTCATTTGGGTATACTGCCTCGAGCAGAATAGATCAAATTAGTAAGCTGTATGTGTTTTTGGGTTTCCGTACCTGACACGTTTTCTCCTCCTCCTTTTCTTCCAGGTTGCTGCTGACGAAGTGGTGCATCTGCAGGGGTCACGATGCGCTCACCAGCCTGTTGCTCCACCCGTCGCAGCTCATCATCTCCACCTGGCCAGACTCCGCTCCTCATTCCCTTTCCCAGCAGTTCCGACCTGCTGGTTCCTCTCCTTCACTGGGTTCTGAGCCGGTCTCTCTCTTCCTCCCACATAAGTGGTATTATTTGGATGTCCACATCCTCCTCCATTCCTCTGTTAATCAGCTCTCGTCTCACTCTCTGCAGGTTTGCTGCTTCTCTGGTGAGTGACTGGTTTTCTTCAAGTTCACGTCTTTTGAAATTTAACAAAGGGTCAAATGTTCTTTTGTGTGTGTTTCTCTTGGTGTTGCACCTTGCATTTAGGCTGACTGTCCAATCAAAATATGACAGGTATGTTCATTTCTCCCAGCTGAAGTCTTAAGTTTCCAACCTTCATCTTCACCAGAACCCAGCCCTTCTTCTGGTGTGGTAAATTGTAAGTTTTCTTTGCTTGTCTTTTGGGTTTAGTGTTGAGCACGGTTTTTGGATATGGTGTTTTGTTTCTCTTAATAAATTCACAAACTGCAGTCTGCGCATGGGTCTCTCCTCTCTGCCCCGAGGGGCAATTCATGACACATACACTGACAACCACTGGGGTCCTTCAGGTCCTGGAAACCTGGAATCTTTTGGACTGGGGTGACATCAGAGAGCCATGCATGTGTCTGCAGTCACCTATGATGGTCTCAGATGGGGCACATGACCGGCATCCTCTCGATCTCCAGGACCATGTTGGCTTTCATCCAATATTCACTCCAACTGTGCCGCACAATCACAGACAGACAGGTCCAGGGAATGCAACCCAGTCACTGATTGTCTTCTGGTGTAGTGTCTCAGGTTTCTGCACACAGTTCTCCACTGCTGATTACCTGGTCGTGTCCAGCTGCTCTGATTAACCACCTGTCTTTCATCAGCCACAGCCTTTATAAGCAGGCGGTTCTTCTTCATCATGACGGGAACGTTGGACTCTACATGCCAGCAGCTTGGTGTCTTTCCTCAGCTCTCATGCTGACCTCCTCCACCTTCTACCAACCGTAAGAACAAACATTACACTCTAACCTTTTCCTTTTCCTCCACCTCTCTCAGGATAAACCTTTTTCTTGGTGGACTTGGATCCCTACCTAGGTGGAACTGTAATGCAGAAATCCCCCTACTCACTTACTTAGTGAGTAGAGGGATTATTATTATATACAGTATCCTAACCCCCAAACTCCTTGGGGCCACTGCTTGTTTGGTGTTGAGGGTAGCCCACATTGGGATGCAATTTCTGGAGGAGGTGGTGACATAATGCACGGCTCAGGAGACGCACACACACAGGCTTAGAGTAGTTCAAAGAGTTTATTAACAGCAGGAGTGAATGAGTGCGTGTCTGCGGGATGTAAATGTGTTGGTGATGGTGTCTGCTCCAGGCACAGAGGCAGGTGACCGTACAGCCGAGCAACCCTATGGAGAGAGCACAGGGAGAGGGTGACGGGCATACACCAACACAGGAGGGATTTATGGCGAGAGAAGGACTTACTTGGTTGGTCAGGACAGCTGGCACAACAAGGGGGCGAAGCCCGGAAGACAGCCACCTGGAGAGCTCTGTACAGCAGCGAGGATTGGGCGATGGAGTGGAGATGTCCGCTGCTGGGGAATCCACCTGTGCACAGGGGAGAAGACTGAAGAAGAGAGGTAAGCGATCTTCTTACCAAAATGGTGATGCTGAAGAGAAGTATGCTCACAACGGTGAGGGACGAAGTCTGACGGCTTCAGGCCGAGCCTCCGGGCGAGACGGCCTTTATCCCTCGCCGCTGATGATTGTCAGGTGCGTGAGCAGGTGGCGCCGCTGATGAATGGCGCGGCGTGACAGGGGGTGACATTTTCCCAGCTGCTGTGCCCCTCTGGATGCTGTTGTGGGCTCACACATTGCAGCATTTTTTTTTCTTGGGGTGGGGGGCACAGAGCATGCAGAGGGGTTGCAGAAGTTGTGCAGTTGGCCTCACTTCTCTGCAGGATGAGTTTGTTGTCAAGAAGAACAAGAAGAAAGATTGCATTCATGCTGCCACCCATAGACATCCAAGAGCAACTACAGGCAACAACGCACAACAAAGGCAAATTATTTGCAATTTTTGGACCAATTAAGTAAAATGAGACAATGTCCCATGACAACCCAAACGATCTCTAATGGCACTCTGGTTGAAAAACACTGACATAGACATTTGTTGGGTAATTATTATCTCCACCCAGGAGGTTGTGTGATCTTCTTTGGTTTATTTCATCAACCAGAACCCAAATCATCACCCGAGAATGAAGACGTCTGAGCTCTGTGGCTGACCCCTGATCTTTTATTTTTGCCCACAGACACTGGATCAGAGTGACAGGTGGACCGGCGAGGAGTTGTAATAAAAACAATGATGGATTATTCATCTGTGCAGCAGTATATGACTGACTTTTCCCTCGTGGGGCTGTTCCTGGCAGGTCAGAGATCAGGGAGGCAGCGGCACCCTCGGGGCTGGCAAGGATCCAGCATCTTGCATAAGGACACATTAGAAGATTGGAGCGGTGCAGACAGTTGAAGCCTGGCCCTTTTGATAACATGCAGATTCTAATTACAGTGTTTTCTATAGATTTAAACTGCCCCCCCCCCCAGCATGCCCATGTGGGCCCCACTGTAGGTGAAATCAGGGCTGTCTTATGGGTCCCATGTGGGTTCAATGTTGGCCTCATCTGTGTATGCCCTACCATTATCGGTTTATTCCCAGTAATCGATTTATTGTGACCATGTAACTGTGGTCATTGTATCAAATTTATGTCGAAAAAGTCACATGCTTCCAAGAAAATATCAAATTTATGAGAAAATAAGTTGAAAATAGGTAAATGGGTAAAGTCCATGTGGGCAAACACACATGGGGCCAACATGGAATCCATGGACAAACCCGCATGGGACCTATAAAACAGCCCAAGTTTAACCATTGGTGGGGCTCACATGAGCATGTTGGCTGGGCCTATGCTTTTTGGGGTTTCCCCTTTATTTTAGTGCGTTACAGAGGATTTCTGTGCCATTATGTGGTCTGCAATGTCAAACAGCCCAAAGTCTTCCCGCACAGGAGTTATCCTCTTTCATAGACTCTAATAATTACCTCAAATGCCTCATTTGGATTGGCTGTTCTGTTGTGTTAAACCTGGATTTACGCTGACTCCAGATGCAGTCCGTTGCAGATGCAGTACGGATGGACCCTTGCACCTGTCCCTACCAACTCCGTTTGTGTTTTGCAACTGCATGGACAAGATCGCGCAAGAATTATACAAAATAACGAACAATCTCGAGAAAGACCCGAGAATGACCGAGATGAACTGATTGTGATCATGTGATAACAACAAAGAAGTGTGATGTAGCCACTCTCCACCTGGATTTTTGTGCTCTAATAATATGTAAGTAGCCTGTTAATTTTAATTCTATGAAGTGTTTGGATGTTACGTCAAAGTCTTTATGTTCTCTGACACAGTGGTGGAGGAGTAGTCCTCAGAAAATAACGGATGATCGTTTTTAATGAACAAACAGCTATTAAATACCGTGAGATACCACGGCATTTCCTTGTGGACTGGATCTGGCATCCGGCAAAAATAGACTCCTTGCCTTTCATTAGTGATCCGTACTGTAGTGGTCCACACCAGGTGGGGATCAGAACATTAATTAGAATGGGAACTATCTGCTGCGAAGTCTGGATCGCAGCCATAACGGACTGCGTCCAGAGTCAGCGTAAATCCAGGGTAAGAAGTTATCACATCATTGCTTAACAGACCCAATACAGACCTGCTTCCTGGACAGTCTGGTACACCCTCTACTCCGAGGAGAAGAGGAAGTTTCCCACTGAGCCTCAGCACTCCCATAGTTACAGTACAACTACCTTAGCTAGCAAGCTAGCTCAGATCTTCTCTGTTAATTCTAGTCACCCCTGTAGACGTCTGTAGTCCCAGCTAATTCAGTAGTCTACAGTCAATAATATATCTCACATGTTTTTCTGGCATGGGTACTGGGGCCATTACCACTGTTAGCTTAGCTTAGGGGTTTAATGTCTCTTTTTTTGTAAACTGTAGTCACCATACTAGACCAGCTTGTAATCCACAGTTGACTGCATATCTTGTGCCATTCTGGCTTATTTTGTTATATTTTGGTGGTGATAGCCAGATAAATTTGGCTGTTAAGGTGCGTTCAGACTAAATGTGGACATGCAAATTTTTCGCACAGCGCACTTACATGTTAACTCTATGTAAACACGTGAATAGATATGAATTCACCATCTGACCGAGTTGCAGATGGGTAGAGTTGCCTTTATAACTTCTACAGCTGTGTTGTACCTGCTGTGGAAATTTTCAAAACACCACCATGTTTAGGTTTACATTATCCAACAGGGCTCTCACCTGGGAAAAATTGTCCCTGCCTCCAAAATTTCACCTGGATGACGGTTGTTTCCACTGCTACCCTGCTAGCCCTCATCAGCATAGCTGTGGCAGGAGTCCATGGGTTTATAACTCCAACAGTACGATTCAGCTGCAGATCTCTGTCCATCTGTCTGCAGGTGAGTGGCAGTCCCAGTTTCAAACTAGCTTACTCTTCAGTTTTGATGCTTTAACTTCGGTGATGGCAGGATCTCAAGGCCGATTACCAGCTAGAGCTACCAAATCCCTCAGACATATGAATGTCCAAATTTGCATGTTTTCTGCATGTTTATGTATATTAACTGTATATGTATTTGTGTCACGCTTTCGTATTTGGTCTGAATGCACCTTTAATGTTAGCTGATCTGAGTGGCCAGAGCTGGGATTTCTGACTGACTTTGAGGATACAAACTGAGAGAAGAGTCTTGCTAGCATAACCACTAGACATCCATTTATGTCAATTTTCTATATATTATTTCCATTCCCACTAGACACCCGTTTTCCCAGCCAAATCATTTACCAACCCTGGACCATATATTTCATTCATAGTCATTATTCCAGTCCATTTTATTACAGTAGGACACCTCCTTAATGAGCATCGGTTAGCTGCTGTGAGTATAGTGTTATGTCCATAACTCACTCGTATAAGGATCAGGCTGGAGGTGCAGTGAATGTAACTTTATCATAAGAACTACAACAATAACAGGTGCTCCGTACAGGCCAAGGGGTCAACGGCGAAAGAGACTGTGTTCTTCCACCTTAGTCCTTTAAACCCCTGGTGACAGCGGAATCGGAAAGGCAGGGCCGTCACCCCCACTACACCCATGGTAGCCCCAACACTATGTTGGTACACCACATTTTACCCCCCCCCCCCATAGAAAAATGTCACACACACCAATTAAGCCCTCCCAAATCTAAACCCAACTCACACGCTAATAATGCAGTATATACAGGCCTATCCATTCACACCACGCAACTACCTAGAGGGGAACAGGTAGACTACTGACCCCCCCTACATGGCTAGACGGGTTATTCTGCCATCTTTGAAGTCATACAGTCCATAAAACAAAAATAGCTGTGCTCCTAAAAAAAATTAAAATAATCCCAAAACAGATATATATACAACTAAAACTCTCATAACAACAAGAACCAATAACACTAACTATTAATATGTACATCCACAATATGTTGCCAGCCCCCACCCCAACACACCCACCCCATAACTTGGGCGATTCACAAAAAAACATATTCCAAATACAGAACAAACAGTGTTGAGGATTCCTTTTTTTAAAAAAACACAGGGCAAAATGCAGCCAGTACATATTAACTTTGTGACTCTTGGGTAAAACGACATATCAGCAACTCCATGCCAGTAGCCCCCCACCCCCAGTCACCTTACAGTCCCAATGGGAGACCCACCCCCTGGATTTCCGTCTGGCGGATCCTTCCTAGAGTGCCTTTGCCTCTTCGTCTCTGGGGATGAGCCACGTTGGTGTTTTCTCTCATCCACTCGCCGCAGCTCGTTAGGGGGTCTCCATGATTCGTCAGACAGTCTCAGGTAGCCGTCCTCCCGGGCAGCCACCACCCACAGCCGCCACAGGTCATCTTGCCGTTTTCTTTTCTCGTGGACGCCCCTCAGCCAATCCGCTTCCCTAGGCTGGACCTTGTCATCGATGCGCAGAGGAGCTCAACTCAGCTTCAGAAGTCCACTACATCATGATCGGGCTTCCTTCCTGGGTCGAATCGTTCCACCGACTCGATCCGAAGCCCTCCTCAAGTGTTGTTGATTGGCGCGCTGTGAAATCACACCAGCTGGTCCTGCCCCACTCTCCTTCCTCCCAAACGCTGGCACAGCCCCTGCAGCTCCTCACTTCTCTGTATCACCAGGACAAACTCCGGAAGTTAAGGGAGCTAGCGTCTTGGCTCAATCAGCCGTCCTGAGCGTTCCACTGTGCCATCCAGTTCCCACATCCAGGGTAACTTGGACACTGGCATCGGAACCTTCCCGAGATGGCACTCCACGGTGCTGGTCTTGCACACCTCCCATAATACCAGGCCAGTCACTGTCCCAAACCGCATTGTCCTCCACGTGCGGAGCAGGTCGGTCCCACAAACCACAACCCAACCACTCTTCTCCAACGCCACAGGTGATCGTGAACCCCAGGCCATAGAACATATTGCATCTCATGATGTTCAACCCAGTGGCGGTCACCACAAATTGGACATTTGACATCATTGCCGACTTGTACCTCCCTGTCAATTCCAACGAACCCGTGATGGCCAACTTGATTCCACCGTAGCCAAAGTAAGGCATTGACAGGTCACTCACGCGGTAGTGTGGCAACAGACTCCTCACAGTGGACCAGTTCAACACTGAAGCTACTGCTCCCGTGTCTACCATCAACGGCACTTCCACGCCATCCGGGGAAACGCTGCAGCAAATTCGTCCATCTGTGCTCAGGGAGACGACATGAACAACCGTAGGAGTTGCTGCAGGGAAATCCATCCTACATCTTTGGTCCCCTCGCTCAAAATTTTTGCAGGCCCTGGCGAAATGGTGCAGAAGACCACACTTGCCACAGCGTTTGCCTTTTCCCGGACACTCTCTTGTACCGGTGCCTGGTGGACCCATAGCCATAACATCTTGGCGTACCCGGGGCGGACCTAATTTTTACAGTGGCAGCGTATTCCTCTTCATTCACGCTGTCTCCGCTGCCGAGTCCACAGCCAGCGCCTTCAAACATGGTTCATCCTGCCCTGACATGCTTCTCTCACCGAGGTCTTTTGATAATTTCTCTGCTGCCTCAAACTGCTGCGCTATCTCAATTGCCGTGGCTAGCGTCAGTTCACCTGGGTAAGTCAGGAGCCTCGATCATGTCACAGAAGAAAGTGTGCTCCACCAGTTGATCACAGACCATCTCTTCCTCTAGGGCTCCAAATTGGTACTCCCCCGCCAGCTGATGTAGGTGTGCAACTTAGCGCTGCACCGACTCTCCTGTCCGCTGGTGGCACTGCTGAAATTGAATTCTCCGGACTATGACGTTTTCCGGAGCGTGAAAGCAGCACGCCATCAGCCCGACCACGTCCCCAAAAGCATTGCCCCCCCCCCCCCAAATGTGCCGAAGATTCTCTGACCATCCATGCCAAGATTATGGACCAGGCTGAAATGCAGAAACAGCTCTCTCCATACCTTTCTCGTCGTTGCCAAATGTTATGTCCATAACTCACTCGTATAAGAATCAGGCTGGAGGTGCAGTGAATGTAACTTTATTATAAGAACCACAACAATAACAGGTGCTCCGTACAGGCCAAGGGGTCGACGGCGAAAGAGACCGTGCTCTTCTGCCTTAGCCCTTTAAACCCATGGTGACGGCGGAACCGGAAAGGCGGGGCCGTCACCCCCACTACACCCAGGGTATCCCCAACACCATGTTGGTACACCACATAGAGTTTGCTCATTCAGGGTTGTTTCTGTGCTTATTACACCCCAGGGACCAGTCATATGTTATCAGCCCCTCAAACCACACGTGGCTTTATTTGAGATTTTACATTCTCACTCAACAAATTTTGCATTAGTAAGACACATGGAGCTAATCAGCTAATGTTAGCCTCAAACTTGACATTGCCATCAACCCACAGATGTCAGAGAAATTACACTGGTCAACACCAAATTTATTGTCTAAGGTTTTTTTTAGCTGAGTTAGGTCAATTTTGATGTGCTGAATCCAAAAATCACATTGGTTTTGCTCAATCAGGTCAACTTTTTGAATTATGGCCACATGTTTTATATGTTTTTGTTTACATGTACAGGTATTTTCGCTTTATATGATGCAAAATTCTTTTTTATGTTATGACACTCTCTGAATTTTGAATAATAATGAAGTAAAATTCAATTTACATGTACTTACCTTTATATAAAGGTAAGTACATGCACAGTACTAAGTAAGTACAGGTTTTTACTTGGCACCTGATCGAGAGAAATGGATGTCATTTTCAGATTCAGTGGTGCAAAATTGTCTTAAATCAGTTGAAAAAACACAGACAACTTACAAAAAAAAATATTTTTGTAACCCTGTGTTATAAAAGAGGAAAGGTAAATGGTAAATGGCTTTCACTTATATAGTGCTTTTATTCTCATCTCTTGATGACCAAAGTGCTTTACAGATCCTGCTATCCACCCATTCACACACACATTCACACACTGATGGTGGCAAGGTGTGGTGAACTGGGACTCATTAGCCATAAAGACAGCCTGTATGGGGAGTGCTTCATCCCCGTGTGTAAAATGGTACTGTGGTAATTAAACCCTGAGTTGTTTAGAGCAGTGTCACGGGCAGTTCATCAACACCTCTGCCAACTTGCAGAAAAATAGCCTAATAGGGGCTTGTTATCTAAGACAGTGTTATGTATGGAAAATACCTTGGCTAAGGATGAGGCAAGATGAGTTAGCAAACATGGCTTTATTAAAAAGAACGGACAGCATTACATGACATGGCACCTAGTGTGGGCATCGGGCATAAGAGGCCGTAAGATGGCGCCCCTGCCTTATATATGGGCAGTGCGGTGATGTGACAGGACGTCCACGTCACCACACTGCACTTCACAATAAAGTGCCCTTTATTTATATATTACAGACAGGCTTCTCCAAAATGCTGTATAACAATGTTGTAATCATTTGCACCAGTGTTGAGCACCTGAATCTGATTAAATTTAGAATGAGCTATTTTTAATGAAATGGTGAAATGTCACACTTTCAGCATTTGATGTGTGTTCTGTCTTCTGTTGAGAATAAAACAGTTGTTTATAACATTAGCAAATGATTGCATTCAGCTTTAATTCAGATTTTTATAGCTTCCCAACCTTTTTGAATTGGGGCTATAGGTGACTATCAGCACAGTTGCGTCCTTGAAGATATCATATTTAATTATGATCATATCCTAAAGATGGAAAATATTTGCTATGTCAAGGAAAAAAATAAACCTTTATCCCTCAAAGCCAAGATAAAAGTGACCTGAATCCCCGCTGAACTTTTCTTACTGTGGAAACACTTTGAAGGTAGAGGAAATTTGGCTTAAATCACTGACTCCCCTGTTCCAGACTGAGTGGACATGGAGGTAGGTGTGTGTGTGTGTGTGTGTGTGTGTGTGTGTGTGTGAACATGCATTAGGACCTTGAGCCACTCAGCTGTGGAATGTGGTTGGCTAGTGAGGCCCATTAGCGTATGAGGCCTACCAGCGGCACCTCACTGTTAGTGTCCACGGACCCTGGGTTTATTTGCCGTCAGACGGAATTTGTCATGTTTTTTTTGTTTGTTTTTTTTTCAGAATGTAAGGACAGACCCATTTCTTTTTTGGATTCTTCTCTACAAGCTACAAAAGTGAGGCACCACCATCAGTTGGAATTTTTTCCCACATGCTTTGGTCAAAATACCTCAGGGTTTAAATATTGCAGCACCATTTTCCACTTAGATTAAGCCATCTGCTTCTGAATGGCCTGTTTCAGTGCACATTACTTTAAATAATTATGAGTCCCCAGTTCACCCCACCATCTGTCTTTTGTCATTTCATCTGTGGTTGAGGTGGCCCTACTGAGGACAACATTAGCTACTATAGCAAAAAAAAAAAAAATTATAATGTAATAACAATGTGAGACTGTAAAAGAACAAATAAAGCCTTATTGGAGAGAGAGGTTTGTGGTTTAAGTGGCTGGTTGGACAGAACTAGAAAGAGTACTATAGATGCTATTTTGCTTTACGAATGTTGATGGAGAAGTGCAGAAAAGGTTAGAATCAGTTGCACTGTATCTCTGTAGATGTAGAGAAAGCATATGAATAGGTGCCAAGAGACAAAGTATGGTAGAGAAATATTTGAGGATGATGCAGGATATGTATGAGAACAGCGAGACAGTAGTAAGGTGGGCATGAAATTACACCAGGGATCAGCTCTGGGCCCCTTTTTGTTTGCTATGGTGATGGATAGGCAGACAGAAAAGATCACGCATTAGTAGCCATGGAATATGTTCACAGACGACATTGTGGTCTGTAGTGAGAGTATGGAGCAGGCGGAAGAGAACCCAGATAGATGGAGGTATGCTCTGGAGAGAAGAGGAATGAAAGTCAGTAGAAGCAAGACAGAATTGATGTGTGTGGGAGACAGGTGCAACGGTAAAGATGCACAGAGCAGAGGTTGTGAAGGTAGATGAGTTTAAATACCTGGGGTCAACCATCCAAAGCAATGGACAGTGCACAAGAGAGGTGAAGGAGAGATTGCAGGCAGTTACAAAAAACTGATGATGGAAACATGAAGAAAGTAGTTTCTATAGGGCCTTCTTAGACAAGACTTTCCTTGGACCATTCGCTGATTCCTGTAAACAGAAAGTCCATCTCCCTCAACACAGAAATACAGTGGTGCAAAAAAGTGTTTGCCCTCTTCCTGATTTCTCATTTTTTTTGTATGTTTGTCACACTTAAATGTTTCAGATCATCAAATAAATTTAAATATTAGACAAAGATAATACAAATAAACACAAAACGCAGTTTTTTAAATCAAGATGTTTATTATTAAGGGTAAAAAAAATTCAAACCTATATGGCCCTGTGGGAAAAAGTGACCCCCCCCCCCCCGTTAAAACATAAATTAACTGTGGTTTATCACATCATTGGAAAGCTGAGTTGAATTGAATCGGTGAATTCAAAAGGGGCCCAAGTCCAAGAAATGTGTTTTTGCAGGAAATCAAATAAATTGCATATCTCAAAGGTAGTCTATGCCAGATGGTTCATACTTTACTCAGATATAGCACAAGGCCATAGCTTAGAAATGCTATGATATGAAGCATTTCACTTTTTTAATTTCAGAGGATTGGCAAACTAAAGTCCCTGGACTTGGGCCCTTCTTGAATTAAACAATAAGAACATATGAAAAGAAGCGCATAACATCTATTTCTCACATGTTGAAAACGTTTTCTTTTAATTATGCCATGTTTTGAACACCTTTTATGATCACTTTATATTCAAACTATTGTTCTGATAACTGCCAGCAAATGAGATTTTCATCTAAAAGTGGGCAGATTAACATAGAGGTCCATCTACTGGTAACTAATCGTCAAAGTCAGACTCATCTTCACGCCTAGCATCACAAACTGTTAAATTACTGAGGAACTGCTGAGCCTCTGATGAAAGATATTTCGCCAATTTCTGAACATCCTTTACTTTAGCTGCCTTTACACCAAGTTGCTCGCTGTAGAGTGGCTCCTCTGGGTATGTAACAACCCTGCACGATGGCTTTAGAAGGTGGAATCTGGATGTGACCTGAGCAGACATATTTTCGGAAACTTCTATATCATTTCTGAAATTTGTGCTGCCACCTATGACTTTAAGTTTAATCCATGCAGGAAGGGCCCAAGTCCTGAACTTGGGTCTCTCTTGCACTCAATGCATAAACAATGCTGTGAATAGTCAGTGCATTAAAGTTGACTTGGGACGTTTTTGCACATAATCAGATAGCTTGTCTCTTAAAGTTCATTAAACATGTAATATCTGGGTTTTGAAAAGTGTGGACTTGGGCCCTTTTGGAATTCACCGATTCAATTTCTCTAGTTACACCCAAGCCTGATTACTGCCACACCTGTTTTCAATCAAGAAATCACTTAAATAGGACTTGCCTGACAAAGTGAAGTAGACCAAAAGATCCTCAAAAGCTAGACATCATGCTGCGATCAAAAGAAATTCAGGAACAAATAAGAAACAAAGTAACTGAGATCTATCAGTCGGAAAAGGTTATAAAGCCCTTAGCTTTGGGACTCCAGCAAACCACAGTGACAGCCATTATCCACAAATGGTGAAAACATGGAACAGTAGTGAACCTTCCCAGGATTGGTCAGCCGACCAAAATTACGCCAAGAGCGCAGCAAAGACTCATCCAAGAGGTCACAAAAGACCCCACAACAGCATCCAAAGAACTGCAGGCCTCACTTGTCTCAGTTAAGGTCAGTGTTCATGACTCCACCATAAGAAAGAGACTGGGCAAAAATGGCCTGCATGGCAGAGTTCCAAGACGAAAACTACTGCTGAACAAAAAGAACATAAAAGCTCATCTCAGTTTTGCCAGAAAACATCTTGATGATCCCTAAGACTTTTGGGAAAATACTCTGTGTGTGGTGATCCGAGCGCTGAGCTGATCCACGCTCAAGTCACTCAGTATTTTCCCTTTTTCCCTTGTATTTCTAGTCCTGTTATTATTTGTCTCCCTGGTGCTTTTACTGTGACAGCGCCGTGGCTGAACTTCCGGCTGTTAAGTCGAGCCGGCCCTGTCATGGCTGATTATGATTGGTGATTACGTTTTCTCTTCACCTGTTTGGCCTTAGCTTTTGTTGTAGTATTTAAGGTGGCAGTTGAGGCTTACTCCTGGCTGTGACCTCGTCATTTCAGACTGGAATCCCTAAGCCCAGTTCCAGTCTTTGTACAGCGTTAGGTTTCACCCTCGCACTCTGTATATAAGAGTTTAGTGTCTCGTTATTTCTCTCTTTATTTCACCCTTCGGAGTTGCATGTATAGGTATTTGTATTTCGCCCCCCCAAGTGGCTTGTTATTTTGTTTCTTGTCATTAATAAATATACAAACTCACTGTTGGCATTTGGCGCCTCATTTATGCCCAGAAAGGGGCAAACATGACAGTAGGTCACAGCCAAGCGAGGTGCCAGCCTCAGTGAGTTTGTTTTTTGGACTTGATTTTTCCTTTCCCCAGGTGCCAGTTTTGTTTGGAGGTTATGGCGTCATTTAGGACATGGTATCCTATGAGCCTGGGTTTTGAGCTTGTCCAGGCTCTGATGGAGATAGATGACCTCCTGGCCAATGCTCGTATGTTTGCCACCTCCGAAAATGCATGCTGGTACTTCGACCTAGCAGAGGCGATGGTAAAGCTCCATCTTCACCTGGCCGAGCATGCTGAGGGCAGGGAGAGGATATCGGCATTATCGGCACTACAGCAGAAGAACCGGGAGCTGGCGAGGAAACCTGCCAGGGGGCCTAAATCGGACCCTATGGCAAAGAATCCTTGGCCCTCGGCCCATCATCAGGCCCCTGTTAAGGTTCCAGCTCCAGTATCTGCTCCGCAGACGGACCACATTCCTGCGCAGCGGAGAAGGCGGGCGGCCAGGGGCTCCAGTGAAGATGAGCAGTGGGCAGCTGAACTCATCAGGGGCTGTGTGGCTGAAGCACGCTCTTCCTTCCATCCCAGTAAAATTCTGAAGAACATGGTGGCGGCTGTTAGACTGGTGGAGGCTAATCCTGGACTAAACAATTTTCCTGAGTTCGCCGAGCTGCTGGCTTCAGTTTCAGTGCAGCAGTGGCGCTTTCCTAATTTAAATTTAGTCTTGCCTCCAGCTAGAAGACCTCGCCACCCTGCTAGTGATCCATCTCCTCCCCGGGACACGGTCGTTCCGATGGGGAGGGAGTTTCCTGACTGGGTCACTTCTCCGCGGGGCTCCTGTCCGGATCCTGCTACGGGCTGCCAAAAGAACTCTGCCTCCCAGCCAGCTGTTTTTCCCTCACCACAGCGGAAAGTGAAGACAGCAGCCTCAGCCTCCAGGTCATTTTTTCCCGCTGTTTCACCAGCTCCCCTACCCCGGACTGCGTCGGCTGTTCCTCCTTCCTCCTCAGAATTTTCTTCAGCTGCTGTGAGCCCTGTGGCTCCTTGTCTGGCTCTGCCCAGCACCATTCCTGTTGGGGTGGCTCCTCCTTGTCCTCCCGAGGGGCCCACCATCACCATCTCTATGGGAGATGGAAGAATCAAGCCCGCTGCAGCAGTCACCATCGTTCCCCGGAAAAGCAGGCAAGTGTGTTTTCATTCTAAATCTCTGTTTGATGAATTACCTTGTCTGATTCCTGGGGGTGGAGCTCAGGTTTCACAGTCCACTGAGCTTTCACCACGTGCTGCAGCCATTAAATTTGATCCTGCTACCCCTGTGTTTCCTCCTATTCTCCCTCAACATTCTCCGGTCCCAGGAGTAGACCGCCGGACAGAGGAGGAACCTGCAGCCCTGGAAAACCTGGCTCCAGCCCCGCAGCCACGCCATGGGCAGAGGAGGAGGACTGATTGTTGTTTGGAGCCTATGCCAATGATTAAGCGTCCCCGGGTCTCCGTGGAGCAGCATTCAACCCCAGCAGCCAATGGATCTCCTGCCACCACGCCGAGTGAGCCATCGGCATAGGTTTCAGCACCAGGGGGTTCTCGGACCACTGCAGCTGAGTGGGAGACTGGAGTCGACCTCCTGATCACTAAGCCTGGATCGTCGGAGTCCTGGACGGCGGTAGAGCTTGAGCTCAGGTAAGTGCTCTATTTTGTCTATTTTCTGTGTTAGAGCAATCTTGCCTGTCTCTTGGGGAGGAGAGCCGGGTGCAGCTGGCCACTGCATCCAAGCACGTCTTGCAGGGCTCTGCTGCTGCCAGTGACCCTGACCCCTGTTTTCCCCCTATTTCCGAGCCTTCTTCCAGGGTCACTGAAGATGAGTCAGCTCCACCCGATGTCGTCAGGGCTCCGGGTTCGCTTCTGGAAGTCATCCCAGGTGCAACGTTGGCCCGGTCGGGGTCCACCGAGGGTGCTGCGCTGGCCCGGTCTGAGGTCAGTGAGGGAGCTGCTGATCCCTCACTGCTGGACACCAGGCTGGTTCCCTTTTCTCCCCCCTTTCCCCCCTATTCTCCACCACCGGACGCAGCTGGGATCCCTCTCATCTGGTCCGGCTTCCTCTTGTTAAGCATCTCGGTTGGGAAGCCACCTTCGAGTCCACTCCTCTGGTCTTGGTGGTCTAAGGATGTGGGTTGGCCGCCTGAAGGACTGCTTCACCGGTTCTGCAATGTGGGTCGGCCGCTGGAAGGACTGTTTCACCAGTTCTGCAACCTGGGTCAGCCGCCTGAAGAGCTGTTTTGCCGGTTCTGCAACCTGGGTCGGCCGCCGGAAGGACTGTTTCACCGGTTCTGCAACCTGGGTCAGCCGCCTGAAGAGCTGTTTCGTCGGTTCTGGGACTTCGGTAGGCCACCTGAACCTTTTTTCTTGGGTTGGAGTATGGTTGCCGGTAGACCACCAGAACTATTTTTTGCTTTACCTGCTGGTTTTTCCCCACGCTAGTGCTTTGCATTAATGTCTGAGTGTAAGTGTACATACATGTTTTTGTTGTTGCAGGGTACCTGTGTTTTGTTTTTTTGTTTTTTTGCATGTATCCTCAGACTGTGATTTTTTTTTTGTATGTGGACATTTCTGTATGAAGGTCTCACTTTGTATTTATGGTCGTTTTTTCGCCACTTTTTATTTTGAACTTGTAAGCTCATAGTTTCATTCGGAGCTCATAGTGGACTACAGGAAGGAGAGGGGAGAGACACATGACCCCATCCATATCAATGGCATAGCTGTTGAACGTGTCCCCAGCTTCAAATTCCTGGGGACCCACATCTCGGAGGACCTGTCCTGATCAGTTAACACCACCAGCCTGATCAAGAAGGCCCATCAGCGCCTCTTCTTCTTGAGGACACTGAAGAAGAACCATCTGTCAACTGATATCCTGGGCAACTTCTACCGCTGCGTGATAGAAAGCACCCTGACTAACTGTGTCACAGTCTGGTATGGGAGCTGCTCTGTCGCTGACCGTAAGGCGCTGCAGCGGGTGGTGAAAACCGCCCAACGCATCACAGGGACTCCACTTCCAGTTATAGAGGACGTCTACAGGAAAAGATGTCTGCGCCAGGCACACAGCATTCTTAGGGACTCCAACCATCCTGCTCATGGACTGTTCCAGCTTCTCCCCTCTGGAAGGCGTTTCAGAAGCCTTCGGACTAGAACCAGCAGGTTTAGGAACAGTTTCTTTACAACAGCTGTCACGTTATTGAACTTAGTTCCCCGCTGACTCTCTTACCATCATCTCTTACCATCCTCACCTGTACATAACTGCCCACCTAACTTATTGTACATTATTTGCACATAACGGTACTCTTAACTTTCTGCACTGCTGCATATATTTGCATATATTTGCTTAAATTGCACATACTGTCAATTACTGTATATACTGCACTGCTGTCCTTTGCACTTCTGATTGGATGATAAACTGTGTTTCGTTACCTTGTATTCATACATGTGTAATGACAATAAAGTTGAATCTAATCTAATCTAATCTAATGTTAGTATTGGCCACGCTATTTTTGTTTCTGAGTTGTGGATGGTTTTCATTTGATGTGTGTGGGTTTCTGTTTTCTTGTATCTTGCTGTTAGGCATTTTTGTACATTTTCATTCTAGTTTCTCTCCCTTCTAGCCTGGATTCCCCCTCCACCCACCCGAGGTTGGTCTTGATAGTTTTTCTGGTCGGGGGGGGGGGGGGCAGCTTTTCTTCCCTGGATGTCACAGTGGATGCCTGGAATGCATCCCTTGAAATGGGGGGTACTGTTGTAGCATCATCTCACTTTGGCTCAGCAACAATTATTTTTCTGCTTAAAGACATTTTGTTTCATCCAGGAATAACACAAAAAAATGGATTTTCTTCCTCCAGGCCACAGCTGAAATCCCCCTTCTTTTGTTAAAACCAACCTAAGGAATTTCCCCAATGTCCGGCTTCACTTTTATTGCCCCCATAAAACCTACACAGACCCACAACTCAGCTAATTTCCTTAAACTCTGGACGAACTTTAAAGTACATTATTACAAACTCAATTCTAAACCTTCATTCTTTTCAGAACTATGAAAATGCAGATGGACTCTGATGTTTTTGATGTGGAAAATAATATGTGTGAAATGCATTAATCTGTGATTTTATATATATGCATGTCAATGTTTAAATGAATGTTTACTCCTGCATGTTGATTTAGAAGCACTGCTTATAATTTATACTAATCACTAAAGTTATCTTAGTTTAATACATAAAGGGAAATATTAACTTCCAGTATGTATCAAAGTTTTGCCTCGATATCACATGTAACTCCAACAGCCAATCTCTGCATGACAACTCTTCATCCCAAAGTGCTCCAAACAATAGACTGTTTGTTATTGGACTAAAGGTTCATCGAGCCCGCCCACGAAGGACTCTCATTGGGTGAGATTCCGGTCAGGCCGGAAGCCCGCGAAACTCAACAGAGCTTATATAAAGGAGAGGGACCCCTGCTTCACGCTTTTTTTCGTCACCCCCTTTTCGTCAGCCCCTCTTTTGCTCCGGACCCTCTTTTGCTCCGGACACTCTTTTGCAGATCCTCTGTCCGGCCTGCTTTTCTCTGATCTTCTCCATTGTCTACACACAGCAAGGAAGAACAAAGGACCGTCTGACCACGTGTCGCTTTTCTGAACACAGAGCAGATAACTCGTAATTTGTTTATGTCACTTTGTATTTTCTTTTCCTCTTAAATACCTAGGAATTCCTATTTCTTTGAGCTCAATTCTTAATCGGAGTTAAACTCCAATTTTTATTCATCACTTTTTCTTTGTTAAACTTTCTGTAAAACCACCGTTTGTTTAATTTTAATGTAAACTTTAATCTTGACTTTATTTTATAATATTTTTCTTGACCAAGCACCCACCAGAAGCTACTATTTTTATCTAAAGTCCGAAGCCTTTTTAATTTGAGATCGGATTAGATATCGTTTAATTATTATCGAAGACCTCTTGAGAAGACGCAGCTCCCACATCGCGCTGAAGAAACGTCACCATCTGGCTCCGAGCCCAGTTACAACTCTGGGTCATACAGCCCAGAATCCAGCCCCCTTCGACCGCTTGAATCTAAAGGTCGAACTGTGGACCCTGAAATATCTGCAGGCAGATATTTCCCCTAACATCCACGAAATCTTGGGCTGAGGACGACGACCGAACCATCATCACCGAGAATCACGTGAGCTGAAAAAACTTTAATTCCTCTGCTGAATTAAAATTTTGAGGTTCGGTAATAATTTGTATATCTAATCAGATGCAAATTAAGAAGCCCTTAACATAACTCTTCTTTTCATTAAAATTCCGTTTTTATTTTCTTAAGATTAATTTAGGACTTCTTCATATAATTAGTAAACTTTCTCCATAAATTTGCGTTGTTTTTAAGAATCTGTTAACTCAAACTGATAGAAATTCATTTCTCAGTTTAACCCTGGTTCCAAAAATATTGACATTGTTAATCTATCATTTACAAGATTGATTTTATGATTAAGGAAATTACTGCAATGTCTGTTAATCATTTCGTTTAATAAATATTTAAAAATGAGAGAAGTTGTTGGGAATTTATTTCATTCTGAGTCTGTTTCAAGCCCAGGTATCGAATTCACGGAAAATTTTTGAGACTGATTATTGATTAATTTATTGAGTGATCAAACAGGTATAAAGTGAAATTAAAGATTAAATTGCTTCTTAAAGACAGAAGCTGGTGCCCCTTACGAGTGTTATTAACTTTTCTGATGTATATGAAATGAGATTTGATCTCAGATTCCAATACATCAATATAAATTAAATAATTCATACCTGATAATATTTATTATTTATTAATTTCATATATTTCCCTTACACTGTGGTGATCCGAGCGCTGAGCTGGCCCATGCTCGCGTCACTCAGTATTTTCCCTTTTTCCCTTGTATTTCTAGTCCTGTCATTATTTGTCTCCCTGGTGCTTTTACTGTGACAGCGCCGTAGCTGGACTTACGGCTGTCAAGTCGAGCCGGCCGTGTCACAGCTGATTATGATTGGTGATTACGTTTTCTTTTCACCTGGTTGGCCTTAGCTTTTGTTGTAGTGTTCAAGATGGCAGTTGAGGCTTACTCCTGGCTGCGACCTCGTTGTTCCAAACTGGAATCCCTACGCCCGGCTCCAGTCTTTGTACAGCGTTAGGTTTCACCCTCGCGCTCTGTATATAAGTGTTTAGTGTCTCGTTATTTCTCTCTTTATTTCACCCTTCGGGGTTGCATGTATAGGTATTTGTATTTTGCCCCACATGGCTTGTTATTTTGTTTCTTGTCATTAATAAATATACAAACTCACTGTTGGCATTTGGCGCCTCATTTATGCCCTGAAAGGGGCAAACATGAAACTGTGGACTGACGAGACAAAAGTTGAAGTTTTTGGAACATCATGCCAACAGTAAAATATGGTGGTGGTAGTGTGATGGTCTGGGGCTCTTTTGCTGCTTCAGGACCTGGAAGACTTGCTGTGGTAAATGGAACCATGAATTCTGTTGTCTAAAAAATCCTGAAGGAGTATGTCCGGCCATCTGTTTCTGACCTCAACCTAAAGCACACTTGGGTTCTGCAGCAGGACAGGGATCCAAAACACACCAGCAAGTCCACCTCTGAATGGCTTAAGAAAAACAAAATGAAGACTTCGGGAGTGGGTTAGTCAAAGTCCTGATATGAATCTGACTGAGATGCTGTGGCATGACCTTAAAAAGGCGGTTCATGCTCAAAACCCTCCAATGTGGCTGAATTACAACAATTCTGCAAAAATGAGTGGGCCAAAATTCCTCCACAACGGTGTAAAAGGCTCATTGATAGTTATCGAAATGCTTGATTGCAGTTGTTTCTGCTAAGGGTGGCCCAACAAGTTATTAAGTTTAGGGGGCAATCACTTTTTCACACAGGGCCATGTAGGTTTGGATTCATTTTTTTTTTTTGCCTTAAAACTAAACACCTTCATTTAAAAACTGCATTTTGTGTTTACTTGTGTTATCTTTGTCTAATATTTAAATTTGCTTGATGATCTGAAACATTTAAGTGTGACAAACATACAAAAAAATGAGAAATCATGAAGGACCAAACACTTTTTCACACCACTGTATTAGGCCTCACTCCTTCGCACCATCACTGATGCATTGTGAGTATGTTATAGTTTTTTGTTTGTTTCTCTACTTTATTGAGCCTGTAACTTGAACTTGCTGCAGTTATGAGTTGTGAGAGACCATTGCTTTAAAGGGCTCACTGACTGAAAAATGATGTGTTTGTAGGTTTTAATTGTCTGAAATGAGTTTACTGGTCACCTTATTATCCAAAAATTTTGAAAAGTCAATTCTGTTAAAAAAAAAACCCCACATACACAGCCTTTATCTTGTTTATCTTTTCTAGAAACACCAGAAATGCTTTTAAGTTTTTTGTAGAAATCGTTCGTCACATTTAGAAAAATCCAACCTGTTATAAAGGGATTTTATAACAGTGAGCAGTGTGATGACGTAGCTGGCTGGTACCGTCATCACGCCAACTGATATAAGGGAGGAGCTGGCCATCTTAGGCTCGCTCTCGACATTCAGCCATAGAGGAGCGCAGTGCTCAGCTGACGTGTATTGTATATGATCTTGCTTTGTGTAATAAAGTTCATGTTCACAACAGCACCACTCTCTGTGAGTCTCTCCAGGTTTCCAGACATAACATTTGGCGAGACGAGAAGTTAAACCATGGAGGCGTGTGTGAGGCCACTACGACAGTTTCTGGAAAACCCCGGTGAGCTACCAGTCCCTTGGGCGCGCTGGTTTGATGCTTTCACTACCTACTTATCGGCATTTGGCCCGGACGAGATGAACGAGGTATGTAAGTCAGCTCTACTGCATTACTATCTGGGCGTGGAGGGCGCTCGTTTTTACGACATGATAAGACCAACAGTTTCGTGTGCCGAGGCGGTCGAGCTACTAGCTCGCCGCCGTGCTTCACCCCACAATGTCTACGATGTGTGTGTTGGTCTGCTAGCCAAACACTTTAGTGTCCCAGAGTATGTGATGGCCCAGAGGTCCATGTTCTACCAGCGCTGACAGCGAGAGGATGAGTCTATACGGTATGTGGACACCCTTTGCTGTTTGGCTAGCACGTCCGAGTTCGGGCACGTGGAGGACATATTAAAAATGTTGCAGTTGAAGTGGTTCATGGCGAGTTCAGAGATGTGGGCCATACTGGAGGACCAGTCAGACGACCAGATAGTGGCTGGCACGGTGAGGGAGCTGCAGGAGTACCTGCCACTGGCGGCGTGCTTCTTAGTGATGTCAGAGGCACTAGAATTGGCGTTTCAGCTAGAGGTGACAGCTCAGGTGGTGTCGTGATTGGTGGTACAGCGGGGCGCCATAGAGCTAATCCACGACAAGCTAGCCGAAGACACAGCACAGAGAGTGAGCACAGCAAAAAAGGAGAATTCAGTACAGGGAGTGACCTCAGCACTGTGGGTGAACACAACATGGAGAACGAAGATGACAAGAAGGGAGAACAGTGACCAGACCCACCGACGTGTGAAGAATCCGTGACCATAAATGACACAAGAAAGATGCCAGACGTCTTTAGGATCCACGACCAGCATTGGCTTCCAGGGACTGCTGCTGTAGCGTTGGGTGAAGAGTCCGTGACAAAACAGGAAGTAGCAGAACCACCATAGCTTGATGGACACCCTGTGACAATTGTGAGTACCACACTGTTACAACCACACCATATGCAGCCATACAGAACACCACTCACAATGATGAACTGAGTTTGGGTCCACAGAACCAAGCAACCGGGCTCACAGTTGGTCTTTACATCGTCACTACTGCCGACACGTATGAAGATAGTGGCACAGCTGAGAATAGAATCGGCACGGTGGGCCAGCCATCCGTGGGAGGTGAGGACAGTTGCTACAGATCAGGCTGTGGTGTTGGAGCCGATCCAGCTGGTGTGGGATCCAGACTGGGACAGTGTTGACGAGAGTGCCATGGCTCCAGAGGGATGGCACCCGGGTCTGCTGAAATTGGCGCTGCCAGGGGGCGCGTCCACCACAGACCTTATACAAGGCCCCTCCAGCAGAACCACCTTCCCCGTGGAAGACTGTGGAAAAAAAAGTGTTTGCTTAGTCAGCAGCGCGACTGCCAAAACGAGTGGCAGAATAATCCACTCAGCCGCGTTGGGCTGAATAGCGGTCCACCTGCCAACCCTAGTTCATAGTATTATTGTTTATGCCAAATTGGGAAGGGTTGTAATTGATTAATGTGCTCTGTGTTTTTTCCAAGGGGGAGGGGGTAAATGTTATAAAGGGATTTTATAACAGTGAGCGGCATGATGACGTAGCCGGCTGGTACCGTCATCACGCTGACCCATATAAGGGAGGAGTCAGTCATCTTAGGCTCGCTCTCGACATTCAGCCATAGAGGAGCGCAGTGCTCAGCCGACATGTATTGTACAGTATATGATATTACTTTGTCTAAGCTTGTTCCTAGAGAAAACTAAATCTTTCTTAGATAAGTGCAATTGTGTAGGTGCTGTGTTTTTAGATCTGAAGAAGGCATTTGACACCATTGACCACAACATCCTTCTAACCAAACTTACTCAGTTTAACTTTTCAGAACATGCTATCAAATGGATGAAATCCTATCTAACCGACAGACAGCAATGTGTAATGGTCAACAGTGTTAAATCACCATATTTGAAATGTCAAATGGGTCTCCTGCTCTCTCGTGGAGCTCACAGCAGCTGGGGAGAGCGTCGAGGAGGAGGGAGGAGCAGCAGAGGTGGTCCGGGGACGAGGAACATACAACCCGGAGGAGGCTGCTGTCTTACCCCTCTGATGAGATGCAGAGGCTACAGCTGGCTGGGAGACAGAGTTCGTGCAGCTACCCGGAACTGGATCTGGACAGGGTTCTCGCTGAGGCTTCGCCGAGGGAATCACGGCTGACGTCCTTCTCCGCCGGAAATGGCGCTGGGGTGGAGTAAACTCCTGGACTGGACAGGTGACAGGAGTGGGATCCTGAGGCGAGGAGCGAGGATGCCTCCGCTTTGGCTTCCTGCCGGAGTTTCCCTCCAGCCCACGGAGCTTCTCCAGGAATGCAGAGATCTCTGCCTTCCTTGTCACGATTTCGGGATGGTCAGCGTAGCGAGGATGACGGTTGATCGTCATCTCAGTGAGGTCCAGGTACCAGCGTGAGGCGCTGGGGACAGTGTGATGGTGAGCGCCGGAAATGATCCCATCAATCTTGATAAGGGCCATTACCAGCTCGTAGCCCAAGCTCATGGCATAGCCCTTGGGTGGCGATGCCATCTCCCCGCACACAGGTACGTGGAAAAGGGGAAAAACTACAAGCCCAAAACTAAGCAAGCTCACGGTCATCGGGATCTTGTTTGGCTGCGACCTACTGTCATGGGGTGGTCCTTGCGGACCACTATTGAGACGCTATAGGCAGCCGTTGAGTTTGCATATTTATTAAAGGAAGACACACTATATGAAAATAAAGAGCCACGTGGGGCAAAACACAAATAACAACTACAGCAAAGGCACATTAATAATATACTCAGGATAACGGGAGTAAACTTACTGAGAAGCCTACCGTGCCAACATGTCTGTGGACGACGCAGTCAACCTGGCCCTCCACTCCATCCTGCAGCACCTGGACTCCCCGGGAACCTACGCCAGGATTCTGTTTGTGGACTTCAGCTCTGCATTCAACACCATCCGCCCCGCTCTGCTCCAGGACAAGCTGTCCCTGCTCGGCATGCCTGACTCCCTCTGCAGGTGGATCACCGACTTCCTGACGGACCGGAGGCAGCATGTGCGGCTGGGGAAGTCTGTCTCAGACTCTGTTAGCATCAGCATCGGATCACCCCAGGGCTGTGTACTTTCCCCCCTACTCTTCTCCCTTTATACCAACTCCTGCACCTCCTCCCACCAGTCTGTTAAGCTGATCAAGTTTGCGGACGACACCACCCTCATCGGGCTCATCTCCAACGGCGACGAGTCCGTCTACAGGAAAGAGGTGGCCCAGCTGGTGTCCTGGTGCAGCCACAACAACCTGCAGCTGAACGCTCTGAAGACAGCAGAGATGATTGTGGACTTCAGGAAAGTCACAACCCCCCTGCCCCCCCTCACCATCACAGGCTCTCCCATCACCATTGTAGATTTCTTCCGCTTCTTTGGCACCACCATCACCCGGGACCTCAAATGGGAGCCAACCATCAGCTCCCTCATCAAAAAGGCCCAGCAGAGGACATTCTTTCTGCGGCAGCTGAGGAAGCTCAAGCTACCCACCAAGATGTTAGTGCAGTTCTACACGGCCATCATCGAGTCCATCCTCACCTCCTCCATAACCGTGTGGTACGCAGGAGCCACTGCCAGGGACAGACTAAGGCTGCAGCGCGTCGTGTGCACTGCTGAGAAGGTGATCGGCTGCAAGCTCCCATCTCTCCAGGACCTGTACATCTCCAGGACCCGGAGCCGTGCAGGCTGGATCATAGCCGATCCTTCACACCCTGGTCACGTACTGTTTGCCCCCCTCCCCTCAGGTAGAAGACTTCGGTCCATTCAGACTAAAACCTCCCAGCACATGAACAGCTTTTTCCCCTCTGCCATCAGACTGCTGAACATTAAGTGACTTATTGACTCTCTGCACTATATACAGCAGCTCAACCAGACTCATGTCATTCATCACTGTTTTTCTGTTGCATTATCGACTGCACTGTGGTACCCCATATTATCTGCTACTTGCTAATTTATTTAAAACTGCCTTGACTAGTATTACTTATTATTATTATTATTATTATTACTTATTATTCTACACTTATTGCATGTTTTTAGTCTTTTAGTTTTTTAGTTTATCTCTTTATCTCATCATGTTTTTAATGTTGCAGCATGGCACCGAGACAAATTCCTAGTTTGTGTACTACATGAACAATGGCAATAAATCTGATTCTGATTCTGATTCTGAGAATGAGGAGAACACGACCGTGACTGGAGCCAGGGACTAGGGACTCCAGCCGAACGTTGGGGAGACCAGGGTTATGCGTGTGAGGTCGCAGCCCGGAGTAACCATAGCTGCTCCCTTAAATAGGGCTAGAGGATTAACCAGCTGATGAGGATGTCATCAGCGGAATGACAATCAGCTGTCACCGTGGAGCTCGGCTCTGACAGCCGGAAGTCCCGCAGAGACCCTGTCAGAATAAGAGCCTGGGAAGGCCATAAGGAAAACTAACTCAGAACGGGAGGAAAATACTGCATGACCCGAGCGCGGACGATATCAGCGGTCAGACCATGACAGTGTCGGATTGAACGGCGGTCCACCTGCCAACCCTAGGTCATAGTACTGTTGTTTATGCCAAATTAGGGAGGGTTGTAATTAATTAGTGTTTTCTGTATTTTTTCCAAGTAAGGAGGTGAATGTTTTAAAGGGATTTTATAACAGTGAAGGGCATGATGACATAGTCGGCTGGTGCCATCATCACGCCGACATATAAGGGAAGAGTCAGCCATCTTAGGCTCGCTCACAACACTCAGCCATAGAGGAGCACAGTGCTCAGCCAACGTGTACTGTATATGATATTACTTTGTGTAAGCTTGTTCCTAGGGAAAACTAAATCTTTCTTAGACAAGTGCAATTGAATCGGTGAATTCAAAAAAGGCCCAAGTCCACACTTTTTCAAAGGGGACTTGGGCCCTTTTTGAATTCACCGATTCAATTGTGTAGGTGCTGTGTTTTTAGATCTGAAGAAGGCGCTTGACACCATTGACCACAACATCCTTCTAACCAAACTTACTCAGTTTAACTTTTCAGAACATGCTATCAAATTGATCAAATCCCATCTAACCGACAGACAGCAATGTGTAATGGTCAACAGTGTTAAATCACCATATTTGAAATGTCAAATGAGTGTCCCACAAGGCTCCATCATCATCATAGCAGTCTGTCGTGGGCGACAATGACTGTTTCATTTAGGTCTGATCAGATTACTCCACGCAGCTCTGTCCTTCACCTTCCACTGCCAGAAACTCCTGTCTATATCCAACTTCTTCAGGTTTCTTTTTACAGTGTCTTTAAATCTGAGCCTTGGTCTACCCTGATTTTGTTTGCCCTCGCATAACTATGAGTAGAGTAACTGCTGAGGGAGATGCTGGTGATCCATCCTCTCAACATGTCCGAGCCATCTTAGGTTCATCTGTATTAGCATGTCCTCCATTGATGGTAGACCAGCTCGTTTCAACACTTCTATGTTGGTTATCTTGTCTTTCCATGAGATGTTCATTATGGCTTGAAGGTGTCTCATCATGTACGCTTGGAGTTTCTTTACCTGCATCCTGTAGATAGTCCAAGTTTCAGCACTGTACAATAGAGTAGCCAGTACTGTCGCTCTGTACACTTTGCTTTTCACACAGATAGGCACATGTCGATTGTTCCACAGTCTCTCCCTCAAGTTTCCAAACACAGCACTCGCTCTTCCCATTCTGAGAGATAGTTCATCCTCCAGCCTAGCATTCTCTGAAACAGTACTTCTGAGATACTTGAAAGTCTTACACATGACTAGTGGCTCTGTACCAGTGCTGATCTCTTCTGGTAGTGATGTTGATAACTGGAACTTTGCTGGTTGATAAAGGCATTATGTCTTCTTGATGTTGATTTTGAGGCTGAATTGGCTAGCCGCTCTTGCAAATTTCTCCACTAAAGATTGCATATCTTCCGCACTGTGTGCAACTAGAGCACTGTCGTCAGCAAAGACCATTTCTCTTACTACCTTTATTGATGTCTTACTCTTGGCTTTAAACTATGCCACAATGAACAAGTCTGCTTCTTTCCTTGTTTGAATGTATACTCCTTCTGAAGTGTCATTGAAGGCCACCTCAAGCATGACTGCCAGATATAGCGAGAAGAGTGTAGGTGCCAGCACACACCCTTGTTTCACCTCGTTGCTTACTGAAAAGTCTTAAGACACTGAGACACTCATATTGCCACATTTCCTTGCATACCTGTATGGAGTGCCTCGATCAGATTGACAAACTTCTCTGTACAGCCATATTTCTTGAGTACCTGCCAAAGTCCTCAACACAATACAGTATCGAAGGCTTTACTGAAGTCGATGAAGACTACATAATGTAGCATGTTCTGTTCGATACACTTTTCTTGAACCTGTTTCAAGCAGAAAATCATGTCCATTGTGCTTCTTCCACTTCTGAAGCCGCACTGGGTTTCCGGTAGTGTCATGTCCTGGCGAGCGCTCGCCCCCTCCTTCCCGTTTCACTCTGCTCCCCTAATCAGCTCATCTGACACACCTGCTGTTCCTGCTGAGCCAGCGTTTATAAGGAGGCGCTCTTCAGTGATTCAACGCTAGCTCGTTTGGGTATACTGCCTTGAGCAGAATTGTCTAAATAAGTAAGCTACTTGTGTTGTGGATTTCCATACCTGACACATTTTCTCCTCCTCCTTCTCTTACAGGTTGCTGCCGACGAAGCGGCGCATCTTCAGGGGTTTTGGTGTACTCGGCAGCCTGTTGCTTCCCCCGTTGCAGTCCATCATCTCCACCCAGTTTGACTCCGCTCCTCATTTCCCTGCCAGCAGTTCAGACCTGCTGGTTCATCTCCTTCGCTGGGTTCTGAGCTGGTCTCTCTCTTCCTCCCACGTGAGTGGTATTATTTTGGAATTCCACCTCCTCCTCCATTCCTCTATTAATCAGCCTTGTCTCTCCCTCTGCAGGTTTGCTGCTCCTCTGGCGAGTGACTGGTTTTCTCCAAGTTTGCGTCTTTTGAAAACTAATAAAGGGTCAAACGTTCCTTGTGTGTGATTCTGTTGGTGTTGCACCTTGCACTTATGCTGATTGTCCAGTCAATATGACAGAACAAGCCAGCCAGGGTCACAGCCTAGCCGGTGCCTCAGCAGCAGAGCACACCATGCTCCACCGCCTTGACGCTACAGAGAGGCAGGTGGCTGAACACTCTCAGCTGCTGCAGGCTATTACGCAGCAGCTGAGTGTAATTTCTGATCAACTGGGCCGCATGTCTGCTCCGGCTGCTCCGCCCCCACCCGCTCATCCGACTTCTTCCATCGTCCACCACACCCTTTCCATTTTCACTCCTGCCCCATACGCAGAGTAGGTGGGGAAATGTATGGATTTTCTTTGTCATGTTCGGCTTTATTTTGAGCAGGTGGGAGGGGAGATTCCGGATGACATCTCTAAAGGCCCTTTTCCACTAGGGTCAGTACGGTACGGTTCAGTACGGTACGGTTTGTCCGCTTTTCCATTAGGGACTGTAACTGCTTTCAGTTCTCTTTTTTCAGAACAGCTACTTTTTTTTCAGAACCGCTCGATTGAGGTTCCAAGGGTACCATCCCGGTTACGTAAAAACACTGCAGGCCACTGATTGGTCCAAGCATAACGTCATGAGAGTGGGCGTAACGCTGACTTTCCAGAATCACTTGCGATCCGCCATTTGCAACGATTCGTCTGTGAGCCAGCCAACAAGTGATATAATAAAAACAACGATAGAATGGCTTCACAGAAATCAACACCGCGGTCCTGCAGAGTTTTCTGTGCATTTCGGCTGATGAGAGAATCCAGAGGGAAGCAGATGGAGCCACCCTGGAAAGTAGATGGAGCCGCCCTGGGAAGTAGACATAGCCGCCCAAACTGAATTGAATGTACGGCCGTAGGAGCACCAAACTTCAGCAGCTGAAGCCGTGATATTGGGATATAGAGGACGGTGAGTGATGTGATATGCATATTTTACATTATTTATCCCAGCAGTGGAAAGTTCACTTTGGACAGACGAAAACTTGCTTGTGTTTAAACGATGACCTAGCTAGTTAGCCGTCAATGCTACATCTGTCCTTGTATGTTGCCTTTGTGTTGACAGTATCTGATGAAATAAGCTAGTTGTAATCCTGGTTAAAAAGGTGTTTTTTTTTACATGTTGCACTTTCGTGCTGTGCATGTACTTAAGTTGTGTGTATTTTCGTTGTAGAGTCGGACCAGTTGGACCAGAGTCGTTTGGCACCACAGCAATGTGTTCTGACTTGTAAGCTGCACATCTTGTTATTTATAGTCAAATCTTTTGCCTTTTAAGTTAAAGTATAGGTAAAGTGCCAAATTTAAAGTAGCACAATTTCCACTTAATATGAAAGGGACTGAACTGAGATTTATTTGATTGTGTGAATATTAATTACAGAGTAATTGAAAATGAATGACACATCCAATAGTCACCACCATAAAATAAACAGCTTGTTTATTTATTTTTTATCAGATCACTTCTGTGATCCTTTATGAGTTATAGTCATAATAGTGTATCTTGCACTTTGAGGAATGGGAGTTGTTCAGTCACCATTACAATTTAGTTTATATGTGTAGTTTATAGTATTTCGTCTTTAAACTCATCCAGTAAAAGAACACATTACAAATATTTGAGACCCATTGTAGTGCTTCCTTTTATATTTTAGCAATACAAGCACAAAACACCCCCCACACTTGAAACCAGGGCGACACAGTGGTGGCTAAACTTTTATTGATAACGTTATTTCACACCATCACAACAACTCAGTATCTAAACTCAGTGTAAACGGTGTAGAGATTGAAAGGGCATCCAAAATTAAATTCCTTGGCGTAATAATTGATAATAAACTGTGTTGGAAGTCACATATTAATTATAATAAAGGTAAAATATCCAAATCAATTGCAGTACTACACAGAATGAAATATTTGCTGAATCAACCCACACTATATACTTTGTATCATTCATTAATACTCCCATACATGACATATTGTACTGAAGTATGTGGAAATACATATAAAACAAACATATATCCAGTCTTTATGCTTCAGAAGAGAGCTATTAGAATAATAAGAAAAGCTGCTTACAGGGAATCAACAAACCCACTTTTTCTTAAATTAAAACCTCTCAAGCTGAAAGATCTGGTTGATTTTAAAGCTGCAGTAATAATGTTTAAAGCGAAGAATCTATCACTGCCCGCAAATATCCAAAAGTTGTTTCAAATAAGGGAGAAACAATATCATTTCAGAGGAGCATGTATATTTCAAAAACCTTCAGTGAGAACTACCAGCAAGCAACACTGTGTCTCAGTGCAAGGAGTCAGACTGTGGAACGCTTTTGGACCTGAATTAAAATCATGTACAACGCTTGGATAATTTAAACAAAAACTAAAGGAAGAAATACTCCAAACATATATACAAAAACGATATGTAAAATCACATAAGTGTTGTGCTGTTGCTTAGTTTTTTGTCACGTTTTGTCTTGGCTTTGTTCTGATTTGTAATGACTTATATTTTATTTTATTTTTGAATTCTTAGATGGAACATGGGTGGGCAATATAAGCTGCGGCTTCAGCCATCACCCATTTCGGATAAGTTATGTTGAATTGTATAATCCGAGGAGTTATTGTTTAATTTGACCTTGTTGGATTTTTTTCCCTTTGTTTTTATTATTCTGTTCCTTTCTTTTAATCTTTTAATCTAATCTATCCGAAATAAAGATTCATTCATTTCTCAACTATGTTTTAAACTTGCTTTAATTATCCACCACCCATTTCTGTCTTTCATCTAGGCAAGAGGAAAACGATCCACCCAAACCGGACCTTGCCTCATTATTTACAAAGATGCAGGCTGAAGATCTGCTGAACCGGGACCAGTACAAGGGGCCGATCCAGATGCTGCTCAGTGAGGCAGCGTGGCTGGCGTGTGTGACCCATTCCAATTTCTTTTTTTTTTTTTTACAGTTTGAAGTTTGCACATTCTAAATAATCTGGAATTTGCTGCTGATTGTAATAAACAATTTAGTGACTTATGTGTTTGCATCATGATTTTTTATTTTGTCTGTTAAGACACTGGTGTGAAAAGAGTCAACAGTACAAACCATTTATCAGTGACTTTGAAAATAATGGCTCATTTTTAAGAAAAGTAACCAAAACAAATTATTTGCTGAAGACTGTATTGTTGGATGTGCCAGTGCAGAAGACACTGCACACTTTAGTGATAGTACCAGTATATGGAGGAATTCTGGGCCATATTAGCATCTGTATTTCCTAATAATGGGATAGAAGAGAGAACTTGCAGGGTCTTGGCCCTCCATGGCACATAAGATAAGATAAGATAAGATAAGCCTTTATTAGTTCCACAATGGGGAAATTCCAGGATTGCAACAGCACATGATTGGACACCCATGAGTTTGGGTTTAATTGGATTTAACATTTGAGCACAAACTGCTTTATGGTTTATAATTCTGTTGGCAGACTTACACCAAATCAAAAGTGATTTCTCAAACTGCTTGATTGTTCTTTGACAGCTTTTCCAATCTTTTAGTATTTATGTCACTTGGTGGTAACCTTCACACATAAAACAAAAGTAGAGACACATCTGCAAAAGTACAAAGGTTTATTGTCAAAATTCCCAGGGCAATACTACATGAATACATGTATAGTTTACCGCTGATGCAGAGAATATATATTTATACAGTATCTACATGTAGTCAGCAATACTCAGTATGATATATTTCCAGTTAATCCATGTATTTCTCCATGTAACCTTGTGACTGCATTATTTTAATTACTTTTAATCCTAGATCCATTTGTTTTGGCTTAAAATGCATCATAATTGTTAAATATATCTTATTATGCCTAACTCAGTACTGTTTACCTGTTGAAATATATATTTTAAAGCTCATATACTACAATATGGCACCTGGCGATCAAGTTTGGCAGCTAGCTGATCCATGTTTTGCCACAACACCACTGGCTGGAGCAGGTAAATCCCATGACGTCTCAACAGTCTCTCCATGATTTTGACACAGATCAGAGCAATTTGTTGCACAGGAAGCTCAACATTTCTACAGACATTCTGCAGTTCTGTAACCACTTCGCATTCCTGAAGCTGTGGTGACATCACTGTGTTGAACGTTCAGACTGACAGTTTGAAGTGATATTTTTGCCACAAGAGAGCCATCTGAAACACACACACACAGAATACATATTTTAGTACCTAATACCGATAATTTGCCGACATTACAATGTTGTATGGCGGACTTAAAAGCAAAGTAGCATTAGCAATCATTAGCTTACCGTCATACGTGATGTAGTTCGTATCCTCATGTGTCTTCCCCTTTATACTGCTCTATGGTTTCCTAAACGCTCCAGTACTTTTCCAGAGTGTGTCATATCACCGCCTTTGCCTTCTGTTCTACTTTTTTGCCTTTATTCTGGCAAAAAAAGCCAGAGAACGCAGACGCCTCGTATCCTGCCAGCTTGTGTTTTGCGTAATGTTACGCTTGTTTTATGCCAGTTATGCTTGTTTTACGTAACGGGAGGGAGAGGGTTGTGCTGCCTCTCTGTAACTATTCTCACCCACTTCAAGTGGGACCTAGTGCAGTGGAAACACAAAGCGGGCCAAACTGTACCGTCCCGTCCCATACTGAACTGTACTGTACTGACCCTAGTGGAAAAGGGCCTAAAGATTCATCAGTTCACCCTTCTGCTTCGGGGCCGGGCTCTTAGTTCGGCACGGTCTGTAATTGATAGCCGAAGGGACACGCCACCAACGTTTGACCAATTTGTGACTGAATTTTCCCGCACTTTTGACTGTACCTAGAGTGAAGGTAGTATCATGAGTCGCCTGTTGTCGCTCCGCCAAGGCAGCCGGTCGGTGGCCGACTTCTCGGTGGTGTTCCGGGTCGAGGCAGCAGATTCGAGGTGGAACGAGGTTGCACTGCGCAGCGCGTTCCTCCATAGGTTGAATCCTCGGCTCCGTGACAACCTGGCGGTTCATGCTGTTCCTGCCACCTTGGACAGCCTCGTTGACCAGGGGGTCAGGTTAGATAACTGGTACCGCGAGCGTGGCACCTCCTCTCGCCCGTTCACCTTACATGCGCTCCCGGCACTTGCTGACGTAGGTGAATCCAAGTCCTCCACCGAAGCCATGGAGCTCAGCTCTGCTCACCTTCTGCGGGCAGAGGCTGATCAGCGACGGCGGATCGGGGTGTGTGCCTACAGTGGTTCATTGAAGCACAAGTGGGACACATGCCACCTTCGGCCAAAAGAGACGGCCCGTCAGTAGCCGTGGGGGGTCTGGTCGGCGGGACTCATTCTCATCCCCCTGGTAATTTTTCTGTTTCAGCCCTGGTTCAGTTGCCAGGGATCAAGAGGAGGGTCTCTGCCCTTATTGATTCCGGGGCAGAGGGTAATTTCATCTCCTCCCAATTGGTTCATGAGATGAGGATTCCAACAGTTAAATTGCCAGCTCCTCGTTCCGTGCATACCCTCTCTGGCCAGACGGTGGCGTCCGTTACTCATTGCATGGCGCAGCTATCCGTTCTTCTGTCCGGTAACCACCGGGAGAGGCTCACTTTTTACATGTTTCCACGTACCTCTCACGCAGTGGTTCTAGGGTACCCGTGGCTCCAGAGGGTAATTCTATTCTCAATTGGGCACAAAATTCCATCACCTCATGGAGCCCTAATTGTTTGGCTACATGTCTAAGTTTGGCCGAGTGTTCGCCGTCTCTCCCTGTCTCCTCTCCTCACGTCGAGCCGCCGGACCTCAGCCTTGTGCCCGAGGTTTATCATGACCTCGGGGAGGTCATTAGCAAGCCACGAGCATTAGCGCTTCCCCCACATAGCTCGTATGACTGTGCCATCGACCTCCTTCTGGGCACGAGGTTGCCGTCCAGCAGGCTCTATAATATTTCCAGACCTGAGAGGGAGGCGATGGAGAGGTACATTAAGGACTCTCTGAATGCCAGCCTCATTCAGCCATCCTCGGCTCCCCTCAGGGCAGGGTTTTCTTTGTGGGTAAGAAGGACCGGTCTCTGCATCCGTGCATTGACTACCGTGAGCTTAATGCTATAACCGTCAAAGATAAATACCCTCCGCCCCTGATGAACTCCGCTTTCGAACTCCTGCAGCGCTCGCGCATATTCTCTAAACTCGACTTACGTAACGCTTACCATCTAGTTAGAATATGCGAGGGGGACGAATGGAAAACTTCAGTAACGGGGGTGGGCGCAATTTTGTCCCAGCGCTCCGCCTCGGACTTGAAGCTCCGCCCGTGTGTGAATTTCTCTCTGCAGCTCACCCCAGCCAAGAGGAATTACAACATCGGGGACTGAGAGCTGTTGGCTATAAAATTAGCTTTTGAGGAATGGAGACATTGGCTGGAGGGAGCTGTTCATCCTGTAGTCGTGTGGACCGACCACAAGAACCTCGAGTATCTGCAGTCGGCCCACCGGCTGAATTCCAGGCAGGCTCGCTGGGCCCTATTTTTCCAGCGTTTCAATTTCACTGTTACCTATAGGCCCGGCTCCCGTAATATTAAGACTGACTCTCTCTCCAGACAGTTCAGCCAGGACCCGGCTGACCCCCCTTCCCACTCCCAGCCCATTCTTCCACCTTTGTGCGTCTTGAGAACCCTTACCTTGGAGATTGAGAAGAGAGTCTGCCAGGCCCAGTCCTCTGAGCCCAAACCAGTGGGCTTCCCCCCAACAACCTTTACGTCCCTGCTGCCCTCCGCAGTGAAGTTATCTAGTGGGAGGGCACCAGATGTTTCGCCTGCCATCGTGGAGTGGTGCGCACTGTGGACATTATCAGTCAAGCGTTCTGGTGGTCCATGCTGCAGCGGGATGTGCAGGAGTACATGAAGGCTTGCCAAACTTGTGCCCGTAATAAATCCCCCCACCCCCTACCCCACCGCTGGTCTTCTTCACCCCCTCCCCGCCCCCAGCCAGCCTTGGTCCCACATAGCCATGGACTTTGTCACTGGTCTTCCTCCCTCTCATGGCAACACCGTCATCTTGACTATTGTGGACAGGTTTTCCAAGGCCGTTCATCTGGTTCCTCTCCTCAAGCTGCCATCTGCCTCCAAGACTGCCAACTTACTCTCCCATCATGTCATCAGACTGCACAACATCCCTACGGACATTGTGTCTGACTGGGGTCCACAGTTCATCTCACGTGTTTGGAAGTCCTTTTGTCACTGCCTTGGCACCACCATCAGCCTCACCTCCGGTTACCACTCACAGAGCAATGGGCAGGCTGAGCGTGCCAACCAGTCCCTGGAGGCCGCCCTTCATTGCGTGGCAGCCAATGACCCTGCATCATGGAACTCCCATCTGACCTGGGTGGAGTACTCGTTGAATTGCACTGTTTCTTTGGCCATGGGGCTGTCTCCATTTTAAGCCTCCGTGGGATACCCTCCCCCTTACCTATGACAGAAAGAGAGGTGGTGGTGCCGTCCGTGGGGGCCCATTTTCATCATTGTCGCCGGGCCTGGAGGTCTACCCGGGTGGCGCTCCTCCATTCCAGAGTGCAATCAGCTCTATGCTGACCGGAACAGGGTTCTGGCACCGGACTACAAGACTGGGCAGCAGGTCTGGGTGTCCACGGATCAGGTTCCACTGAAGGCTGAAGCTCGTAAGCTCGCCCCCCGGTTCGCGTGGGCCCCTTCCCTGTCACCAGTAACATGGGCGACTCTGCTGTCCGGCTCCATCTCCCACAGGCGCGCCGTGCACATCCAACTTTCCATGTCTCCAAGGTCAAGTCCCTCTCCTCCAGTCCTCTTCCCCCCCCCCCCCCCGCTGAAGTCGCCTCCTCCTCCTCGGATCCTCGACAGCCATATCATGCACACCGTGCAAGAAATCCTAGATGTTCATCGCTGGGGTCGGGGGTTCCAATACCTGGTCTACTGGGAGGGCTACGGTCCGGAGCACTGGTCATGGGTCCCCAGGTCAGCATTCCATGACAAAGGTATGGTCTGGGCCTACCATCGAGCCCATCCGGAGAAGCCTGGTGGACCGCCAGGAGGCGTTCTTTGAGGGGGGGGGCCCTGTCATGTCCTGGCGAGTGCTCGCCCCCTCCTTCCCGTTTCACTCTGCTCCCCTAATTAGCTCATCTGATGCACCTGCTGATCCTGCTGAGCCAGCTTTTATAAGGAAGCGCTCTTCAGTGATTCAACGCTGGCTCGTTTGGGTATACTGCCTCGAGCAGAATAGTCTAAATAAGTAAGCTACTTGTGTTGTGGATTTCCATACCTGACACGTTTTCTCCTCCTCCTTCTCTTACAGGCTGCTGCTGACGAAGCGGTGCATCTTCAAGGGTTTTAGTGCTCTTGTTGCTTCCCCCATCGCAGTCCATCATCTCCACCCGGTCAGACGCCGCTCCTCATTTCCCTGCTAGCAGTTTAGACCTGCTGGTTCATCTCCTTCGCTGGGTTCTGAGCCGGTCTCTCTCTTCCTCCCACGTGAGTGGTATTATTTTGGAATTCCACCTCCTCCTCCATTCCTCTATTAATCAGCTTCATCTCTCCCTCTGCAGGTTTGCTGCTCCTCTGGCGAGTGACTGGTTTTCTCCAAGTTCGCGTTTTTGAAAACTAATAAAGGGTCAAACGTTCCTTGTGTGTGATTCTGTTGGTGTTGCACCTTGCACTTAGGCTGATTGTCCAGTCAATATGGCAGGTAGTACATTCTGCAAGATGTGTTCATTGAGTGTTCAGTAGTATCGTGGGTTCGATCCCAGCCCCCGACCAACAGTGATCTGTGTGGAGTTTGTATGTTCTCCCCGTGTTGCGTGGGTTTATTCCGGGATTTCTCCGGTTTCCTCCCACATGCCAAAAACATGCATGTTAGGTTAATTGACTGTTCTAAATTGTCCTTAGATATCTGTTTCCTATAGGCCCTTAGAATAGAGGGTTAGTATTAATGAAAGCGCTTTGAGTGGTCTTTGTGACCAGAAAAGCGCTATATAAGTGCAGGTTAGTTAGTTAGTTAGTTAGTACACGTGAGAGAATCTTACCAACAGTGGCTAGCAGTGATATACCTCAGTAATTTCCACAATCTTTCCTGTCAGCTTTCTTGAACAAAGGCTCAATATTTGCATCCTTCCAGTCTTGAGGTACTGTCTGGGCATCCCATATCTCTTGGATAAGCTTGTTCAGGCAGTTGGTCAGCTGAACACCAAATTTTCACACTTCTGCTGGAATTTCATCCCTTCCTGGAGCTTTACCATCCTGTGTTGTCCTGATAGCTGCCATTAGTTCATCAAGATTTGGTGGTTCATCCAGACTTGATACAACTGGTTGCTGCACTAGAGCTTCTTTAGCCTCTTCAGTGAGATCTCCAGGGTTGTTTAGTAGTTGGTCAACGTGGTCTGCAAATCTGTCCAGAATCTTGTCTTTCACCTGCAAAACTGTGTCACCATCCATAGCCTTTAGTTGGATCAGTTATCTTGGTTTAGGGCCGTAGATTTCTCTCAAACCTGTGAAGAATGTTTTCATGTCCTTCCTGTCTGCTGCAGTTTCAAGTTCCTCCGCTTTTTCATCCCACCAGTTGGACTTCATCTCTCTGGTGTACTTCTGTAGCTCACTCTAAGTCTTCAGTATTTCTTCTTCTTCGACCTTGTGTTACACTGTAGATTTTCCTGCCTAACTGTATTCCTCACTTCTAGTAGGTTCTTCAGATGTTCATCATGCGCATCAAACCAATCTTGATGTTTCCTCTCAGGGTGGCCTAAAACATCACTCGCGGTCTGATACACCGTTTCCTTCATTGTTGCCCATTTCTCTTCTATGTCATTCTCTGAGTTGTTGCTGTCCCAGTCTTTCAAGTTTTCATCCATTTCCTGTGTAAGTTCTTCCTGCTTCTTTTGGTCTTTCAGTGAACTAGTGTTTAGCTTTTGAGGTGGCTTCGCACCCGTCCTGCAGTGCTGTTTTCGTCTGCAAATCCTTAATCTAGTTCTCAGCATAACGTGATCAGTACCACAGTCCACACCTATCATTGCTCTGGTGTCCAACACATCCTTTATGTCTCTCTGCCTTACTATGATGTAGTCTAACAAGTGCCAGTGCTTGGATCTTGGGTGCATCCATGTCTTCTTGTGTGTGTCCTTGTGCTTAAATAGGGTGTTGGTTATCACAAGGTTGTACACTGAACATAGTACAAGTAGAAGTTGTTCATTAGCATTGCACTTGCCTACTCCATGACTGCCTAGCACTCCTTTCCATTTCTCAGTGTCCGAACCAACTCTAGCATTAAAATCTCCAATGAGTATCAGCCTGTCATCAGTTGGTACACGCCTGATAATCTCACATAAATCACTGTAGAACTCTTCTTTCGCCTCCTCTGTGTTGGTCATTGTTGGGGCATACACACTGATGAGTGTGGCATACATCTTCCGCTGTAGTGGGAGTCTCATAGTCATTATCCTGTTGTTGATTAGCACCGGTTCCTCATCAAGCATTGCTGCTATCTCCTTTCTAACTGCAAAGCCCACTCCTGCGTCTGTCCTTTCTTGAGTTGATTTCCCACTCCAAAAGAAGATGTATCCATGGTCTTCCAAGCTGTCATATCCAGGCAATCTTGTTTCACTAAGTGCAGCTATGTTTACATTGTACCTGTTCATTTCCAAGGCCACAAGCATGGTCTGTCTTTCTGGGCGCTGTGATGTTGATCTAGCCAATAGATCTAGCCAATAGAGTGCGTACATTCCATTCTGCTACACACAAGTCTGCTGTTTTCCTCTTCTTTTTTCTTCCTGCTCCTAACTTACTTTTTCATATCCAGGCAATCTTGTTTCACTAACTTACTTTTCGCTGCCTGTCGGAGTGTGAACAAATCAGTGCGGACCTTGTTAACCCGGACGACATCCAAGACGGTATGAGTTGCTTTCTGACTGACCATTTCATGAAATTGCTTGCAAAGTATTTGAGTACTGCTAGCTTTTGCTGGACTAGCAGCACATTCTTGGCAGATAGAGGTATTATCAGTGGCAAGGACAAGCCAAGACAAACTGACTCCAATATCTGTTGCAGTGACTGACCAGATGATAGGTTTGTTTATCTCTGCTCTTTGTGTAGTACATGTCACGATGCACCGACTGGCACAGTCCACCACAGACCTTGCAACAGATGTGATCTGCTAGGATGTCCAGTCTCACTCCGTGTAACTGGGAGTGATCCACCACAGACCTGTGGCAGATATTGTTTTCAGTTCTGCCAGGATGCCCTGTTTCATCCTCCACACCCTCGGAAGGGCGGGGATGATGGTTGAGTCGCCGACGGCCCAACCCATGAGACAGGTAGTATTGGTTTTCATGGTTATCCAGTAGCAAGCAAGCCAATGCCTGACCTGACAGAAAACAAGGCTCCATACTTGGACCAGTATTATTCTCCCTGTATATAAACAATCTACCAAATGTATGCAGAAACATTCACATACAAATGTATGCAGATGTCATGGTAATATTCACGCCTGCAAAAAACATCCAAGAAGCCACCTGTATTCTTACAACAGCGATGACCCAAATCCATGACTGGCTGAATAACTCATGTCTCCTAATAAACACTAAAAAAACAGTTTGCATGATGTTCACCAAACAACGATCAAATATTACAAACTCAAGCATCTTCTTAACAGGGGAGGAGCTGCAACTGGTCGAGGAATTTAAGTACCTTGGCGTGATTTTAGACTCCTCATTAACATTTAAAAAACATCAAAAAAATCTAAAACATCATCAAATTCAGTCTAAGAAATTTTAAACAAATTAGACCATCGCTGACAGTTAATGCGGCCAGAATGTTTCTGCATGCAATGATCTTCTCACACATCGATTACTGTTTTACTAACTGGTCACTCACTGGTGTAACCATAATCAAACCCATTGAATCGTTATACAAAAAAGCCATAAAAGTCCTTGACAAGAAAGATCCCACATATCATTGCTGTAACATATACAAAAAATACAATCTTCTGTCTTTTGAAAATTATAAAACTCTCAAATACAGTGCATCTGGAAAGTATTCACAGCGCTTCACTTTTTTCACGTTAGGTTACAGCCTTATTCCAAAAGGGATTAAATGCATTTTTTCCCTCAAAATTCTACACACAACACCCCATAATGACAATGTGAAAAAAAATTGAGATGTTTGCAAATTTATTAAAAATAAAAAAACTAAGAAATCACATGTACATAAGTATTCACAGCCTTTGCCATGAAGCTCAAAACTGAGCTCAGGTGCATCCTGTTTCCACTGATCATCCTTGAGATGTTTCTACAGCTTAAATGGAGTCCACGTGTGGTAAATTCAGTTGATTGGACATGGTATGGAAAGACACACACCTGTCTATATAAGGTCCCACAGTTGACAGTGCATGTCAGAGCACAAACCAAGCATGAAGTCAAAGGAATTGTCTGTAGACCTCCAAGACAGGATTGTCTTGAGGCACAAATCCAGGAAAGGGTACAAAAAATTTTCTGCTGCTTTGAAGGTCCCAATGAGCACACTGGCCTCCATCATCCGTAAATGGAAGAAGTTCAGAACCACCAGGACTCTTCTTAGAGTTGGCCAAACGTCTAAACTGAGCGATCGGGGGAGAAGGGCCTTAGTCAGGGAGGTGACCAAGAACCCAATGGTCACTCTGTCAGATCTCCAGTGTTCCTCTGTGGAGAGAGGAGAACCTTCCAGAAGGACAACCATCTCTGCAGCAATCCACCAATCAGGCCTGTATGGTAAAGTGGCCAGACGGAAGCCACTCCTTAGTAAAAGGCACATGGCAACCCGCCTGGAGGTTGTCAAAAGTTACCTGAAGAACTCTCAGATCATGAAAAAGAAAATTCTCTGGTCTGATGAGACAAAGATTGAACTCTTTGGCATGAATGCCTGGCATCATGTTTGGAGGAAACCAGGCACTGCTCATAACCATGCCAATGGTGGTGGCAGCATCATGCTGCGGGGATGTTTTTCAGCGGCAGGAACTGGGAGAGTAGTCAGGATAGAGGGAAAGATGAATGCAGCAATGTACAGAGACATCCAGGATGAAAACCTGCTCCAGAGCGCTCTTGACCTCAGACTGGGGCAATGGTCATCTTTCAGCAGAGACAACGACCCTCAGCACACAGCCAAGAATCGGAAGGAGTGGCTTCAGGACAGCTCTGTGAATGTCCTTGAGTGGCCCAGCCAGAGCCCAGACTTGAATCCAACTGAACATCTCTGGAGAGATCTGAAAACGGCTGTGCATCAATCCTTCCCATCCAACCTGATGGAGCTTGAGAAGTGCTGCAAAGAAGAATAGGCGAAACTGCCCAAAGATAGGTGTGCCAAGCTTGTGGCATCATATTCAAAAAAACTTGAGGCTGTAATTGCTGCCAAAAGTGCATCAACAAAGTATTGAGCAAAAGCTGTGAATACTTATGTACATGTGATTTCTTACTTTTTTATTTTTAATAAATTTGCAAAAATCTCAAAAAAAAAAAAACTTTTTTCACGTTGTCATTATGGGGTATTGTGTGTAGAATTTTGAGCAAAAAAATTAATTTAATCCATTTTGGAATAAGGCTGTAACATAACAAAATTTGGAAAAAGTGAAGCGCTGTGAATACTTTCCGGATGCACCGCATGCCTGTTCAGTTTATAAAACATTAAATGGCTATGCACCACCACCCCTGGGAGAATATGTCAATCTGAGAACTGTCACCAGTACAACCACCAGAGCAATCTTTAGAGGAGACTGTGAGGTCCCCCACAGACGCACCACATTTGCTTAATCTGTGCTATCAGTGAGGGGCACCAATATCTGGAATAACATACCACCTGCAATCAGAGAACGTACCACACTAAACACTTTTAAGACGCATTGTAAAAATTGGTTTTTAAACAACCAAAACTGTACCCATAACTAGTGGTTGCTCTGCGGCATACACATACTGTATATACATATGCATCCATGCGTCACACACATATGCCCCGCCTCTTGTTTGTTGCTGTCTCTTGTTGCTGTGAGGTGCTTGGGTGCATGTGTGTGTACGCATACGCAGCACTTCACTTGTGTGACATTTGAATATCTTGTTTTGTAACTCTTGCACTTTAGCATATCCACTTTGTACAGTTCATTGCAGTTGTTCTGCTCATGTATGATTGTTTGTTTGTGTGTTTTTGTGACCCGCCGGAGGACTACAGATGCAAATTAGCAGTATTGCTAAATCTGGCATACTTGCATTTGTATTAATCTTCATTAGTATGTAATGCCCCCTTATTTTATCTACCTTATCGTGGTGGTGGGGGTTTGCGTGCCCCAGTGACCCCAGGAGCTATGTTGTGCGGGGCAATTTGCCTCTGATAGGGTCTCCCAAGACAAACTGGTCCTGGGTGAGGGGCCAGACTAAGAACGATCCAACAGACTCTCATGATAAATTGTATATCAAGGATTCAGTGTACCCCGCCCAGTATGGGGTTACCGGGGGGCCCCCACCCTGGAGCCAGGCCTGGGGGAGGGGCTCGAAGGCTAGTGTCTGGTGCTGGGTTTCCACCCATGGGACCGGCGGGCTCAGCCCGAAGGTTTACATGGGTCCGCCCTCCAGTGGGCTCACCACCCTGCAGGAGGGATCATGGGGGTCCGGTGCTATGTGGATTAGGTGGTGGTCAAAGAGGCGGAGACCTTGGCGTACTGATCCCAGCTTTCTAAATGGCTTTTTGGTAAGTGGAATGTCACCTCTCCTGGTGGGGGAAGGAGCCTGAGCTGGTGTACGAGGTTGAGAGATACCGGCTAGATATAGTCGGTCTCACCTCAATACACAGCTCCGGTTCGGAACCAGTCTCCTGGAGAGGGGCTGGAGCTTGCCTTTTCTGGAGTTTCCCCCGGGTGAGAGGGCGACGAGCAGGGGTGTGGTATTCTTGTATCGCCCCACCTTGCTGCCTCTATATTGGAGTTTTCCCCCGGTGGACGAAAGGGTCTGCTTCCTGCACCTTCGGGTTGGGAAACGGGTCCTGACCATCATTTGTGCTATGCACCAAATGATGTTTCAGAGTACCCACCCCTTTTTGGAGTCTGTGGACTGTGGGGTGCCTGGAGGGTGCTCCTCTTGGAGACTCCATTGTCCTACTGGGGACTTCAATGCGCACCGTGGGCCAACGACAGTGAAACCTGGAGGGGGGGTTGATTGGGAGGAACGGCCTGCCCGATCTGAACCCGAGTGGTGTTCAGTTATTGGACTTCTGTGCTAACCACAGTCGGTCCATAACGAACACCATGTTCAAGCATAAGGGTGTCCATATGTGCCACCTGGCACCAGGACACCCTAGGTCGCAGGGTCGATGATCAATTTTGTTATCGTATCATCAGACCTGCGCCCATATGTCTTGGACACCCGAGTAAAGAGAGGGTGCAGAGCTGTCAACTGATCACCACCTGGTGGTGAGTTGGATCCGATGGCAGGGGAGGAAGCCATTCAGACCTAGTACACCCAAACGTATAGTGAGGGTGTGCTGGGAGCGTCTGGCTTAGGCCCCTGTCCGGGAGGTCTTCAACTCCCACCTCCGGAAAAACTTCAACCACATTCCGAGGGAGTCTGGAGGACATGGAGTCTGAATGGGCCATGTTCTCCACCTCTGTTGTTGAAGCGGCGGCCCAGAGCTGCGGCGCAAGGTGGTCGGCCTTGCATCTCGTGGTGGCAACCCCCCGAACCAAGTGGTGGACATCAGTGATGAGGGGGGCGATTAAGCTGAAGAAGGAGTTCCTATCAGCGTGGCTGGCTTGTGGGACTCCCGAAGCTGCTGAGGTTGTACCGGCAGGCAAGCGGAGTGCAACTCGGGTGGTTGCTGAACAAAAAACCGGGTATGGGAGGCGTTCGGTGAGGCCACTCGAACAGACTTTCGGTCGGCCTCAAAGAGATTCTGGCACACTGTCCGGCGGCTCAGGAGGGAAGGCAGCTCCCCGTCCACACTGAGTATGGTGCGGATGGGACACTGTTGACTTCGATGGGGTTATCGTCGGGCGGGGGAAGGAATACTTTGAGGATCTCCTCAATCCCCCACTGATACGCCTTCCACAGAGAGAAGCAGGGTTTGGGACGAGGGGGATAACTCGCCTATCACAGGGGCTGAGGTTGCCCAAGGTGGTTAAAATTCTCCTTGGTGGCCGGGCCCCGGGGGTGGACGAGATTCGCCTGAGTACCCTCAAGGCCCTGGATGTTGTTGGGCTGTCATGGATTGACACGCCTCTGCAACATTGCGTGGAGGTTGGGGGCAGTGCCTTTGGCATGGCAAACCGGGGTGGTGGTTCTCTCTTCAAAAAAGGGGACCGGAGGGTGTGCTCCAACTTTAGAGGGATCACACCTCCTCAGCCTCCCTGGGAAGGTCTATGCCACAGGTACTGGAGAGGAAGAGTCCGGCCGTTGGTCGAACCTCGGATTCAGGAGGCGCAATGTGGTTTTCGTCCTGGCCGTGGCATATCGGACCAGCTCTTTACCCTCTCGAGAATTCTTGAGGGTTCGTGGGAGTTTGCCCAACCAGTTTACATGTGTTTTGTGGACTTGGGAGAAGGCATCTTGACCGCGTCCCTTGTGGATTTTTGTGGGGGGGTGCTTCGGGAGTATGGGGTATCGGGCTTGTTGTTACGAGCTATTTGGTCTCTGTACGAAGATTGTGAGAGTTTGGGTTCGTATTGCCAACACTCGGTCGGAGTCATTCCAGTTGAGAGTTGGACTCCGCCAGGGCGGCCCTTTGTCACCGGATCCTAGTTCATAATTTTTATGGACAGGATTTCTAGGCGCAGCCAGGGAATGGAGGGTGTCATGCTTGGTGACCAAGGATCTCATCTGTTGTTTGCAGATGATGTTGTCTGTTGGCTTCATCCAGCAATGACCTACAGCTCTTGCTGGGATGGTTTTCCGCTGAGTGTCAAGCGGCTGGGATGAGAATCAGCACCTCCAAGTCCGAGTCCATGGTCCTCAGCCGGAAAAAGGTGGATTGTCCTCTCTGGGTTGGGGACAGGCTTCTGCCCCAAGTGGAGGAGTTTAAGTATCTTGGGGTCTTGTTCACGAGTGAGGGGAAAATGGAGCGAGAGATCGACAGACGGATTGGAGCAGCATCTGCAGTGATGCGGACGTTGTACTGGTCTGTTGTGGTGAAGAGGGAGCTGAGTTCTAAGGCAAAGCTGTCAATTTACCAGTCAATCTATGTTCCTACTCTCACCTATGGTCACGAGCTTTGGGTAATGACCGAAAGAACGAGATCGCGGATACAAGCGGCTGAAATGAGCTTTCTCCATAGGATTGCTGGACTCACCCTCGGAGATAGGGTGAGGAGCTCAGTCATCCGGGAGAGGCTCAGAGTAGAATCGCTGCTCCTCCACATTGAAAGGAGTCAGTTGACGTGGTATGGGCATCTGATTAGGATGCCTCCTGGACGCCTCCCACTTGAGGTGTTTCAGGCACGTCCCACTGCGAGGAGACCCCGGGGCAGACCCAGGACACAGTGGAGAGACTATGTCTCCCAGCTGGTCTGGGAACGCCTTGGTATCCTCTCTGAAGAGCTGGAGCAGGTGGCGGGGGAGAGGGAAGTCTGGGCTTCTCTGCTTGAACTGCTGCCTCCGCGACCCGGACCTCCGGAAAAGAGGTAGAAGATGGATGGATGGATGGATAGTATGTAATGTCCCTTTCAAATAAACATTAAACTAAACTATACTGATAAAGTTTGTGTTCACAACAGCACCACTCTCTGTGAGTCTGTCCAGGTTTCCAGACATAACACAACCCACCGCCGTCCTTGAGACCAGCCCATTGCTCTATTATTGGCCCGCCTAGCTGTCTGTCATGTATATAGAAGCGAGCTATTAGCCCCCAAGCTAACACTGGTAATAGGAAGCTCGAACCAAGCGTGGCTTATATTGTTATTTTCATCAGATCTTAGCCACCCTAATAACCATCCCTGTTACCACCTGGTTCACCGGTCCGCGGTCCATAATGTACCTTGCATCACTCTAGCCTGAAGACGCAGGTGTATGCACAAAGACGCAGGGTAGCATGTCTTGATAAGTAGCAGAGAATTAGTGATGGTGTGGGCACCCAGTACAATGCAGACTGATAATATTCACGCTCAGCAGGGATTGCATACAAACAGAGAGCCCCTTGGGGGACAACCAGTTAATCACGCGATTGATATGTATGGACTGATATCAATATGTAAATGTGCCTTGCATTCTCTTTTGTCCTATTGTTATACATCCCCGGAGTAAGGAGAGGAGTCTGGCGCCAGTTAATCAAAGCAATTGATATGTATTGACTGTTATGTATATCAATATGTAAATGTGCCATGCATTCTCTCTTGTCTGTATAAATGTGCTGACTTGACATGCCTTAGGAGGCTCACACATAGCACACAGTGCTGCAGTGTCTCATGATGATGGAGGAATAAAACTCTTAAACCTTCAGCTCGCCGTGTCATGCCTGAACTTATTTCGTTCCTCCACACTGGTGACCTGACGTGAATGGACTATGTCTCCCTGTCGCCGCACTGTGGACTTCCGTTCCTCCACACTGGTGGCCCTTGACGAAGAATGGAACACAGGCGAACACCCCAGAGACGACCCGGACGGGAAGCCTCCGAACGCATCACAGTGCATCCCTCGCCTGATCTTTTATCTCCACACTGGGGACCTGATGAGGGAGAATGACCATCTGCTCTCTCTCACCGTGCTGTGGATTCCAGAGGACCAGAGATCGCCTATATCCTTCGCACCCACATGGGAGCGCATGCGCCTTGTCCTCTCTCCACGATGGCGACCTCCAGGGCCGAGAGCGCAGCGCTGGGACCGAGACGCACGCAACCTTCTGATCAGTGACACGAGCAACGCACAGAAACAGCCTGAACAGGGAAGACCATATGTGCCGACTGCGTTGATTTCCATCAAGCTCCCTGACTCTCACTAAACTCCGGACAGCGGACCTCCCGCGCACAGAAGCCACACACGCAGACTGCAGGATTACGAGGACAGAGCGCGTCACGCACCAGGGACAAACCGGCTCCACAGACTGATATACATCGTTCTCCACCACTGCACATGCCCAAGAAACACGGCCGATCGCCACCCTCAGAACCTTTAGGGCTGCTCGTGCACCTGGAGCGGATGTGCAGCCATCACACAGGACTTTGTATGCGTTTTCCAGCCACGGCGCACAAGGGGAATGTAGCCGATTGCTTTCCCCAATGACTTTAGGGCTGTTTCCCGCACCTAAAGCCAAACTGCCGAGTCCCTGACACAGCTTCAGTTTATCACAGCCACTACGCATCCTCGGGGAATTGGGCCGCTCGCCTTCCCCACATCCTCGCTGGACCAAAACACGAGAGAAGTCAGAGATGTAATTTTTTCACAGCCGCTGTGGATCTCCGCCACGTTTAACGGGAAAAGTTCCTCACCATTGCGGATCCACATGCAATTTTTGTGCGGCCCAGACACCACGTGCCGGGCCGGCACTCGCTTATTCCCACCCCCTCATCCTCCTCCTGTACAGAGTTTTTCCCGCACCTCACTCCCAATGCCGGCCGATCGCCGTCTGGTTCCATTACGCACAAAACACACCGGCCCGTGTGCCCATGATCCACGGTCGTTCAACGTGCTGGAACTTGGAAAGGAGCACACTGCCCTTTCCACCCCTCCCCCATCCCCCTCACGCACTGACATGCCTTCCGACAGTTCTACTGGAACTGGAGCCCAAACGACGAGGTGGGCGGGGGGGGGTCACAACCCCTTCTGATCGTTCTAGGGGGAGCAGTATGGGCACCCAGCACAATGCAGACTGATAATATTCACGCTCAGCAGGGATTGCATACAAACAGAGAGCCCCCTGGGGGACAACCAGTTAATCACGCGATTGATATGTATGGACTGATATCAATATGTAAATGTGCCTTGCATTCTCTTTTGTCTATTGTTATACATCCCCGGAGTAAGGAGAGGAGTCTGGCGCCAGTTAATCAAAGTAATTGATATGTATTGACTGTTATGTATGTCAATATGTAAATGTGCCATGCATTCTCTCTTGTCTGTATAAATGTGCTGACTTGACATGCCTTAGGAGGCTCACACACAGCACACAGTGCTGCAGTGTCTCATGATGATGGAGGAATAAAACTCTTAAACCTTCAGCTCGCCATGTCACACCTGAACTTATTTTGTTCCTCCACAACAGGAGTAGAGTGCTGGACTCTGATGTAAGAGTCTGTGAGTTTAAACCCCAGCTTGGATGCCCTTTGGGTCAAATTATATTTTCCATAAGTATTCAGAATAATGTGATGTTATAAATCGAGTGCATTGCAAGGCAGTAGACTATTTTACAACATTTATCATTACATTCAGGTGTAATGGCTTTTGCTATAAAGATTTTTTTCATGTAAATTTGTACCTTTTTTCATAAATTTGCAGCTTTTCGTGTAAAGTTGCCTTTTTTCTTGTAATTTTGCTATTCTCAGCTCAGCAGGGTCGCCGAGAGCCGCTTCCCCGGCTGCCCGTGGGAGAGGAGCAGAGTACCACTGAGCAAGACATTCCCAAGCTGCAAGGAGCTGTCTCGAAGCTACTCAGCTAATGGCTAACTGACATAAGAGGGAGAGCTGAGTTGAACAGCTGAAGTCTGTTTCTTAAAGTGACGGGCTTTGAATCAGAGCTTTTGAAGAAAGCCAAGAAAAATTTAAAAAAAACAAATTTGCTTCAATAATTAAAAAATTAAAGAAAATGTGAACTAAATATGTCACAAGCACTTCATTAAGACATGAGTGAGATGTTAAAATGTGTAAAAAGTGCCATCAATGACCCCTTTAATAGCTTGAGTCACAAGTCCCCTTTCTTTAGAGCAACATTTCACATAAGCTACCAAATCCTCATAGGAATGGCTCAGGATGTATGTAAGTGGATGGTTATGGAATAGCTAAGGTAAAGTCCATTTGAACAAGAGTTTATTGCCTTACTATAGGACTCCATTTTCACTTTAAGAATAAAACAAGAAAATACTCCCAAGTTTTTTTTTAGTAAAGAAGAATAAGTAAAAAGGGGTTAAACCCTGAATGGATGAGCAGATTGTTTTTTTTTTTTCTTTACAAGTGGAGACACAGTTATGGAAGCAGCCATTTAAGCAGCTGGAGTTTGTGATAATTTTCCCTACAAAATAGGTAAGAAATAAGGAATTTTGAAAAATTACAAGCACCTGTGCTAAGCTGGGTTTTGTGATGTCAACCAACAAGCCCTGATCAGAGCAGAGGGAAAACTCTTTCAGACAAGCCGTGAAATGACGCAGAAATGGTTTAGCCTTTAAAACTACATCTGTAAAAACTTAAGTCTCTAGAAAATGGACAGTATGGGTCCTTTAAATTATGCATAGACAGGAAATAACAGCTCTGAGGTGTTAATCCTTTGGTCGAAATACATGACGGTTTAATTATTGCAGAACCATTTTACACATGGGAAAGGAGCACTCCTCAAAATGGGCTGTTTTATGGCATATTGCTTTAAATGCTAATAAGCCCCAGTTATCCCCACCCTCCTACTTACATTATTTGTATTAGATGTGTGTTTTGATGGCAGTGCTATCTTTGAGGCTAATGTTAGCTTTTAGCTTTGGTTGGATGACTGAGTAACATACTGAGTGAATGTTAGACATTTAAAAGCCCAAATCAAGCCTTACCAGGGACCAGTCTATGGCGTGTAGTAAGCACAGAAAAAAAAAACCTGAATGAGTAAAAAGCTAACTCTGCTAATGATAGCTAATCACTGCTTATTGAGAAGACGTCCAGATCAGAGTATAATAAACTATAATAACACCAGGTTAAATAATGTATACGAATGAAATATACTGTATATTTATACAAGGGTTGGTAGATGATCTAGCTCAGAGGAATGGGTAGAATAGAAACTAGCCTCACAAACTCCTCTCTTAGTTTTTACCCAGCAGGTCATCCTCAGAAATGGACAGAAATCTCACCTGTGGCCTCTCAGACTAGCTAATGTTAGCATCCCAATATACAGTATTTGTGACATATTTTCCAGTAATCAACCGAAATGTAGACATTGAGGGGAGACGATGGTCAAGAGTTTGTACAAATGCTTTATTGAAAAGAATGTGCAATGATGAAAACTGGCAACCTGCCATGTCCACAAACCTGGCAGTAAAGAGACGGACGAGGATGCTGCACTTGAACTGATCTTTATTACAGAACTGTGTTATGTATGTAATACCTGGTGATGAATGAGTCAAGATGAAGGTTGCGTCAAACACAGCTTTATTGTTGGAAAGGAACACAGCAGTAACACGGCAGGCACCTGGCGTGGGCACCAGTGTAAGAGGCCGTAACATGGCGGCCCGCCCCGCTATATAGAACGGTGATGGGACAGGAAGTCCACGTCACCACACTGCACTTCACAATAAGGTGCCACAAATCCACATACCACATTTCTTCCCCCCCTTAGAAAAGTCCAAAACCACACACACAATTGAAACCCACCCCAATTTGGGGCCTGAATCACACACTACAATAACAAAAACTAATGTACTCAACTGGCCTAACACACTCACATAAAACAACCTAAAATGGGCTGGAGGGTGGACTGCCTCACAGCCCACACGGCATGGTGGATTATTCTAACACCAAATAAACTAAAAGTCCTCCATTAAACTAAAAATCACAGCCGTGCTCCTAGACTAAGACACAAAGACATATAATGATCCCCATAACATAACATGCATAACACACAGATCTCTAAACACAACTTTACAGCACAGTCACTTGGGTGGGAGAGGTAGAACTGGCATGGGGGGGGGGGAGCAGGGCAGCCCCTCAGCAAGCGTGCCACTAGAAGCAGCAAGCCCCTAGGACGATGGCTGATCTTCTGGAAAGTGGAGCCTGACTCCTTCACCACCAACACCGACTCCCGTCCAGCCTCATCACCCGGAGCATTTTCCTGGACATGCCAAAGCTGATCGGCATGCCTCAATGAGCCATCGGACAACCAGAAGTATGCTGCGCCCAACTTTGCTACTATCCGCAGACATCCTCAATGTTTTGCTGGCTGTCATTTGGCCCATCTTGACCGAGGACGTTCATCATCCTGAACCTGAACCATGTCCAAAACCCTCAGCAGGGCCTGGCTTGGCTTGACGTGGTACTGCTGAGCATGCTGTAACACCATGCTTGTCGGTCTGGCCCCGTCATCTTCTAAAACTGTTGTAGCGGTCACCGTCATAGCTGCAGACCCTCCATACCCCTGCGCCCAACCTCCGGAGGCATCTGGGGCTAGCATGGTGTCACTCGCCGATGCAGGTGCCCCACTGCCACACTTGGTGCCCCCCTCTACCATGTCCTGAGCGCCAGCACTGAGACTTTCCTGCGCTGAACCTGAGTGAAACTGGTCCTGCTTGACCACCGTAGTGTCCATTAGGCCCTCATCCCACACAATGTCCTCTTCGACCCCGGCGGCCACTACCTGACCATTCGTTCCTGGCACCATCTTTAATGGCGAAGCCCAGTCCATAAAACAAATCACAGCCCATGATGTTATCGCTTCGCACTGTCATGTGGAGCGTGAAGTCAACCATCTTCGCAGACTTGTAACGGACCGTTTACTCCAAAATCCCAACCATGCACAGCCTGCCACCTCCATAGCCATGCAACGGCTCCGGGTTACCTTTTATCCTGTAGTGGGGGAAGAACGTCCTCACTGTGGCCCAGTTCAGCAATGACCCCTCCGCCACTGTATCGAGCAACAATGGCACCTCCATGCTGTCCAACTCCACTGCACAATACATGTACCCATTTGTGCTGGGGGACACCGTATGGATGGTTGTCGGGGGTGGGTGGAATGATTTATTCCGTGGGCTCTCCGGTTGAGATACACGGCACACTCTAGCATAATGGTTCACGCGTCCGCATCTGCTACAATGTTTTCCTCTTGCCAGGCAGTCCTTCGCCTTATTGAGGTGCGTTGCAGACCAACAACCATTGCACAGGGGTTTTCCCAGGGCAGAACTTCGGCTGGCAGCATTGTTTTCCATAACATTGTCATCTGAGCTATCCTCGCTTTTGGAGTCCGCAACATCTGCCGAGGTGGGTGTTTCCAGCGGCCTCTGTGACTGCCGCCAGGTAAGCTCCGAAGCTAGCTTGTCTGTGGCCTCCAGTTAGAGAGCTAGTTCGACAGCTGTGGCTAATGTTAAGTCATTGGGTGCGTAAATAGCCTAGCCCACAATGTGGCACTGCACGTGTGCTTCACTAGCTGGTCGCGCACCATTTCATCTTCCAACGTCCCAAAGCGGCACTCGCTAGCTAGCTGCATCAAGTCGGCAACAAACTGATGGATAGGCTCACCTGCTCATTGATGTTGCTGCCAAAAATGAATCCTCCGGATAGTCACACTATCTGGGGTGTGGAAATGGATGGCTAGCAGCTCCATGATGTCCTCAAACGAGTCTGATGTGCCGAGCGTCCGCAGGACTCGCTGGCCCTCAGTACCCAGGTTATGGACGAGACGCGCACGTGCCCTTACCTTGTCAAGCTGCTCGAGGTCCAGCATGGTGATGTAGGTCTGAAAAGCCTCGACCCATCTAGGCCAGGGGTGCTCAATACGTCGATCGCGATCGACTGGTAGATCACAAAGGTATAAAAAAAAAATTTAAGTTTTTAATTCTATCACCTATCCTCCCATCTGTCCTCTTATTGGCATTTACCATTTGATTGATGTACAGGGCAGCCAATCAGGAGAGGTCCTTTCCTCTATGTGTCATAGGTCACCCTGTATGCACGGTCAAACACGCTAGCTAGCTACTGCTAAACTCCAGCGAGCTGTGACCATGTTAGTGCTTCAAATTTCCATCAGCTAAAGAAGGGATATTAAAAATGAGTGGAGGAGCTGAACCCAGTAAGAAAGCAAAAACTTACCACTTCCATGTGGAATGGGAGAAAAAAAATTTTTTCACAATGTCATTTTCGAAGTGTGTTTGTTTGATCTGTCAATCTATTGTTGCATTTCCAAAGAAGGGAAATGTGGAGAGGCACTTTTGAACCGTTCATAAAAACTACAACACTAACTTCCCTCTATCCTATTTAAGATGGCGGCAGTGCGCTCGGACGCAGCGGCCCCTCTTGGCATCAACGAGTGTGAGAGTTTTGAGTGTTTTGATCATCCCAGATGTACATTCTGTAAAACTTACAACCGTGAGACCTTATTAAACATCAAGGTACTGCACGCTGCAAGAATCGCGGCTATCGGTTGTGATTTGGACATTCTAGGCCAGCATGGAATTCTGGCGGAGTCCCCGCTGGAAGCTACCCGAGAGAGGAGGAAGCGGAAGCGGAGCGAACGCAAGCAAAAGAGCGGAAAAAGGGCCGGGATCCATGCTAGGCTAAAGGCTAACCCCTCCAGACCAGCGGTACCGTCGCTTCTTCTCTCTAATGTCCGCTCCCTCGAAAACAAGGTGGACGAACTGCGTCTGCTGAGAGAAACCCAGAGAGAGTGGAGGGACTGCTGTGTGTTTGTTTTCACCAAGACATGGCTCCACGGCAACATTCCTGACGAGGCCATTCAGCTGGAAGATATGGCGATGTTCCGTGCCGACAGGGAAACGGCGAGCTCCGGTAAGAGCCGGGGGGGGTGGGCTATGCATCTATGTTAACAAAAACTGGTGCGTTAATGCCACGTTAGTGTCTAAACACTGCTCTCCGTTGGTGGAGTTCCTTATTGTAAATTGTTGGCCATATTATTTGCCGAGGGAATTCAGCAACATGTTTGTAGCTGGTGTTTACATAGCACCGAGCCCTAATGCTAAAGCTACTGCTAAGAAGGCACTCGGGGTACTGCACAATGCGATCAGTGAAATCCAAACTTCACACCCGGACAGTTTTGTGGTGGTTGCGGGGGATTTTAACCACACCAGCCTAAAGACTGTGCTCCCCAAGTTTAAACAATGTGTAGACTTTAAGACCAGAGGAGAGAATATGTTGGACTTAGTGTACACAAACACAGACGCATATAAAGCGATACCCCGCCCCCATCTCGGCCGTTCTGATCACATGTCCGTGATGCTGCAGCCTGCCTACAAACCTTTATTGAAGCGCAGCAGGCCAGCAGTGAAACAAATCAGGATTTGGCCAGAGAGTGCAACCTCTGCACTGAAAGACTGTTTTCTGCACACAGACTGGGAGGTCTTCAAAATAGCAGCCTACCAGGAAGACAAGACAGATGTGGAGGAGTATGCTGATACAGTCACCAGCTACATCGCGAAGTGCACAGAGGATGTCACTACAGTGAAGACCATCACTATGCGGGGTAATCATAAGCCCTGGATGACTGCAGAGGTGCGCTCACTGCTTACAGCCAGAGATGCAGCCTTCAGAGCGAAGGACAGGCTCGCCCTCTGCTCAGCCAGGTCTGCGCTCTCAAAGGGAATTAAGGCGGCAAAGCGCGCCTATGCGGAGAAAATCCAGGGACACCTCTGTGACACTAGGAACACCAAACAGATGTGGCAGGGAGTTCGGACACTGACGGGCTATAAGTCTAGGCAGGGGGTCGATGATGACGACGCTTCGCTTCCAGACAGGCTTAACAACTTCTTTGCACGTTTTGAAGCATCAAACTCGACAATCAGAGGGAGGGCTGGCCCACCCCCACCATCGGTCGGACCAGCTTTTACCATCAACACAGCGGACACACGGAGGACCCTAACCACAGTCAACCCACGCAAAGCTGCAGGTCCAGACAACATTCCGGGACGTGTGCTCCGAGACTGCGTGAGCGAGTTGGCGGATGTCCTGACTGACATTTATAACATCTCCCTGAGTCAGGCCATCGTTCCCAGATGCTTCAAGACCTCTATCATTGTACCGGTGGCAAAGAAACCAGTTGTGTCCTGTTTGAATGACTATCGTCCTGTTGCACTGACACCAATTGTGATGAAGTGTTTTGAACGGCTTGTCAAACCACACATTACAACCTGCCTCCCTGCATCACATGACCCGCTCCAGTTTGCATATCGTTCAAACTGCTCCACGGAGGATGCTATAGTCACCACCCTACACTCTGTCATCACCCACCTGGACCAGAAAGACACCTACGCCAGACTCCTGTACATTGATTTCAGTTCAACATTCAACACCATTATTCCCCAAAGACTGATGGAGAAATTACTCCTTCTCGGTCTGAACACCGCCACATGTCTCTGGATCCTGGATTTCCTGACTGAGAGACCTCAGTCTGTCCGGGTTGGAAACAACATCTCCAACTCTGTCACGCTGAGCACCGGATCCCCTCAAGGCTGTGTACTCAGTCCACTGTTGTTTACACTTCTAACACATGACTGTGTATCCAGACACGAGGGGAACCAGATTATTAAGTTTGCAGATGACACCACGGTGGTGGGACTTATTCAGAGGGATGAGGAATCAATGTACAGGGAAGAAGTGAGAGACCTGGAGGGCTGGTGCAGGGAGAACAATCTGGTGCTCAACGTGGACAAAACGAAGGAGATGATTATCGACTTCCGGCGGTCACAGCCTGAGCACGTCCCCCTCAGCATCGGCGGCCGTTTAGTGGAGAGAGTAGAGAACATCAAGTTCCTCAGAGTGCAGATCTCGCAGGACCTGACCTGGAGCAAGAATTCCTTGGAGATCAGGAAGCGGGCTCAGCAGAGACTGCACTTCTTGAGGAAACTCAAACAGGCCTCTCTCCCCATCTGCATCCTCAGGACCTTCTACAGAGGTGTGGTGGAGAGTGTTCTGACGTACTGCATTGCTACATGGTACTCCAGCTGCAGTATGTCAGACAAAAAAGCTCTGCAGAAGATAGTCAAGGGGGCTGAGAGGGTAATTGGAGTCTCCCTCCCCTCTGTCCAAGAACTTTTTCAGAACCGTTGTAGGAGCAGGGCACTGAACATTGTCAAGGACCGTTCTCACCCTCTGCATAAACACTTTGAACTTCTTCCATCTGGTAAACGATTCCGGAGCATCAGAGGCAGAACCACCAGACTGATCAACAGCTTCCTTCCACAAGCTGTCAGGATGCTGACAGTTGACCCGGAATCTCTCATACACACTACTGCACCTACGGACATTTTGTATATTATAGTTAGTTAGTTTTTCTTTTTCCCCAAGTATGTCTCAGGGATGTGTGAATGAATGGGGGGGGGGGGTGGAGGTGGGGGGTGGAGCTATGTGGGAGTGTGTCTTAAATCATGCTGCTTCTTATATGGATGCCGAGAGAAACGCAATTTCATCTTGCCTGCACTACAGTTGTATGTACAGCAATATGTCAATAAAGTTGATTTGATTTGATTTGATTTGATTTGATTCCCTCCGAAAAATGAGCTGAGAAAAAGAAAGGTGAAGAAACTGAACTCTCAGTTAATTGGATAGCAGTCATTTTTCACACAGCTGAATTCAAAGGCAAAGGCAGCCACAGAAGCATCATTCCGGGTGAGTCATTGCATTATTAAGCATAAGAACTCCTTTCAAGATGGAGAGATGATGAAAGAGGCCTTCATTGGGGCAGCGGAGTTGTTGTTTCGGGATTTTAAAAACAAACCAGAAATATTATCTTCAATCAAAGCTCTTCAGTTATCAAGAAGTACAGATACACAGCACTGAAATAATGGCCTATGATTTGACACAGCAGCTTTTGAAGGACATCACAGAATGTGAGTGTTTTTCACTGCGATTAGACGAGTCCACAGACATAAGTGACACAGCTCAGTTGTGCATTTTTATTCGGATGGTGTTTACCGATATGACTGCAAAAGAGAAGCTGTTAACAATACTGCCCATGAAAGAATACACGCGGGGAGAGGACATTTTTCACTCTTTCAAAAACTTCTTTGTGAAAACCCAGCTCCCATGGGTGTGGGTCCACGAAGCACCGACCGATCCTGACAGTGGTAGACGGCACAGTGTGGGATGAGGAACTGCCTGGCACCCTGGAGAGTGAGCAAGACCAAAATTGCCCAGGGTCATCACAGGAGGGTCCTTGTGCCAGAGCCCAAGTTGCCCTGGACGAGGGTAATGGGCGGCATGGCGGAACGCCTGTGACAACGGGCAACATCAAGAGGCTGGTTTCACCTGTTCACCGGCCCACACCTGGCCTCATCCTTGGCTCCTTATTCTGACATAACATTTTTGCAGAATGCTTACATTCAGCTTCTGACATAACACCAGTGTGTAAATTGGTGTCAATCACCACGGATGGTGCGCCCACAATGGTGGGCCCCTCAAATGGATTTATTGCAAAGTGCAGGGAGGATGATGATTTCCCCGACTTCCTTAATTACCACTGCATAATCCACAAATAAGCATTATGTGCTAAAATTCTGAATATGAAAGAGATAATGGATGTGGCTACAAAACTCGTTTGCTCTATTGGAGCAAGATCTCTTCAGAGATTACTGTTCCAAGCACATCTGAAGGAGGCTGATTGCAACTACTCTGAGCTCTTGCTACACACTAACGTTAAACGGCTTAGTAGGGGGAAATTCCTGCAGCGATTTAGAGAGCTCTGTCCGGATATAAAGGAGTTTCTCCTCCTCAGTAAACATGCAGAATACAAGCAACTTGATGATGATCAGTGGCTGCTAGACTTGACATTTTTAACCGATTCGACCAACATGTTGAATGAGCTTAATTTAGAGCTGCAAGGAAAGGACAAAATTGTGGTTAACATGATAAGCTCAGTTAATGCTTTCAAACAAAAAGTGCAACATATGTCCTCAAAACTGCAGCGCCATGATTTGGGGAACTTCCCCAGCCTGACGTCAGAGCTGGAGAAGCAACAAAAGGCACGTGCGCAAGCTGACAGTGCACGCTACATCAAGCAGATAGAAAATTGTTTGTCAGAGTTTGACAAACGGTTTCAAGACTTTGCTTTACTTGAGCCAATTGCTACATTTTTGTGCTATCCATTCAAGGAAGATGCTGAGGTTGATTCACTTGCATCAAAAATTGCAACACTGTTTCATCTGAACTCGTCTGCAGTGGAGGATAAGATTTTGACACTACAGGCTGACATTGAGCTCAAGTCCAGGGCTCATGGACAGTTTTGGAACTTACAGAGGAAAGTATCCAAACATGAGGAAATATGCTAGCTCCTTGACTGCATTATTTGGCTCTACTTATTTGTGCGAATCAGCTGTTTCCCACATGAAGATTATTAAGTCCAAATACCATTCCACCATGATTGATCATTTGGAAGCCTGTTTGAGACTAGCTACTAGCAGCTACTGTCCAGACTATGCAACCCTGGCTGACTCCATCCAGTGCAAGTCATCAGAGTAAGGTAATGATCGTAAATGTATTGAATTGTATTGTGCCATAAAGGTTCACGCAGTTATATAATGTACGGAGTACATTGTACGCCAACATATATTGCCATATTTGGCACTTTTTAAATGTAGGTAGATCATTTTGACCAGGCAATTTAAAAGTAGCTCACAAGCCAAAAAAGTGTGGGCTCCCCTGATCTAAGCCAAGGCACCGGTGGGTCACCCAGGAGCTTGAGGAAGGGACGGAGTGGTGTGATGCACGCCTCCATGAGTTAATCCTCAGTCGCCGAATGTTATGCATGTAATACCTGGTGATGAATGAGGCAAGATGAAGGTTGTGTCGAACACAGCTTTATTGGTGGAAAGGAACACAGCAGTAACATGGCAGGCCCCTGGCGTGGGCACCAGTGTAAGAGGCCATAACATAGCGGCCCACCCCACTATACAGGGCAGTGCATTGACATGACAGGAAGTTCACGTCACCACACTGCACTTCACAATAAGGTGCAACAAATCCACATACCACAAACTGGTTGTCAACACACTACACGTCTTCACTGTACCGAGTCGCCAGGGAAAGAGAGCCCTGAAATGGACTCCCCATATATATGTCAGCGTGATGACGTCACCATTCAGCTGCATCATCACGCCGCATATTGTACTAAAACCCATCACAACACCCCCTCCTTTGCAAAACACAAAATACATCTAATTACGACCCTCCCCAATTTAGCATATTAAAACCCCCAACAAACACACTAGAACATCAACACATATTAAAACAACAACCTAAAACTAGGGTCCGTGGGTAGACTGCCACCAGACCCGGCACGGTAAAGTGGGGTATTCTGCCACTTGATTTTACCAGCCGTGCTCCGAACTAAATGGTCTTTTTCTTTTTACAGTCCCCCATGGTAAGGGTGGGTCTACCGGGGCGGGGGGGGGGGGCTCTGCAGTGGCCCCATGGTAGATGCATCCCGGGCCCCTGGTGTCACCAAACCCCTGGGACAAAGGCCCATCTTCATAACGCAGGGGCCTGGATCCCACACCACATCCGCTGACTCCCGCGCAGCGTCGTTACCCGGAGTAGTCACCTGGACACGCCGCAACTGGTTTGCAAGTCGAAACGAGCCGTCCGTCAGCCGGAAACACGTCCCCTTAACTTCACCATGATCCTCAGCGGCGCTTGTTGTTTCGCTGGCTGTGGCCCGACCAGTCGTTGCCCCAGTCTCTCGTTGGCACGAACCCAAACCCAGTCCATGACCTGGAGCGGTACCTTGCTTGCCTTTATGTGCTGTCATACTTCTGGTGGCTCTGCAGCCACCGTGTTCACAACGGACCCTTCACCTGTCGTCTTCTTTGTCAGTTGAGGCTCGTTGTGGGTACTGAAGGTGTCTAGTGCCCCTTCTGGGCGGCTCTCCTCCCGAGAGCCGCCCCTCTCGGGAGGAGGCTCTCCTCCCGAGAACGTGAAATGAGCGCTTTGGTGTCAGTACCATCTGTAGGTACCTCATCCCACACCACAACATCGTCCTCCGGGTCCTGTGAGCTCCAACGTCAACACCTGGACCACTCAAACCCAGCGCTGTCCCTAATGGCGAAATCCATGCTGTAGAAAAGGTCGCAACCAATGACGTTATCACCATACGCTGCCACCTGGAACGTGCAGTCATGCACAACTTCAGATTTGTAGCGAGCAGTCAATTCCACTGTCCCGACATTGAACAGTCTGTGACCACTGTACCCATACAGTGGCGTTGGGTTCTTTCCGATCCTGTGGTAGGATAAAAACTTCTTCACCGCAGCCCAGTTTAGCATCGACTGCACCGCCTCCGTGTCGAGCAGGAGTGGTATAACTACTCCATCCAATTCAACCGTACAATAAAAGTAACCGTTGAAACCGGGACTCACTGAGTGGATGGTTGTTGTTGGCGGGTGGGCTGGCTTACTTGGCAGGCTCCACAGTGCTGGTGACCAGCATACCCTGGCAAAATGGTTCATGCGCCCACACTTGCTGCACCATTTTCCTCTTGCTGGGCAAACTCGCGCTCTGCTCTGGTGCGTTGGGGACCCACAACCCCCGCAGATGGGGCCTCTCATAGCGGATTTTTGGTTCACTGCATTAGCCTCATATTCTTCTCCCGTGCTCTCTCCGTCCTCTGAGTCCACTGCATTGGCCGACATCGTCTGTTCGGGTGACTTCTGCGACTGGTGCCAATTTAGCTCCGAGGAGGATAACTTGTCCGTGGCCTCCAACTGGAGTGCTAGCTCGACTGCTCTAGCTAGCGTCAGGTCATTTGGCGCCATTAGCAACCTAGCTCATAGCCCAGCATTACATGTGTGTTCGGCCAATTGGTCCTGCACCATCTCATCCTCCAACAGTCCAAAATGGCACACACTAGCTAGCTGTCTCAGGTCAGCAACGAATTGCTGTATTGGCTCACCAACTCTTTGGCGTCTCTGGCAAAAGCAAATCCGTTGTACTGTCACACTGTCCAGCGTGGTGAAATAGTTAGATGGCAGCGACATGATTTCCTCATACCAGTCCATTGTGCCAAGTGTCCAGAGGATCCTTTGGCCTTCTATGCCTAGGTTGTGGACAAGCAGCGCAAGCATCCTCACTTTATCCAGCTTCCCCAGGTCCAACGCTGTAATATGGAGTTGTAATATGGAGTTGCTAGCTCTTAGCATGCGGCCTACCAATCTCCCGAGGGAATACTCACACGTGATCTGCATTGTTATTTATGCAAATCCGACGGTGAACGCAGGGACAGCGCATGACGCCATTCACTCAGTAACTGGCAGGCTGCTGACAGAACACCCAGATGCTCTTCTCCTCATCTCAGGTGATTTCAACCATATTTCACTGTCCCCCATTCTGCCCACGTTCACCCAGTATGTCACATGCCACACTAGAGACAATAAAACACTGGACTTATTCTATGCAAACACTAAGGAGGCGTACACCTCATCACCACTCCCCCCACTTGGGAGATCAGATCACAACTTGGTTTCTCTCTGGCCAGTGTACAAACCCCTAGTACACAGACAACCTCCGGTCATGCGCACAGTGAAGATATGGTCTGTGGAGGCAATGGACACTCTAAAGGACTGTTTTGAAACCACTGCCTGGGAGCAGCTCTGCGATCCACATTGTGAGGACATCGATGGCCTCACTCACACCATCACAGACTACATCAACTTCTGTGTGGACAACACCGTACCCACCAAGACTGTACGGTGTTGCTCGAACAACAAACCCTGGATCAACCCTGAGATAAAAACACTTCTGAGAGAGAAGAAGAGGATCTTCAGGTTGGGGAACAGGGAGATGCTGAAGTCCGTACAGAGGGAGCTGAGGAGGAAGATCAGAGAAGGCAAGGACAGCTTCAGAAAGAAGATGGAGGACAAGCTGGAACAGAGCGACATCGGCGGGGTCTGAAGAAACCTTAAAACCATCTCTGGGCTCCAGAATACCTCCTCCCAGGCCACGGGGGGGGGGGGGGGGGGGGCGAACAATCTGAACCTCTTTTTTAATAGGTTTGACCAACCACCCTCCCCCCCGACTGCACACCAACCACTGCTGCCTCTAAAGTCATTGAGACCTGCTGTCTGCAGCCCACTCCACCAACACCCCCCCCACTCCCAGCACACAGCCCCCCAACCTGACCCTCACTAAGACCCAGGTGTGGACAGAGCTGAGGAAGATCAAGGAGAGGAAAGCCTCGGGACCGGACGGCATCAGCGCGAAGCTCCTCAAGTCCTGCTCAGACCAGCTGTGTGGGACTGTGGAGCATATCTTCAACCTGAGCCTGAAGCTGGGGAGGGTACCACAGTTGTGGAAAACATTTTGTGTGGTACCTGTACCAAAGACTTCCCACCCCAAAGACCTGAACAGCTACAGACCAGTGGCCCTGACGTCTCACATGATGAAGACCCTGGAGAGACTGCTCCTTGCTCACCTCCGCCCCCTGGTGGGACCAGCGATGGATCCACTCCAGTTCGCCTACAAGCATGGCATTGGGGTGGAGGATGCAGTGATCTTCCTCCTTCACCGTTCCCTGTCCCACCTGGAGAAGCCCGGGAACACGGTGAGGATCATGCTCTTTGACTTCTCCAGTGCGTTCAACACCATCCAACCGATGATCCTGAAGGACAAGCTACTGTGCGCAAGGGTGGACCAGCACCTGTCATCATGGATCCTGGACTACCTCACTAACCGGCCACAGTTTGTGAGAACCCAGGATTGTGTGTCCGACACAATCATCGGCAGCACAGGGGCCCCCCAGGGAACGGTTTTGGCTCCCTTCCTGTTCACCCTTTATGCTGCGGACTTCTCACACAACACAACACACTGCCATCTACAGAAGTTCTCTGATGACTCTGAGATCGTCGGCCTCATCTCCAACGGAGATGAAGCTGAGTACAGAGGACTTATCCAGGACTTTGTGGACTGGTGCCATCGGAACTGCCTCCAGATCAACGTGAGGAAAACTAAGGAGCTGGTGGTGGACTGCCGCAGGCAAGGACAACCCCTCACAGCACCAGTAGACATCCAGGGAACAGACATTGAGATGGTGACATCCTACAAGTACCTGGGTGTTCATCTGAACAATAAACTAGACTGGTCACACAACACCGACGCACTCTACAAGAAGGTGCAGCGCAGGCTGTTCCGACTGAGGAGGCTCAGGTCTTTTGGTGTACAAGGGATGCTCTTGAAGACATTCTACGACACGGTGGTGGCATCAGCCATCACTTTTGGAGTGGTCTGCTGGGGCAACGGCATTACAGCAGCCGATAGGAAGAGACTGAACAAACTAATCAAGAAAGCTAGCTCTGTCCTGGGGCAACGCCTTGACCCAGTGGAAGAGATAGGAGAGAGAAGGATGGTGGCTAAACTGTCATCTCTGCTGGAGTCCGAGTCCCACCATATGCAGGACATACTGAACGCACTGAGGAGCTCATTTAGCAGTAGACTACATCATCCTAGGTGCGTGACCGAGAGGTTTCGCAGGTCCTTCCTACCTACGGCTGTCAGACTGTATAACCTAAGCAGGGCTGCTTGCAGAGATAGCAAAAAAAAGTGACGACCTAATAGTACTGAATGCAAAAGATGCAACAGACTTACACAAATGGTCCCCTCCAGTGTACAACTAGGACAATATCAGTCGCTATGGAGGGTGACAATATGTATGGGTACACATTCATACCATGTAGGGTAACTAAGTAGATGGTTATGCTGTTTATTCCATCTAGCTACAATGCTCCGCACTGTGTATATATATTTATGTATTTATGTGTACATATGTATATTCACTGCTCTTATTTTCTTATCTTCTAAATTATTGCTCTGAGTGTTGCTATCCCTGTGCTGTTGCAATCCTGGAATTTCCCCATTGTGGAACTAATAAAGGCTTATCTTATCTTATCTTATCTTATCTTATCTTATCTTATATACGTTGTGAGCGCCTCCACCCAATGTGGCCATGGAACTAGCGCTTCCCCCAGGAGCTCAAGGAAAGGCCGCAGTGGTGTTGCGCACGCCTCCATGGTTTAATCCTCCATTGCCAAATGTTATGTCTACAAACCTGGCAGTAAAGAGATGGATGAGGATGCTGCACTGGAACTGAACTTTATTACAGAACTGGTTGTCAACACACTACACGCCTTCACTGTACCTTAGTCGCCAGGACAAGAGAGCCCTGAAATGGCGGACTCACCCATATATATGTTGGCGTGATGATGTCACCATCCGGCTGCGTCATCACGCTGCATATTGTACTAAAACCCATTACAACACAACCCAGCGGAGAAAGAGAGAGGGGAAAACGATAAGTATAATGAAGGCACCAAGGTGCTGATGCCTTGGTGCCTGTGGCAGGGAGGCATAGGAAGGCTGTAAAAAAGGTGCACTGCCACCTCTACTGAACTGGCATAGTTATTACAATACCTTTTTTTCCTAGCTGTAGTGACGGTAAAGGTGAGTTAAATTAGTGTATTCTGATTACAAAGCCATATGTGGAAATTTTGCCAAATAAAAATTTGATAAAATATGGCGATACCCTGATACAAGACTTTAGTTCCACTTGATTTTGACCAGGCGAGCTGAAAAGCTGGTAACAGACAGATAGACACACACACACAGATGCATGGGATTATGGTAAGCCTACATTGTTTTGCACCGAGGCATAATTAATGTAACCAAGCAGCCTCCAGTATGGAAAAAAATAGGCCATTGGAAGAAAAATAATGTGATGTAACATGAGCTTTAAGAATCAAATGTTGCAGTTGTAGGAGGAAATTACATTGTCACAGAAAAACCCCAGAGTACAAAAAGTGATAAAGCGTTACCAGTATTCTGGATGCTGGATGGCAGTATTCTCTGAGAATCAAGGCTGCATTGAAGGTTTCAAAGCAAAAATATGCACAAGAAAAGATGTGACTCCTATCTTTTTCAAAGCATGCCCAGTCCTTTATGCACTAAAGGAGGCTGTCAAGAAGGAGCTGGATAGGCTGGAAAAGGCAGGAGTGATTTCAAAGGTTGAGAAAAGCAAATGGGCAGCACCATTTGTTGTTGTCCCAAAGGCAGATAAAACCATCAGAATCTGTGGGGACTAGATAGATAGATAGATAGATAGTGTACTTTATTGATCCCAAACTGGGAAATTACAGTGTAACATCACTGACTACAAGGTCAGTGTAAATCAGTGCATTGAAGAAGAGACTTACCCACTACCAAACACTTTTTGTCTCAGCTATGGTGTTTCCATTGCACCCTCAATCTTCCAGTTGGTTATGGACCAGATTCTACAAGGGCTGGAGCATGTTACTTGTTTTTTGGATGACATCCTCATCACTGCATCTTCTGAGGAGGAGCATCTGAAAAGACCGGATGAAGTGCTCACACGTCTGGAGAAACATGGGGTGAGAGCAAAGTTGTCCAAATGCCATTTTCTGCAGAACAGTGTGGAGTATTTGGGTCCTCGAATTGATAAAGATGGTTTACACCCAACCAAACAAAAGGTGGCTCCAATAACAAATGCACCTCAGCACAAGAATGTCACAGAGTTGAAGTCCATTTTAGGCCTTTTGAACTATTACAGCCATTTCTTAGAAAACCAATCTAGCACCCTTCAGCCTTTGCATAACTTGTTGAGAAAGGATTCTAAGTGGTTTTGGACTAAGGAATGTACAAAGGCATTTGAAGATGCAAAGAAATTATTGCAACAAAACAAGGTGTTGACTCACTACAGCACACAAAAGCCACACAAGCTTGCATGTGATGCATCACCTTATGGGGTGGGTGCAGTGATTTCACATATCATGGAAAATGGAGAAGAAAGACCTGTTACTTTTGCATCTTGAACGATGAGTGAAGCTAAAAACATATGCCCAAACTGAAAAAGAGGCACTCGCCATAATTTTTAGAGTGAAGAAATTTCAGAAGTTTCTGTATGGAAGAAAGTTCATATCTGCTACTGATCACAAGCTTCTGTTGGCCATCCTGGGGCCAAAATCAGCTGTTCCAACCTTAGCTGCATTAAGAATGCAACGCTGGGCTCTCATTCTCATGGCATATAACCATGAGATTGATTACAGAAAGTCAGCTGATCTTGGTAATGCTTCTGTTATGTTTCAGGACCCAAGAGACAGACACAGACACGGGCAGATACAAAATAATTATTCTTTATTGTGAAGTGTAAGAGAGTGTAGTGCAAGTGTGAGTGCTGATATCGTGGCCTGGTCACCGGAGCTGAGCGATACAGAGGACGACCTGGCAACCCTAGAACACACAAGCAGAAACCGTTAAGGCTGTTCAGCACAAATGGACAAGTGCAGGTGTGCAGCTTACTTTAGGTTGTCTCCGACTGTATCTAGTCGTTCTCCGATGTCCGCGTGCTGTGGTGACTCTGGTGCTTGAAGCTGTGACGGTGATAACTCCACTAACCGTGGAGGAGTTCGTGGTGAGAGCAAAGACTGCACTGACAGCTGTGACGTTGACTGTTCCCGTAGCCGTGACAGTGATAATGTCCGTAACTGTGGAGACAATGATTCCTGTGACTGAAGGAGTGACAGTACCTGCAGCTGCAGTGGAGAAAGTTCCTGGATCAGTGAAGGCCAGGAGGAGCTCCGGCATAGATATAAAAGGCTAGATTGGCAGCGCTAGTCAGTCCGTGCTTGCGGTGGCATGACGCGCGTCCGCCATCTTGGTACAGGATATGTGTAGCACATCCCTGTGGTCCAGTGCAGACACCTGCTTGGGTCATTCTCCTTTGTTAAACGTTTGACAGGCTTCAGTGAACATGTTTACAACACAGTACAACACAGCGCATAGTGGTTTACTTTCAGCATAATCTGCATAAATATTAGGTGTTTAAGAGCTTCATAATTATTAAATTATGGCATTTTGAAGTGTCTCAATCAAGAACTGTCAAATGAGCTGAAAAAGAAGTTACCATACCCCCTGATTAATAATTAAGCCTACCTCTTTCATTGTGGCCATTTATGCATAAATATATGGCCGAAATTGATTAATTCATACTTTGTCCTGGGCTGTATTTGTTATATTTGCCACCCCAGGCAACCAGCTTATTGCCCCCCCCCCATTGTCAAAAATGTTTATCAAAGAAATATTTCAGCCTGTGCTATACAAATTGGCCTAGATATGTAAACTTTGAAATAAATAAAGAGAATAAAAAATTACAAATCAATTATTCAAGTTTCTTCATTTAACTAGACAGACATTATACACTCCCCCCCCCCCCAATCTACCTGGATCTGTATAGCAGTTGTTTAAAATCAATTTGAAATTCTTATTGATTTTAGGCCCACATAACAAATTTATACAATACACCAATGTTCATTACAAATTTATTGCATAGAATAATGCACTCAACATGAAAGCAGCAAGCTCATATTAATCAATTGCAAAGTGAGGTGAAGTGTTAATTGAATCAAAACACAGTTTAAAGCAGTAGATGTAGGCTTTATTAATTTAACCCAGAGCCCAGCCCATCGTCATCACCATCATCTTCATCACACATAATATCCACCCTGTCCCCTCCTATGCATCATAGCAAATATTTATAGTAATGTCAGGCAAAATGTAATATAAGACAGAAATAGTAATGTCTATGAGATATGACTGCATTAATCATCACCAGATCTTCTTGTACCCCCTCCCTGTAATAGACAAATGTGAAATAGGTACTGTAAAATTCTATCTGTAAAGTTTCAATTTTCAAATAACATATTGTGGAAGTTGTGTTCAATGATGAGACTGAGTTCATTCCTCAGGTTCGGCTTTATTGCAGAACACAATCATCCAACATTCTCAAATAGAAAGAAGAGGCAGAATCATGTCACATCACATTCTTATACCTCCGGGGGATTAAGAACTCAAGTCACATGGTGCTTCTGCAAACATTTAATCACAATGCAAGTCTCTGAAGATTCACCATTGTCTCTTATTCTCCAATGTTCCGGGGATCCCCCCAGGGCCTCTTCTCTGAGACAAGGGTCCGACTTCACACCTCCTCGACATCTCCTGTCGGCCCCCGTCAATTCAGACTCTTTGTTCCTCCAGACGTGAAGCCCTAATCCACATAAGCCATACATTTGTGGGAGCTATGAACCAGACATATGTGCCACAATATCTGTAAATTACTATCTGCAAACCTTCATGATGTTGGTCTGATACAGGAGGTAGATGTTTGTACACATATATGTGTAATTATTGTGTAAAGACGGTTTGATAAACCTAAATCTTTCATTAGGCCAAGTGTATACAGGAAAAAGAAAAACTATCCTCACGCTATTTGAGTAACTACCAAACTAGTTACAAGAACCCAAAGTTCATTGTTGATAATATTGGCTACCAATACTGACCCAGTAACAAAGAACACAATGTAACACTGTATACTAATATCACATGAGAAATATTGCCATAACTATCGATACTGAATTACAATATATATTACACTCATGGCAGTCATGCATGTACAGAAATCAGTGACCTCCCAAATGAAAATCAGAGTTTTTACCTTTATTTTTGACAACACGCCATTAAATTATTTAAAAACAAATACTCGACACTTACCGTAAGGGTTCCAGCATAACAGTGCTTAAGTCGCAGCCCAGAGTGATCGAAGCTGATCCTTTTTATCCTCATTAGCAGCGCCTCAGCTGATGAGGATTAATTGGGCCCCAGCCGTCCTGTAACGCTGCCCAATGAGAGACAGGGATGAGAAGGGACATGGTCTGAGCGCCGGAAAACCCGGCGTCTCATCCCATAGTGACAGAAATGAAGACTTAATCAGAGTGTTGTGTGTTAAGCTGAGCTGTGGATTTGTTGTGATTCCTGTACCAATATGGCGGCCGTAAATCTCGCGCTCCAGTGACCTACTGCCAATCTAGCATTTTATATCTATGGAGCTCCGGAAGGGAAAGGGTAATTTTCCGTCCGTTGGAGATACCGGTCCGCCGCCTGGGAGGTCCACCTGTGCACAGGGGTAAAGATTAGGCGTAGACAGGCAAATAGCCTTCTTACGTGGTAGGTCTTGTCGTGGTGGTCTTGGCTTGACTATGAGATGAGGCTCTGACTCCGTAGACCAGGAGGAGCTCCGGGAGCGTACCGGTCCGCCGCCTGGGAAGCCCACCTGGGCACAAGAGTAAAGGTTAGGCGTAGAGAAGCAGATAGTCTTCTTACGTGGTAGATCTGGTGTTGGTGTTCTTGACGTGGCTGTGGAACGAAGCTCTGGCTCATACTCTGACGAGGTAGACAGACGACTCCGTGCCGAGCTGTCCATGACGCTGGCTTTTAAGAGCCGCTGATTAACACCTGTTAATCTGTGCGCGGCTGGAGCTGATGAGCTGGATGACGGCCCAGCGGCCGCCATGACAGTACTCCCCCCTCTAGCAGTGCCTCCAGGCACCTGCCCAATCTTACCTGGATTCGCCCGATGGAAATCGCGGATCAGCTGCTTATCCAAGATCAACGCTGGACGAATCCAAGAACGATCCTCCGGTCCAAACCCCTCCCAGTCCACCAAATACTGAAGACCACAGCCCCGCCTGCGCACGTCCAGGATGGCAGTCACGCCCCAGGCTGGATGGCCATCGATCATCCTCGGGGGGGCAGGCGCCGCAGGGGCCGGGCACAGAGGGTCCATAACGTACGGTTTAACCTGGGAGACATGAAAAGTGGGGCAGATGTGCATGGAAGTGGGGAGAGACAAGCGCACAGACACACGGTTGACAATACGTGAGATGGTGTAGGGGCCAATAAAGCGCTTAGTGAGTTTACGCTTTTCGGCCGGTACACCAATATTCCGGGTGGATAACCAAACCTTCTGACCCACCTTGTAGTCCGGGGCAGGTCTCCTGTGACAGTTGGCCACCTGGATGTTGCGTTCAGTGGTCCTCAAAAGGGCTCGGCGGGCGATGGACCAAACTTGCCGGCAGCGCCTAATCTGGGCCTGGACAGACGGAAATGCTACCTCCTTCTCCTCCTCCGGGAACAATGGTGGATCAAATCCAAACATAGCCTTGAAAGGGGAGACGCCCGTAGCCGTAGAGATCGTAAGAATTATGGGCGTACTCAATCCAGGGAAGATGTTTACTCCAAGAGGAGGAACAGGAGGAGATAACACAGCGCAGTGCGGCCTCGAGTTCCTGGTTAGCCCGGTCGCACTGGCCATTGCTTTGAGGGTGGTACCCAGAAGAAAGGCTGGCCGTGGCTCCCAGCACTGCGCAGAACGCCTTCCATACCTGAGAGACAAACTGTGGTCCTCGATCTGACACTATGTCAGCGGGGATACCATGGAGGCGAACTACATGTTGAACAAGGAGGTCCGCCGTTTCCTGAGCCGAAGGCAAGCCCCGAAGAGGCACAAAATGGGCCGCCTTCGAAAAACGGTCCACAATAGTCAAGACAGTGGTGAAAGTATCAGAAAGGGGCAAACCAGTCACAAAATCCATGGCCACATGGGACCAGGGGCGGGAAGGGATGGGCAGGGGGTGCAACAGACCCGCAGGGGGAGAAGATGTCGTTTTCCCAGTGGCGCACTGAGCGCAAGCCCGGATTTAGTTCACCACGTCCTTCCGTAGCCCCGGCCACCAGAAGGTTCTCTGGAGAATGTCCACAGTCCGGCCAACTCCCGGATGACAAGCCAACTTGGAGGTGTGACCCCATTCAATCACCTGGCCCCAAATAGAGCGTGGAACAAACAAGCGGCCTGCCCCCCCCCCCGGGTCTGGTTCCATCTTCAACGCTTTCCGGACCTTGGTACAGATACCCCAGGACAGCGTGCCCACAACACAGGAGGGTGGTAGGATGGGTGCGTCCTGATCCTCGGAAGATGGTGTGTCAAACTGTCATGAGAGGGCATCCGGCTTACCGTTCTTGCTTCCTGGCCGATAGGTGATGGAGAAGTTGAAGCGGCCGAAGAAGAGAGACCAACGAGCCTGACGTGCGTTCAGCCGCTTTGCTGTCCTGAGGTACTCCAGGTTGCGGTGGTCAGTCCATACTACGAACGGCTGAGTGGCCCCCTCAAGCCAATGTCTCCACTCCTCCAAGGCGAGCTTCACTGCCAACAGCTCCCTGTCCCCGATGCTGTAGTTCCTCTCTGCCGGTGACAAGCGACGGGAGAAATATGCACATGGCCGAATCTTGCCGTCCTCAGGGGAACGCTGGGAGAGAACCGCTCCCACCCCCGAGTCAGAGGCATCCACCTCCACCAAGCACTGAAGATTCGGGTCCACCTGAGAGAGAACACGGGCTGAAGCAAACTCGTCCTTTAATTTCTTAAACGCCTTGGCTGCTTCCTCACTCCAGCAAAACGGGGCCTTAGGGGAGGTGAGCGCAGTCAAAGGGCGAGCCAGGTTCCCAAAATTGGGCACAAAACGGCGATAAAAATTAGCAAAGCCCAGGAACCCCTGGAGCTGTTTCCTAGAGGATGGAGTGGGCCAATCCACTACCGCCTTAACCTTAGCTGGGTCGGGAAGCACCTGGTTCCGGGCGATGATGAACCCAAGGAAAGAGGTCTGGTTTGTGTGGAATTCACACTTCTCTGCTTTGACAAAAAGTTGATTCTCCAGGAGGCGCTGTAACACTCTGCGCACGTGCACCTGGTGCTCTTCCAGAGTGCGGGAGAAGATCAATATATCATCTAGATATACAAACACAAAGGAGTTAAGGAAATCCCGCAGCACGTCATTAATTAGCCGCTGGAAGACGGCCGGAGCGTTGGTCAACCCAAACGGCATTACCAAATATTCAAAATGGCTGCTTGGGGTCCTGAACGCCGTCTTCCACTCATCCCCCTCTCTGATGAGCACCAGGTGATAGGCATTGCGGAGATCAAGCTTAGTAAACCAGTTCGCCCCCTGGAGGGAGTCAAAGGCGGTATTCATCAAAGGCAAGGTTGTAGTGGAGCTGAAATAACGAGGTGGCTTTGAATTAAAAACAGGGTTTTTAATGAATAGCTCCTCTATCAAATCTCATCAGGTGCAGAGCTTAGCAGAAGGCAAGAGAGCGATCTCTGCTTCGCTCGCTGGTTAAATACAAGTACACAGAACACCACTCAATGAAACAGCTGAAGTCAGAGTCCACTCATTGAAAAAGGTAACATCTCCCTGTTATCTAAATCCCCATTGTCCTGCCATCCCCTCTCCTTGTCTTGGGAGGTGATGGGAACTCCCCCTCTCGCTCCAGGGGGTAAAGGTGTCGAGTCTGTCTCCACTGCCGCGTCTTGGGAGGTCCATTGTCTTTAACCCGGCGCGGGGGATGTTCTGTCCTTTCTAGTGTGAAGCTCCTTACATATGCTGTCACAAAACATTTCCACTTGTTCTAACATATGTAGACATGGGATATAAGAGTCATATATACCACAAGGTGTATTTATCCTTTATAGTGATTTCATTAAGCCCCCTGAAGTCGATGCAAGGGCGTAACGACCCGTCCTTCTTTCCAACAAAGAAAAAGCCGGCCCCCACGGCCGAGGACGACGGGCGGATGATCCGTGAGGCCAGGGATTCTTTAATATAGGTATCCATGGCCTCGCGCTCCGGGGCTGACAGGCTGTACAGGCGGCTCGCAGGAAGAGGGGCCCCAGCCTTCAGATTTATAGCGCAGTCGTACGGCCGGTGAGGGGGTAAAGACAACGCCCGTGACTTGCTGAACACTAGTCCCAAATCATGGTAAACCTCTGGTACCTTGGACAGCTCCTGAGTTGACTTCGAGGGGGGTGGCACCTTGACAGAGGGAGCACATGCCGCCCATTGGAGGCAGGCGCTTAAGCAGAAAGTGCTCCACGCAGTAATACTCCCTCCTTGCCAATTGATGGTGGGATTATGAAGGTGGAGCCAGGGGTAACCCAGGATGACAGGCGAAGAAGAGACAGGCAAGACTAAAAACCTAATCTCTTCTCTGTGATTCCCTGAGACTATCACGGACACTGGGGCCGTCTGATAGGCTATGGTGGTCAGTGACGTCTTAGACAACGTAATCAGCCTGACAGGTGGATCCAGGGGCTGACAAAGGAGGCCCATCTGGGTTGCCAGGTCCTTGGAAACAAAGTTTTGCTCAGCTCCTGAATCCACTAACTTGGGCACTCAAAAACTCCATGTGACTCCTTTCCACAATAAAAACAAAGGCCTAAATTTCTGCGGCGCTGTCTCTCGGCTGCTGATACTTTAGATTGTCCTATTAACATGGGTTCCTGATCTGAAAGCTCCCCTGATGCCAGTAGAGCGAGCGGGGAAAAGCTGGTGGAACGAGGGCGGGGTTTTACAGGACGGGCGGTAGACCGCCGTTCTGCCGCTCATTCCCTTAATCTACTGTCTATGCTTATGGCAAGGGCAATTAGCTCTCTCAAACTATCAGGTTTGTCCCGTGCCGCTAGCTCGTCCTTTAACTCCGCGTTGAGACTGCGGAGGAAAATACCGCATAGTGCCGGTTCCCCGCACCCAATCTCAGCGCAAGGACCCGGAAGTCTACTGCATAGTCAGCAGCTGATCTTGCGCCCTGCTGCAGGCTCAACAGCCGTTCGGTTAATACCGCACCCCTATCTGAATGATGAAATACGGACATAACCGCCGCCAAAAACTCCTGCTAAGTTAAAGTGGGATAACCTGGGCTTGCCATTACAGTATAGGCCCAATCTAAGGCTCTACCTCCTAGTAGGTTAATGATCTATCCTATCCTGTTTGAATCAATGGCGAAGTCCCCTGGGACTCGGAGAAAAACTGACTCACATTGGAGAATAAATCCCCGAGCCTCTCCGAGTTTGCCACTAAAACGAGCTGGAGTGGGAACAGGGGTGAGGCGAGATACGAACGTGGTGTTAGCTTGAGTAGGTGCTAAACCTGCAGGGGTTGTGGCACTAGCGACTGGGGGTAAAACCTGTTGTCCCTCCAGGCGATCCAGCCGGCCGTTAATTTGTGACAGCTGATTAAGAATAACTTTTTGCTGATGTACGAGCATGTCTACCCGGGCGCTAAGGGTGTTAAGTTCACACGGCTGTGTGCTGTCCATTGGGTCACGTGACGGAGTCGTACTGTTATGTTTCAGGATCCAAGAGACAGACACAGACACGGGCAGATACAAAATAATTATTCTTTATTGTGAAGTGTAAGAGAGTGTAGTGCAAGTGTGAGTGCTGATATCGTGGCCTGGTCACCGGAGCTGAGCGATACAGAGGACGACCTGGCAACCCTAGAACACACAAGCAGAAACCGTTAAGGCTGTTCAGCACAAATGGACAAGTGCAGGTGTGCAGCTTACTTTAGGTTGTCTCCGACTGTATCTAGTCGTTCTCCGATGTCCGCGTGCTGTGGTGACTCTGGTGCTTGAAACTGTGACGGTGATAACTCCACTAACCGTGGAGGAGTTCGTGGTGAGAGCAAAGACTGCACTGACAGCTGTGACGTTGACTGTTCCCGTAGCCGTGACAGTGATAATGTCCGTAACTGTGGAGACAATGATTCCTGTGACTGAAGGAGTGACAGTACCTGCAGCTGCAGTGGAGAAAGTTCCTGGATCAGTGAAGGCCAGGAGGAGCTCCGGAAGGGAAAGGGTAATTCTCCGTCCGTTGGAGATACCGGTCCGCCGCCTGGGAGGTCCACCTGTGCACAGGGGTAAAGATTAGGTGTAGACAGGCAAATAGCCTTCTTACGTGGTAGGTCTTGTCGTGGTGGTCTTGGCTTGACTATGAGACGAGGCTCTGACTCTGTAGACCAGGAGGAGCTCCGGGAGCGTACCGGTCCGCCGCCTGGGAAGCCCACCTGGGCACAAGAGTAAAGGTTAGGCGTAGAGAAGCAGATAGTCTTCTTACGTGGTAGATCTGGTCGTGGTGTTCTTGACGTGGCTGTGAAACGAAGCTCTGGCTCATACTCTGACGAGGTAGACAGACGACTCCGTGCCGAGCTGTCCATGACGCTGGCTTTTAAGAGCCGCTGATTAACACCTGTTAATCTGTGCGCGGCTGGAGCTGATGAGCTGGATGACGGCCCAGCGGCCGCCATGACAGCTTCAGCCCTGGGTAAAGTATGGAGTTACACCATGAATGGATGGCCTGGCCATTTACAGGATGAGTTTAAATTTAAGTTTAATATTTTTTTGAAAGAGACATTACATACTAATGAACATTAATACAAATGTAAGTATGCCAGAATGAGAAATACTACTAATTTGCATCTGTAGTCCCCTGGCGGGTCACAAAAACACACAAACAGGTAGATCTGGTCGTGGTGTTCTTGACGTGGCTGTGAAACGAAGCTCTGGCTCATACTCTGACGAGGTAGACAGATGACTCCGTGCCGAGCTGTCCATGACGCTGGCTTTTAAGAGCCGCTGATTAACACCTGTTAATCTGTGCACGGCTGGAGCTGATGAGCTGGATAACGGCCCAGCGGCCGCCATGACAGCTTCAGCCCTGGGTAAAGTATGGAGTTACACCATGAATGGATGGCCTGGCCATTTACAGGATGAGTTTAAATTTAAGTTTAATATTTTTTTGAAAGGGACATTACATACTAATGAACATTAATACAAATGTAAGTATGCCAGAATGAGAAATACTACTAATTTGCATCTGTAGTCCCCTGGCGGGTCACAAAAACACACAAACAGTCATACATGACAAGAACATCTGCAATAAAACTGTACAAAGTGGATATGCTAAAGTGCAAGAATTAAGGTGCTACAAAGCAAAACATTCAAATGTCACACGAGTGAAGTGCTGTGTGCATACACACACACATGCACCCAAGCACCTCACAACAACAACAAACAACAGCAAGAAATAAGAGGCGGCACATACACGTATATATGCATATGCAGCAGAGCAACCATTAGTTAGGCCTACAGTTTTGGTTGTTAAACAGCCAATTTTTAAGATGAGTCTTAAAAGTGTTTAGTGTGGTACGTTCTCTGATTGCAGGTGATATATTATTCCAGATCTTGGTGCCCCTCACTGGTTCCAAGGGTTGTTAAAGCCAGGGGGTTGGCAGTGGGGGTTGAGCCCCCACCCCCATCTATAAAATGCTCCCAGCTGGCATGCGTCTCAAATAGCCTCTGACAACCCAAGTCCAACTCCTGGCCTGCTCGCGTGGCTTAGTTCTTAAGCCCGGCGGAACTGCTTTTACTGACAGGAGAAGGGGCGAAGGCGGGCAACTGGCGCCTTAAAACTAGTAGTTCCGGGTAGGTGGGGCTCGTCAGCCTAGGAAGGCAGCTCACCTAGGGGAAGGAAAACCCTGATCTCAAACCTCCGCTGCCTTGCAGCACACCCGTTTACGGGAAAGGCTTTGGGAGTCAACCGTGATGGAAAATCCGGAGTGGAGCCCCGAAGCGGATGGGCGTCATCATTGACCTCCTTCTGGCCGCTCCTGCGCGCAATCTGGTGCAAGATGTACTGCTTCGCATTCCTCTGGACTACACTGGCGAGGTGGAGAGGGGGACTCTGGAGTCTGGGCAGCCCTGAATCTTCATACACTTTGCCCAGTCCTGCACCCTGGAGAGGCCACTTCGGTGCTGCTGCAAAGCAGCAGAAACAACACAGGATGCAGCAGTTATGAGTGATAAGTCCAACCTGTTTGGTGAAGGGTAGGATGCTATGGGTTGCCTCCAACAGTGGGAGGGATCTTTGTGTCCCAGCGGTCAGCTACTGCCCGCCCAAAGCCGGGCAGCCCCCGGTAAATAATGCCCCTTTTCCACTAGTACCCAGTCGACCTTACTCTACTCTACTCTACTCTACTCTACACTACTCTACTATACTCGGTCCGGTTCTGTTTCCATTACAGCTGGGTACGCCTGGGGTGGGTGGGATTTTTTTTACAGCAGGGCGGCGCCACACTCCCGTGACATAAAACACACAACCCAAGCAAAACATAACATGGCAGCTGTACAAGGCGACTTCTCAGTCTCTGGCGTTTTGTCACCGTAAAGGCCAAAAAGGACCACCAGAGAAGGGGACAGGCAGCGAGACGAAACACTCTGGAAAAGTACTGGAGCATCTGGGAAACCATAGAGCGGAAGGTGTGAGGATACAAACTAGATCACATATGACGGTAAGCTAATGATTGCTAATGCTAGTTTGCTTTAAGTCCACCGTACTACATTGTAATGTCTGCAAGTTATCGCTGCTAAGTACGTAGCTGTACATACGTAGCAGTACATATGTATGCTGTGTGTGTGTGTGTTTCAAATGGCTCTGTTGTGGGAAAATTACCGCTTCAAACCGTCGGTCTGGAGGTTCAAGACAGCCTCTCACTGATGTCACCCCAGCTTCACAAACGATCAGTGGTTATAGAACTTAAGAATATCTGTAGAAACATTTAGCTTCCTGTGCAACAAATCACTCTGATCTGTGTGAAAATCATGGAGAGACTGTTGAGACATCATGTCATGTAGCTGCTCCAGCAGCACTGAGTCTGTGGTGGTGTCATGGCAAAAACTGTTCAGCTGACACAACTTGATCGCCAGGTTGTAGTTATGGGGTTATATTAGCCACAAAATATATATTCAAAAGGTAAACAGTACTGAGTTAGGTATAATAAGATTACATGTATAGTTTATTTCTCTTATCTTATCATGTTTAATGTTGCAGCATTGTACCGAGACAAATTCCTAGTTTGTGTACTACATGAACAATGGCAATAAACCTGATTCTGATTCTGATTCTGATTCTGATATATTTGACAATTATGATGCATTTTAGGCCAAAACAAACTTGATCTAGGATTAAAAGCAATTAAAATAATGCAGTCACAATGTTACCTGGAAAATACTTGATTTACTAGATACATGTAGATACTGTAGAAATCTATATTATCTGCATCAACAATGGACTATACATGTATTCATGTAGTATTGCACTGGGAATTTTGACAATAAACCTTTGAAATTTTTGCAGATGTGTCTCTTTTGTTTTATATGTGAAGGTTACCACCAAGTGACATAAATTAAATACTAAAAGATTGGAAAAGCTGCCTAAGAACAATCCAGCAGTTTGAGAAATCACTTTGGGTTTGGTGTAAGTCTGTCAACAGAATTATGAACCATACAGCAGTTTGTGTTAAAATGTTAAATCCCATTAAACCCTAACTCAGGGGTGTCCAATCATGTGCCATGGAGGACCAAGACCCTGCAGGTTCTCTCTTCTATCCAGTCTCTTCAGCAGGTGTTTTCACTGTTCAGCAGGTGTTTTCACTGATCAGCAGTCAGTGGAAGAAATTCAGTGGAATCTGCTGTTGAAGACACTGGTTGGAGGTAAAGCCTGCAGGGTCTTGGCCCTCCATGGCTCATAACTGGACACCGCTGCCCTAACCCATTATGATAAAGTACAGATGCTAATATGGCCCAGAATTCGTCCATATACTGGTGCTAACACTAAACTGTGCAGTGTCTTCTGCGGTGGCACATCCAACAATACAGTCTTCAGTAAATAAAATAATTGTTTTGGTTACTTTTTCTTAAAAATGAGCCATTAATTTCAAAGTCACCAATAAATGGTTTGTGCTGTTGACTCTTTTCCCACCGGTGTCTTAACAGACAAAATAGAAAATCATGATGCAAACACATAAGTCACTAAATTGTTTATTACAATCAAATCCCGTGCAAATTCCAGATTATTCAGAATGTGCAAAATTCAAACTGTAAAAAAAAAAAAAAAAAAAACTTAGAATGGGTCACACACGCCGGCCACACTGCCTCACTGAGAAGCAACTGGGATGTGCCGCTCACACTAGTCCCAGTTCAGCAGATCTTCAGCCTGCATCTCTGTAAATAGTGAGGCAAGGTCCGGTTCAGGTGGATCACTTTCCTCTTGCCTAGACAAAAGACAGAAAAGGGTGGTGGTTAATTAATGCAAGTTTAAAACATATTTGGGAAATACACTTGTTGCTAAAAGCCAGTGGTGGAATGTGACAAAAAAGTGCTTCATTGTTGTATTTAACCACAATTTTCATGTAGCTGCACTTCAGTAGATTTTACAAGGGCTGGGTTATGTTTAAAATAATTGTTTTTACTGTGGCCTCAGAAATCAGAATGAATTAATACATTCACTTGAATGGAATATAGTACTTTAACTGAGGGTGTGCATCACCGAGTATGGAGTCGCTCAGTCAAAATATGGAATTTTTAACAAAAGTTTAGCCACCGCTCTGTCACCGCTGTGTCTCTTCTTGCCCTGGCTTCAAGTGTGGGCGGTGTTTTGTACTTGTATTGCGCACTACAATGGGTCTCAAATATTTGTAATGTGTCCTGCTATTATAATACTGCATGAGTTTATTGATGATAGACTATAAACTACATATATAAACTAAATTATATTGATGACTGAACAACTCCCATTCCCCAAAGTGCAACATACAGTTATGAACATAACTCACAGAGGATCACACAAGTGATCTGACAAAACTACATTAATCTGATAAATACATTAACAAGCGGTTTATTTTACAGTTGATGTGCCATTCATTTTCAGTTATTCTGTAATTAATATTTACAGAATCAAATAAATCTCAGTTAAGTCCCTTTTATGTTAAGTGGAAATTGTGCTACTTCAGTTTTAGCACTTTACCTATAAAAGCAAAGGATTTCAGTACTTTCCACAGTCGCAAGGTCCGTGGTGGGGTGACTGCTTTTCCTTTCCTCTTGCCTAGATGAACGACAGAAATGGATGGTGGTTAGTTCAAGCAAGTTCAAAACATATACAGGTACATCTCCAAAAATTAGAATATCATGAAAAAGTTCAATATTTTTGTCACTCATTTCAGAAAGTGAAACCCATATATAGATTCATTACACGGACAGTGATATTTTGCAAGTGTTTATTTATTTTAATTTTGATGATTATGGCTTACAGCCCATGAAAACTCCAAATTCAGTTTCTCAAAAAATTAGAATATTACATAAAATTAATTTTAAATAGTTTTTAACCAGCATTTCAATGGCCAACATTTTTATCCAAAAACTATTTTTTAAAATTAATTTATGTAATATTCTAATTTTTTGAGAAACTGAATTTGGGGTTTTCAGGGGCTGTAAGCCATAATCATCAAAATTAAAATAAATAAATGCTTGAAATATATCACTGTCTGTGTAATGAATCTATATAATATATGGGTTTCATTATCTGAAATGAGTGACAAAAAATATTGAACTTTTTCATGATATTCTAATTTTTGGAGATGTACCTGTACTAGGGAAATACACTTGTGAAAGTCAGTGGTGGGATGTGACAAAAATGCTTCGTTTCCCTGACCAGTGAGCACCCCAGGATCTACTCTGTACATGTACAAGTACATTTTCAATCCAAGGATTTATGGTGGAACAGAAACAGCACGACAACACTGTTCCAACACTTTTTTTGGAAAATCTACGGAATAGGTATGTGGGTCTATTCTGAGGCTTTACAAAATTATATGAATCACTTTATAAATCACTGGTTTAAAAATGCACTTGAATATGTTGAGATTTTGGATCCTGGGGTCCTCTTGACCTGTATCCATATAAACAACATGCTGAGGGAGGCTAACCCCTGGCATGTGGAAACACATTCTAGAAAGAAATTACACACAACTTAATGCACAGCACCAAAGTGCAACACGTACACAAACCAGGACTTTAACCAGGATTAACATATTTCATCGTTTTGCTCTCACAAGCGAATACTTCAGACAAAGCAAGCACGAATCAGCAGAGTTGGCTACTAGCTAGATAGCTACTAGCTAACACTTGTTAGCCAGCACAGGACGGCGTTGTATTGCTCAAAAAAAGTGAGCTGACCACCAACAGGATAAATAAGTGAAAAGATGCACAATATCACAAATCACTCACCATCGATGGTTCTCTCACTTTCATTTTCAGCTTGTCCGTAGTCCGGTTCTATGCTGGGCTGCCATCTGTTTCGATGCCGGTCGCGCCTGACTGTCGCTCTGGATCTGCCACCAAGCACAGAAAACTCTGCACCTTTTCGTTGGACGACGGTGTAGATTTCCACGAAACCTGAGAAGCCATCTCTATTAATATCGTCTTTACTCCGTGAACTTTTGCAAATGGCGGTTTGGAAATTCTGCAGAAGACGAGACGCTTTCATGACGTTACTGCCTTACCAATCAATGGCCTGCAGTCTGTTGACGTCACATTTTCGGCCCTACTCAGCGCATCGAATAGGTACTAAAAAAGTACTTGGTGCCAGGTACCAGGTACTAATGGAAAACGGTACAAAGTGAGCCGAGTAGAGTAGTGTAAGACCGACTGGGTACTAGTGGAAAAGGGGCTTAAGGTGCTGACCCACCAAGGTCTGCCTGCTTCAGTAGGTGCCTGGAGCTTAGAGTCATCGCTCAACAAGCAGACCGTAACACTGCACCAAGCAAAAGGGAAAAAAAAGAAGAAACTACCAACCCTGCAACTCATGAGCTGGAACATCAGGACTATGTGCCCTTGCCTGGTTGACAACTTGCGCCAGATCGACGATTAGAGGAAAACAGCTGTCATTGACACAGGACTCTCCAGGCTAAATGTAGACATCACTGCTCTTGAGGAGACCAGGCTCACAGGAAGTGGCACACTCCACAAGAAGGACTACACCTTCCACTGGGAGGGCAGAGCCGAAGGTGAAGTACTTCTGCACAGCATAGGATTGGCTGTGAGGAACAGCCTGTCAACTATCCTGCCACCTGACGGTACAGAACGCATCATCGTCTTGCAAATTTTCACTTCCATGGGCTTTGTGAACATCATGAGTACCTATGCCCCAACCCTCTGCTCTGCCTTGGAGGTCAAGGACCAACTTTACGGGGATCTTGATACTGCCATTGGCAGGTTACCAGAATCTGAGACACTGTTTCTGCTTGGGACTTCAATGCCAGAGTGGGTGGAGACCACGACTCTTGGCCTGACTGCATTGGGCACTTTGGTGCTCTGTGGTGAGAACGGACAAAGACTATTGGAACTTTGCTCCTATGGCAAGCTTTGTATTAGTAACACGTTCTTCAATACTAAGCCATATCACCGTGTATCCTGGATGCATCCAAGGTCCCATCACTGGCATAAGCTGGACTTAATCATCACCAGGACAGCCCAGATAAAGAACGTACTAACCACACGTAGCTATCACTGTGTGGACTGTGAAACGGACCATACTCTGGTGCGCAGCAAAATACGTCTCAAGCCAAAGAAGTTCCATCACTCCAAGCGTTCTGGCCTCCCATGCATTAACTTCGCGATGACATCCAACCTCAACCTCTGCGCTCAGTTTGCTGACGCCATTGAGAAGGCCATGGAGGGCCAGCCAGCAGCTGAGATCGCCAAAGAGAGGTGTAATTTCCTGAGGGATACCATCAATAGTACAGCCTTGTCCACATTTGGCAAGAAAGAACGACAGAACCCAGACTGGCATGAAGCGAGTCTTTCAGAGGTGCAACCTGCCATTAATGCCAAATGCAATGTCTTGATGAACTATAAGAGGGAACCATCAGCCAAGAACTTCGCTGCTCTGAAAACAGCTAGGAACAACACTCAGAGAACCGCTAGATACTGCACCAACCCATACTGGCTGAAGCTTTGTCATAGCATTCAAGAGTCTGCGGACAGTGGGAACACACGAGGAGTCTATGAAGGCATGAGAAAAGGCCTCGGACCTAGTGCTAGGAAAACAGACCCTCTAAAGTCATCCATCAGCGAGACTATCACAGATCGCAGTAAACAGATGGATCAATGGGGAGAGCACTATCAAGACCTTTACTCGAAAGAGAACGTGGTGACAGAGGCAGCACTCAACAGCATCCCCAGACTTTCTGTCATGGAGGAGCTTGACACACTATCAACAAAGAAAGAGCTGAGCAAGGCCATCTACTCCCTTGCCCATGGCAAGGTTCCAGGAGGAGATGGCATCCCAGCAGAAGTGCTGCAGTGTGCTAAGTCCACTTTCCTGCACCACCTCCATGAGCTCCTTTGTCAGTGGTGGGAAGAAGGAGCAGTGCCCTACGATATGTGTGACGCAAACATTGTCACCATGTACAAGAACAAGGGGGATCGCAGAAAATTGCAACAACTACAGAGGGATCTTGCTGCTGAGCGTCATGGGGAAAGTATTTGTCCGGGTAGCTCTGAAGAGACTGCAGCAACTCGCCAAATGGATCTACCCTGAATCGCAGTGTGGCTTCAGAGCGCAGCGGTCTACCATCGACATGATTTTCATCTTGCAACAGCTGCAGGAGAAGTGCAGGGAATAGAAGCAGCCCCTGTACATCGTCTTTGTCGACTTGACGAAGGCGTTTGACCTCGTGAGTAGGAAGGGACTCTTCATGCTCCTAGAGAGGATAGGATGCCCGCCAAAGCTGCTGAAGGTGGTGTTGTCATTTCATGAGGACATGAAGGGCACAGTGTTGTTTGATGGATTATCATCTGCCACTTTCCCTATCAACAGTGGCGTGAAGCAGGGCTGTGTCCTTGCCCCTACACTCTTCGGCGTTTTCTTCTCGCTGCTGCTGTCATACGCCTTCAGCGATTCAGAAGATGGAGTGCTCCTTCACACTTGATCAGATGGCAAGCTGCTGAATTTGTCCCGCCTGAGAGCCAAGACTAGGGTGCATCAGCTGCTGCTGGTTGAAATGCTCTTCGCTGACGATGCTGCCTTGGCCTCCCATACGCAAGAAGGATTGCAGAGGCTCGTTGACTGCCTGGCTCATGCCTGCAGGGAATTCAGCTTAACCATCAGCCTGAAGAAGACGGATGTGATGGGTCAGGATGTCAGCGAGGCACCAAGCATCATCATTGGGGATCACACCCTGGAAGTGGTTGAGGATTTCACTTACCACTATCTCCAGCAATCTGTCCCTCGAAGACGAGATCAATAAGCACATAGGCAAAGCAGCATCTGCTATGTCTAGACTGTCATCAACAGTGTGGGAGAACACCAAGCTGGCCATAAACACTAAGCTGGCAGTGTACTGCGCCTGCATGTTCAGCACCCTGCTCTACGGCAGTGAAACCTGGACAGCGTATGCCCAACAGGACCGCTACCTCAACGGTTTCCATCTGCGCTGCCTGCGATGCATCTTAGGCATCTCTTGGTGGAACAGAGTATCCAGCAAGGATTTCCTTGAGCATGCAAACACCTCGAGCATGTTCACAATGTTGTCACAGAGACGATTGCGCTGGCTAGGCCACATTCGGCGTATGGAGGACAGTCCCCTGCCAAAGGACATCCTCTACGCTGAGCTCATGTTAGGCTCCAGACCAGTTGGTTGCCCAATGCTGCGCTACAAGGATGTGTGTAAGAGAGACATGAAGCTAGCTGAGATCAACCCTGACTCATGGGAAACAGCTGCAGACGATCGCAGCAATTGGTGCCATGTAGTGCGGATAGGCATAAAGAGAGCCGAGGCCCTGCGGGAACAGCAGTGGCTCGACAGAAAGGAGCGACAGAGAGCAAGAGCAGCTACGGGACCCTCGCTGCCAACACCCTACACCTGCAGCTACTGTGACAAAGACTGCCACTCCAGAATTGGATTCTATAGTCACAGTTGACGCTGCCCCACCGCAAACTGACATCTCCCGGCACAGCCCATTGTCTCACGAGACAAGGAGACGACAAGCGAGTGGTGTCCTTCACTGATAGCACAGATTGAGCAAATGTGGTGCATCTGTGGGGAACTCTACAGTCTCCTCTAGTGATTGCTCTGGTGGTTGTACCGGTGGCACTCCTCAGTTTAACATATTCTCCGGGGGGGGGGGGGGGGATGCATAGCCACTGAATATTTTATAAACTGAACAGGCATATTTGAAAGTTTTATCATTTTCAAAAGACAGAAAATTGTATTTCTTGTAAATATGACAACAATGATATGTGGGATTTTTCTTATCAAAGATTTTTATGGCTTTTTTGTATAAAGATTCAGTGGGTTTGAATATGGTTACACCAGTAAGTGACCAGTTGGTAAAACAGTAATCGATGTGTGAGATCACTGCATGTAGAAACACTGTGGCCATATTAACTGTCAGCAATGGTCTTAATTTGTTTGAAGCACTCAGACCATACTTCATTCGCAAATAAGAACTGTCTTCTGACGACGGCTGTGTTTTGTGGGGTCAGCGAGTCATCATACCCCCAGCTTATTGACAGAGACTGCTGGAAGACCTTGATCATGAGCATCCAGGTATTTGTTGCATGAAGGCCCTGGCCCGCAGTTAGCTCTGGTGGCCAGGCTGTGATAATGATATACAAAAACTGGTGCAAGGCTTTTCTGTCAGGCTGTGTAGAAAATGCCTGCTGTAACTCCGTTACACACATGGAAGTGGATAGAGAGGGTGTGGCAAAGGATTCACATTGATTCTGATGAAAAAGACAAGCTGTTTTCTGGTGTCACTGACAGCCATTCAAAATGGTTGGAAGTTTTTCCCATGACCTCCACTACCGCTCACAACACTACTGAAATATTGAGGGGATTGCATCATCTGGACTTCCAGAAGAGCTTGTTTTCTGATAATGGACCTCAGCTCGTGTCCAAGCAGTTTGCTGAGTTCCGTGAGAAAAATGGAATCAAACACACAGCTGTTCCTGGTTACCACCATGCATCGAATGGCACAGCTGAGAGGTCTGTCCAGATTATTAAATGTGCTCTGATGAAAAATGTGTTTGAGATGAATGAAAGAACATCTTTGTCATTCAGCCACAAGCTGACAAATTTCCTACTCATGTACCGCAGTACTCCTCACACAGTGACTGGCAGAACACTAGCTGAACTTCTTCTAAAACAACAGATCAGAACCTGTTTCAGTCTGTTGAGACCTGAACTTACACAACGGATTGAAGTAAAACAGGCTGCTCAAAAATATCACCATGATCACAGCAGCTCACTGGTACATTCTTTCCAGGAGGGGGAGAGCGTGTGCATCCAAAATTTCAGGGGAGGAAAGGAGAAGTGGACTCAGGCAACAGTTATAAAGAGACTGGGATCTGTCACTTACTTGTTACGAGATGGACAAAGACAGAAAACTGTGCATGTTGATCACGTTACCATGGAGTGAAACTGCAAAAACACCCTCAATTCAGTTGTTCTCGCCAGATGCAGAGAAGATGACATCAGAAACAGTGGACTGTCCTACTCCTGTTCCACCTACACCAAAAAGCACCTCAACATTACCACCTGCCTACACTGGTCCAAAAGAGCCAGTTACTGAAGTCTCACCACCTGACATGCCTGTAACCTACCAAAGTTCACCTGCAAAATGCCGGTACCCAGAGAGAACATGTGTACCCCCAAAGAGACTAAATCTGCAACGTGAAATTTGATGGCTCATTTTGAAGCTAGAGATGTGTGTTTATGTTAGAACAACTAAATAGATCAAGTTTTCTTGTTCTGGTAAGGCTAAATGCATTCATTTAGTGGTAATGTTAATTTCCAAGTACAAATCTTAAGGGGGAGGAGTGTAATAGAAACTACTTCAAATCAAATCAAATCAAATTAACCTTTATTGTCATGTTGCTGTATATACAACTGTAGTGCAGGCAAGATGAAGTTACATTTCTCTAGGCATCCATATAAGTAAAAAGAACATAATTTAAGACGCACTCGCACACCCCCTCACCCCCCACCCCAACACAGCCATTCGCAGATCTCTGAGACATACTTGAAACTAACTAGAACTATCCATCCAGCCATCCATCTTCTACCGCTTTTCCGGAGGTCCGGGTCGCAGAGGCAGCAGTTCAAGCAGAGAAGCCCAGACTCCACTCTTCTCAGCCACCTGCTCCAGCTCTTCAGAGAGGATACCAAGGCGTTCCCAGACCAGCTGGGAGACACAGTCTCTCCACCGAGTCCTGGGTCTGCCCCGGGGTCTCCTCCCAGTGGGACGTGTCTGAAACACCTCAAGTGGGAGGCGTCCAAGAGGCATCCTAATCAGATGCCCATACCACCTCAACTGATGACTCCTTTCAATGTGGAGGAGCAGCGGTTCTACTCTGAGCCTCTCCCGGGTGACTGAGCTCCTCACCCTGTCTCTGAGGGTGAGTCCAGCAATCCTACGGAGAAAGCTCATTTCAGCTGCTTGTATCCGCGATCTCGTTCTTTCGGTCATTACCCAAAGCTCGTGACCATAGGTGAGAGTAGGAACATAGATTGACTGGTAAATCGACAGTTTTGCCTTAGAACTAAGCTCCCTCTTCACCACAACAGATCGGTACAATGTCCGCGTCACTGCAGATGCTACTCCAATCTGTCTGTCAATCTCTCGCTCCATTTTCCCCTCACTCGTGAACAAGACCCCAAGATACTTAAACTCCTCTACTTGGGGTAGGAGCCTGCCCCCAACCCAGAGAGGACAATCCACCTTTTTCCGGCTGAGGACCATGGACTCGGACTTGGAGGTGCTGATTCTCATCCCAGCCGCTTCACACTCAGCGGCAAACCATCCCAGCAAGAGCTGTAGGTCATTGCTGGATGAAGCCAACAGGACAACATCATCTGCAAACAACAGAGATGAGATCCTGTGGTCACCAAGCATGACACCCTCCATTCCCTGGCTGCACCTAGAAATCCTGTCCATAAAAATTATGAACAGGATCGGTGACAAAGGGCAGCCCTGGCGGAGTCCAACTCTCACTGGGAATGACTCCGACCGAGTGTTGGCAATACGAACCAAACTCTCACAACGGTTGTACAGAGACCGAATAGCTCGTAACAACAAGCCCGATACCCCATACTCCCGAAGCACCCCCCACAAAAAACCACAAGGGACGTGGTCAAATGCCTTCTCCAAGTCCACAAAACACATGTAAACTGGTTGGGCAAACTCCCACGAACCCTCAAGAATTCTCAAGAGGGTAAAGAGCTGGTCCGATGTGCCACAGCCAGGATGAAAACCACATTGCTCCTCCTGAATCCGAGGTTCGACCAATGGCCGGACGCTCCTCTCCAGTACCTTGGCATAGACCTTCCCAGGGAGGCTGAGGAGTGTGATCCCTCTAAAGTTGGAGCACACCCTCCGGTCCCCTTTTTTGAAGAGAGGAACCACCACCCCGGTTTGTCATGCCAAAGGCACTGCCCCGACCTCCACGCAATGTTGCAGAGGCGTGTCAACCATGACAGCCCAACAACATCCAGGGCCTTGAGGTACTCAAGGCGAATCTCGTCCACCCCTGGGGCCAAGCCACCAAAGAGATTTTTAGCAACCTTGGCAACCTCAGCCCCTGTGAGGTCCCCCGTAACTAGACCTATATACATATAATATACATAATGTCCATATGGTGCAGTAGTATGTATGAAAGATTCCAGATCAACTGTTCAGCATCCTAACAGCTTGTGGAAGGAAGCTGTTAATCAGTCTGGTGGTTCTGCCTCTGATGCTCCGGAATCGTTTGCCAGATGGCAGCAGTTCAAAGTGTTTATGCAGAGGGTGAGAGTGATCCTTGACAATGTTCAGTGCCCAGCTCCTACAACGGTTCTGAAAAAGTTCTTGGACAGAGGGGAGGGAAATTCCAATTACCCTCTCAGCTCCCTTAACTATCCTCTGCAGGGCTTTTTTGTCTGACATACTGCAGCTGGAGTACCATGTTGCAATGCAGTACGTCAGAACACTCTCCACCACACCTCTGTAGAAGGTCCTGAGGATGCAGATGGGGAGAGAGGTCTGTTTGAGTTTCCTCAAGAAGTGCAGTCTCTGCTGGGCCCGCCTCCTGATCCCCAAGGAATTTTTGCTCCAGGTCAGGTCCTGCGAGATCTGCACTCTGAGGAACTTGATGTTCTCCATTCTCTCCACCAAATGGCCGCTGATGCTGAGAGGGAGTGTTCAGGCCGTGACCACTGGAAGGCGATAATCATCTCCTTCGTTTTGTCCACGTTGAGCACCAGATTATTCTCCCTGCACCAGCCCTCCAGGTCTCTAACTTCTTCCCTGTACATTGATTCCTCAGCCCTCTGAATAAGTCCCACCACCGTGGTGTCATCCACAAACTTAATAATCTGGTTCCCCTCGTGTCTGGATACACAGTCATGTGTTAGAAGTGTAAACAACAGTGGACTGAGTACGCAGCCTTGAGGGGATCCAGTGCTCAGCATGATAGAGTTGGAGATGTTGTTTCCAACACGGACAGACTGAGGTCTCTCGGTCAGGAAATCCAGGATCCAGAGACATGTGGCGGTGTTCAGACCGAGAATGAGTAACTTCTCCATCAGTTTCTGGGGAATAATGGTGTTGAATACTGAACTGAAATCAATGTACAGGAGTCTGGCGTAGGTGTCTTTCTGATCCAGGTGGGTGATGACAGAGTGCAGGGTGGTGACTATAGCATCCTCTGTGGAACGATTTGAACGATACGCAAACTGGAGCGGGTCATGTGATGCAGGGAGGCAGGCTGTGATGTGTGGTTTGACAAGCCGCTCAAAACACTTCATCACAACTGGTGTCAGTGCAACAGGACGATAGTCTTTCAGACAGGACACAACTGGTTTCTTTGCCACCGGTACTATGGTAGAGGTCTTAAAGCATCTGGGAACAATGGCCTGACTCAGGGAGATGTTATAAATGTCAGTCAGGACATCCGCCAACTCGCTTGCGCAGACTCGGAGCACACGTCCCGGGATGTTGTCCGGACCTGCAGGTTTACGTGGGTTGACCCTAATTAGGGTCCTCCGTGTGTCCGCTACGTTGATGATGATAGCTGGCCCAACAGATGGTAGAGATGGGCCAGCCCTCCCTCTGTTTGTCGGGTTTGATGCTTCAGAACGTGCAAAGAAGTTGTTGAGCCTGTCTGGAAGCAAAGCGTCATCATCATCGACCCTCTGCCTAGACTTATAATCCGTCAGCGCCTGAACTCCCTGCCACATCTGTTTGGTGTTCCTTGTGTCACAGATTTTGGATTTTCTCCGCATAGGCGCGTTCCGCCATCTTAATTCCCTTTGAGAGCGCAGACCTGGCTGAGCAGAGGGCGATCCTGTCCTTCGCTCTGAAGGCTGCATCTCTGGCTGTGAGCAGCAAGTGCACTTCTGCAGTCATCCAGGATTTATAGTTGCGCCGTGCAGTGAAAGTCTTCACTATGGTGACATCCTCTGTGCACTTCGCGATGTAGCTGGTGACCGTTTCAGCGTACTCCTCCATATCTGTCCTGTCTCCCTGGGAGGCTGCTATTTTGAAAACCTCCCAGTCTGTGTGCAGAAAACAGTCCTGAAGTGCCGAGGCTGCACCTTCTGGCCAAATCCTGATTTGTTTCTCTACTGGCCTGCTGCGCTTCAGTAAAGGTTTGTAGGCAGGCACCAGCATCATGGATAGGTGGTCAGAATGACCGAGGTGGGGGCGAGATGTTGCCTTATATGCATCTGGGAAGTTTGTGTACACCAAGTCCAACATATTCTCTCCTCTGGTCTTAAAGTCCACACATTGTTTGAACTTGGGAAGCACAGTCTTTAAACTGGTGTGATTAAAATCCCCCGCAACCACCACAAAACTGTCCGGGTGTGAAGTTTGAAATTCACTGATAGCGTCGTGCAGCTCTCCGAGTGCCTTGTTAGCATTAGCTTTAGCATTAGCGCTAGGAGCTATGTAAACAGCAGCTACAAACACGTTGGTGAATTCCCTCGGCAGGTAGAATGGCCGGCAATTTACGATAAGGAACTCCGCCAACGGAGATCAGTGTTTAGTTACTAATGTGGCGTTAACACACCAGTTCTTGTTAATATAGATGCATAGCCCCCACCCCCAGCTCTTACCAGAGCTAGCAGCCTCCCTGTCTGCCTGGAACGATGTCATCCCTTCCAGCTGAATGGCCGCGTCAGGGATGTTGTCGTGGAGCCATTTCTCCGTAAATGCAAACACACAGCAGCTTGGCCGAGGCGGGATTAGAGTGATGTCAGGGGGGCTACGGCTGGCAGATATATCTGTGAACAAGGTTAAATAAAGGGATGATGTTCAGACCAGCTCCTTATCGGCTCTCCGTTATTTGGATGATTTACATCGTTAGCATCTTAGCAGCGGTGCTAACAGAGCTACTGTGTACGAGGCCACTTTTTAAGGTCATCTTCCCATCCCTCAATAGTCGTGGGAAGTGGTATGATTACACTGGTCAACACCAAATTTATTGTCTAAGTTTTTTTTAGCTGATTTAGGACAATTTTGATGTGCTGAATCCAAAAATCACATTGGTTTTGCTCAGTCAGGTCAACTTTTTGAACTATGGCCACATGTTTTTTACGTTTTTTTTACACGTACAGGTATTTTCGCTTTATATGATGTGTAGAGAGAGGAATGAGCAGGCAAGGCAGTGAGCTGGAGCAGAGCAGACTTTATTATTCTCTTTCTATCATCAGTCAACAAGAAGAATAACCCAGGTCGCTGGCACCTCTCTTTTATACCATACAAACTTGCCTCGCAACCTGGGGGTTCGCATTACAATATATACACTTACAATAACAATTCCCTTTGTCTTTCAGCCTGTCGGCACATTATTATGCAGTCCGGAGAAGAGTGCGTATTGTCATGCGGTCTTATGGAGAAAACCATAGTCTATCCTGCATATCCGTTTCACAGCCTTTAAGCGTCTCCTCCTGTGCCATTCAGTCTGAGTAGAGAATGTATTGTCTGGGTCAACCCCCCCCCCAAAAAAAAAAAACTCAGACTGGGCCTTAACCTTCATGTCCTGTGGACTTCAGCCGACGTCTGTAGCAGTTGTAACGGGGGGGGGGGGGGGGTCACCAGCTCCGAGGCGCTGCTGTGCCAGTGGGGCGCTCCAGGAGGTGCATCCGTCTGTGGGGTGACATTGGGGGGGACACATCTTCACCATGCCATTGTGACTGAGCTGACGAGTCATTTACCTGGGGAGTTCTCAGTGGGGGTCGTCCGCGCCAAGGAGCTTGGGCCAACACCACCTGCTCGTCTGCTAATACAAAGGCGGGCTTAAGCATGTCTATACAGATTGTTTCTCTGTGTCCCCCCAAGTCTAATACAAAATGTTTATCCCAAGGTTCCAACACTATGAATGGGCCATCGTAGGGCGCGTGCAACGGGGTCCGGTGGGCATCATGCCTGACAAACATGAACGGCACATCCTTCAAGGTCCTTGGCACGAAAGCACGAGGAAAACAGTGCTGGGCCAGGCCGGGTAACGTCCCTGCCTCTGCGCTATGTAGTGAAGGCAGGGATGGATCGGTGATCAGCGCCGGGTTGTCAGGCAAAAATTCTCCAGGGAGCCGCAGCGGCTGGGCAAAAACAAGCTCTGCTGGGGAGGCAGCCAAATCCTCCTTTGGTGCTGAATGCAACCCTAATGGAACCCACAGCAACCGGTCCACCCAATTTGCATCCGTAAGCGAAGCCCTGAGCGCAGCTTTAAGCGACCTATGGAAACACTCCATAACCCATTCGCCTGGGGATTGTATGCAGTTGTGCGATGAATTGTGACGCCCAGGCTCTGGGCCATCGTGGATCAGAGGTCGGAAACGAACTGCGGGACCCAGTCGGACGTGATATCTGAAGGGGCACCAAAGCATGCCACCCATGTTGTCAAAAAAGTGTGTGCAACTTCTGTGGACGCGGTGGAGGCTAGCGGCACCACCTCGGGCCAGCGCATGGTGCAGCCCACCACTGTCAGGAGGTGCGTGAACCCCTGCGATGGTGGGAGGGGGCCCACAAGGTCCACATGAATGTGGTCGAACCTCTTAGCCGGGATGTGGAACGGCTCAAGGGGGGTCTTTGTGTGCCTGTGCACCTTGGCTCGTTGGCACGCTACGCAGGCTGCAGCTAACTGTTTCACCTGTTTGCGCAGGCTCGGCCAGATGAACTTTGCTCCCACCATTTTGACTGACGCACGCACTCCTGTGTGCGCCAGGGAGTGAACTGACTCAGAAACGCGGCAGCGCCAAGCGCATGGGACCACTAGGCACGGGCGGCCTGTGGAAACATCACAGACTGGGGGGGCCCCCAGTCTTGCAGTACTCTGCTCTCCAGCCTTAACCCTGTTGGTCCAGACTGGAGCGCGCAAACATCCGCATCGCCGATCTGCTTGGCGGCCATGGCCGTGTAATCTATCCCTACGTAGACTGGGGCCACTAATGCGCACGAGAGGCAGTCTGCCACCATGTTGAGTTTACCGGCCACATGCTGAATGTCGGTCGTAAACTCCGAGATCGCGGCTAGCTGTCTCTGCTGCCAGGCTGACCATGGTTCCGAAACCTTGGCCATAGCGTACGTTAGTGGCTTGTGGTCCACAAACGCAGTGAAGCTGTGCCCTTCCAGCCAGAACTGGAAGTAGCGTATGGCCAGGTGGAGAGCCAGTAACTCCCTGTCGAATGCATTGTATTTATGCTCATTGTCATGCAAAGACCTGCTAAAAAACGCAAGCGGCTGCCAAGAACCAGCGACATGCTGCTCCCCTATGGCCACATCCGATGCGTCGGTAGTAAGCGCTATCCAGGCCGCCGGGTCCGGGTGCACCAGTAGTGCGGCATTCGCTAGAGCTGTTTTGACCTCGGAAAACACCTGCTCTCACTCAGGAGTCCAGTCGACTCTGTCTGCCGGTTTCCATTTCTTAAGCGCGGCATACAACGGCTGCATGAGCTGGACTCCGCGGGGGAGGAAACGGTTGTAAAAGTTAACCTTCCCCAAAAACTCCTGCAGCGCCCTGATCGTCTGAGGCCGGGGAAAATCTGCCACTGCGTGCACTTTGTCCGGTAAGGGTATGGCGCCTTCCGGTGAGATGCGGTGGCCCAAAAAATTGATTACCGTAACCCCAAACTGGCACTTTGCTGGGTTGATTATTAACCCGTGCTCTTCCAACCTCTGGAAAACCATCCTGAGGTGGGCTACGTGTTCGTCCTCGGACGCGCTGGCCACCAGGATGTCATCCAGGTAGACAAACACAAATGGCAGATCACGCAACACCGCATCCATCATGCTTTGGAATGTCTATGCCACACCTTTTAATCCGAAAGGCATGCGTAAGAACTCAAAAAGACCAAACGGGGTTATTACTGCCGTTTTGGGTATGTCTTCCACACGCACCGGGACTTGGTGGTAACCACGGACCACGTCCACCTTGGAAAAAATGCATGCCTAGGTGAGGTGGATGGAAAAATCCTGAATATGGGGGATTGGGTAGCGATCGTGCGCTGTGGCGTTGTTTAATCTGCGGAAATCTCTGCATGGTCGCCACGATCCCTCGGCTTTAGGCATCATATGTAGCGGGGATGCCCATGGGCTGTTTGAGCGCCTGATGATGCCCAACCTTTCCAAGTTGGTGAACTCTTTGCGCGCACTGGCCAGTTTAGCTGCGTCCAGGCACCAAGGTTGTGCGAAAACGGGCGACCCCGTGGTAGTAATGAAGTGCTCCACCCCATGTTGAGTGACGGCCGCCAAAAACGTCGGAACCGTGAGTGCTGGGAACTGGGTGAGAAGTGTGTGGAACTTACCCCCTGGAGCTGTGACACTAGCTAGTGTTGTGGACCCGGCTCCTCTAGCTGTGCAGGGCAGAGAATCAAAAGACATTGCGTTAATCAGGCGTCTGTTAGCCACATCGATTAATAGTCCGTGTGCATCGTTACTTCCTTGTGGTAACGTATCGTCACTTCCTGTTTTGCTGTCTGTCTGTGTGGTTTGCTCTCCTGACTCTCCTGAGCTTTTGGGTTAGCCACTAGCAATGGCTACTAGCTCTCCTTTCTCTTCTCCTCTGGTGTGCTCTCTCTGTCAGATGTTTAGCTACACCTCTGCCTCTTTTAGTGACAACGGTAAATGTAATAAATGTTGTCTTTTTGAGGCGCTCGAGGCGAGGTTGTCTGATTTGGAATCCTGGCTCCGCTGCACTGAAACACCGTCTGCGCCAGTTACTCTTGACGGACACCCCTTAGCTGCAGCGGAGCTAGCTAGCATAGCTAACCCCGTTAGCGGTCCTCCGGCTCTCCTCAGCAGTGAGGAGACTGGGTGGGTGACGGTGAGAAGGAAGCCTAGTCGCAAAGCCCCGGTACACCTCCAACCTATTCACGTTTGTAATCGTTTTTCCCCGCTCAGCGACACACCCGCTGAGGAAAAAATTCTGATCATTGGCGACTCTGTAGTCAGAAACATGAACCTAGAGACTCCAGCGGCCATAGTCAAATGCATTCCTGGGGCCAGAGCAGGCGACATCGAGTCAGATTTGAAAATGCTGGCTAAAAGTAACTGTAAATACTCCACAATTGTTATTCACGCTGGCATTAATGACATCCATCTCCGGCAGTCGGAAGTCACGAAACTTAATGTAGAATCGGTGTGTGACTTTGCAAAAACGATGTCTGCTACTGTAGTATTCTCTGGGCCCCTCCCCAATCTGACCAGTGATGACATGTTTAGCCGCTCATCATCCTTGAACCGCTGGCTGTCTGTGTGGTGTCCTGCAAATGACGTGGGCTACATTGACAATTGGAGCTCATTTTGGGGAAAACCTGGTCTTATGAGACGAGACAGCATTCATCCCACTTTGGATGGTGCTTCTTATTTATCTAACAATCTGGCATCTTTTTTATCCAAATTTCCAAAACCTTGACTACTCAGAGTTGGGACCAGGAAGCAGAGTTGCAGTCATACACGCCTCTCTGCAGCTCCTCTTCATCCGCCTCCCCTCAACTTAGCCCCTGTCTTCCCCATCAGAGTGTGGAGATGTGTTGAAGGATGAGACTGAGTTTATTCCTCAGGTTCAGCTTTATTCACAATCACATACTCCAACATTTCAAAGTAGAAAAAGAGGATGAATCTTCTCACATCTGTCCTTTTATACCCAGGACATCAAAACTACAGTCACATGGTGTTTAATTAAACATACAGTCACATGGTACTTAATCCCAGTCACAATGTAACTTCCCCCCGATCTTAACACCATCCACCCCCTAGTCTCCGGTGGTCAGGAAATCTCTCAAGGCCATCTCCTTGAAACAAAAGGCCAAATCTCACACCCTCCTGTTACCTCTAGGAGGCTCAGTCCCTCTGTTCCCCTGAGACGTGAAGCACACAATAAACATACAGTAATATATTTGTGGAGCATATGAAACCAACATATGTGCCCCACATGACCCCCCCCCCAAACATCTAAGATGGAACAATCATAACTAAAGATGCATGTCATAATAAAGTCACTACATATCAATCCACATGCCGCTTAGGCCTTAGTCTTCTGCCGTATTTGCTGTAAGCCGGCTTTACTGCCTCCGCAGTGTCCTCCTGCTGTGGAGCTGCTGCCTGTGGATTAGAACTGTTAGTCAATCTCTGTGGGTGTTCTGGGGAATGCCCTCTAGGGGTCTGCCGCGCCGGGGGGGCCCTCGCCAACTGCACAGCTTCGTCAGCCATCACAAAAGCGGGTTTGAGCCTGTTTATGCCAATCACTTCCTTTCTGCCTCCCAAATCTAGCAAAAAATGCTTCTCTCCTGTTTCCAGCACTCTAAATGGTCCATCATAAGGCGGTCACAAGTTTGGGCGATGGGCATCATGTCTGACAAAAACAAACTCCGCATTTTTTAAAGCTTTAGGCACAAAAACGCGCGGGAAGCTGTGATGAACCGGGCCAGGAAGCGTGCTCGATCCCGTGTCGCTCTGCAACCGCTGAGCGGGGGGGCACTCTGGCGCAGGATTATCTGGGAGAAACTCCCCGGGCAGCCGGCGTGGCTGCGCAAAAACTAACTCAGCTGGGGAGGCTTTTAAATCCTCTTTAGGTGCAGAACGCAACCCCAATAAAACCCATGGTAGCCTGTCTACCCAATTTGCATCCGTAAGCAACGCTCTGAGGGCTGCTTTCAATGACCTATGGAAACGTTCACATAAACCATTAGCCTGCGGGTTGTACGCGGTAGTGCGGTGGATCGTTACCCCCAGGCTGTGGGCCATCGCTGACCAGAGCTCGGAAACAAATTGAGGACCTCTGTCGGACGTAATGTCCGACGGAACTCCAAAACGCGCTACCCATGCTGTTAAAAACGCACGCGCCACCTCCTCGGCTGTAGTTGATGCTAGTGGGACCACTTCCGGCCAACGCGTGGTGCGGTCCACCATTGTCAAAAGGTGTGTGCACCCCTGTGATGGCGGGAGGGGCCCTACGAGGTCGACATGCACATGATCGAACCGCTTAGCCGGGATGTGAAAAGGCTCCAAGGGAGCTCTAGTGTGTTTGTGTATTTTGGCTCGCTGACAAGCCACGCAGGCTGACGCCCACTCCTTGACTTGCTTGCGCAGGCACGGCCATACAAATTTCTCTCCTACCATTTGACCGACGCACGCACCCCCAGGTGCGCCAGAGAATGGATCGAGTCAAAAACGCGGCGGCGCCACGCGGCTGGTACAACCGGACGCGGTCGTCTAGTGGAGACATCGCAGATTAGGGGGGGCATACCGTCTTGCAGCACCCTGTTCTCCAGCCTTAACCCTGTTGGTCCAGACTGGATCGCGCGCACGTTCGCGTTGCTAACCTGCTCCGCGGCCATGGCTGCATAATCTATCCATACGCGGACCGGGGCCGCGCGCGCTTCCGCGTCGCTACCCTGGTCTGCGGCCATGGCCGCAGAGTCTGCCCCCATGGGGCCTGGAGCCGCCACAGCACGTGAGAGGCAGTCTGCCACTACATTATATTTACCTGCCACATGCTGGATATCGGTGGTAAACTCCGATATCGCAGCCAGCTGTCTCTGCTGCCAGCCCGACCAAGGTTCCGAAATCTTGGCCATCGCGAAAGTCAGCGGTTTGTGGTCCACGAACGCGGTGAAACGGTGTCCTTCCAGCCAGAACTGGAAGTGGCGGATGGCCAAGTGTAGAGCTAACAACTCCCTGTCGAACGTGCTGTATTTTCGCTCGCTATCGCGCAAGGTTTTGCTGAAAAACGCGAGCGGTTGCCAGGCCCCAGCCATGTACTGTTCAACGACCGCCCCTATGGCCACATCTGACGCGTCAGTGGTGAGCGCCATGCGGGCCGTTGGGACTGGGTGTGCCAACAACGCAGCGTTTGCCAGGGCTGATTTGACTTGAGAGAATGCGCGCTCCCGCTCAGGAAACCATTCGATTTTATTCGTGTGTTTTTGTTTTTTTAGTGCAGCATACAATGGTTGCATGAGCTGCGCTGTGCGGGGGAGGAAACGGTTATAAAAATTAACCATTCCCAAAAACTCCTGTAACGCTTTGACCGTTTGTGTTTGGGGAAAATTTGTTATTGCGCGCACCTTATCGGGCAGAGGGACCGCTCCTTCTGGCGAAACGCGATGCCCCAAAAAATCAATCTGCGCCACCCCGAACTGACACTTCGCTGGGTTGATTATTAACCCGTGCTCTGCCAACCTCCGGAAAACTGCTGTGAGGTGGCTTTCGTGTTCGTCTTCAGACGCGCTGGCTACCAAAATGTCGTCCAAGTAGACGAACACAAAAGGGAGATCGTGCAGGACCGCGTCCATCATGCGTTGGAACATCTGCGCCGCTCCCTTAAGCCCAAACGGCATGCACAAAAACTCAAAAAGCCTGAAAGGAGTTATTACCGCTGTTTTGGGTATGTCCTCAGCGCGCACTGGAACCTGGTGGTAACCGCGTACTAAGTCTATTTTAGAAAAAATGTGCGCCCCCGCCAAATGAACCGAAAAATCTTGGATATGCGGAATTGGGTAGCGGTCGTGCGCTGTGGTGTTATTCAACCTGCGGAAATCACCGCAAGGTCGCCACGAGCCATCAGCCTTTGGGACCATGTGCAGCAGTGAAGCCCAGGGGCTCTTCGAACGCCTGATGATGCCCAGTCTTTCCAGGTTGGCGAACTCCTCACGCGCTATGGTCAGTTTAGCTGAGTCCAAGAGCTGAGCTTTTGCAAAAACGGGCAGGCCGGTGGTAGTAAAAAAATGTTCCACCCCATATTTAGCCACTGTCGCCGAAAACGTTGGGACTGTGAGTGCTGGGAACTGAGTGAAGAGTGTGTGGAACTTACCACCTGCAGCTGTGACGTTGGCTTGTGCAGTTGGTGGGGCCACTCGAGCTGTGCAGTGAATAGAGTGAAAGGAGAGTGCATTAACCAGACGTCTGTTAGCAAAATCAACCAATAAACCATGTGAGCACAAAAAATCAGCCCCTAACATGTTGAAATTGACTGCCGCTACAACAAAAGTCCACTCAAATGCACGGCCCTGCAAAGACAGAAGCAGAGTCCTCTCACCGAAGGTCTTAATCGCTGAGCCGTTCGCCGCTGACACCCGGGGACCACTGGAAGGCACCAGCCGGTCCGCGTAGGAAGGCGTGATGAAGCTCAGCTGGGAGCCTGTGTCCACGAGGAAATGCCTCCCCAAGCGTGCATCCTTCAGGTAGAGCAGCTTGTTCTCCTCCCCGAGGGCCGCAGCTGCTACCGACCCCCGGTCTTGGCGTTTCCCGAGTGCGTGAATGGCACGGTGGAATGCACTTGCGCGCCCTCTCTGCAAAGCGGCGATGGTAGAAGCAAAGGACGTCGTCCGCTCCGTGTCGCCTGGCCCTTGCTGCTGCCATCGTCGGTGAGTCTAGTGCTGCAGCCTCTGGCCCCATACCGTCTCCGGACGTTGTGCCTAGCTCTGCTGCCGCGGCCAAAGCCGCGCTCCGTTTGTGGGCGTCGACGAGTCGTTGCGCCTCCTGGCTCAGCTCGTGGTAGTCTCGCCGGGCCAACAGAGGTGAACCGGCCAGGGTCACTCTCACCGCTGGCGGTAGGGTCCTGAGGAAAAGGTGGGTGAAGATAAAGCTGTCATCTTCGGAGTCTCTCAACCTCAGCATTTTCCCCATCAGGTCTGCGGGTCTGTCGTTCTCAAACTCCGTCAACGCTAGGAGCCCCTCTGCTCGCTGTTGCACCGAGGGGGTGAAGTGGCTGATAAGCGCAGCCTTCAATGCGCTGTACTTGTCGCTGTCCGGTGGATGGTTGACCAGGTTCTCCACCCTCTGGACTGTGTGGTTGTCCAGCTTCGCCACCACATGGTAGAATTTTGTGTCGTCTCTCGAGATTCTCCGGAGGTTGAACTGCGTCTCGACCGCGCTAAACCAGGAGTACAGACTATTCTGCCAGAAGTCCGGCAGCTGGAACGTGGCGGCATTCGTCAGGCTGGCTTCTGACGAGTCTGGCTTGGGAGAATTACTTCTGCTCATGCTTCGTCGTAAGGTCACCAGTGTGGAGATGTGTTGAAGGATGAGACTGAGTTTATTCCTCAGGTTCAGCTTTATTCACAATCACATACTCCAACATTTCAAAGCAGAAAAAGAGGATGAATCTTCTCACATCTGTTCTTTTATACCGAGGACATCAAAACTACAGTCACATGGTATTTAATCAAACATACAGTCACATGGTACTTAATCCCAGTCAATTCAATTCAATTCAATTCAATTCAACTTTATTTATATAGCGCCATTTCACAACAACAGTCATCTCATAGCACTATCAACTGTAGGGGGGAATCCCCACAGTTGCAGAAAGACCCCAGCAATCAGGCGATCCCCTGTGAGCAAGCACTTGGCGACGGTGGAGAGGAAAAACTCCCTTTTAACAGGAAGAAACCTCCAGCAGAACCAGGCTCAGGGAGGGGCAGTCATCTGCTGCGACTGGCTGGGGGGTGAGGGGATAGAGAAGAAGAAAAGAACAGACATGTAGAGAGCAAACAGCACGATGGGGACTCAATCTATGGTAGAGAACAAACAAATGTTAATGACCAGCAAAAAAAAAAAAAATATTTCATAGAGAGTGAGGAAAGGAGTGAGGCCCAGTGCATTACTGGAGGTCCCCCGGCTGACTAAACCTATTAGCAGCATAACTAAGGGAGGGTTCAGAAACACATGATCCCTCCCTAATTGTAGGCTATATCAAAAAGGTAGGTTTTAGCCCTATTCTTAAAAACAGAGATCGAGTCTGACTCCCGAATCCAGATTGGCAGCTGATTCCACAGGAGAGGAGCTTGATAACTGAAGGCTCTGCCTCCCATTGTACTTTTGGAGATTCTAGGTATTACAAGTAATCCTGCATTTTGGGAGCGTAGTGCTCTGTTAGGATAATACGGTAGTATCAGATCTTTTAAATAAAAAGGAGCCTGATTGTTTAGAGCTTTGTAAGTAAGTAGAAGGATTTTAAACTTAATTCTAAACTCTATGGGAAGCCAATGAAGGGAGGCCAGAACCGGAGAGATATGATCTCTCTTTCTAGTACCTGTTAAAACTCTTGCTGCAGCATTTTGGATCAGCTGAAGACTTTTTAAAGATGTTTTAGGACAGCCTGATAATAAAGAATTACAATAATCTAATCTCGAGCTAACAAAAGCGTGGATCAGCTTCTCAGCATCACTCTGAGACAAGATGCTCCTAATCTTGGCAATATTACGCAAATGATAGAAGGCAGTCTTAGAAACAAATTTAATATGTGAATTGAAGGACAAATCCTGATCAAAAATAACTCCAAGGTTCCTCACAGAGCTATTAAGAGAAAGAGTAACTGCATCCAAACTGAAAGTTTGATTTGGAAAGGAATTTCTAAGGTTTTTTGGACCAACAAGAATGACTTCAGTCTTATCTGAATTTAATAGCAGGAAATTACAAGTCATCCAAGCTTTGATTTCCTTAAGACAGGCTTCTAACTTGGCTAGTTGATTACTATCATCTGGCTTCATTAACAGGTATAATTGTGTGTCATCTGCATAACAATGAAAATGTATACAGTGCTTTCTAATAATGTTGCCTTGTGGAAGCATATATAAACTAAAAAGAGTAGGGCCTAGCACAGATCCCTGTGGAACTCCATGACTAAGCTTTGAGTTGAAAGAAAACTCATTATTTACATGAACAAACTGGAACCTATCAGATAAATAAGATCTAAACCACTGCAACGAAGTTCCATTAAGTCCAACATAGTGTTCTAATCTATCAAGTAGAATATTATGATCGATAGTATCAAAAGCTGCACTAAGGTCTAAAAGGACAAGTACAGAAACTAGTCCATTATCAGATGCAATGAGGAGGTCGTTAGTGACCTTCACTAAGGCTGTTTCAGTACTATGATGGATTCTAAACCCAGATTGAAACTCTTCAAGTAAACCATTTCCCTGCAGGTGGTCAAATAATTGCGTAGCAACAACTCTTTCTAAGATTTTTGAAATGAAAGGGAGATTAGAGATTGGTCTATAGTTAGCTAAAGCTCCTGGATCTAGCGTTGGCTTTTTGAGTAAGGGTTTAATTACAGCCGTTTTAAAAGCCTGCGGTACATGGCCTAAAGTTAATGAAGAATTGATTATATGAAGAATAAAGCTACCAATAAGTGGGAAGACTTCTTTAAATAACCTGGTAGGAATAGGGTCTAAAAGACAAGTTGAAGGTTTGGATGAGGAAACTATTTTGTCTAACTCACAAAGGTCGGTTGGAGTAAACTCATCAAGACAGACATCAAAAGAAGGAGTTGTAGTAGTTACAGTATTTAGGTTAACTGTGGGAAGAACCTGATTGATTTTATCTCTGATGGATGAAATTTTATTATTGAAAAAGTTCATAAAGTCCTGACTAGTAAGCTCTAAGGGAATGCTAGGATTGACAGAGTCCTGACTCTTTGTCAACCTGGCTACAGTACTGAAAAGAAACCTGGGATTATTCTTGTTCTCTTCTATTAATGCAGAGTAATAACTTGTTCTAGCTTTTCTAAGAGATTTTTTATAAATTAAAAGATGATTTCTCCAAGCTAAATAGATTTCATCTAAATTAGTAGAGCGCCATTTTCTTTCTAATTGACGAGTCTTCTGTTTTAAGCTACGAGTTTCTGTGTTGAACCAAGGAGTTAGAAATCTCTGATTAGACTTTTTTCTTTTTTAAGGGGGCCACCAAGTCTAGAGCCTGATGCAGAGAAGCTGAAACACTATCCACCATGTTATCAATTACAGAAGGAGCAAGCTGTCTATAGCTTATTTCCGTTGTGTTGACACATGGCATAGAAGAAACAATCTGCATAAATTTGGAAACAGCATCATCTGAGAGGCATCTACTGTGATAATATTTTTCTTTAGGAGCCAAATAGTCAGAAATAGTAAAATCAAAGGTTAACAGACAATGGTCTGACAGTACAGGGTTATGAGGAGACACTACAAGATTTTCTATTTCTATGCCATATGTCAGAACAAGGTCCAATGTATGATGGAGGTAATGAGTAGAATTTCCTACTTTCTGAGAAAACCCAATCGAGTCTAATATTGAATTAAAAGCCACATTAAGGCAGTCAGTATCTACATCCACATGTATATTAAAGTCCCCTACTATAATTATTCTATCAGATTTCAGCACTAAATCAGCTAAGAAATCAGCAAATTCGGATAAAAATTCTGAGTAGGTTGATGGGGGACGATAAACTATGGCAAATAAAATTGGGTTTAACCTAAAATTGCTAAAGTGCCCAATACTGAGGACCAGGCCCTCAAAGGAATTATAACATGTTTTTTGCTTTACATTAACTAGTAATTTGGAATGGTAAATTGTTGCTACTCCTCCTCCACGACCAGAACTTCTGGGATTTTGACAGTTTAAATAACCAGAGGGAGTTGATTTATTTAAACCAACATAATCCTCTTGCCCTAACCAAGTCTCTGTAAGGGAAATTAAATCAGTCTGATGATCAATTAACAGATCATGGACTAACAGAGACTTGGGAGTTAGAGACCTAATATTTAATAAACCACATTTAATTTTTAAATTATGAGGAGGAACAGAGGCCAAATCATTCAATTTAGAGGCTTTATGTTTAATTTGAGTTTTACCAATATTTTGCTTTATCACTTTGGGATGCTTATACATTATATTTTTATTTACTTTGGAGGGAGCAGACAACGATTCTCTGATGGGGAAGACAGGGGCTAAGCTGAGGGGTGGCAGATGAAGATGAGCTGCAGAGAGGCGTGTAAGACTGCGACTCTGCTTCCTGGTCCCAACTCTGAGTAGTCAGGGTTTTGGAAATTTGGATAAAAAAGATGCCAGATTGTTAGATAAATGAGAAGCACCATCCAAAGTGGGATGAATGCTGTCTCGTCTCATAAGACCAGGTTTTCCCCAAAAAGAGCTCCAATTGTCAATGTAGCCCACGTCATTTGCAGGACACCACACAGACAGCCAGCGGTTCAAGGATGACGAGCGGCTAAACATGTCATCACTGGTCAGATTGGGGAGGGGCCCAGAGAATACTACAGTGGCAGACATCGTTTTTGCAAAGTCACACACCGATTCTACATCAAGTTTCGTGACTTCCGACTGCTGGAGACGGATGTCATTAATGCCGGCGTGAATAACAATTGTGGAATATTTACAGTTACTTTTAGCCAGCATTTTCAAATTTGACTTGATGTCGCCTGCTCTGGCCCCAGGGATGCATTTGACTATGGCCGCTGGAGTCTCTAGGTTCACGTTTCTGACTACAGAGTCGCCAATGATCAGAATTTTTTCCTCAGCGGGTGTGTCGCTGAGCGGGGAAAAACGATTAGAAATGTGAACAGGTTGGTGGTGAACCGGGGCTTTGCGACTAGGCTTCCTTCTCACCGTCACCCACCCAGTCTCCTCGCTGCTGAGGAGAGCCGAGGGACCGCTGACAGTGGGGCCTAAGCTAGCTAGCTCTGCTGCAGCTAATGGGCGTCCGTCAAGATTAACTGGCGCAGACGGTGTTTCAATGCAGCGGAGCCGGGATTCCAAATCAGACAACCTCGCCTCGAGCGCCTCAAAAAGACAACATTTATTACATTTACCGTTATCACTAAAAGAGGCAGAGGTATAGCTAAACATCTGACAGAGAGAGCACACCAGAGGAGGAGAGGAAAGAGAGCTAGTAGCCATAGCTAGTGTCTGGAGAGCAACCACACAGGCAAACCACACAGGGAGACAGCAAAACAGGAAGTGACGATACGTTACCACAAGGAAGTGACGATCCCCCACCCAGTCACAATGTAACTTCCCCCGATCTTAACACCATCCACCCCCTAGTCTCCGGTGGTCAGGAAATCTCTCAAGGCCATCTCCTTGAAACAAAAGGCCAAATCTCACACCCTCCTGTTACCTCTAGGAGGCTCAGTCCCTTTGTTCCCCTGAGATGTGAAGCACACAATAAACATACAGTAATATATTTGTGGAGCATATGAAACCAACATATGTGCCCCACAAGAGAATCATTGTCTGCTCCCTCCAAAGTAAATAAAAATATAATATATAAGCATCCCAAAGTGATTAAGCAAAATAATGGTAAAACTCAAATTAAACATAAAGCCTCTAAATTGAATGATTTGGCCTCTGTTCCTCCTCATAATTTAAAAATTAAATGTGGTTTATTAAATATTTGGTCTCTAACTCCCAAGTCTCTGTTAGTCCATGATCTGTTAATTGATCATCAGATTGATTTAATATCCCTTACAGAGACTTGGTTAGGGCAAGAGGATTATGTTGGTTTAAATGAATCAACTCCCTCTGGTTAAATGAATCAACTCCCTCTCCCTACAGCTCTTGCTGGGACGGTTTGCCGCTGAGTGTGAAGCGGCTGGGATGAGAATCAGCACCTCCAAGTCCGAGTCCATGGTCCTCAGCCGGAAAAAGGTGGATTGTCCTCTCTGGGTTGGGGACAGGCTCCTGCCCCAAGTGGAGGAGTTTAAGTATCTTGGGGTCTTGTTCACGAGTGAGGGGAAAATGGAGCGAGAGATCGACAGATGGATTGGAGCAGCATCTGCAGTGATGCGGACGTTGTACCGGTCTGTTGTGAAGAGGGAGCTTAGTTGTAAGGCAAAGCTGTCGATTTACCAGTCAATCTACGTTCCTACTCTCACCTATGGTCACGAGCTTTGGGTAATGACCGAAAGAACGAGATCGCGGATACAAGCGGCTGAAATGAGCTTTCTCCGTAGGATTGCTGGACTCACCCTGAGAGATAGGGTGACGAGCTCAGTCATCCGGGAGAGGCTCAGAGTAGAACCGCTGCTCCTCCACATTGAAAGGAGTCAGTTGAGGTGGTATGGGCATCTGATTAGGATGCCTCCTGGACGCCTCCCACTTGAGGTATTTCAGGCACGTCCCACTGGGAGGAGACCCCGAGGCAGACCCAGGACTCGGTGGAGAGACTATGTCTCCCAGCTGGTCTGGGAACGCCTTGGTATCCCCTCTGAAGAGCTGGAGCAGGTGGCTGGGGAGAGGGAAGTCTGGGCTTCTCTGCTTGAACTGCTGCCTCTGCGACCCGGACCTCCGGAAAAGCGGTAGAAGATGAAGATGAACTCCCTCTGGTTATTTAAACTGTCAAAATCCCAGAAGTTCTGGTCGTGGAGGAGGAGTAGCAACAATTTACCATTCTAAATTACTAGTTAATGTAAAGCAAAAAACATGTTATAATTCCTTTGAGGGCCTGGTCCTCAGTATTGGGCACTTTAGCAATTTTAGGTTAAACCCAATTTTATTTGCCATAGTTTATCGTCCCCCATCAACCTACTCAGAATTTTTATCCGAATTTGCTGATTTCTTAGCTGATTTAGTGCTGAAATCTGATAGAATAATTATAGTAGGGGACTTTAATATACATGTAGATGTAGCTAGTGACTGCCTTAATTTGGCATTTAATTCAATATTAGACTCGATTGGGTTTTCTCAGAAAGTAGGAAATTCTACTCATTACCTCCACCATACATTGGACCTTGTTCTGACATATGGCATAGAAATAGAAAATCTTGTAGTGTCTCCTCATAACCCTGTACTGTCAGACCATTGTCTGTTAACCTTTGATTTTACTATTTCTGACTATTTGGCTCCTAAAGAAAAATATTATTACAGTAGATGCCTCTCAGATGATGCTGTTACCAAATTTATGCAGATTGTTTCCTCTATGCCATGTGTCAACACAACGGAAATAAGCTATAGACAGCTTGCTCCTTCTGTAATTGATAACATGGTGGATAGTGTTACAGCTTCTCTGCATCAGACTCTAGACTTGGTGGCCCCCTTAAAAAAGAAAAAGTCTAATCAGAGATTTCAAACTCCTTGGTTCAACACAGAAATTCGTAGCTTAAAACAGAAGACTCGTCAATTAGAAAGAAAATTAGAAAAGCTAATTAGAAAAGCTCTTAGAAAAGCTAGAACGAGTTATTATTCTGCATTAATAGAAGAGAACAAGAATAAGCCCAGGTTTCTTTTCAGCACTGTAGCCAAGTTGACAAAGAGTCAGGACTCTGTCAATCCTAGCATTCCCTTAGAGTTTACTAGTCAGGACTTTATGAACTTTTTTGTCACCATGGGGTGAGACGCCGGCTCGGCGCTCAGCCCATGCTCCTTCTTATCCCTGCCTCTCATTGGGCAGCGTCTCAGCTGGCTCCCAGCTGTCAGTACCACGGGACGGCTGGGGCCAATTAATCCTCATCAGCTGGGGCGCTGCTAATGAGTTTAAAGAGGAGCAGCCTCGATCACTCGGGGCTGCGACATAAGCACTGCTCGGCTGGAGCCCCTTCACCTGGTGCCAGCCCCTGCCTCATCTTCAGCATAACTCGTAAGTGTTTCCCGTAAGAAGTTTTGTGCCTTGGTACCCCCATGTCCGGTGCTAGCCCGCTACTTGCCTTACTGTGTCACTTGGGAGCACCACCTTGTTTGAGTGTCCTGTGTATTGGAGTCTTTTGCCCCGTGCCAGCTCTCTACTCTTCTGGCTGCTTAACCCGTGAGTGTTACCCCCTGTGATCCCTCTTGTTGTGTACCCCTACGCCCGGTGCCAACGGTTTACTCTGTCGCTGTACTGCTCATGAGTGTTCTGTGTATGAGCATCTGTGCTTTCCTCATCCCTCACCCTTACCTTCAATAAAACATCACAACTCACTGGCTCGCCCTTGGCTCTCATTGTGTGGCTCCCCAGAGCCACACATAACAGCATGTCGCAGCCAGAATGAGTTGCCGGCGGCCGTGAGTTGTTTGGACTTGTATCTTCCTGTCCGGGTGTCAGCGCTGCTTGCATGTCGTCTCCCAGGAGTCACTTCCGACGCCAGGGCGACGAGCTGAGGTCCATCCTGGGGGCTGTCGGCAAGACGCTCTTCACCCTGCACGACGCCTCCAACTCGAGATGCTGGCATCCGGGCTGTGCTGAGGATCTCCTGGACAGTCACCCTCGCTCTTTATTCCATCTCGAGGTCAGTGCCAGGACTGACGCCACAGTTACACAGCGAGAGAAGCTCCACGGGTTGGATGGAAACCCTGGCAGGAAGCCGAAGTGGATGACGTTGCCCCCCGCTTCGGGATCCCATTCCTGCCTCCATTCCAGCCCGGGAGTTCGCGCCATCCAGAGGGCTTCCCCCGTTCTGCACCACGTCACTCGGGATTCCCCCCAAGGAGCCGCAGCTGACAGCAATTACGTCCGGGGCCGAGTGGCTGTCGCGAGCTCCGCTGTGCATCTTGTTACCATCTTCAGGCATGTGGCGGCGGCAGTGAGATTGGTGGAGAGGACTCCAGGGCTACGAGGCTTCCCCTAGTTCAACACCTTCCTCGCCTCGATCTCTGATCAGGAGCGGCGATTCCTGGGTTTCCCCCTCGCGTCGCTCCCTGGGAATAGCCGTCATCACAACGCCCAGGCGCCTCAGCACGAACCCCGTCCGGATCCAGTTCCGGGTTGCCGCCAGGACCTTTTCCCCCACGCAGCTGTCACCTCTTTGTCTCGTCAGCATGGAGATTTCACAGCCCCGTTCTCCGAGCCTCTTTCCCCCGCTGTCATCCCAAGGCATTCGGGCTGACTCATCCCGGCTGTTATCCCCTCCTCCTTGACGTGCTTCCTGACTGCTGTGTGTGCTTGGAATCCTGACCTGGTGAGCCCTCTTCTGGAGACGACACGAGTGATCCCCAGACGACTTCCCAGGGGGTCCTCCGTTATCGCCCGGCGGGGAGAGGAAGAAGCGATGTCCACCACAGCAAGAGCCATCCAACCTCCAGGAGGCAGGCAAGTCCCAGTTTATTTACATCAGTTTTGTGATTTGCTCTGCTATACTCCTGGAGGTGGAGTTCGGGGTCCGCAGCGCCCTGAGCTCCCACCACCTGCTGTAACCTGTGTCTTTAATCCTGCACCCTCTGTGTCTCTCTCCGCTGAGCGGTGCCCGGCTTCGGGTCTATGTCGTGGGACGAGGAGAGGGCCTGCGGCACCGCAGCTACGTTGTGGACAGAGGAGGATGACTGACTGCTACGTGGAGTCTGCGCCGACGACCAAGCATCCCCGGGTCTCCACGGAGGTGCGGTTCGATCCAGCGGGACGAGGTTCTCCTGCCATCACGCCGCGTGGACCGTCGGCGTGGTTACCAACGCTGGAGGAACCTCAAGCTGCGCTGACCATCGTGCCGGCTGCAGGGCCCGACGCAGCCAAGTGGGAACCTGACAACGACCTCCTGACGACGGATCCTGGATCTTCGCAGTCCTGGACGGCGTCAGAACCCGAGATCAGGCGAGTGCTCTCCTTTCTTTCCTCTCTTCTTATCTGTGAGCACTTTAGCCTGTCTCTAGGGGAGATGAGCCGGGTGCAGCCGCCAGGTGCAGCCGCCTGCTGCGTCCGAGCTCGTCTCGCCGGGTTCTGGCGCTGCCGGTGATCCTGATCCCGGTTCTGTTTTCTCTTCTGAGCCTTCTTCCAGGGTCGCCAGCGAGGAGTTGCCGTTCCTCGTGGTGCTGAAGGGTCCAGGTTCAATGTTAGAGGTCAGTTCTGGTGCGGTGCCGACCCAGTCGGGGTCCGTTGTGGGTGCTGCTCCAGCGGTGTCCGACGTGGGTTCGCCCGAGACCCAATCGGGGTCCGACGCAGGTGCTGCCCCAGCGGTGTCCAACGTGGGTTCACCTAAGGCCCATTCGGGGTCTGACGCGGGTGCTACGCCAGTATTGTCCAGGTCCGGTGAGGAGGTGGCTGTTTCCCTGCAGCCTGACGCTCATCTATCTCGTCATCGGCTCTCCCCTAAGCCTCTTCCTCCGGGGTCCGCTCTGACCCTTCGCCCGTCTCAACGGTCCTGGTGGTTGAGTGATGCGGGTCGACAGCTCGACCTGCAAGACTTCTGGTTCGGCGAGCTGGTCCAACCCCCCGACGAACTGTATTTGCTTCTGGGTGGCCTGGCACGGCTACCGGTGGCCTGGTTCCCTGGGACCTGGGTCTGGACTTGGCCGTTCAAACATTTTGTCTTCCCCGGCTCACCAGCTGGACAATGGACAATGGGCGGGGAGACCACCAGAACTATCCCGGCCGTTTTGGACTCTGCCTGCCGTCTCCTCGGGTGTCTCTCATCTTTTTATTATTATTAAGGTCACCCGGGTGTAGTTTCTTTGTCCTCTAGGGGAATGTGTATTCTTAGTGCTGTGTATTGTGTTCTTTTTGTTAATCGTACTCAGCATTTTTTCCTCATTGTTATCCTGTCATGTCACCTTTATTCCTCTAGGTGACCTTCCTTGTATATAGCTATGTGTATTGTGTTTTCTTATCTGACTCAGCGCTTTCATCACCTTTTACCTTAGCCTTTGCCTTGTCGGTGCATCATGGAATGTGTGTGTGGTTTCTTTTGCGCCCACACTCTGTGATCACCTTATCCCTCCTTGTTATCTTCGTGGGGGGCCTTCCCTAGCCCCAACTTAGACATTGACTACGTGTTATTGTATGGAGTTATGTGTTTTGTTTTCCACTTTACCGTACTCCGTAATTGTCTGTTTGTTCCTGTCACCTCCGTACCTTTGGGTTGTTATATATTTATAGCGCTGTGTATCGTGTTTTTCTTTGTTATCCTTACTCAGCGTTTTTCACCATCTGTGCCCCGGTTATTTTCTGTACAGCGTGTTGTATTTGGGTTTTTCGTCTTGTCTGCCTTATACTCTGTATTTGTTCATGGTCTGTTTTTCTTTTTTTTTTCCGCTCTGCTTCTCTCCCTCCGGTTCTGCCTCCCTGCCACCCACCCTAGGTGGGGGGGGGGGGCTGGGATGTTCCTGGTCGTTCGGAGCCCGACCGTGAGGGGGAAGCTCTGTCACCATGGGGTGAGACGCCGGCTCGGCGCTCAGCCCATGCTCCTTCTTATCCCTGCCTCTCATTGGGCAGCGTCTCAGCTGGCTCCCAGCTGTCAGTGCCACGGGACGGCTGGGGCCAATTAATCCTCATCAGCTGGGGCGCTGCTAATGAGTTTAAAAAGGAGCTGCCTCAATCACTCGGGGCTGCGACATAAGCACTGCTAGGCTGGAGCCCCTTCGTCTGGTGCCAGCCCCAGCCTCATCTTCAGCATAACTCGTAAGTGTTTCCCGTAAGAAGTTTTGTGCCTTGGTACCCCCATGTCCGGTGCTAGCCCGCTACTTGCCTTACTGTGTCACTTGGGAGTACCACCTTGTTTGAGTGTCCTGTGTATTGGAGTCTTTTGCCCCGAGCCAGCTCTCTACTCTTCTGGCTGCTTAACCCGTGAGTGTTACCCGCTGTTAGCCCTCTTGTTGTGTACCCCTACGCCCGGTGCCACCGGTTTACTCTGTCGTTGTACTGCTCATGAGTGTTCTGTGTATGAGCATCTGTGCTTTCCTCATCCCTCACCCTTACCTTCAATAAAACATCACAACTCACTGGCTCGCCCTTGGCTCTCATTGTGTGGCTCCCCAGAGCCACACGTAACATTTTTCAATAATAAAATTTCATCCATCAGAGATAAAATCAATCAGATTCTTCCCACAGTTAACTTAAATACTGTAACTACTACAACTCCTTCAATTGATGTTTGTCTTGATGAGTTTACTCCAATTGACCTTTGTGAGTTAGACAAAATAGTTTCCTCATCCAAACCTTCAACTTGTCTTTTAGACCCTGTTCCTACCAGGTTATTTAAAGAAGTCTTCCCACTTAGTGGTAGCTTTATTCTTCATATAATCAATTCTTCATTAACTTTAGGCCATGTACCGCAGGCTTTTAAAACGGCTGTAATTAAACCCTTACTCAAAAAGCCAACGCTAGATCCAGGAGCTTTAGCTAACTATAGACCAATCTCTAATCTCCCTTTCATTTCAAAAATCTTAGAAAGAGTTGTTGCTACGCAATTATTTGACCACCTGCAGGGAAATGGTTTACTTGAAGAGTTTCAATCTGGGTTTAGAATCCATCATAGTACTGAAACAGCCTTAGCGAAGGTCACTAACGACCTCCTCATCGCATCTGATAATGGACTGGTTTCTGTACTTGTCCTTTTAGACCTTAGTGCAGCTTTTGATACTATCGATCATAATATTCTACTTGATAGATTAGAACACTATGTTAGACTTAATGGAACTTCGTTGCAGTGGTTTAGATCTTATTTATCTGATAGGTTCCAGTTTGTTCATGTAAATAATGAGTTTTCTTTCAACTCAAAGCTTAGTCATGGAGTTCCACAGGGATCTGTGCTAGGCCCTACTCTTTTTAGTTTATATATGCTTCCACAAGGCAACATTATTAGAAAGCACTGTATACATTTTCATTGTTATGCAGATGACACACAATTATACCTGTCAATGAAGCCAGATGATAGTAATCAATTAGCCAAGTTAGAAGCCTGTCTTAAGGAAATCAAAGCTTGGATGACTTGTAATTTCCTGCTATTAAATTTAGATAAGACTGAAGTCATTCTTGCTAGTCCAAAAAACCTTAGAAATACCTTTCCAAATCAAACTTTCAGTTTGGATGCAGTTTCTCTTTCTCTTAATAGCTCTGTGAGGAACCTTGGAATTATTTTTGATCAAGATCTGTCCTTCAATTCACATATTAAATTTGCTTCTAAGACTGCTTTCTATCATTTGCGTAATATTGCCAAGATTAGGAGCATCTTTTCTCAGAGTGATGCTGAGAAACTGATCCATGCTTTTGTTAGCTCGAGATTAGATTATTGTAATTCTTTATTATCAGGCTGTCCTAAAACATCTTTAAAAAGTCTTCAGCTGATCCAAAATGCTGCAGCAAGAGTTTTAACAGGTACTAGAAAGAGAGATCATATCTCTCCGGTTCTGGCCTCCCTTCATTGGCTTCCCATAGAGTTTAGAATTAAGTTTAAAATCCTTCTTCTTACTTACAATGCTCTAAACAATCAGGCTCCTTTTTATTTAAAAGATCTGATACTACCGTATTATCCTAACAGAGCACTATGCTCCCAAAATGCAGGATTACTTGTAATACCTAGAATCTCCAAAAGTACAATGGGAGGCAGAGCCTTCAGTTATCAAGCTCCTCTCCTGTGGTACCAGCTGCCAATCTGGATTCGGGAGTCAGACTCGATCTCTGTTTTTAAGAATAGGGCTAAAACCTACCTTTTTGATATAGCCTACAATTAGGGAGGGATCATGTGTTTCTGAACCCTCCCTTAGTTATGCTGCTAATAGGTTTAGTCAGCCGGGGGACCTCCAATAATGCACTGGGCCTCACTTCTTTCTTCACTCTCAATGAAATATTTTTTTTTTTTTGCTGGTCATTAACATCTGTTTGTTCTCTCCCATAGATTGAGTCCCCATCGTGCTGTTTGCTCTCTACATGTCTGTTCTTTTCATCTTCTCTATCCCCTCACCCCCCAGCCAGTCGCAGCAGATGACTGCCCCTCCCTGAGCCTGGTTCTGCTGGAGGTTTCTTCCTGTTAAAAGGGAGTTTTTCCTCTCCACCATCGCCAAGTGCTTGCTCACAGGGGATCGCCTGATTGCTGGGGTCTTTCTGCAACTGTGGGGGTTCCCCCTACAGTTGATAGTGCTATGAGATGACTGTTGTTGTGAAATGGCGCTATATAAATAAAGTTGAATTGAATTGAATCGATTAATAGTCCGTGTCGTGCCGCTATGACGAATGTCCATTGGTAGGTACGGCCGTGCAAGGATATAGTCAGTGTCCTCTCACCAAAAGTCTTAGTGTCTGAGCCGTTTGCGGCTGCCAGCTCGGGGCCGCTACTTCCCGCCAGCTGGTCTGCGTAGGACGGCAGGATGAGGCTCTTTTGGGAGCCAGAGTCCACGAGGAACCGTCTCCCCGAGCATGAGTCTGTCACGTAGAGCAGCTTGTTTGTGTCACTGGCTGTCTCGCTGGGTTCCGATGCTGCTGCGTTCCGACGCTGCTGCATTCACAGTGAAGGTTCTGGTCGCCAGGATAATCCAATCTGCCTCTTGTGCTAGTGCCTGGTAGTTGCGCGTGGCCAGCAGCGGCGAATTGGCAAGGACTGCTCTGGCTGCTGTCGGGAGGTTCCGGAGGAAAAGGTGGGCAAAGAAGAAATGCCCGTCACCTGTGCCCATCAACGCCAGCATCTTCTCCATTAATTTGACCACCGACCCGTCTCCCAACTCAGAGCACGTCAGGAGCCTTTCCGCTCTCTTGCAGTCCGAGAGCGTGTAGCACTGGGTCAGCACGGTCTTGAGAGCGTCATATTTGTCGTGGGCTGGGGGCTGTTGGAGCAGGCTTGCCAGCAGTGTTGCCAGGTTTCATGAGAGAAACAAGCGACCAGCTCTATGAAAACAAACCCCAAAAAAGCCCAACAGACAACCTACCACATTGTAAAAGAGAGGCTGCTTGGTAACATATATAGATTTATTTTTGATTGCAGTGAATTGACTGTAAACACAGTCAGTATTGAATAAAGGAATTTTATAAACTCTAATTAAAGGAAAATAAATATGCATTCTGTGTAAGCAACAGCAGATTTATAGTAAATACAATCAACATAAAAACTGAATAAATTAAATTTTTAAACTCTGATCAAAAGAAAGACTTGCATTCTGCATAAGTAACAGCACTAAACACGATTACAATTTAGTGATGTGGAATGATAGGCGTTATTGTCCACTCGTCCTTTAAACAAAAACTAAATATTACACGAAAGCTGACAATTTTAATTACGTGAAAAATTATCTTTTAAATTGACAAATATCATATGTGTAACTTATGGCAAAATTTGATCAGGATCAAAAGATAATTTTGCTCTTGCCATTCATTTCAATGGAGAATTTTTTTTTTTCAATTTAAGGTCCCATGGGAATTTCCCCATTGTGGGACTAATAAAGGCTTATCTTATATGCACTAATCTGTATCAAAAAAACCCCAAACTGGATATCTCATGCCCCATTAGTGAGTACAGAGCTGAGTGGAGTCGGGCGAGCCACTGGTCTCTGTAGAAAAACTGGATGAATCATTGGCCACCAGAAGTGAAGCCCCTGGCCGACTAGTTTTACCTCAATAACTTCCCCAAAAATTAACAAATTTTGAACTTGTTGGCCTGGAGACACAGCTTATTGTCACATGGGATGAGACGCCGGGTCGGCGCTCAGACCATGTCCCTTCTCATCCCTGCCTCTCATTGGGCAGCGTCTCAGCAGGCTCCCAGCTGTCAGTGTTACGGGACGGCTGGGGCCAATTAATCCTCATCAGCTGGGGTGCTGCTAATGAGGATAAAAAGGAGCAGCCTCGATCACTCGGGGCTGCGACTTAAGCACTGCTAGGCTGGAGCCCCTTCGTCTGGTGCCAGCCCTTGACTCATCTGCAGCATTACTCGTAAGTGTTTTCCCGTAAGGAGTAATTGTGTATCTGTACCCCCATGTCCGGTGCTAGCTCTCGGTTCACCTTACTGTATCACTTGGGAGTGTCACCTTGTATGAGTACCTGTGCATTGGAGTCCTTATGCCCTGTGCCAGCTCTCTGGCTGCTTAACCTGTGAGTGCTACCCGCTGTGAGTTCTCATGCTGTTACCCCTACGCCCGGTGCCAACTGTTAACTCTGGTGCTGTACTGCTCGTGAGTGTTACTCTGTATGAGCATCTGTGCTTTCCTCATCCCTTTCCCCTGTCATCAATAAAACATCACAACTCACTGGCTCGCCCTTGGCTCTCATTGTGTGGCTCCCCAGAGCCACACATAACAGTAAGTCGCAGCCAGACGAGTTGCCAGCGGCCGTGAGTTCAGAATCAGAATCAGAATCAGAATCAGGTTTATTGCCATTGTTCATGTAGTACACAAACTAGGAATTTGTCTCGGTACAATGCTGCAACATTAAACATGATAAGATAAGAGAAATAAACTATACATGTAATAAAGTGTAGGATAAGATTAAGTGATACTGGTCAACAGTTAAAATATATATATATATTAGCCAGCAGCAGATACTGTGGAGAACTATATAGTGCAGTCGGTAATGCAGGAAGAAAACAGTGATGATTGACATGAGTCTGGTTGAGCTGCTGTACATGGTGCACGAGAGTCACTTAGTGTTCAGCAGTCTAATGGCAGAGGGGAAGAAGCTGTTCATGTGACGGGAGGTTTTAGTCTGGATGGACCGAAGTCTTCTACCAGAGGAGAGGGGGGCAAACAGTACGTGACCAGGGTGTGAGGGATCGGCTATGATCCGGCCAGCACGCCTCCGGGTCCTGGAGATGTACAGATCCTGGAGAGATGGGAGCTTGCAGCCGATCACCTTCTCAGCAGTGCGCACGACGCGCTGCAGCCTTAGTCTGTCCCTGGCAGTGGCTCCTGCGTACCACATGGTTATGGAGGTGGTGAGGATGGACTCGATGATGGCTGTGTAGAACTGCACTAACATCTTGGTGGTTAGCTTGAGCTTCCTCAGCTGCCGCAGGAAGAACATCCTCTGCTGGGCTTTTTTGATGAGTGAGCTGATGGTCAGCTCCCATTTGAGGTCCCTGGTGATGGTAGTGCCTAGGAAGCGGAAGGAATCAGCAGTGGTGATGGGAGAGCCTGAGAGGGTGAGGGGGGGCAGAGGAGTAGTGACTTTCCTGAAGTCTACAATCATCTCCACTGTCTTCAGAGCGTTCAGCTGCAGGTTGTTATTGCTGCACCAGGACGCCAGCTGGGCCACCTCTCTCCTGTAGGCGGACTCGTCGCCGTTGGAGATGAGCCCGATGAGGGTGGTGTCGTCCGCAAACTTGATCAACTTGACAGACTGGTGGCTGGAGGTGCAGGAGTTGGTGTAAAGGGAGAAGAGTAGGGGGGAAAGTACACAGCCCTGGGGTGATCCGGTGCTGATGCTAGTATAGTCTGAGACAGTCTTTCCCAGCCGCACATGCTGCCTCCGGTCCGTCAGGAAGTCGATGATCCACCTGCAGAGGGAGTCAGGCACGTTGAGCAGGGACAGCTTGTCCCGGAGCAGAGCGGGGCGGATGGTGTTGAATGCGGAGCTGAAGTCCACAAACAGGATCCTGGCGTAGGTTCCCGGGGAGTCCAGGTGCTGCAGGATGGAGTGGAGGGCCAGGTTGACTGCATCGTCTACAGACCTGTTGGCTCGGTAGGCAAACTGCAGCGGGTCCAGGAGAGGGGTGGTGATGGACTTGAGGTGGGACAGGACCAGGCGCTCAAAGGACTTCATGACTACAGAGGTGAGCGCTACAGGTCTGTAGTCATTAAGTCCAGTGATCCGTGGCTTCTTGGGGACAGGGATGATGGTGGAGGATTTGAGGCAGGACGGCACGTGGCATAACTTAAGGGAGGTGTTAAAAATGTCTGTGAATACAGGAGCCAGCTGTTTCGCACAGAGTCTCAGGGTGGAGGGAGACACGCCGTCTGGGCCGGGGGCCTTGCGCGGGTTCAGTCTGGAGAACTGTTTGAGCACATCCTGCTCACTGATGATAAGGGGAGGGGGGGAGGTGGGGGGGGTGCCTTAAATGAAGTAGGGAATGTGGAGGCTGTGGAGCTGGAGGGAGGGGGGGAGTTGGACACAGATGACGAGGTGTCAAAACGGGCATAGTGTTGGGACAGTCTCTGACAAAGGGCTTTGTCATCCTGACCTTTAGGAGCCTGAGGCCGATAGTTGGTGATCTGCCTCAGTCCTCTCCACACGGAAGCCGAATCATTAGCAGTGAACTGCTGCTGGAGTCTCTCTGAGTACACAGATTTAGCCCTCTTCAGCTCTCTGTTAAACCGGTATTTAACCTCCCTGTAGCAGTCCCTATCTCCACTTTTCAGCGCTGCTTCCTTCTCCTTCCTGATCTGTCTGAGTTGGTGTGGAATTGTACCTTCCTGTCCGGGTGTCAGCGCTGTTAGCATGCCGTTTCCCAGGAGTCACGTCCGATGCCAGGGCGACGAGCTGAGGTCCATCCCGGGGGCTGTCGACAGGACGCTCTTCACCCTGCACGACGCCTCCAATGCGAGACGCTGGCATCTGGACCGTGCTGAGGGCCTCCTGGACAGTTTTTCTCATCACTCTTACCATCCTGTGGCCTGTGCCAGGAGAGACGCCATGGCTGCACTGCGAGTGGAGCTCCGCGGATTGGAAGGAAATCCCGGCAGGAAGCCGAAGTGGATGACGTTGCCCCCCGCTTCGGGATCCCGTTCCTGCTTCCATTCCAGCCCGGGAGTTCGCGCCACCCAGAGGGCTTCCCCCGTTCTGCACTACGTCACTCGGGATTCCCCTGAAGGAGCCGCAGCTGACAGCAGTTACGTCTGGGACCGAGTGGCTGTCGCGTCCTCCGCTGTGCATCCATTTACCATCTTCAGGCATGTGGCGGCGGCGATGAGATTGGTGGAGAGGAGTCCAGGGCTATGGAGCTTTTCCGAGTTCAACGCCCTCCTCGCTTCGGTCTCTGCTCAGGGGCGGCGATTCCTGGGTTCCCTCCTCGCTTCGTCCCCTGGGAATAGCCGTCATCACATCGCCAAGTCACCTCCGCATGAACCCCGTCCGGATCCAGTTCTGGGCTGCCGCCAGGACCTTTCCCCCTACGAAGCTGTCACCTCTTCGTCTCGTCAGCGTGGAGATTTCACAGCCTCGTTCCCTGAGCCTCGTTCCCCCGCTGTCACTCCAAGGCATTCGGGCTGGCTCATCTCGGCTGTCACCCCCTCCTCCTCGACGAGCTTCCCGACTGCTGTGTGTGCCTGGAATTCTGACCTGGTGAGCCCTCTCCTGGAGACAACGCGAGCGATCCCCAGACGACTTCCCAGGGGGTCCTCCGTTATCGCCCAGCGGGGAGAGGAAGAAGCAATGTCCACGACAGCAGGCGCTATTCAACCTCCAGGAGACAGGCAAGTCCCAGTTCTTTCCCAGCTCTTGATTTGCTCTGCCAAACTCCTGGGGGTGGAGTTCGGGGTTCGCAGCTCCCTGAACTCCCACCACCTGCTGTAACCTGTGTCCTTAATCCTGCATCCTCTGTGTCTCTCTCCGCCGAGCGGTCCCCGGCTTTGGGTCAATGTCGTGGGACGAGGAGAGGGTCTGCGGTTCCGCAGCTACGTTGTGGACGGAGGAGGAAGACTGACTGCTACGTGGAGTCTGTGCCGACGACCAAGCGTCCCCGGGTCTCCACGGAGGTGCGGTTCAGTCCAGTGGGACGAGGTTCTCCTGTCATCACGCCGCGTGGACCGTCGGCGTGGTTACCAACGCTGGAGGAACCTCAAGCTGCGCTGACCATCGTGCCGGCTGCGGGGCCCGACGCAGCTGGGTGGGAGCCTGACAACGACCTCCTGACGACGGATCCTGGATCTTCGCAGTCCTGGACGGCGTCAGAACCCGAGATCAGGCAAGTGCTCTCTTTTCCTTTTTCTCTTCATATCTTTGAGCACTTTAGCCTGTCTCTAGGGGAGATAAGCCGGGTGCAGCCGCCCGCTGCGTCCGAGCTCGTCTCGCCGGGTTCTGGCGCTGCCGGTGACCCTGATCCCGGTTCTGTTTTCTGCCCTGAGCCTTCTTCCAGGGTTGCCGGCGAGGAGTTGCCGTTCCTCGTGGTGCTGAAGGGTCCAGGTTCAATGTTGGAGGTTGGTTCTGGTGCGGTGCCGACCCAGTCGGGGTCCGTCGTGGGTGCTGCTCTAGCGGTGTCCGATGTGGGTTCGCCTAAGGCCCAATCGGGGTCCGACGTGGGTGCTGCTCCAGTGTTGTCCAGGTCCGGTGAGGAGGTGGCTGTTTCCCTGCGGCCTGATGCTCGTCGCCCTCGTCATCGGCTCTCCCCTGAGCCTCTTCCACCGGGGTCCGCTTTGACCCTTCGCCCGTCTCAACGTCCCTGGTGGTTGAGTGATGCGGGTCGGCTGCCCGACCTGCAAGACTTCCGGTTCGGCGAGCTGGTCCAACCCTCCGACGAACTGTATTTGCTTCTGGGTGGCCTGGCATGGCTACCGGTGGACTGGTTTCTTGGGACCTGGGTCTGGAGTTGGCCGTCCGAACATTTCCTCTTCCCCGGCTGGACAATGGGCGGGGAGACCACCAGAACAATCCCGGCCGTTTTGGACTCTGCCTGCCGTCTCCTTGGGTGTCTCTTACCTTTTTATTATTATTGAGGTCACTCGGGTGTAGTTTCTTTGTCCATTAGGGGAACATATATTTTTAGTGCTGTGTATTGTGTTTTCTTATTAACCGTACTCAGCATTTTTTCTTCATTATTATCCTGCTCCTATCCTGTCACCTTTATTCCTCTAGGTGACCCTCCTTATTTATAGCGCTGTGTATTGTGTCTCCCTTGTTATCCGTACTCAGCGTTTTTCATCATTCTTACCTTAGTCTTAGCCTCGTCAGTGCATCATGGAGTAATGGGTGTGGTTCCCTTTTTGACCGTACTCTGTGATCACCTTATCTTTCCCTGTTATCCTCGTGGGGGGCTTTCCCTAGCCCCGACTTAAACATTGACTGTGTGTAATTGTATGGAGTAATGTGTTTTGTTTTCTACTTAACCGCACTCTGTAGTTGCCCATTTGTTCCTGTCACCTTCGTTCCTTTAGGTTATCTTATATACATTTAGCGCTGTGTATTTTGTTTTTTTTATCCGTACTCAGCGTTTTTCATCATCTTTGTCCTGGTCTTAGTCTTGTTTGGGCGTTATGGAGTAGTGTGTTTTGTTTCCCCTTAACCGTACTCTGTAATTGCTTTATTCGTTCCTGTCACCTTTTTTTGGGTGGATTTTGTTTCTCTTTCTTTGTCCCGAGCTACACGTCATTTGTGTGTTTTGAGTAGTGGGTTTTATCTGTACCCACACTTAGCATTTTCCCCATCTGTGCCCTGGTTTCTTTTTCTTGTGCCATATAGAGTATTGTACTTGGGTTGTTTTTTTTTTCTTTTTTCTCTCTGCCCTGTTGCTCTATATTGGTCCATTAGTTTATTTGTTTTTCCCTCTGCTTCTCTCCCTCCGGTCCTGCCTCCCTTCCGCCCACCCTAGGTGGGGGGGGGGGGGGGGCTGGGGTGTTCCTGGTCGTTCGGGGCCCGACCGTGAGGGGGAAGCTCTGTCACATGGGATGAGACGCCGGGTCGGCGCTCAGACCATGTCCCTTCTCATCCCTGCCTCTCATTGGACAGCGTCTCAGCAGGCTCCCAGCTGTCAGTGTTACGGGACGGCTGGGGCCAATTAATCCTCATCAGCTGGGGCGCTGCTAATGAGGATAAAAAGGAGCAGCCTCGATCACTCGGGGCTGCGACTTAAGCACTGCTAGGCTGGAGCCCCTTCGTCTGGTGCCAGCCCTTGACTCATCTGCAGCATTACTCGTAAGTGTTTTCCCGTAAGGAGTAATTGTGTATCTGTACCCCCATGTCCGGTGCTAGCTCTCGGTTCACCTTACTGTATCACTTGGGAGTGTCACCTTGTATGAGTACCTTTGCATTGGAGTCCTTATGCCCTGTGCCAGCTCTCTGGCTGCTTAACCCGTGAGTGCTACCCGCTGTGAGTTCTCATGCTGTTACCCCTACGCCCGGTGCCAACTGTTAACTCTGGTGCTGTACTGCTCGTGAGTGTTACTCTGTATGAGCATCTGTGCTTTCCTCATCCCTTTCCCCTGTCATCAATAAAACATCACAACTCACTGGCTCGCCCTTGGCTCTCATTGTGTGGCTCCCCAGAGCCACACGTAACACTTATAATCCTGCGCAACCGAGCTGGGAGAGCTGTCACACGGAAAGCAAGCCCAAATAAGCAACTACATGTTAAAAAAACAAGCCCAAAAACCCACGATTGATGAGATTTGCAAGCAACTTCAGAAAAAAAACAAGCCCAAAGTCGTTTATAATAAGTGGACTTGGCAGCTATGCTTCTAAGGAGAGGGTGTACCTGTCATGACGTATTAAGTTTTGACAGCTCACGTGCACGATGCCAAACACAGGAAGGAACCACATAGAGGGGCACGGTTGACAATTTTATTAATAGCAAAAAACCAAAGCGCACAGCTACAGAAACAGTCACTCGCCAGAGGAAAAGACCTGTGGAGAGAAGACGAGAGCCGTGAGCTGAGGAGTGGAGTAAGGGGAAATGGGCGAGCCAAATTGCCACTTACTTGAGAAATCCAGAAAGGACCGGCAAGACCCAGCGGGAAATAAACGAGCCAGTAGGGTAAGAGGGGAAGATGAGCTGATGGTGTCTGACTGAGTGGAGTAGATTGCTGAAGGGACAGTGTGGTGAGGCAGGAGAGCGTGCGCAGTCCTGGGGACACACCTACAACCTGAAAAAGAGGGAAAAGAGAGTAAAGGTTAATGACGTGTTAATGTTTATGGCTTGTTTTGCTTGCCTGAGAACGGGCAGTATACCCAGATGAGCCAACGATGACTGCGCGGAGAAAGCCTCCTAATGTACGCTGGCTGATGAGCAGGTGCAGGTGTGTCTTCTGCCTCAGGTGCAGTGATGATTTCCTGAAGGTGAGACCAGAGAGTGGGGCGCGCTCCCGCTGCCCATGATAGTACCAGACTATCCAGGAGGTAGGTCTGTATCAGATCTGTTAAGTAATGATGTCATAGCCTCACAGAAGAGAAAAGCCAGTCCAAACGAGGTGTTTGAGGTGGAGTTGTAGTCCTTGTTTCTGTGGGAGAGGAGAAGTCCTGTGCTGGAGGGCTTTGAGCTGTTTGACTTTGCAGACCATGTAATGACACAGAAATATGACATAGTACACTAAAATAAAGATGAAACCCCAAAAAGCAGAATAGGGCACTGTTTTAATTTCCTGTTTGTTCCTTTAAAGGGCTGATGACACGATTTTGACATTTTTTAGGATGTTGTGTAAACCCAAAAGTCATTGTCGATGAACAATATAACATTTACAACCGCGCCTGCATAAACTATTTATCATTAAAAAACAGCAGCCACTGACTGGACTGTGTTGCCGCCCACCGAATTAAGGGCGGCACCCCCATGACGTAAGCGGGAGAACGAACTCCGGTGTCGTTGTTTTTTTTCCACAATATTTTTATTGAACCTTTTTTCAACAAACATGACACCAACAATCAAACCCCAACACTAAAACAAACAAAAAAAAAAACAAATATTCCAAACACACCATCAACCATTAACAAAACAAGTCAAACAATGCTCCTCTGTTTAGCCTAGGTAATCCATTGCATAAGTATACATATTATACATTCACCAATTTGGAAATTACAAGGTCCACACACATCATTCACCTTCTTCTTCAGTAGTTATGTTTAGTTTCTTTACATAATCAATGAAAGGTCTCCATATATTCTCAAACACATTTTCCTTTGATTTCAATATGTATGTTATTCTTTCTAGTGGAAGGTTTGTTAACATCTGTCTTAACCACTGAGTCACATCTGGTCTATGAGTCTTTTTCCACAGCAGTGCAATACATTTTTTGGCGTTAAGCAAACTGAGGTCTATGAATGTTCTTTCACTCTTATTAAAGTTATGCTTTTCTGGATACAGACCCAACAAAAACAATTTAGGATTCAATATGAGTTGTTTTGAAATGATTTTTTCAATTGTTACCCTCACCTCTTCCCAAAACATTCTAATTTTTCTACATTCCCAAAAACAATGAAATAGAGTTCCTTTACTTTCCATACATTTTGTGCACGTATCTGGTATGTTTTTGTTATATCTATTTAACTCCACCGGTGTAACATACATCCGCATTAACCATTTAAAATGTATCAATTTAAGACGTACATTTATTGATTTGGTTTGAGCTTCTGTGCAAGCCAATTCCCATTGTTCCTCTGAAATTTCAATTTGTAGGTCTTCTTTCCAATAATTCATTCTTTTCTGTGAGTTTTCACTTGAGGATAATATCAGTGAGTTATAGAACTCTGAAATAATACCCTTTCTCTTACTAGTTTTCGTCAAAAATTTTTCCAAGTATGAATAGGTAGGACGGGTGAGAGCATTATTTTGATTTGATCGAATGAAATTCCTAAGCTGAAGATATTTAAAAAAATGTGTTCTATTAAGATTAAATTTAGCCCTCAGTTCTTCAAAAGACATTATGTTGTCTGAACATGCTAAATAGAAGTCTTGAATCTTTTGAATCCCTTTTAAATTCCATAATTTAAATACAGCATCCGCTCTCCCTGGTGTAAAATATTGATTACCCCATATTGGGCTAAGTTGTGACAATAAGTGTGGTTCTTTTAAATATTTTTTGATTTCATACCATATTTTGATCATATGCTTTACAATTGGATTTTTAACTTGTTTCTGTAATTTTTTAGCCGAGTCTGAGTATATGAATAAGGGAAGAGGTAAAGGTAAATTGTATGATTCCATCTCCGTCCAGTGAGGGAGATCATTTGATGAAAAATAATATGTCATAGACCTCAGTTGTGCTGACCAGTAATACAACATAAAGTTTGGACATTTCAGACCTCCACGATCAAATGGCAAATATAGTAAGGACAGACGTAATCTAGCCTTCCTATTGTTCCATATAAATTCCACTAACTTTTTTTTAATTCTTGAGAATAAATCTGAAGGTGGTGGTAAAAGAATGTATTGAAATAAATATAGTATTTTGGGTAAGATATTACTTTTAAGTATATTAATTCTCCCGATCATCGACATTGGCAGTGACATCCATCTCTGAAGCAACTCATTAATATCTGTCATTAAGGCTTCATAGTTGATACTAGCGGCTGATTCTAACTTAGGCACAATTTGAATTCCTAAGTATTTAAACTGATTTACAACATTGAATTGATTTACCTCAGGAGCTGGATGGTTTCTCTGGGTCTCATTTAGCATTAATATTGAAGATTTATTTTTATTTATTTTATATCCTGATATTTCCCCAAAGTTCTTTATTATATTTAACAAGGTCGGAATTGACTTTTTAAGATTTGACATAAACAAAATTATGTCATCAGCATACAGGGAGATTTTATGTTCTATTGGTCCTACTTTAATTCCATATATTTGTGGATGTAAACGCACTGCCATCGCCAAAGGTTCAATTGCCATAGTAAACAGTAAAGGCGAAAGTGGGCAGCCTTGTCGACAACCTCTATTAATTTTTATTGATTTTGAGATATTGCTATTTGTTAGGATTTCTGCTGTAGCATTATTGTATATTATCTGAACCCATTTTATGAAATTCTTTCCAAGTCCAAACCTTTGTAAAACTTCAAAAAGAAAGGGCCATTCGACCCTATCAAAGGCCTTTTCAGCATCCAATGATAGGAGAGCTGTATCCGGTGCTTCTTTATTAGAATAAATTATATTAAATAATCTTCTTACATTATGGAAGCCTTGTCTTCCCATTATAAAGCCATTCTGATCTCGGTTAATTATATTTGGTAATATTTCTTGTAGTCGTCTTGCTAAAATTTTACAGATTATCTTAAGGTCTGCATTTAATAGGCTTATTGGTCTCATGTTTTCACATTTATTAGAAGGTTTACCTGGTTTTGGCAACAGTATAATTAAGGCATTATTTATATATGGCCGTAATTTACTATTTTGAAATGCTTCTAAAACCATTTCCAAAAATGGTTTTATTAATTTATTCTTAAATTTTTTATAGAGGTCAACTGGAAGACCGTCAGGTCCCGCACTTTTTCCTGATTTCATATTATCAATGGCTAGCCCAACTTCTTCTTGACTAATTTTTGACTCCAGTATCTCCCTGTTTTCATTTGGAATACATGGTATAGATAATCCGTCCAAAAACCCATTTAGTTTTGTTAAGTCAGTTTCATTTTTTGTATCATATAGTTTTTCATAATAATCTCTAAAGGCACTGTTAATTTCTAAAGGATCTACGACTGCCTGTCCGTTACTTATAATACTGGTAATTGGTGTTTTAAATTCTAATTGTTTAATCTGCCATGCCAATAATTTTCCTGATTTTTCACCTTGTTCATAAAAGGTTTGCTTCAATCTTAGAAGACTCGAGGCAGCTCTATTTGCTGATTTTTTGTCATATTCAGCTCTCAGAATCAGTAATTCATTCTCTAATTTGGGATTACTTCCTGCATACACTTTTTCTTGAAGAATTTTTATTTTACGTTCCAATTGGACTCTCTCCTCTCGAGTCTTCCTAGATTTTGAACCTGTATAACTAATAATATGCTCCCTAATAAAAGCTTTGAAAGCTTCCCACTTTATACATGCTGATGTTTGTGTAGTGTTGATATCAAAGAACTCATCTATCTGTTTTTCTATGTACTTAACAAATTCCTCATCTTGAAGCCATTTATGCTGAAATTGCCACCTACCAGGAACCTTTGTCAATTTCTTATCTACATATATTATACAGCAGGGTGCATGATCAGAAATCACAATGTTATCATAGAAACAATTTTGAATCTTGGACCTTAATTCCATAGAGATCAAAAAATAGTCAATACGTGAAAATGTCTTGTAGGTGTTAGAATAACAAGAATAGGCTTTGACTTGTGGTTTCATTTCTCTCCATATATCTAGCAATCTCAATTCTTTCATAAAATGATTAATGGTCATCCTACATCCATTGTGCGTACAGTCCTGTCCTGTTGACCTATCTATACTGGGATTCAATGTACAGTTAAAATCCCCTGCTATTATATATAGCCCTGTGAGTGATGCTAAAGTAAGAAATAAATTAACAAAGAAGCTTTGATCATCTATATTGGGACCATATATGTTCACCAGATTTATATTTTCTAATAACAAAGATCCTTGGATGATTAGATATCTTCCCAATTTATCTCCAATTACATTTTTCACTTGAAATGGGACTGATTTATGTATGAGAGTCATAACTCCCCTGGCTCGGGATGAAAACGATGAGGTGAACACATTTCCCTGCCATCTCCTCCTTATTCTTTTTACATCCTCCTCTATTAGATGAGTTTCTTGTAAAAACACAATTTTTGAACCTATGTCTTTTATTTTATTCAAAACTTGTTTAAGTTTTTTTAGGTTTTGTAGACCTCTGCAATTCCATGATGTTAAATTAAGCTTAACGCTTTGGTCTATGATCAATAAAGAGTTTGAGATTACCTTGCAATATAAACATGCTCATACAGAGAAGCAAAAACATGGCTGGTTGAACATTCATCCCACAGACTACACACAAACAAATTCCCCCTCCCCACATTCGTGGTAATCCCCCCAAAATCAAAAAAAAAATTCCGTCTCCCGTTATAGCCTGAATCTGCTCCTCCCCCGTGAGGATCAGTCAAACCACTCACTCTTTCCTCCTCTCAATCACCCTGACTCTGCTACTTTTAATGACATGACAATAACTCTCTTCTGTAGTTTTTCCAATTTAACTCCAAAATTTTATAGCAACTTTGTACATCATAGCCTTTTTTTTTTTTAATATATCATACCATCTATATTTTGTAGACATGCTATATATTTCAAATCAATCAGATACTTGAACACTTGCTTAAATATTCTATCTTTTATATCTTGTTCTTGCTTCATGCTTGGCTCTCGCCAGTCTCTCCTTGGATCTGCTTAATGAGTTCCTGCGCCTCCTGAGGGGTCTTAAAGACTTGGGTTCTCCCTTTATACGTGACCAGCAGTCTTGCAGGATAAATCACCCCGTGACGAATTCCAAGGCTGCGCAGCTCTTTACGGGCGGGGTCAAACTGTTTCCTTAATTGTTGGATTCCTGCGGCCAAGTCTGGGTAGAACCGCACCTGTTGGTCCTGGTATTTAATTTCTCCTTTAGTGCGGGCTGAGCTGGAGACCGTCATCTTGTCCCTGTAGTTAAGGAACTTCATTATCAGCGTCCTCGGTGTTGTCTTCTTATCTCTCGATGGGCCTATTCGGTGTGCACTTTCCAAGACGACTGATGACTGTAGATCCGCATTATCCAGCACCTCTGGGATCCACTTCTCCAAAAAGGAACACGCATCCTGTTCCTCCGCCCCCTCCGGAAGGCCCACAAGCCTTAAATTATTCCGTCTAGACCGGGATTCCAAGTCCAAGACGTTTTCTTCCAGACGTTTAAGATAAGATAAGATAAGATAAGCCTTTATTAGTCCCACAACGGGGAAATTCCAGGATTGCAACAGCACAGGGATAGCAACACTCAGAGCAACAATCAGAAGGCAAAAAAAAAAAAACAAGCAAGCAAGAGCAGCTAATATACATATGTACATATTACTATAAAATATATATATACACACACACACACACACAGACACACAGTGCAGAGCATTGTAGCTGGATGGAATAAATATATGAATATATGAACACACAGTGCAGAGCATTGTAGCTAGATGGAATAAATATGTAAATATATAAACACCCACAGTACGGAGCATTGCAGCTAGGTGGAATAAATATGCAAGTATATAAACACACACAGTGCGGAGCAATGTAGCTAGATGGAATAATATGTAGATATATAAAAACACAGTGCGGAGCATTGTAGCTAGATGGAATAAATATATAGATATATAAATATAAACACACCCAGTGCTGAGCATTGTAGCTAGATGGAATAAATATATAGATATATAAATATAAACACACCCAGTGCAGAGCATTGTAGCTAGATGGAATAAATATGTAAATATATAAACACACACAGTGCAGAGCATTGTTGCTAGGTGGGATGAAACAGCATAACCGTCTATTTAGTTATCCTACATGGTATGATTATGTGCCCATACATATTCTCACCCTCCATAGCGACCGGTATGTTCCTAGTTGTATGCCGGAGAGGACCATTGTGTAAGTCTATTGCATCTTTTGCATTCAAAAAACTATTAGTTTGTTACGTCTTTTTGCTATCTCTGCGAGCAGCCCTGCTTAGGTTGTACAGTCTGACAGCCGTTGGTAGGAAGGACCTACGAAACCTCTCGGTTGTGCACCTGGGATGATGTAGTCTGCTGCTAAATGAGCTCCTCAGTGCATCCAGTATGTCCTGCATAGGGTGGAACTCGGACTCCAGCAGAGATGACAGTTTAGCCACCGTCCTTCTCTCTCCTATCTCCTCCATCGGATCAAGGCGTTGCCCCAGGACAGAGCTAGCTTTCTTAATCAGTTTGTTCAGTCTCTTCCTATCGGCTGCAGTAATGCCACTGCCCCAGCAGACCACTCCAAAAGTGATGGCTGATGCCACCACCATGTCATAGAATGACTTCAGCAGCGCCCCTTGTACACCAAAAGACCTGAGTCTCCTCAGCAGGAACAGCCTGCGCTGTCCCTTCTTGTAGAGTGCGTCAGTATTGTGTGACCAGTCTAGTTTATTGTTCAGATGAATACCCAGGTACTTGTAGGATGTCACCATCTCGATGTCTGTTCCCTGTATATTTACTGGTGCTGTGAGGGGCTGCCCATGCCTGCGGCAGTCCACCACCAGCTCCTTAGTTTTCCTCGTGTTGATCTGGAGGCAGTTCCGATGGCACCAGTCCACAAAGTCCTGGATAAGCCCTCTGTACTCAGCTTCATCTCCGCTGGAGATGAGACCAACGATCGCAGAGTCATCAGAGAACTTCTGTTTATTCTTTAATTCTAATGTTTGGACCTTTAATTGCAGGCTGTTGACGTCATCTTCAGTGTTAGAGATCCGGAGCTCCGCCTGCGTTATTCGCTCCATACAGTCGCTTATTTCTTTTCTCATAGCTTCAATCGCAGCTATAATCCCATCAAACTTAGACGAAAAGTCTGTTCTCATAGCGCTGATGGCAGCAAGAACCGCATTCGTTCCTTCGGCAGTCACCGCACCACCGCTAGCTCCCTCCTCAGCCATGGTCACAGGTGTTTTATCTGCTGCGTCACGAGCGTGGAAATCTGTTAACTTGGCTTGTTTCGTCGAATCAGTTTTTCCTCCGCCTGATTTCACAGCCTTAGTTTTTACCATATCCGCCTCCAAACGCTAGAGCAGGTTTTTGTTCCAATTGGGAGAGTTTTAGCCAACTTTTTTATCATTAGGAGCAGAGCAGAGTGAAGCACACCCTTCTAAGCGGCCGCCATAACCGGAAGTCAACTCCGGTGTTGTTGACTGGAATGACAGCAGCTTTGTAGCTCACAGTTTCTCTGGTTTCTTGTTTTAATTTTATGGCTGTGCCTTCGCGTTGTGTCGCAGGCTTAGATAAACATCAAACCGTGAAAGACCACATCACACGCTTCAGCTCCAACTGTTATTCTCGTGCCTTTATGCAGGATGAGCACATGAGGAGGGGAAGAATTAATGGATTTACACGCAGCTTTGACCTACTTTCTGTGATCCCATGCTGACATCTCGCCGGTCCGGGCATGTCCCCTCTCTCATTTTCATCAGCTGATTCAAACTCCTGCTGATCATGTTTCCCGGTCCTCGCCCAGGTGCTTCTAATCACACCATCACCAGCAGTGCGTGTACTTTGCGGCTGTTTGCCAGTCATGCACTAATGGTCCATAGTATTGTCATCCGTGCTGTTTGTCTGCCAGTATTTTCAGCACTCTCACGACGCGCTAGTCACTCCATGTTTGCCGTGGCTCTCGTGTGTCCTTGAAGCGATGTCCTCTGGGGCACACCTGTGGCAAACACGTTTCCTCTCATTCGTTCGCTGGGCGATGTCTGCCCCCGAATGCCATCAGTAAGTGTGTCTGTTTCTTGTACATCTTCACCTTTCAGGGAACTGTCTGTCTTTTTGTATTAACCCCTTGCACTTTGGTCAGTTTCCCTAAAAACGCCAAAAAATAACGTACCCAAAGTAAATCAAAAGCTGTTCTTCAACCCTTTGCAGCATCTTCATGGGGTTGGTCTCATTTAAAAGAAAACACTTTGAATTTTTTGGCAAAACAGTCATAATCTCTCTAAGTGCTCTTGCCACTGAGTAACAGTCATCTAAACATACTGAACTTGAAGAAAACAATTTGGCCTGGGTGTTTTTTTGGATACAAATGCTTGCAAATAACACACAGCTGTCAGATCCGGGCTGGAAAATGCAACAGAAATGTAGAACCAAGTGTTATCAAGCTGAGGTCCAAATTTGGTAACAATACCACAAAAATTGAATATATTACACAGCTTTTTTCTCAGGTTGTTCCCAGGCGTTTTTGAACTGACATCAGTTTGGAAAAACATCTGTAACTTTTGAATGCTTCAACATAGAAGCTTCATCTTGGGCTCTAATGAAAGGTGACACTCAGGGCTATCTTGTTAGATAGCCCAAACTGTGCCAAACTGTGCCAAACTGTGCCAAATGGCACAGTTTGGCGCAGTTTGGAAAAACGTATAGAACTTTTGAATGCTTAGATAGATAGATAGATAGATAGTTTATTTCGAACACAAAAATATAACAAATACAAGCAAATGGCAAATGCAATAAAGTAACAGTATACACTGTTCGAAAGGGAGAAGGAAGAAGTGAACACTTATTAATTCCATCTCCTCTTTTCCATAGATACACCCATGTGAATTTTATACAAATTACCACCTTTAAGACCCCAAGTAAACAATTTACTGTATTTTTTACAAATCAACATTAACACCCATCCATTCTAACATACAATGATGTCCATACATCAAAACCAGCCTCAAACAACACAGATATACACAGTGCTGTCCCACCCACCATTCCATAGTGTCCCATAATATCCCAGAGTGAACATAATGAATCGTACATATAACTACTACCCTTCTAACATATACCCTTTCAGCAAATGGTGCTTATACCTCTTTTTGAATTGATTTCTGTTTGTACATAGTTTCAGTTCCGGCTCCAGACTGTTCCACAAATCCACCCCACAGACAGATATGCACATACTTTTCTTGGTTGTACGTATCTTGGGTTTTGTAAAGTTTAAGTCTCCCCTCAAATTATGATCATTGTCTCTTTTTTTAAATATTTTTTGTATATTAGTTGGTAGTTGATTATTAATTGCCCTGTACATTACTTGTGCTGTCTTAAATTTCACTAAATCGATGAACTTTATGACATGTGACTTTAAGAACAACGCATTGGTATGGTCTCTATATCCTGCATTGTTTATTATCCTTATGGCTCTTTTTTGTAATGTGCATATTGACTGTAGGTTGGTCTTGTAGGTGTTTCCCCAGACTTCTACACAGTAGTTAAGATAAGGTAAAAACAGTGAATTGTACAATAAGACCAATGATTTATAGTCCAAGAAGTGTCTTGTCTTCCCCAGTATGCCTATACATTTTGCTAATTTGGCCCGGATGTGACTGATGTGAGGTTTCCAGCAGATTTTATTGTCTAGCGTCACCCCCAGAAACTTATTTTCCTGTACTGTTTCTATTCTGGTATCATCTATCGTTACCATTATTTCATGATTTATTTTATAATTTCCAAACAACATAATCTTTGTTTTTTTTAGATTTAGAGATAATTTATTTTTGTTGAACCACTGCGTTAATTTTTCCATTTCAGTTGTGACCACCTCTAAAACCTGCTGCAAATTCTCACCAGTGCAAAGGATATTTGTGACATCCGCAAACAAAATAAATTTCAGAATTTTTGATACTTGGCATATGTCATTTATATACAAAATAAAGAGTTTGGGTCCCAAAACTGACCCCTGGGGCACACCACAAGTGATGTCCATGAAGGGTGATTTGTGCTCTCCAATTTGTACAAATTGTTGTCTGTTACTTAAATAACTTTCCACCCTACTCAGTCCAACCCCTCTTATCCCATACCTTTCCAGTTTCCTTAGTAGTATTCTGTGGTCATTGGTGTCAAAAGCTTTCTTTAAATCTATAAATACTCCTACAGCAACCTTTTTTTTAATCTATACAACTAGTAATTTCTTCTATAAGTTCGATCAGTGCCAAAGATGTAGATTTATCTGCTCTAAAACCATACTGGCTATCTGTAAGGAGGTTGTGTTTTTCAGTGAAATCATCCAGTCTCTTAGTGAAGATTTTTTCAAGTATTTTGGAGAATTGTGAGAGTAAAGAGACTGGCCTGTAATTTGTGAAGCGATGACTGTCTCCTGTTTTGTATAGAGGTATTACTTTTGCTATTTTCATTTTGTCTGGAAATGTACCAGTTTGAAATGACAGGTTACAGATGTGGGTGAGTGGCTTAACAATTCCCTCAATTACTTTTTTCACTATCGTCATGTCAATTTCATTCCAGTCAATTGATTTTTTGTTCTTAAATTTACTCACAGTCTCGATAATTTCCTTTTCAGTAACTGCACCCAAAAAGATTGTGTTTGGATTTCTATCTTCTATTTCATTCACAGAACCACTGTAGTTTGTTTCTGGTGTTGCTATTGATTTTGCTAATTCAGGACCAACGTTTACAAAAAATTTATTGAAACCACTGACCACATCTTCCATATTATTTATCAAATTGCCATTTTCGATAAAATATTCTGGATAATTTGCATTCTTAGGACGATTACTAATAATCTCATTGAGTACTTGCCATATTCCTTTTATGTTATTTTTGTTATCCTCTAGTATTCTGTTGTAATATTCTTTCTTACAGGTCCTCATTATAGTAGTAAGCTTATTTTTGTATCTTTTATATTTGATCTCAGCTTCCACTGTTCTGCATTTAATGAATTGTTTATATAATGTATTCTTCTTTTTACATGCATTTATTAACCCCTTGGTGACCCAAGGAATTTTTTTTTTGTTGTTGTCTGTCACTGTATTGTTTTATAGGACAGTATTTATTGTACAATGATTGAAATATTTGTAAAAATTTATCATATGCTCTATTTATGTCATTTTCATCATAAACTATCTTCCAATCTTGTATTAATAATTCCTTTGTCAGTAAATGCATTGATTCTTCGGTTCTTATTCTTTTATATTTAATATTTTTGGTATGCTTTTTCTTCCTATAATCACATTGATAGACAACAAAAATCGGCAGGTGGTCACTGATATCATTCAATAAAAGCCCACTCCTGATATTATTTTCCATAATGTTTGTGAATATGTTATCTATTAGTGTGGCACTGTGTGACATGATTCTGCTAGGTCCTGTAATTGTTGGATGTAAGCCCATACTGTACATTGTGTTGATAAATTCTTCTGTCAAACTATGTTGTTTTGAGTTCATCAGATCTATATTGAAATCCCCACAGATGAACATAACTTTATGAGTTAGTTTTGCGTACATTTTTTCCATCCAGTCCTTAAATAAGTCAATGTTTGATCCAGGTGTTCTATATACACAGCTCACTACTATATTCTTCACATTGTCCAGACAGATTTCTATTGTAATACATTCAAATAAATCATCCACAGTTACTGACAGATTTTCAACAACCTTGTATTTCAAGCTCTTGTCAACATAAATTGCAACTCCTCCTCCTTTTTTCACTTTTCTATTTATATAATTTAATTCATAGCCATCCATGGTAAAATCCACTCCTTTCTCTTCACTGAGCCACGTCTCTGATATTGCCACAATATTGAAGGGCTCTTTAAACTGATGTAAATAATCTTTAATGTTATTAAAGTTGGCATAGAGACTCCTGCTGTTGAAGTGGATCATAGAAATATTGAAATCAGATGTGACCATTGTGTTAAACTGTTCATCTGTGTAGTAATTACAGTCATTATTGATGGAGCTAAGTAAATTATTATCAGGGTCTATGTCATATTCTATGTCCTGTGGGTTGTGATCTGTGTATTCAAAAACTTTCAGTTCCTGTTGTCCCTGTTTGTTGATTTTTTGATTCATGTTGTTTAATGTTTGTTGCAGATGAGTAAAATCCTTCAGTGTCCTACAGTTGTCTGAATTGTTGCTGTGACTCCAGTTCATAATATTCACTGATATTTGTCCAGTTCCATAATATTACGGATGTTAATGACCTTGGCTTCTTCAGGTGATCCGTTTAATTTGATGTATATTTTACAGTTTGATGTCCAGGTGTTTTGAATTTTTTTCTGCTTTTTCATGTATCTTGCTTTCCTGGCTATTTCTGCGTTTTCCTTCATGAGGTGCTCGTTTATGTAAATGTTTGTTCCTTTTAGCCTCCTACCTTGTTTCAGTAGCGCAGTCTTGTGTTTTTTGTTCACAAACCTCATGATCACAGCCGGTTTGTCGTCGCTTTTCCTGGGCAGAGGGTGGCAGGACTCTATGTTGTTGCAGTCCAGCTGGATTCCTTTGGCCTGCATGTAGGCCGCCACTTGTTGCTCAGTGGATTCGTCCTCCAGCTCACCTCCACTGCTGTCTGCGGCAACTGCTCTTGCGTATGATCGGGGTTTGATGTGGAGCCCCGTGATGATCACGTCGTTCGCCCGAGTGCTCTGGTCCATCTCAGCCATTCTGCTCTCCAGATACGCCAGCCTCCTGTCTTTCTCAGCGTTCTGGTTCCGCAGCGCTTTAATCTCCTCCATTAGGTCCAGGATGCTTCTTTGTTGTGACTTTACAGCGGAAATCTCTTCCGCCAAGAAATCCAGCGCTTTTTTTATTTCATCTTCATTTTGCAGAGCTCTCTTGGGTCCCATTATCCCGGCCGATGATCGCTGAATCCGATCGTAGGAAAAAATAACACACGTGGGAGAAATCCCTTTGTTTTCCCTGAGCGCAAGGGGCCAATTGCCAATTGCTTCACCAGCTTCACCAGCCACTACCGGCAAATTCTCCTTATTTCTCACGAGTAGGTTCACACTCCAGCGGCAGCATCAAAAAAAGCTCAAAACGCCAGCTCCAAACTGCGTTCTAACTGCGTTTATCTGCCTTTTAAACAGAAGCGAACTGGGACCCTTTACCCGTGCGTCCTTACCCGTCCTCACCCGGAACCGGAAGTGTTCAGAACCGGAATGCTTCAACATAGAAGCTTCATCTTGGGCTCTAATGAAAGGTGACACTCAGGGCTATCTTGTTAGATAGCCCAAACTGTGCCAAACTGTGCCAAACTGTGCCAAATGGCACAGTTTGGCACAGTTTGGAAAAACGTCTAGAACTTTTGAATGCTTCAACATAGAAGCTTCATCTTGGGCTCTAATGAAAGGTGACACTCAGGGCCATCTTGTTAGCTATCCAGATACACTGTCAGTAGTAATGATGCAGAGAAAATGAAGTTTCAATTCTAAACACGCTTTACTGAACAAAAATGTCAATATACAAAACATACTATTTACAAACAACAAATTCAATTCAATTCAATTCAATTCAGCTTTATTTATATAGTGCCATTTCACAACAACAGTCATCTCATAGCACTATCAACTGTAGGGGGAACCCCCACAGTTGCAGAAAGACCCCAGCAATCAGGCGATCCCCTGTGAGCAAGCACTTGGCGACGGGATATTTTACAAGTTGACAGCAATACCCTCTCAATCAAATATAATTTTCTAATCCTACTCATCATCATACTGATTCCTAGAAAATGTGTCAAGATTTTGCTGAGGCGGTCATGCATATCCGTGCCTTTCTTCTGCTCATTGGCCTCTTCTGCTGCTGGGCTGCTGAGGTGAAGGGCCCAGTTGATCAGGAGAAACTTTGTCCTGGTCATTACATTCTTGGGGAAAGGAAGGCTGTACAGGTGTCCCCCTCGCCAGTAATCACTGAAGGATTTGCACTTGACTATACCCATGTAAATAATCAGGACAAAAAATGAGAGCAGGTCGGAGCGTGTGAGGTCAATCCAGGGGCTGGTGGGTGTGTTGTAGTGTGCAGAGCCATGTAGGTTGGTGTTCTCAACAATGTGGTCTAGCACAGATGGAGTGAAAAATAACTCAAACAACTGAACGGGGGTGTATGAAGCTGTTGTAATTAGCTGAGGTCCAGGTGGATTTTTGGGATGAAAAATGGGCTGTGATGGAATGATGTCAGGGGTGTCGGAATCATGCCACCTCTCCACAGCTGATGAAGGGCCAGCCGATGTCCCAGGCTGAGGGCTGCCATCACCACTCTCGCCTCCTCTTCCTCTCCTGCTACCTCCTCTTCCTCTCCCTCTTCCTCTCCTTCCGCTTCCTCTCCGCAGTGGTGTCCCTTTTTTTGGGGTAGGGGTTTCCTCTTCTGACGAGCTCGCCTGCAGCTCCCTTCTTCTGCGCTTGCTGGCAGAGTGCTCGCCTGGCACCCACTCCTCACCAGAGTCTTCATCTGAAGTTTGTCTATTATGTGAAAATAAAGTCATTTACAAAGTTCAATTTTTATTTTTCACTATTCTCCTATTTTCCCAGAGTTCACATACACAGCACAGTTCCTGTTTTTTTTTGTTTTTTTTTACAAGAAAAAATAGCCTAAAGTGCAATTATGGCGCATGTTTAGGGCGCATAATATTGTATCCATATTTCCCACATATACCTAGTAGGCATGACGGTGCATATTTTGGAGGCTTCACGTCTTAATGGACAAAGAGGACCTGACCCTGCAGAGACCTACAGGAGGTGTGAAGTTGGTCTGGCAGGAGATGGGAAGTTGGAGAGAATGTCCCAGCAGGAGCCCCGGAGGCTAGAAGGATAAGAGACAATGGGGACGCCAAGGAGTCTCGGGGGCTGTATGTTTGCTAAAGGACTGTAGGTTGGGGGTGTGTGACTTGGGGAGAGTATAAGAACTGTGAAGGACGATTGTTCTGTCTCTTTTCAAGATTCTGTGATTGATAGAGGATGTAACCCTTCAATAAACCTATCCTGAGAAATAAACTCAGTCTCATCTGTGAAAGGCATCTTCTACACTGGTGACCTACGACAAATCATGGCCGGTGGCGACGATCTTCCCACACCGGACTCTTCAGGAGCCAACCGGGTTAACGCAGCTACCACACTACAGCTGCCCAATTTCTGGCAACATAACCCGCACTCCTGGTTTACCACTGTGGAGGCGCAGTTCCACCTTCGGGGAATTTCAGCGGACGCAATGAGGTTCTACCATGTCGTCGCGAAGCTGGACAGCCTCACAGTGCAGCGGCTGGAGAGCCTGACCAACCACCCGCCCCAGGACGACAAGTATGGTGCACTGAAAGCCGCCCTCATTCGTGCCTTCACCCCCTCGCAGGGAGAGCGAGCAGAGAAGCTTCTGGCGCTAACAGAAGGTGAAGCAGACAGGCCGGCAGATCTGATGGCGAGGATGATGAACCTGAGAGGCGAAGATGACGACAATTTTATCTTCGCCCACCTCTTCCTCAGAACACTACCGCCAGCAGTGAGAGTCACCCTGGCCAGCTCACAGCTGCTCAACAACCGTGACTACCACGGGCTGGACCAGGAAGCACAGCGGCTCGTCGACACCCATAGACGACACACAGCCACGACGGCGGCAACGGAGCTGAATGCATCCCCGCAAGACGAGGGGAGACCAGAGGCCGCAGCACCGGACCCACTGACGTCAGCAGCAGCAGAGACCAGGAGAAGTGGAGCGGACGGCACCCTCTGCTTTTACCATCGACGTTTCGCCGAGAGGGCGCGCAGATGCATCCCACCGTGCCGATACAAGCGCCAGGGAAACGCCAAGACCGAGAGTCGGTAGCAGCTGCTGCTCTCGGCGCGAAGAACAAGCTGCTTTTCGTGACGGACGCAAATTCAGGGAAGGATTTCCTGGTGGACACAGGCTCCCAGCTGAGTTTCGTCAAGCCTTCCTACGCGGACCTGCTGGCGCCTTCCAGCGGACCCCTGGTGCTAGCGGCAAACGGCTCGACAATCAAAACCTATGGGGAGAAGACGCTCCTCCTGTCCTTCCATGGTCGCACCTTCGAGTGGACTTTCGTCGTAGCTGCAGTTAGCAATAACATGCTAGGTGCTGATTTTTTGTGCTCAAATGGTTTATTAGTTGATCTTACTAATAGACGTATGGTAAATGCACTGTCTTTCCACTCTATCTCCTGTACAGCTCGGGTGGCCCCGCCTTCTGCACATCCCAATGTCACAGCTGCGGGTGGTAAGTTTCATGCACTACTCAATCAGTTCCCAGCACTCACGGTCCCAACATTTTCAGCGTCAGTAGCCAAACACGGGGTCGAGCACTTCATAACTACCTCTGGCCCCCCTGTTTTTGCAAAAGCTCGGCGCTTGGACCCAGCTAAACTGGCCATCGCGCGTGAGGAATTCACCAACTTGGAAAAACTGGGCATCATTAGGCGCTCTAACAGCCCTTGGTCTTCACCGCTGCACATGGTTCCTAAGGCCGACGGCTCGTGGCGGCCTTGCGGCGATTTCCGCAGGTTAAATAATGCTTCAGCACACGACCGCTACCCGATTCCGTACATCCAGGATTTTTCGGCACATTTGGCGGGGGCGCGCATCTTTTCCAAAATAGATTTGGTGCGCGGTTATCACCAAGTCCCAGTCCGCGCTCAAGACATACCCAAAACGGCAGTAATAACCCCCTTTGGGCTTTTCGAATTTTTGCGCATGCCTTTTGGCCTCAAGGGTGCCGCACAGACATTCCAACGTATGATGGATGCAGTGTTGCGCGGCCTCCCTTTCGTGTTCGTCTATTTGGATGATATTTTAGTAGCCAGTACATCCGAAGACGAACACGAACGCCACCTCACAGCGGTTTTTCAGAGGCTGACAGAGCATGGGTTAATAATCAACCCAGCGAAATGTCAATTTGGGGTAGCACAAATCGATTTTTTGGGACACTGCGTTTCTCCAGAAGGAGCGGTCCCGCTGCCCGATAAAGTACGCGCGATAACGGAGTTTCCCCAACCACAGACAGTTAAAGCATTGCAAGAATTTTGGGGGATGGTCAATTTTTATAACCGTTTCCTCCCCAGCGCGGCACAACTCATGCACCCACTGTACGCAGCACTAAAGAAGCAAAAACCTGCAAATAAGGTTGAGTGGTCCCCGGAACGGGAGCGCGCTTTCTCCCAGGTCAAGTCGGCCCTAGCGAACGCTGTGTTATTGGCACACCCGGTGCCAACAGCTCGCATGGCGCTAACCACGGACGCTTCCGACGTAGCAGTTGGGGCAGTTGTCGAGCAACTGGTAGCAGGGAGCTGGCAACCGCTTGCGTTTTTCAGCAAAACATTGCGCGATAACGAGCGGAAATACAGCGCGTTCGATAGGGAACTTTTAGCCCTGCATTTGGCCATCCGCCACTTCCAGTTCTGGCTGGAAGGGCGCCGTTTCACCGCATTTGTAGACCACAAACTATTAACATTTGCAATGGCCAAGATTTCAGAGTCTTGGTCGGGCCGACAGCAGAGACAGCTGGCCGCGATTTCGGAGTTTACCACCGACATTCAACACGTGGCGGGTAAACACAATGTAGTGGCAGATTGTCTCTCGCGCGCAGTTGCAACGCCAGGCCCCCAGGGAGCAGACACGGTGGCCGTGGACGCAGGCTAGGCTTGCGGCGCGGAAGCGCTCGCAGCCCCGGTCTGCGTGGGCTTAGATTATGCAGCCATGGCCGCCGAGCAGGTTCGCAATTCGGATTTGCGCGCGCTCCAGTCTGGGCCAACAGGGCTAAGGTTGGAGCACAGGGTGCAGCAGATAGGTGTGCCCCCTCTAATCTGCGATGTCTCCACGGGGCGGGTCCCAGCTGTGTGGCGCCGCCGCGTTTTTGATTTAATCCATTCGCTGGCACATCTGGGGGTTCGCGCATCGATCAAAATGGTGGGAGAAAAATTCGTTTGGCCGGGGCTGCGTAAACAGGTCAAAGAATGGGCCGCAGCCTGCACAGCGTGTCAAAGAGCAAAGATACACAAGCACATGCGGGCCCCCTTAGAACCTTTTCACATCCCGGCCAAATGCTTCGACCACGTGCATATCGACTTGGTGGGACCCCTCCCACTGTCGCAGGGGTTCACACACCTTCTAACCATGGTGGACCGCACCACGCGCTGGCCAGAAGCGGTCCCCCTGGCGTCAACTACAGCAGCAGACGTTGCGCGCGCGCTTTTAACGGCTTGGGTCGCGCGTTTTGGAGTCCCGTCAGACATAACGTCTGACAGGGGTCCCCAATTCGTTTCCGAGCTCTGGTCATCCATGGCACTCAGTCTGGGGGTGAAAATTCACCGCACTACCGCTTATAACCCCCAGGCCAACGGTTTGTGCGAACGGTTTCACCGGTCATTGAAAGCAGCCCTCAGAGCGGCTCTCACGGACACAAATTGGGTTGATAAACTTCCATGGGTTTTATTAGGGTTGCGTTCAGCACCTAAGGAAGATTTGCAAGCCTCTCCGGCTGAGCTAGTTTTTGCCCAACCCCTCCGGTTACCGGGCGAATTCCTTTCAGAGAACCCCGCACCAAATCGCCCACCCGCTCAGCTGCTGCAGAGTGACACGGGATCAAACACCCTCCCCGGCCCAGTTCATCACAGTTTCCCACGCGTTTTTGTGCCTAAGACCTTAAAGAACGCAGAATTTGTCTTTGTCAGACACGACGCTCAGAGGCCAGGTTTAAGACCGCCTTATGATGGACCGTTCAGAGTGTTGGAAACTGGGGAAAAACATTTTTTGCTCGATTTGGGTGACAGGAGGGAATTAGTCTGCATTAACAGACTCAAACCCGCTTTTGTTTTGGCTGATGAACAAGTGCAGTTAGCCAGGGCCCCCCGTCGCGGCAGGCCGCCAGGGAGACACTGTTCTAGGGCTTCACAAGGATGTACTAACGACTCTAATCCACAAATGCAAGAAACAGCTACAGTCAGATCGAAACCTGCTTACAGCAGATATGGCAGGAGGTTGAAGCCCAAGCAGTCGGAAGTGTGATATGTTGTGCCATTTTCTGTTCTGTGTGATATGAGATGATTCTATGCATATTGGGGTGTACTTTGTCCTTATTTAGACGTTTGGGGGGGGTTATATGGCGCATGTTTAGGGCGCATATATTGTATCCATATTTCCCACATATACCTAGCAGGCATGACGGTGCATATTTTGGAGGCTTCACGTCTTAATGGACAAAGAGGACCTGACCCTGCAGAGACCTACGGGAGGTGTGAAGTTGGTCTGGCAGGAGATGGGAAGTTGGAGAGAATGTCCCAGTAGGAGCCCCGGAGGCTAGAAGGATAAGAGACAATGGGGACGCCAAGGAGTCTCAGGGGCTGTATATTTGCTAAAGGACTGTAGGTTGGGGGTGTGTGACTTGGGGAGAGTATAAGAACTGTGAAGGACGATTGTTCTGTCTCTTTTCGAGATTCTGTGATTGATAGAGGATGTAACCCTTCAATAAACCTATCCTGAGAAATAAACTCAGTCTCATCTGTGAAAGGCATCTTCTACACAATAAAAATTATACTAAAACATTATTACATTTCTAGAGGGTAACAAACAACCCACTGGGAGGAGACCCCGGGGCAGACCCAGGACTCGATGGAGAGACTATGTCTCCCAGCTGGTCTGGGAACGCCTTGGTATCCTCTCTGGAGAGCTGGAGCAGGAGGCTGGGGAGAGGAAAGTCTGGGCTTCTCTGCTTGAACTGCTGCCTCCACGACTCGGACCTCCGGAAAAGCGGTAGAAGATGGATGGATGGATGGATAACAAACAACTCTCCCCCCCACACACACACACACAAAAACATGCCAGGTAAAAAATGTGTGGCCTTTTTTACAAGAAAAATAAAAATGCAATAAGTGCAATAAAAATTATGCTAAAATATCTATCTGCAATGCAGAGGATAACACCCCCCCCGCCCCGCTACAGAGGAACTCTGCACACCAAAAAACTTGTGGCCATGACGCACCGTTGGAATTACCGATCGGTCAAAAGCGATTTTTATTACTATTTTCATCGATAAAGAATAATTTAGCTTATAACACTTACCTGTCCACAACAGCAGTAAGTTCCTCATTGTCAGACGAACATGAAGCTGGTCCGGTTGTAACGGACTCGTGCTTCTGGTCACCCGACCCGGTCAAAACATCTCCGCTTCCACGCCTTCGGTTTTGGCGAACCATTTTTCCAAACAAATAATCCAAAAAAGACTGGCTGATGCTACCGTTCCGCACAGGTCTCAATGTCAGTCACCCAGCAGCTTAGGCAAAAGAGATTTTATGCAGGGAGACGCACGTCAGCTGTCAAACTTCTCTGCTTCAATTGGCTCGTATTCGCAGCCGTTGGTAGGCAGGTCCTTCTTGCTAGGTTTTCAGTCATTGGTTCTTCAAGGTTTCAGAAACCCAATTCAAGGCTCTTATTAGAGGTCAATCAAATCTAAACCAATCATACACTCCTTTGGCTTTCTGTTCACGGCTGTGTGAAAAGAAAGCTGAACAATGCAGCTTTTTTTTTGTCCGTGCGCACTGATCCGTGGATTCCCCGGCTGCGGACCTCGTCTCCTCGTCGCTGCTTCCTCGCTGCTGCTACAGGCGCTCCAGGTTGCTGTCTCCCGGGCTACGCCCTTGTTAACGCCAGCCACCTGCTCAAACCAAGTAAGCCAGCAAACTGTCTTAGTCATCTGTATTGGTGTGGTGCCCGTTACCCTTCTCCCTCTGCTTCCTCCCTTAGGGTTGTCCGGCTGAACGGCTTCCTGCCCCCGTGCCTGACGCAGACGCCCACCACCAATACATTCTTATCTCACAAACACGCAGCCACACACTCTTGTTGTTCAATAAAGCTATTAAATCTTCCCTGAGCCTGCGTGTGTGTCTCCTGAGTCGTGCGTTATGTCAGTACGGCTTCAGCAGAGCAGCTTGGCAGACAGCGGGCTCGCACGCCGTCTTTCCACCCTCGAGGCTCGGGTGGATCTAATAGCCCACCAACAACAAGTGATCCTTAATCAATTAACAATAATAACTAACCGATTAGACCGCCTGGACCCCCAACAGCCGTTCCCCTCGGTTCGTCTGGGTGGCGCAGCTCCCGCTGCTCCGGCGGCTGTCCAGCCTGCTCCGGGTGCGCCAGCACGACTCACACCCATTCCTACCCCCGCCCGCTTTAGCGGCAAGCTCGGTGGAGCGCGGGGGTTTATCATGTAGTGTGAGTCCGTGTTCCACCGCGTTCCCGGAGACTTCCCCTCAGACCACAGCCGGATTGGCTATATAGGTAACCTCCTGGAGGGTCGAGCGCTTACCTGGGCTTACACTGTAATGGCGAAGCCCAGCTACGCCACCCTCACCTATGGCCAGTTCGTGCAACAATTTCTGGAAGTGTTCGATCACTCGCGTATGGATAGTGTCCAGGTCGATCGCCTTCTCAGCCTCCAGCAGGGGAGCCGATCGGCGGCCGATTACGCGATCGACTTCCGGGTTAACGCGGAGGAAGTCGGCTGGGAAGAGCGTTCGCTCTGCGGCATCTTCCTTCGCAGTCTTAACTCTGGTCTGAGGAATGAGCTGGCCGGCCGGGATATCCCGGAGACGCTAGCGGAGCTGATTTCCCTAGCCATTAGCTTGGATAACAGGCTGCGCGAGCGCGCCTCGGAGCGGAAGTCCTCTTCTTGCTCGCGGGGTGCTCGCCCCCTGGTGTTACCGCCGCCGGAGTCCTCCGAGGAGTCGGAGCCGATGGTGACGGGCCGGACAAAGCTCCCCCTAGCGGAGAAACAACGTCGCCATGAGTTGGGCCACTGCATGTATTGCGGGGGCGGCCAGCACACGGTGGAGCATTGTCCGGAGAAACCAAACGGGGAGGTCCGCGAGTCACTGTAGGGAGCCTCGCGGATGCTAATCGGTTAACTCCCCTCACACATTTGACGCTGCCCATCCGCTTCTGCCACAACCCCACAGGGCATCTCACTCACGCACTGGTGGATTCAGGCGTGGAGGGTAGCTTCATATCACAAAGCCTGGCAACCCGATTGGGCATCCGTTGCCACCCCCTCGATCCTCCTCTCGCCCTAGTCAATCTCTCCCGTGTCTCTCTGGGAAAAGTGACTCACCGGACGCCCCTCGTCCCGGTTATCATCTCGGGGAACCACCGGGAGGACATCACCTTCTACGTCCTGCCTTCCTCCACTACACCTGTCATCCTTGGATACCCATGGCTCCGCCTCCACAACCCCGTCCTGGACTGGAAGACCGGTAGGATGTCTGCCTGGAGCTCCTTTTGCATGGGAACCTGTCTCCAATCCGCTGCCTGCGCCCCGTCCTCTCCTCCCACTGCTAAGGACGCCGCGCCTCCGGATCTCACCCTGGTGCCCTCGGAGTTCCACGACCTGGGCGCGGTCTTCAGCAAGTCCAAGGCGATGTCTCTTCCTCCACACCGGCCCTATGACTGTGCCATTAACATCCGCCAGGGGGCACCTCTACCCTCGGGACGCCTCTACAGTCTGTCTGCGCCAGAGAAGGAGGCAATGAACACATATTTGAAGGAGTCGCTCAGCGCTGGGATTATCCGCCCATCATCATCACCATTAGGCGCAGGGTTCTTCTTCGTGGGCAAAAAGGATGGCTCCCTTCGTCCTTGTATTGATTACCGTGCCCTCAATGACATCACGGAAAAGGACCGCTACACCCTGCCCCTGATGGACACCGCCTTCCACTCCCTCCAGGGGGCGACCTGGTTTACCAAGCTGGATCTCCGCAGCGCATACCACCTCGTCCGGATCCGGGAGGGAGATGAATGGAAGACTGCCTTCCGTACCCCAAACGGCCACTTTGAATACCTAGTCATGCCGTTTGGGCTGACCAATGCTCCAGCCGTCTTTCAGCGCCTCATTAATGATGTCCTCCGGGATTTCATTGGCCTGTTCGTGTTCGTCTACGTGGACGATATTCTCATCTTCTCCAGATCCAGGGACGAGCACCGGATCCACGTGAGGCGGGTCCTTCAGAGGCTACTGGAGAACCGACTATATGTGAAAGCGGAGAAATGTGAGTTCTACGCCAAGACAACTTCCTTCCTGGGGTTCATCATCTCCCATGACCAGGTGCTCCCGGACCCAGCGAAGGTCAAAGCGGTGGTAGATTGGCCCACGCCAACCTCGAGGAAACAGGTGCAACAGTTCATCGGGTTTGCCAATTTCTACCGCCGCTTCGTCCCTAATTTTGGAGCCATCGTCGGCCCTCTGACCCGCCTCACCTCCCCTAAAGTCCCGTTCCGGTGGACTGAAGAGGCCGCAGCGGCCTTCCGGGCGCTGAAAACAGAGTTTTCCTCCTCCCGGGTCCTCAGCCAGGTCGACCCCGGGCTGCAGTGCATCGTGGAGGTGGACGCTTCGGATACGGGGGTGGGGGCGGTGCTGTCCCAGCGGTCACCAGCCAACGGAGCCAAGCGGCCCTGCGCCTTCTTCTCTCGGCACTTGTCCCCGGCGGAACGTAATTACGACGTGGGAGACAGAGAACTATTGGCCATCAAGCTCGCGCTTCAGGAGTGACGCCACTGGCTGGAGGGGGCTGCCTTGCCATTCGTGGTACTCACCGACCATAAGAACTTGGAGTATTTAAGAACTGCCAAGCGTCTGAATGCCCGCCAGGCGCGTTGGTCCCTGTTCTTCGCAAGGTTCAGGTTTAACATCACCTACAGGCCCGGCTCCAAGAACGGCCTGCCCGACGCCCTCTCCCGGCAATTTGCCCCTGAGGCATCAGAAGATGCGGTCCACACCATCCTGCCCAGGTCGTGCGTCGTGGGGGCCGTCTCCTGGGACATTGAGAGCAAGATCCGGAGGGCGCAGGAGTCGGAACCGGACCCTGGCGGCGGACCGGAGGGGAGGCTCTTCGTGCCATCTGCTGTCCGGGGGGAGGTTATCCACTGGCTCCATACCTCGAAGCTCACCTGCCACCCTGGGTCCTCCCGGATGATCGACCTCCTCCAACGGTCCTTTTGGTGGCCGGGACTGCGGAAGGACGCCGCCCGCTACGCCCGGGCCTGCCCCGTCTGCGCCACCAGCAAGTCGGGTAACGCTCCCCCCGCGGGTCTGCTCCAGCCCCTGCCTGTCCCTGGTAGGCCCTGGTCGCACATCGCCCTAGACTTCGTCACCGGTCTCCCTGTCTCCAACAACTTCGACACAGTCCTGACAATCGTTGACCATTTCTCCAAGGCCGCCCACTTTGTGCCCCTACAGGGGCTCCCCTCTGCCTTGGAGACGGCGGACCTCCTCATCCAGCATGTGGTCAGACTGCACGGGATACCGGTTGACGTGGTCTCCGATCGGGGTCCCCAGTTCTCTTCGGACGTCTGGAGGTCTTTCTGCAACGCCCTGGGAGCCAAAGTAAGCTTCTCCTCCGGCCATCACCCCCAATCCAATGGGCAGTGTGAGCGGACCAATCAGGAGCTGGAGGCTGCGCTCCGCTGCGTCACTACATCTAAGCCCGCGTCCTGGAGCACACATCTCGCCTGGGTGGAGTACGCCCACAACACCTCCCACTCTTCTGCCACCGGGATGTCCCCCTTCAAGGCATCCCTGGGATACGATCCACCTCTATTCCCCGCGCAGGAGGATGAGTTGGCTGTCCCCTCAGTCCAGGCGCACCTCAGGCGGTGCCGCTCCTTTTGGACCACGGCACGCAATGCGCTTTTACGCACGGCGGAGCGCAACAAGTCCACGGCGGACCGGCACAGGAGACCTGCCCCTGCCTACCAGGTGGGCCAACAAGTCTGGGTGTCCACACAGGACATTAATTTAAAGGGTGAGAGGAGGAAGCTGGCACAACGATTCATCGGCCCATTTCCCTTTACCAAGATCATCAACCCGGTGGCTGTGTGTGTGGCTATTCCCCCCTCCCTCCGCATCCATCCCACCTTCCACGTCTCCAAGGTTAAACCGGTGGTCTCTGACCCCTTCTGCCCTCCACCTGCAGCGCAGCCCGCGCCCCAGATGATAGGTGGCCATCCGGCCTGGACAGTCTCCGCCATTCTGAACTCCCGGCGCTGGGGTCGCGGGTTGCAGTATTTGATGGACTGGGAGGGCTATGGACCTGAATGGAGACAATGGGTGCGCTCCTCGTTTGTGTTGGACCCGTCCCTCATCGCTGAGTTCCACCGAGCGCACCCGGAGAAACCATCGCCAGGAGGCGCTGCTAGAGGGGGGAGTACTGTCATGACTCACTGCTCATCAGCGGCGCCAGCTGTGCGCACACCTGCGCCTCATCAGCGGCGAGGTATTTAACTCACTCTGCCCTGGGTTTCGGCCTGAAGCCGTCTGATCTCATCAGCATCTCTTGCTGCAAGGAACCCCCTTCTCCAAGCAAGGAAACCTGAGTAAGCTTCACTTACCTCTCTTTCTCCCAGCCTTCTCCCCTGTGCACAGGTGGATTCCCCGGCGGCGGACCTCGTCTCCTCGTCGCTGCTTCCTCGCTGCTGCTACAGGCGCTCCAGGTTGCTGTCTCCCGGGCTACGCCCTTGTTAACGCCAGCCACCTGCTCAAACCAAGTAAGCCAGCAAACTGTCTTAGTCATCTGTATTGGTGTGGTGCCCGTTACCCTTCTCCCTCTGCTTCCTCCCTTAGGGTTGTCCGGCTGAACGGCTTCCTGCCCCTGTGCCTGATGCAGACGCCCACCACCAATACATTCTTATCTCACAGACACGCAGCCACACACTCTTGTTGTTCAATAAAGCTATTAAATCTTCCCTGAGCCTGCATGTGTGTCTCCTGAGCCGTGCGTTATGTCAACAGTTGGCGTTTGGGGCCGACATCGCCCAGTGAACATGGAGAGGAGACATGTTAACCACGGTTGCCCCCCAGGGCCGACATCGCTTCAAGGGGCACAACAGAACCATGGCTGTGTGGAGTGGCTAACACGTCGTGATAGTGCTGGCAACATTGACTGGCTGACAACACGGCGGGTGATGCACACAAACTGTGAACAGCTGACTGTCAAAGAGAGAGGGCGCGTGTGTTCGGACTGGCGAATCTTGGACAGTGCCCACCTGAAAGTGGCTCAAAACGGCACATAAACCACATGTACAAAACATAAAAACAACAAGAACTCAAAAGATAATACGCAATAAACCCGATGCCTGAGCCACAGAGAATACACTGCTATGATTTTATTGAAAAATCGGGTTTAAATTAATTATATTTATGAACAAATAATTTGTTGCAATATCTGTAACAAAAGAATAACACTGGTGTTCCCCTGCCGAGTGTTTGTCGCTGCTGCTATGGCAGGCATGCGTGCCTCTCCACCCGTTACGCTCTGAGTGTGACTCGCTTGGCCCGATGCCCGCTTGGCACGGCTCAAACCTATACAGTCTGATGCCCCCAGATTCTTCATTATCATCCCACTCTTCGGAACTATAATCGTCTGAAGATTGGACAACACAAACCAATTCCAGACTGCATGTGCTGGAACCATCGTGGATGAATCTCTCATACACACTACTGCACCTATGGACATTTTGTATATTATTTGTATATTATAGTTAGTTTTTTTTTCCCCAGTATGTCTCAGGGATGTGTGAATGGATGGGGGGGTTGGGGGTGGGGGGGTGAAGCTATGTGGGAGTGTGTCTTAAGTCACGCTGCTTCTATTTATATGGATGCCGAGAGAAACGCAATTTCATCTTGCCTGCACTACAGTTGTATGTACAGCAATATGACAATAAAGTTTGATTTGATTTGATTTTGATTTTATTTGATTTGTTTTCAGCCGCTCCCATCCTGTGTGTACAATGAACAGCCAAGCGCTGTGTTCTCCCGATGACGTGACTACATGGCAGCGGGGTTTTCCAGCCACTGACATAATTGGTGACGTGGCGCTCATGAAAACATAAGATATTCGTGTGGAAAAAAGCCTGTTTGACTTAGAACTGCACAGACCTACCTATTTTGCCATATTGTATTATGTGTTGAAAAATTAGATGAATTATGTGTTGAAAAATTAGATGAAGTCAAAAATGTGTCATCAGCACTTTAAGTCCTGATTTTTTTTTCTGACGTTCACTGCACATTAAGGTGAGCTGACAAAAAAGTTTGCAATGAGGTGACAGTTAGATTTGTGCCTTGCCCTCAAGTTTAAAATGAGCAGAAGATGAAAAGAGGAACGTGACTTCATCTCCAAGTGTCCCACTGCTAAAACTCGTGCCTGTGTGTCATACGCTGCCACCCCGGTGTGAGAAGTCCAGAGCAAAGGCTTTCAGCAGACGTGTTAAATGTTCATCATCTGACGGGTGCATGCTGTTCTCAACAAGACCTTGAAAAGCAAAGAAAGGGCCCAACCTCTTCTCTGTGCTCCTCATTCTCTCTCTTCCCGTTGACTTCGTTACCTGTGCTGTATTTATCGGATCACATCAAACATAACGTGGGCAGGAACTTTCTCTCTGTTGACTCTGACAGTGATCACACTGATAGCTACCAAAAACATTCTGCTGCAATGCAAGCGCCAGTAATCTGCCACCTGGGTGGCTGATCAGCCCCAATCCCTTTGTTTCCTATACTTTACAACCGGCTGGGTGGACGTTAAGCCAAGAGATCATTATGTGACAATCTGGGTGTTAATGATTTTCAACTATGCCTGCACTTTGGGAAGAAGTGATGCCTGTAAGCTCTGGCCAGAAAATCACACCAGATGGACATACTTCAGCAGTGTTAGTACTTGAGGTGGTTTACTCCAGTGCAGCTTTGCTTCATCTGACAGCACCAAGTCTTGTCAGTTCATTCCAGCGGACGGTGTAGAAGTGTTCTGGCTTCACCTCACATCTGTTAAAGACAGGCTATAGTTGGCAATGGGCCAGCTCCCTCCACTTTTCTGGTGTCCTTTGCTGATCAAGGGTTTGCAGTCACAGTCAACAAATCTCCCGCTGATCCTTTTTGGCTTATGAGCAGAACAGGCACCCGTCAAAACAGCCTCAGAGAGTGGGCTTGCTGTGGCACAAAGGCCGACTGGCCTCTGACAAAGGCCAACTCCGACTCCGATTGGCTCCCCATGTGCTGGAAAGGAATTTCGAGAGACCCACGGACTGAAAACAGAAGGGGGCAGAAGTCCAAAAAGCGCAAGCCAGCTCACTACCTCCTGAGGTGCCAACAAGCAGCTGTCAGAGGAAGGAAAGCTAACAGTAACGTTGATAGCCGATGGATGTGCATTTAAGTTAATAATAAAAGAAGCCACATAACCACTGGAACTAAAGGTGCATTCAGACTAAATGCAAATGTGTGACATGAATATATGTAAAAATAATGTAAAAATGACAAAAACATGCGAATTCGGGCATTCACCCATCTGAGGGGTTTGGTAGCTCTAGCTAGTAATCAGCCTTGAGATTCTGTCATTACCAGAGTAAAAGCATCAAAATGGGAGAGTGTTGTGTGGTGTGTATGTGTTGCCATACCCACCCCTAACGTGACATCAGGCAGGCACGGTCGTTCTGTATATATAGTTCTGTGTTCTCAATAAAGTGTGTTGGTTGGCTGCATGACAAGAAAGACTCCAACTCCTTTTCCATACATAACATTTTGGCGACGAGAGTAAAATTATGGGAGCGTATGGACTACCTCCATCCCTGGTACCTTTTCTGGAGTACACGGGAGAGCCAGTGATCCTGTGGCCTAAGTGGGTGGCTATGTTCAAGGATTACATCAGGGTGCTGGGCCTAAGTAGACTCGACGGGAGACAAAGACGAGCACTTCTGGCTCACCATCTCGGCACAGAAGGCCAAAGAATTCTTGGTACGTTGGGTGAAACGGAGCGTTATGCGGATGCTATTGAACGGCTGGCCAAGTACTTTGCTGAGCAGACGAGGACCATGAAGCTGTGGGTGGCGGGAGTGTTGGTGCGAAATGGAGCTTGGCTAGTTAGCTCGGAGAAGTTAACGGCCCACTCAGTGTCTATGGGTAAGTTAGCCACAAAGCTAACTTGTGGCAGGGACGAAGCACCTGGGTCGGAGAGTGACGCCGACTAGAGTGATGCTGAGAGCCCCGCGAGAGAGCAGCGACAGCCAGGCACGGAAACAGTGCTGCGGAGCACCTGGGACGAGGGTGCTGGGAGCGGCGTCAAGGTGCCTGGGTCGGTGAGTGACACCGGCAGGAGTGACGCTGGGAGCCCTGGGAGAAAGCAGCGACAGTCGTGCACCACGGAGGTCAGACAGGGTCTCAGTGCCGGAGCTCAATGCGCCCTGGACAAGGATGCTGGGATTATGGCCAGGCGCCTGAGGCAGCAAGCGGCATTGGCGAGCGAGCTTCGGTTTTCCCCCGGAGTGTGGCCACAGGGGGCCAGAGTGTTCGGGGCAACAATGGCAGCTGCAGTGGTGTGGAAAGCGGTCAGGAGCGGACTGACGAGCACGGAGGGACGGTGTGCCGGACAGCAGCACTGCGGGTCCCGAGGAGTGAGGCAGTCGGTGGTGAGAGGAGACATTTTTGCAGGAGAGGTCGGTTTTGATCCTGGAGGTGGATGGCACCAGGGGCGCACATGTCATGGGGCTGCCCAGGGCCTCCGAGCTGGTCTTACCTTCGGTGTCCAGGGGCGTGCTTGCTTTGGGGCTGCCCTGGGCCTCCAGGCCAGCTTTACCTCTGGCTCCCAATGAACATTGGTGTCACATAAACACTGCAATGTAAGTATGTATATATTCTGCTGGTGTGCATGTGAGTATGTATGATGTGGGATTATTTTTGCTTATTTTGAGAGACACGGTCCGATTTTAGTTGTTTCATGTGAATGTGGTAGGCTGTTTTATTTCAGTTCATTATTTCCTGTTTTCTTAGTGCATGATTTGGGTCCTAAATTGGGGAGGGTCTCGATTGTGTGTGTGGTTTTACACTTTTGTAAGGGGGAGGGGAATGCTGTGTGGTGTGTGTGTGTTGCCATATCCGCCCCTAACGTGACGTCAGGTGGGCACGGTCATTCTGTATATATAGTTCTGTGTTCTCAATAAAGTGTGTTGGTTGGCTGCATGACAAGAGAGACTCCGACTCCTTTTCCATACATAACAGAGAGTAAGCTAGTTTGAAAATGGGACTGCCACTCACCTGCAGACAGATGGACTGGGAGCTCTGCAGCTGAATCAGACTGTTGGAGTTATCCATCCACGGATTTTTGCTACGGATGTGCTAATGAGGGCTAGCAGACTAGCAGTGTAAACAACCATCATCCAGGTGAAGTTTTGGAGGCAGGGACAATTTTTCCAGGTGAGATCCCTGCCGGATAATGTAAACCTAAACATGACAGTGTTTTCAGGATTTACACCACAGGTAGAAACACAGCTGCAGAAGTTATAAAGGCAACTCCAACCATCTGCAACTTGCTCAGATGGCAAATTCATTTCTATTCGCGTGTTTATATAGAGTTAACCTGCAGTTGCACTGTGCAAAAAATTCGCGCATTTGGGTTTGGTCTGAATGCACCTAAAGACATGTTTTGGTTTGTTTTACAGGTTCACTAAGCCCGTATCTCACGGACCTGTAGTATTCTGGTAAGCACACTTTATCACCTCATTCATTTGCTCATCACCTGCCTGATTCTCTGCAGCTGCACCAATTACTACCAGCTGTGCCTCATCAGCCCTGCCTATAAAGAGAGGATCATTTCTCATTCTGTTGGACTCAACTTCATGTTGTCAGCAGCGAAACTCAATGCAAGTGTGCTCTCCTGCGATTACATGCCTACCCTCTCGCCTTGTCCCTCTGTGGGATGCTAAACAAGACAATGACTGGCGCCTAGCGGCTGCCCCGGCCTTAGATGCACTCTGCAGAGCGTGCCCAAATGCCAAGTCACGTTTCGTTACCTTGTATATACATGTGTAATGACAATAAAGTTGAGATTGAGATTGAGATTGAGATTCAACTTTATTGTCATTACACATGTATAAATACAAGGTAACGAAACGTGACTTGGCACTTGGGCACGCTCTGCAGAGCGCATCCAAGGCCGGGGCAGCCGCTAGGCGCCAGTCATAAAGTCATAAAGTTGAATCTCAATCTCAATTAATCCTCTCTGCCTACAATCTCCTCACCACCTCTTCTCTCCCAGGACTTTTCCCACCCTGACACCCTCTGAGGCAGAACTAAGACTCTTGTGGTGGAATCTGAACTTACCCTGGCAGACAACTCAACCTACCTCGACCATCACCTTTCTCATCTGTAAGGCTCAAGCATTATTCAATAAATTATTACTCACTTCAAGTCCCTGGACCTGGTGTTGTGTTGTGGTTTGGGGTCTTTATTTGTGAGACACGGGTGGTGGCTCCACCTTTCCGGTTCTGCCACCATCTAGGGTATAAGAGAGCAGTGAGCGGGAGGGGCAGTCTCTTGGCCACCTCTCTGCCTGGCGGGTACACTAGTGTATTGTGGAGTGTCTCCTAATAAACCTGTGTTCAGCTCAACACCTGGCCTTGCCCTTGGCTCCTATTACCGACATTACATTTGGCAAAGAGGATAAAAGGTATGGACATGTGTGTAACATCCATCCGGCCATTTCAGGAGCTTCCCGGTGAGCCACCCGTCCCTTGGGCGAGATGGTTAGCCGTATTTCAGACGTACTTGGTAGCGCTGGACCTTGGGAGACAAGAAATTGAGAGCACTTGCACTGTTGGTTCATAATTTGGGAATGGAAGGACAACATATTTTGAGTACTTTGGGCGAATGTGATAGCTTTGAGGAAGTAGTGGAGCTAATGGTGCAACATTTTCGTACCCCGGAAAACATCATTGTTCGCAGGATTCAGTTTCGACAGTGCTGCCAGCGGGTCAGAGAGTCGATGCAATGGTTTGTGGCAGACCTGCGTCAGTTGGCCACGGAGTCAGTTTGGATCATTGGAAGAAGAGATGGTTCGCAACCAGCTGGCAGACATACAATCTGCCCTGCTACAAGGTCGACGCTGCTTACGTTCTCAAGTGAACTAACATTATCCACAGCCATCAATTTAGCTCAGCAGTTGGAGGCGGCAGGCAAACTATCATGGGAGCTCAGTGAGAGTGTGTTATACCAACAGTCTGTTCCACAATCGACGGTGCAGGCAGTGGACCCAGACAGCGTGGACGGTGATGGAAGCTACGCTAATGCTGTAAAGATGAGGTCCGCCCCGGGAACACCCATGTGTTTGGGTTGTGGGTCCATGAAGCACCGCTATGAGGCCAGGGAGTGTCCGGCGCGAGGGAAGCGCTGCAGCAAGAGTGGACTCTTGCATCATTTCGCCAGAGCATGCCACAAGTTTGAGCGAGGGACTCCAAAACACAAGGAAGATTCTCCTGCTCCCACGGTTATTCACACTGTATCCCCGAGTACCAATGGACGCTCCTACTGTATGGTGGAGCTGGATGGGGTAACAGTGCCATTGCTGATCAACATGGGAGCAGTGCCCTCCGTGTTAAATTGGGCAACTGTGAGGAATTTTTCCCCGCATTATAGGATTGGGGGTGATCTGACGCTGCTCTGTGGTTACGGTGGAGAGAATATTATGGGATGTGATTTGTTTTATGGCCTGGGCTTCACCATCAAGAGCGGTACTAGAGAAGAGTGGTCAGGCTGTGGTTTGTGGGACCGACCAATCCAAAGAACGGTGGCTGGAGCTGTGTGGGACGAGAACTTGCCTGGCACCCTGGAGATTGAGCAGGACCAACCCCACCCAGGGCCATCGCAGGAGGGTTCCTGTGTCAGAGCCCACGTAGCCCTAGATGAGGGGACTGGGCGGCATGGCAGGACACCTGTGATGGCGGGTGGCGTCGAGTGGCTGGCTCCATTTGTTCCCGGATGTCGGCTGGAAGGGACCGGAGAACATGGAGTCACAAGGCGAGGGCGGCAGTGGAAATGAAAGCAGTTGGGGCAGGACCAGCTGGCACGGTAGAACAACGTGCCAAACAGAAACACTGTAAGTCGAGTAGGGCCCCTCTGGGGGTCACGGATGTGGTCTGGGCCTGGGAGGAGGCACAGTCGCGGAGGATTCGGGCCAAGCGGCAGATGGAAGAACACCAGGGGTAGCTGCAGGTGGTGGCAGTATGGGAGGATGCCCATCTTCAGATATCAGATGGCTCATGGAGGCATCCAAATGAGCTGTGGTGCGCCTGGGAGGAGATTGGTGGGTTTGAGCCTGAACAAGGGATGTCCCCGGTGGTGATGAAGAGGAGGTGCACCGGGGTCAGATCAGCCAGTGGTGACTCAGTGGGTGGTCCTTCCCCTGGGGCAGACTGATGGTTGGACAGTTCTCAGAGGAAAGAGAAGGGGGACCAGGGATATATATATTCTTGTTGTTTACTTTGTTCTAAGTTGTTCAAAAAAAAATACTGTCAAATTTGTTGGTTGTCTATGTTTGGGGAATTTATTTCATGTAATGCTTTGATAAAGACAGCTGTATTTTGTGTTGTATGGTTATTGTGGTATATAAGCTTCAGAATAATTTGCTTCACCGTGAGGGGTGAGAAGGCAGTCTACCCGTCTACCCCTAGTGTATTTTTTTTCATCATGACTGTGTTAGGCCATTTTGTAGTCTTTTAGTAGTCTACGACCGCCAAACATTGTTGGATCTTAGATTTCCTGCCGAGGATCTTATTTCATCTGATTATGGTGGACAGAAGCCTCCGTTCCTGTCAGATATCCCGCCTTACCTGTATTGGGCCTCAGCCCCTCTCTCCGAGCGAAGGCGGAGGCCTCACCCTTGCTGTGGGAAACGCAGCGGTCGGCTGGTGAAACTGAAGGCCCGCCTGGCATATTCCTTTTCTGTTCCCCGGACTCCGGGCGGATTATGTCCCCGGGTTTCTGTGTCCTGGCATTCCCTGGATCCTGCTGATGAATGCCTGGTTCCTGTGACTGGCCTTGGTGAGGTGATCCGGCCCCGGCGCTGCTACTCTTCCCGGCCCCGCCAGTGTGGAGTAACTGGCACTTGAGACCGCTGTGGCACGTGTCCTGTTCTGCTGAGGCCCAGGCTCCAGCTCCAGCTCCAGCTCGGATTCGCCTGGTAAACGCCAGATCGCTGGCAAATAAAACTTACATCCTGAAAGATTTCATCAGCTCCCGGGAACTGGATTTCTTTTTTGTTGCGGAGACCTGGCAGACTGTGGGTGAACTCTCTGCTCTGTCCAAAGTTTTACCCCCAGGTTATTGTTACTTTAATTCCCCGCGGACAACAGGACGAGGAGGAGGAACGGCAACTGTTTACAAAAATGACCATAAATGTAAGCAGCGCTTTTTACCCTCTCCATTCTCCAGCTTTGAACTGACTTTCTTTGAGGTGGGTCCGCCGGTTTCCATTTCTTGAGCGCGGCGTACAATGACTGCATGAGCTGAGCTGCGCGGGGGAGGAACCGGTTATAAAAGTTAACCATCCCCAAAAATTCTTGCAGCGCCCTGACCGTCTGAGTCCGGGGAAAATTCGCCACAGCGCACACCTTGTTGGGCAAGGGTATTGCTCCCTCCGGTGAGACGCAGTGCCCCAAAAAGTCAATCCCCGTCACACCGAACTGGCATTTCACCGGGTTGATTATTAACCCGTGCTCTTCCAACCTCCGGAAAACCGTCCTGAGGTGGGTTACGTGTTCATCCTCGGACGCGCTGGCCACCGGGATATCATCCAGGTAGACAAACACAAACGGCAGATCGCGCAACACCGCATCCATCATGCGTTGGAATGTCTGTGCCACGCCTTTTAATCCGAAGGGCATGCGTAAAAACTCAAACAAGCCAAATGGAGTTATTACTGCTGTTCTGGGTATGTCCTCCGCGCGCACCGGGACCTGGTGGTAACCACAGACCAGGTCTATTTTAGAAAAAATATGTGCCCCGGCGAATTGAACGGAAAAGTCCTGAATATGGGGAATCGGGTAGCGGTTGTGCGCTGTGGCGTTATTCAATCTGCAGAAATCTCCGCACGGTCGCCACGATCCCTCGGCCTTAGGGACCATGTGTAGCGGGGATGCCCATGGGCTGTTTGAGTGCCTGATGATGCCCAACCTTTCCAAGTTGGCAAACTCCTCACGCGCTATGGCCAGTTTAGCTGCGTCCAGGCGCCGAGGTTGTGCGAAAAATTAGACACGCAGATTTGTTCTGTGGTAAAATCCAGCTTCTTTCATCTAAGGCGTTTAGCAAAAGTAAAACCCATTGTCTCTAGACCACACCTGGAAACAGTAATCCATGCTTTTATTTCATCTCGGCTGGATTACTGTAACACACTTTACGCCGGTGTCAGCCAGTCATCTCTTTCCCGTCTGCAGCTGGATCAAAACGCCGCTGCTCGTCTTTTAACAGGTACACGTGGAAGAGATCACATCACACCCATCTTAGCTTCACTCCACTGGCTGCCTGTGTATTTTAGAGTTCATTTTAAAATTCTTTTATTTGTTTTTAAATCCTTGAACGGTCTTGCTCCGCCTTACCTCTCTGAGCTTCTGCATCCCTACGCATCCACCCGGTCCCTTAGGTTAGCTGAACAGCTGCTTTTGGAGGTACTAAAGGCAAGGCGCAAGCTCAGAGAGGACAGAGCCTTTTCGATCGTGGCCCCCAGATTATGGAATGATTTACCCCTGGACATCAGACAAGCACCTTCACTGTCCATTTTTAAAACACGTCTTAAAACACACTTTTACTCCCTGGCCTTCCCTGGTATGAGACATTGATTTTATTGAATGAAATGGATTTTTATTTTATTTTACTTTTTATTTTATTTATGAATTTATTAATTTTTTTTACTGTGGTTCTTGTGTTAGCGCCCTTTGTGTTAGTGCCCTGCTTTTATGTTCTCTTGCTGTACAGCACTTTGTATAGAGAGTGTTGCTTTTAAAGTGCTTTATAAATAAAGTTGATTGATTGATTGATTGATTGATTGATAGTCTAAAAGACTAGTAGTAGTAGTATTTTAGTAGTCTATGTACAGTAATGCTACCCGTAGTGCAAATAGCAACAAAAGATAGACCCAGACATCCCATAGTGCAAATAAAGACAAACTGTGGTGACCCAGCACGCTGCGGACGGACATTATCTCACACCCATCAGGGCTGGAGGAAGGGTAGGACAATTGGCATACGGACAGAGAGGCCTGGGGGGCAATCAGACTGGACTATTATGTATGCCCCCCCCCCTCCGAGGATGGAAAGGACATCCAGGCACCAGCTGATGTCATGCTAATGATATGTATTGACTGATATGTATTAGATGACAATCACTACGCTAATGTGCCATGCATTCTCTCTGTCTGTATAACATGTATAAAAGAGCTTGTTACACATGCCTCAGCAGCGCAGTAGCTCACATGAGCTACAAAGCGTGTTTCAGTATGTTGGAGGAATAAAACCTTGTACCCTTCCAGCTCGTTGCCTCTCGCCTGTTCAATTACCTCCACATTGGTGACCCTGGACGTGGCATGGAGCGTCTCGACCATTACATTACCTCCATATTGGTGACCCTGGACGTAGCATGGAGCGTCTCGACTATGCTATTTTCTCCACACTGGTGACTTAATGGGAAATGGACTATCTCCCTCGTTGCTGCGCTGTGGACTCCCTCTTCATCCACACCGGAGCGCGGTTGCCAGAGCAGGCAGCGCTGGGAATGAGACATACCATGATAGGCGAAACAAGCAAACCAAAGGAAACAGCCTGGAAAGAGAAGATCTGCACCATCTGCGTGGTTACTGTACAACTCCCCAACCCTGGCTTCACCTCCCAACAGTGGGATTCCGATGCATAAACGACCCGTGCACACACCGCAGGATTACATGGAGCACACCCAACAACTACGTGGCCCCTGCGTCAGAGCATGTGCCATGTACCAGGGACAAGCACAGCTCCAAGAACTGCTACAGGTCCTCGGCCGCTACACATTCCAGGGAACACGGCCGATCACCATCCTTGGAGCCTTTATGGGCTGCCCTCGCACCTAAAGGAGTTGGCAGCTCACCCACAGGACTTAGATTGGTTTCTTCACAGCCACTACGCATCCTCAGGGAATTGGGCCGATCGCCTTCCCCAGATCCTCGCTGGACCGGACCTGCACAAGGAGGGGTCAGAGACTGCAATTATTTTTTTTTTCACAGCCACTGCAGATCACCGGAGGGTTTACCGGAAAGTCCCTCGCCCAAGCCTGATCCGCACGCAATTTTTGCACGACCAAGACACTTTTAACATCACGGGCCGGCACTCCATTGATTCCCACCCACCTCCCCCTCGTTCTCCACATCGCTATGCCCGCAACTCTGCCCCAGAGACCTGCCGATCGGCAGTTTTGTTCCTTCAGCGCGACACGCACCGGCCCCGTGCGCCCATGATCCACAGCCGTTCAACGTGTTGCAACTCGGAGCAGAGCAGACTGGGTTTTTCACCCCTTTCCCACTCCCCTCATGGACTGACATGCCCTCCGACACTCCTCTACAGCAGGACAGTTCTACCGGAGCAGCAAACCCCACTGCAGCCTTCATGGGCACCTACTGGAGCCCAAACGACCGGGGGGGGTCACAGCCCTTTCTGAGTGTTGGGGGGGGGGGGCTGTGTGGTGACCCAGCATGCTGTGGACGGACATTATCTCACACCCATCAGGGCTGGAGGAAGGGTAGGACAATTGGCATACGGACAGAGAGCCCTGGAGGGCACTATTATGTATGCCCCCCCCCCCGAGGATGGAAAGGACATCCAGGCACCAGCTGATGTCATGCTGATGATATGTATTGACTGATGTGTATTAGATGACAATCACTACGCTAATGTGCCATGCATTCTGTCTGTCTGTATAACATGTATAAAAGAGCTTGTTACACATGCCTCAGCAGCGCAGTAGCTCACACGAGCTACAAAGCGTGTTTCAGTATGTTGGAGGAATAAAACCTTGTACCCTTCCAGCTCGTTGCCTCTCGCCTGTTCAATTACCTCCACATTGGTGACCCTGGACGTGGCATGGAGCGTCTCGACCATTACATTACCTCCATATTGGTGACCCTGGACGTAGCATGGAGCATCTCGACGATGCCATTTTATCCACACTGGTGACCTAATGGGAAATGGACTATCTCCCTCGTTGCTGCGCTGTGGACTCCCTCTTCATCCACACCGGAGCGCGGTCGCCAGAGCGGGCAGCGCTGGGAATGAGACATACCATGATCGGCGAAACAAGCAAACCAAAGGAAACAGCCTGGAAAGAGAAGATCTGCACCATCTGCGTGGTTTCTGTACAACTCCCCGACCCTGGCTTCACCTTCCGACAGTGGGATTCCGACGCATAAACGACCCGTGCGCACACCGCAGGATTACATGGAGCACACCCAACAACTACGTGGCCCCTGCGTCAGAGCATGCGCCATGTACCAGGGACAAGCACAGCTCCAAGAACTGATACAGGTCCTCGGCTGCTACACATTCCAGGGAATACGGCCAATCACCATCCTTGGAGCCTTTAGGGCTGCCCTTGCACCTAAAGGATTTGGCAGCTCACCCACAGGACTTAGATTGGTTTCTTCACAGCCGCTACGCATCCTCGGGGAATTGGGCCGATCGCCTTCCCCAGATCCTCGCTGGACCGGACCTGCACAAGGAGGGGTGAGAGACTGCAATTTTTTTTTTTTTCACAGCCACTGCAGATCACCGGAGGGTTTACTGGAAAGTCCCTCACCCAAGCCATACGGACAGAGACGTATGGACAGAGAGCCCCGGGGGGCAATCAGACTGGACTATTATGTATGCGCCCCCCGAGGACGGAAAGGACATCCAGGCGCCAGCTGATGTCATGCTAATGATATGTATTGACTGATGTGTATTAGATGACAATCACTTTGCTAATGTGCCATGCACTCTCTGTCTGTATAAAGTGTATAAAAGAGCTTGTTAGACATGCCTCAGCAGCGCAGTAGCTCACACGAGCTACGAAGCGTGTTTCAGTATGTTGGAGGAATAAAACCTTGTACCCTTCCAGCTCGTTGCCTCTCACCTGTTCTATTACCAACATAAAACCAAGCAATCCTATATACAGAAAAAGTAGAGCAGTAATACTCGTAGTTGCAAGTTTGATGCGGTAGTGTAGGTGCAGACAGTGACAGATAGGACTGCACATGATCAGTATTGCAATAACAGACAGCAATTCAATTCAACTTTTTTTAAATAGCACCATTTTACAACAACAGTCATCTCATAGCACTATCAACTGTAGGGGGAACCTCCACAGTTGCAGAAAGACTCCAGCAATCAGGCAATCCCCTGTGAGCAAGCACTTGGCGACTGTGGAGAGGAAAAACTCCCTTTTAGCAGGAAGAAACCTCCAGCAGAACCAGGCTCAGGGAGGGGCAGTCATCTGCTGCGACTGGCTGGGGGGTGAGGGAATAGAGAAGAAGAAGAAAAGAACAGACATGTAGAGAGCAAACAGCATGATGGGGACTCAATCTATGGGAGAGAACAAACAGATGTTAATGACCAGTAAAAATATTGTAACGTCGGGGCCATTTTAAGGGGGCCAGGGATTTCCCAGCATGCTTTGCCAGTTTGAAATGTTACTGTGTGTGTGTTAAATGTGTTATTTCTGAGTTATACTGCTGTGTCATTATAACTGCATTATAATGACCCAGCAGTGTTTAGCAGGATTAGGGCAAGATGTATCATGTGTGTGTAACCATGATTCAAACAGGGGTCTGGGAGAATGACCTCCACTCCACTCTGTGTTCAGAAGCAGGTTGGGGGTCGGGGTGTGAAAAATAAATCAGGTTGATCACAACCATCTGCTCCATTGTCTTTGTGTGAACCTTGCAAACGTCACACTGGTGTTAGGAGTGGGATATGGAGCAAGATGAGAATCCAGGTGGAGGTGCAGCGGCCGGAGCGGTTCATCGCTCAGCCGGCAACGGAGTGTAGAGCTGAGACGCCGGCCCCTGGAGAGCTTCGCCGCGATGGACGGAGCAGAGCAAACCAGCCCCGTTTCCCGCCCTTTTCAGGGCAGGACGGGCTGGCGATTCCAGAGCAATTAGGAGCGGTAATCGACCGGGAGATGACGGTCCCATCCATCCAGCAGCGGGCCAAGATTCCCCGCTACAACGGCGAGAACCTGTCGGATGACCGCCTGGCCCAGGTCGAGTTGGCTGCCGCGCTGATCATCGGAGGAAACCACCGTGCTGAGAGCGAGTGGAGGAGGAGCTACGGCAGATCACAGCAGCGCGTGCACGAAGGAAACAGCCGTGGCGACGCGAGGAAAGACGGCTTCCGCTGCACAGAGCCAGGGTACAAGGCATGGTACTGCCCCGCACACAGTGCACGACAAACTGGCCCCTCGCCGACGTTAAATTAGAGCGAGGTGGCATGGACGGGGAAAAAGCCGCCTCCTGCAGATGCTTCCCCCGGCAGGTGACGTCACAGAGGCCTTTGGAGCGCAGCAGCAGTGGAGCGAGCAGGACAGAGCCGGTCTTTTCTCGGGATCGGCAGGGGCTGGACGCGGGCCAGCGGCCGACTGGGAGGTCCTGGCAGCGGTGGGGGTCATGGGACTCCCGCTGCCAGAGGAGGAACTGTGCGTGTCCTACCGCCACCCGATGCTTTTCCTTTCGGTGACGTCATGGAGGCCCTCGGCGCAGGAGCGACGCAGCGGAGCGAGCAGGATGAAGATGCGGCCATTTTCCAGGCGCGGCAAGGGCTGGACGCATGGACGCGGGCCAGCGGCCGCCTGGGAGGACTGACAGCGGTGGGAGTCAGCCGGAGCGGGCCTGGGACTCCCGCTGCCAGGGAAGGGACTGTGCGTGGTCCTACAGAGGCTGTCAGATGTGTCCATCCGCCCGCTGATGGCCAAACCGGAACCCTACCCCAACCAGATACTCTGACCAAGACTCAGATGGCCCGTGCATGCCGCCCCGGCACCGGGCTGACTCGCGTTGGATTTCTGAAAGTGGACTTTGAATTTTCTGGGGACAGAAACCAGTCCGGGGGGGGCAGTGTAACGTTGGGGCCATTTTAAGGGGGCCAGGGATTTCCCAGCATGCTTTGCCAGTTTGAAACGTTACTGTGTGTGTGTTAAATGTGTTATTTCTGAGTTATACTGCTGTGTCATTATAACTACATTATAATGACCCAGCAGTGTTTAGCAGGATTAGGGCAAGATGTATCATGTGTGTGTAACCATGATTCAAACAGGGGTCTGGGAGAATGACCTCCACTCCACTCTGTGTTCAGAAGCAGGTTGGGGGTCGGGGTGTGAAAAATAAATCAGGTTGATCACAACCATCTGCTCCATTGTCTTTGTGTGAACCTTGCAAACGTCACAATATTTCATTGAGAGTGAAGAAAGGAGTGAAGCCCAGTGCATTGTTGGAGGTCCCCCGGCTGTCTAAACCTATTAGCAGCATAACTAAGGGAGAGTTCAGGGGCACCTTATCCCACCCTAATTATAGGCTATATCAAAAAGGAAGGTTTTAATCCTATTCTTAAAAACAGAGATAGAGTCTGACTCCCGAATCCAGATTGGAGCTTGATAACTGAAGGCTCTGCCTCCTATTGTACTTTTGGAGATTCTTGGTATTACAGTATCTCACAAAAGTGAGTACACCCCTCACATTTTTGTAAATATTTTACTATATCTTTTCAGGGGATAACACTGAAGATATGGCACTTTGATACAATGTAAAGTAGTCAGTGTACAGCTTGTATAACAGTGTAAATTTGCTGTCCTCTCAAAATAACTCAACACACAGCCATTAATGTCTAAACCGCTGGCAACAAAATTGAGTACACCCCTAAGTAAAAATGTCCAAATTGTGCCCAATTAGCCATTTTCCCTCCCCAGTGTCATGTGACTTTTTAGTGTTACAAGGTCTCAGGCGTGAATGGGGAGCAGGTGTGTTAAATTTGGTGTTATCGCTCTCACACTCTGTCATACTGGTTGTCAGGAATCTGAAACTCAAGACTCACAAAATAATAGTACTCTGTTAGGTTCGTACCTTAATAAGATTCGAGACACAAAATGTGTTCAAAGTTTTTACTTGTACAAGGAGCAACACACCTCTGATTACAGATGGGAAATGCGCGCTGTCATACAAAGCCAGCACGTCCCTTTTATACTGAGCAGGTCAGACACAGGAAACATCTACTGCAACTTTATGGGCACCTTTGTGGTGACTGATAAGACCGTGAAACAGTCAGGCTTTGTGGTGACTGATAAGGCCGTGGAACAGTCAGGCTTTGTGGTGAAACAGTCAGGCTTTGTGGTGACTGATAAGGCCGTGGAACAGTCAGGCTTTGTGGTGAAACAGTCAGGCTTTGTTGTGTAACACAAAGACAACTCCGTGTCAGCACATGACTTCTTGCACACCAGTTTCTAAACTTTAAGTAAATACAGATTATTCCGGTCTGTTGAGGTATGTCTGTTACAGGGTGAGTTAAACCTTCCTGATGCAGCATTGTTGCAGCCATTGTAAGGGAAAAAATACAGAAAAGTTCAGCTAAAAACTAATTATGAAATGATAACATATTTGTACATATATACAATTTCTGACAATTTCCTCCTGTTTATCAGTTCATAATTTTTATCACATACAGACATCAGAACAATGTAACTTCAAAAGATTTCCTACATTGTCTTCATAGAGTATCATTTCCAAATTTAAACAGGAGCACAATTATCATTGTTATCCACCTCTTCGGTATTTAAAGGAGTGTATTGGTCTTGGAACATTTGTTGTATCATAAATGTATGTTGAGACAGAGCGCGAGACATCATTGATTTGACACAGGGAATCACAAAGCAACATGACAGAAACATGCATATCATTATTATAATAAAAGGCATAAAGGCTTTAAGAAGCACCTGCCACCAACTTCCTGTGAATAACCAGTCTAACCAACCAGATTGTAGCTTCTCTTCATAATCATTCATGATTGCCTACTGCACTTGTTCCATGACGGTAATAGCGGTATCCATACTTTCAGAGACAGATGGAATGTAAGTGCAACAGGACCCGTTAAACATAGCACATACACCTCCTTGGACAGCCAAAACCAGGTCCAATGCTATTCTGTTTTGCATAACCATAACTCTAGTTTGTTCAGTTACATTGGATAAAACCTTCAAAACAACAGTAGTGGCATTAACAAACATTAACAGTCTGTAGTTCATTTCTTCAAATTTTGTCATTAACTGACCAACTCCATATGGGGCGAAAATTGAATGTCCAACCTCGTCACCCAGTGTCCATAATTTATATTTCTGTGGGACAGTAAGTCCAGCAGCACTAAAGAGGGACTGAATACTTCTTTTCTTCTTAGTGTGTCCTGAGGAGTTGTCATCAGAGTAGAGAACAAATGATCCATCAGTAACAGTCACTGGGGCACAAATTCCTCCCCAATTGGGAGGTAATTGAGCGTAGAGTTTGGAACCACATAACCAATGAACTTCTTTGATAACATAGGTGCCATTACTTTGAACTGTGCCCGTAGTGCTAGTCTTCCTGACAGTATAATTTTGTGATCTATACCTTGGACTAGGTAATACGGGTGTAAAAGAACAATCTGTTGCTCCGCTGTACTGTGAGGTGCAAGGTAACAACACTGTCAAACATTGTCGTGGAAGAAGTCTTCCCAACGCCGTGGTACCATTTGAATATACACATGCTGGGAAAGTCACATTTTTCTTTGTAAAGGCAAATCTAGTTAATGGTTGTGTTACATTCATAGCCATAATCTGATCAGGACATGTCATTCAATAAGTGGTGTTATCATGATTTTTCATAGTAATCTTGGGTAGGAATCCCCAGGATGAAATCTCTAGTATACAGTCAGATACGTTTATAGGAAAGGGTTCAGCCTTTAGGATTGGTCCCTTAGTGGTTAAAGGCAACAAAGAACAAGCCCAACAACTGCCGTTTCCTCTTGTCAGACGAGCATTGAGGAACATATACTGATACCACCGATTAGTCATAAACAGTGTTTCTGTGACATGTTCCTCTATATTTCTATTATCTCTTCTCAAGGGTGGTGAGGTGATAATGGTGAGGACTAATAGCGGGATACTCAAGAAGGTCAGAGTCAGTCTCAGGATTACCATGGTGCCTGATTCCCCTGGGAGTGTGCCTATAGACTCAGGTCACTGTCTTCACCGGGTTTGAGACGAGTCTTATCCTTAAAAGGACTAGACTCCCCTTTGTAACCGGACTTACCCTAGGGGTGGCTGGAGGTCACCAAGGGGCACCTGAAGTCTTTTAACATGTGACAGATGAATCCAAGAAGGTCTTTCAGCAATCCTCACTGCGGTAGGTGTGGTCAATAATACTTGGTATGGTCCAAGCCACCTCACGGAATTCCAATTCTGTCGGTGATGGTTTTTTATGAAGACATAATCACCAGGCTGGAGGGAATTTTCTGGGCCCTCCTGTGGAGTAGAGAAAGATCTGACAGATTCAACATAATCTTTCATTTGTTTACATTCTTTCAAATGCTCTCCAAGAGTCTTATAAGGGTTAGTGGCAGTTAATGGGAGTAGGTCAGGTAGAATATAGGGCCTATGAAAGGCGCATTCAAATGGAGATAACCCACTCTTCTTTTCTGGGATGGTGTTAATGGTTAGCTTTACTACAGTTAATGCTTTAGGCCATGAAATTCGTTGGTCATGCATTACTTTGTTTAGCATTTGCTTAACAGTACCATTTTTCCTTTCCACTAGACCTGCACTTTGTGGGTGATAAGCAGTGTGAAACTTCAGCTGTGTTCCAACGGCAGAAGTAAGATCCTTAACCATTTGTGCTGTGAAGTGTGTGCCATTATCTGCATAAATGGTCTCCGGTATTCCAAACGTGGGAAATATGTTGTTTTGTAAAACTTTGCAAACAAATTTAGCATCTGCCTTTGCTGTAGGATGAATTTCTGTCCATTTAGTATAGGTGTCAATGAGGACCAGACAATACTGCAGTTGTCCCACTTTAGATAGTTCAATAAAATCCATACACCATTGAGAAAAGGGCATTTTAGGTGGTGGGAAACTACCATGTCTCGTCCTCATTGCACCTTGTGCATTGTTTTGTATGCAGATTAAACATTGTTGGCACACTTTTTTCATTTCTTTCAAAATTCCTGGGCAGAAAAAATGTTTTTCAGCCTGTGCCTTCATTCCTCCTGTGGATACATGGCCACTGCCATGAGTCAAGATCGACAGCCAGCGATACAAGGAGGGAGGAAGGATTATTTTACCATCAGTAGTGCAATAAATTCCATTGTTTGAAACAATTGCTCCAGGGAGCATAGTCATTTCCTTCTGTGCATCAAGCAACACAGTAATATCTACATTGTTAGGTGCTGTAAAATGAGTTCCATTATCTGCACAAATCAGTTCTGGAACCCCAATTTCAATAGAGTTTTACACACAAATGCAGCATTAGCTGAGGATGTGGGATGAATTTTTGTCCACTTTGTAAAGGTGTCAATCAACACCAAGCAATATTGTAGCTTTCCATTGCTCCTTGAGCATTATTTTGTAAACAAATGATGCACTTTTTAGCATGTTTTTGTTACTTCTTTCAAAAACTAGGACAGTTTTCCAACATCCTCACAGTTTTCCCTCCTGTTGGCACATGATTGGCCATGTGCCACCAGGACAGCTCATTTGTATAATGTGGGTGGCAGAGCAAATTTACACATGAAACAGGAGGAAGGTCCATATTATTTTGATAGCTTTTAAAAACATCAACATCAACATTATTAATAAGACAGACGGTTCCTAAAAGACCAATAGCAGCACAGTGAGTAGCGTTATCAGCCAAGCGATTACCGCAGCTAGACAAGTCAGTGCCATTAGTGTGGGCAGGGCAGTGAATAACTGCCACAGAACATGGTAGCATCAGAACATTACATAGTTACAATAATTGCTGTCGATGTTTTGCTGGTTTTTCTGTGGAGATGACAAACCCTCGCAGATTCAAGGTAACAGTATGCAGGTGGCATGCGTTATAAGCATGCTTACTGTCTGCACAGATGTAAGTGCTGTAATCAAAGATGCAGGTTGTGGAATTTTTACACAATCAGGACCCCAGACAACATTGTTACAGCATAAGCAGTGGATGTTGGCCCATCAGGCCTTTTTTACAGAGCAAGCCTGTCGCTCGCTTCTTCCCTTGCTAAGTAGAGAGAGAGAGCTGCCGTTCACCCCCCTTTGCTGATGGGAGAGAGAACCACCGCTCGCCCCTCTGTTGCCTTTTTTTTTTTTATCAAAAAAAAAAAGGGCCACCAGTAAATAACCACAAGGAATTTGGTACAAGCTTAAGGTGTGGCTGTGACAACAAGGTTATAGTGTACGATAACAGTCTAGCTGGCAACAATATGGAATGGTTGTCCTGCTGTAAATAGAGGGCATGATCTTATTATTTGTATTATCCCATGAATAATAAAAAGTGGTCTGTATTGCCCAGTATGTATTTTAGTTATAAACTGCAGCCATATGTTTATCCTGGGTACTACAGAAAATGAAATGAAAAGCGCTTATGTAAATAAAGTCGAATTGAATTCATCATCAATCATTTATTGATAATTTTTATGCATTATCTATTTTTCTAAGGATTGCTAATTATTTGCTAATTAATTTCTTTGATACCCCCTGTTCTGATACATGGAGGCTCACATGCAGCAAAGTTACAGGGTATTTGATTCTTTTACTGAAAGGAAGTGTGCTACCATTTTTAACTTTAAATAAAATCTGCAGGTAGCCCAGTTCCTTCAAAAATAGATTTCAATAATTATAGCTTCTTTTTGTGACATCTCTTAAAATAGTTTACAAATTCCATTTAAGAAAAACAAAATAACTATCTGTGCATTTTTAACATGCTTCAGCATTGATAAATAAGATCAGTTTGTCCAGTTGAACACAGATGGGTTGAATTTGAATAAATGAACAAAGATTGCATCACACTCCTTCAATCAACGGAAAGGTGGACGTTTTGCCTAATTAGAATTTGATTTAAATTTTTCCCAGGAATGCCTCATTTTATATATTCCTTGGTAAATTATGGGGTGAATGTAATTTACCCTGACCCAGCTTGGCCACCGCCGAATCAGGAAAAACACATTCCTCATTACTGTCACATTTCTGAAATATATTGTTACCACACCATTATGTGGTGAGTAACATCAGTATAAAATCATATAAACATTATATTTGTAAAGTCAAAGTCATTTGAATCAGTACACCTTATGTTATCTACAATGTCATACAAAGTCATACTTGGCTTCAAAAAATGCCCATCAATTTAAGGATTCTTTCTCCAAGACCTGTGTCTGATAATCCATAGCCTCTGGCAGATCATATGCACAGACACATTAATCATCAATCTCTTTTGATCCTCTGTGCTCTAAATCATGTGATATAGGGTAAACATAATACCTTCAGTGATTAGGCATTATTAAATGACATCATAATATCATAGTATGGCCTGTAGTCACATTGTCACATGTCAGTCCTTTTTTCTATAAAATGCACTGTCATGTTTCAGTCAAGGACAAAGGTCAGCAATGCATCAAAATTGCCTTTTTTTTAAATATGTAAACAGTTTATCACGTACGCAACATTAATCAAGACCCCACAGAGTTAAATTGAAAAAATAAAAACCCAAAACCTTATACCCATATTTAGACCACTTTCTTCACAGATCAATCACACACACAAACAGAGAAAGCAGAGGAGTTTTGTTCTCTCTACACTGCCTCTATCTAAGGCTCACACACAAAGAATAGATAAGAGATAAAATAACTTTCTCATTGTCCATTTTAACGTTATCCAGTTCTGCTGCCATTTAATCCGTCCGTCTTTAAATATTATGGTCTAATTATTATGATTTTATTTGCCTCCTCCTTTTCCCAACCTCTTGGGCTTCTTTAAATAATTTGCCGTATAGACCCTCCTTAGGATCGTGGCATTGATAAGTTGGGGAAGGATTATCTTTTTCATTTAATAATGGTTCGATGCTTGGTTGGTTTTGATATTTATCTCTTTTTGTTGTAAGTTTTTCCGTCGACGCTAAGACTGTGCATTCATCCACATCCAGTGTGGGTTTAAAGGAATAATCTTTTTTGTTTAAATATTTTTCAGGATCCTTTATCTGATCTTTTTCTTTTAGTCGGTTATTGTAATTTTTTTTTTTTTACCGTTCGGCGCGCAGTTTCCTTTTTTTTTATTTTTCGCTTTATCTGTTTATATAGTCAGGAACGTTGTCAGTACGCCCACTGCAACAATATTACTGCCCAATTTTTTTTAAGTGCGCTCACTTGTTGATGGGGCTAGATCTTACGCAACCTATATTAGGGCTCCTGTAATTTCTTACAGGATCATTACCTGGTATGATCAGATAGGAAAAATATAAAGGACGCAGCCTTATATTACCATTACTTAGCTAAAGCTTGACCTATCAGTCAATACGCAGCACCTTTTACTTTTTGAAACCTGACTCTTCGGCCGGAAAACAACACAATCTTTTTCTGTTTACTCTTCTGTCTATCCGGTTTTCCAGCACAATTGCCCATTTTACTTGTAGTTGTGAAACGCCGTCACACTACCTCATAAAATTATTGCATTCACCTTTTGAATGGAACTAGATGCTCACACAATAATTTTAACCACCAGGAAAAGTACAGGGCGTCACCTTATACTACCATTACTTGCATTTAGCCGACCTGTGGTTTTCAACAATGACAATTACTTTCCGCGATCAGACAAATAATTTTCACTTACTTTTCAGACTCTGTGCGGATGACCGTCACCAGACAGAGTTAGGACTCCGACGAGGCTCACAGAGTTCCCTCAAGGCGGGTTTTCAAAGCTGACTATAAGTCAGACCATGCGCATGGTTTTCAACCTGGAGTCTGCCCTGGTCCTCACCCAGTCTGGATATTGGTCATCCGGGTCACGGCACCACGCATGTCAGGAATCTGAAACTCAAGACTCACAAAATAATAGTACTCTGTTAGGTTCGTACCTTAATAAAATTCGAGACACAAAATGTGTTCAAAGTTTTTACTTGTACAAGGAGCAACACACCTCTGATTACAGATGGGAAATGCGCGCTGTCATACAAAGCCAGCACGTCCCTTTTATACTGAGCAGGTCAGACACAGGAAACATCTACTGCAACTTTATGGGCACCTTTGTGGTGACTGATAAGACCGTGAAACAGTCAGGCTTTGTGGTGACTGATAAGGCCGTGGAACAGTCAGGCTTTGTGGTGAAACAGTCAGGCTTTGTGGTGACTGATAAGGCCGTGGAACAGTCAGGCTTTGTGGTGAAACAGTCAGGCTTTGTTGTGTAACACAAAGACAACTCCGTGTCAGCACATGACTTCTTGCACACCAGTTTCTAAACTTTAAGTAAATACAGATTATTCCGGTCTGTTGAGGTATGTCTGTTACAGGGTGAGTTAAACCTTCCTGATGCAGCATTGTTGCAGCCATTGTAAGGGAAAAAATACAGAAAAGTTCAGCTAAAAACTAATTATGAAATGATAACATATTTGTACATATATACAATTTCTGACACTGGTCACTAGAAGTTCAACATGGCACCTCATGGCAAAGAACTCTCTGAGGATCTGAAAAAAAGAATTGTTGCTCTACATAAAGATGGCCTAGGCTATAAGAAGATTGTCAACACCCTGAAACTGAGCTGCAGCACAGTGGCCAAAACCATACAGGAGTTTAACAGGACAGGTTCCACTCAGAACAGGCCTCGCCATGGTCAGCCAAAGAAGTTGAGTGCATATGCTGAGCATCATATCCAGAGGTTGTCTTTTGAAAATAGACGTATGAGTGCTGCCACCATTGCTGCAGAGGTTGAAGGGGTGGGGGGTCAGCCTGTCAGTGTTCAGACCATACGCCGCACACTGCATCAAATTAGTCTGCATGGCTGTCATCTCAGAAGGAAGCCCCTTTTAGTGATGATGCACAAGAAAGTCTACAAATAATTTGCTGAAGACAAGCAGACTAAGGACATGGATTACTGAAACCATGTGCTGTGGTCTGATGACACCAAGATAAACTTATTTGGTTCAGACGGTGTCAAGCGTGTGCGGTGGCAATCAGGTGAGGAGTACAAAGACAAGTGTGTCTTGCCTACAGTCAAGCATGGTGGTGGGAGTGTCATGGTTTGGGGCTGCATGAGTGCTGCTGGCACTGGGGAGCTACAGTTCATTGAGGGAACCATGAATGCCAACATGTACTGTGACATCCTGAAACAGAGCATGATCCCCTCCCTTTGGAAACTGGGCCACAGGGCAGTATTCCAACATGATAATGACGCCAAACACACCTCCAAGACGACCACTGCCTTGCTAAAGAAACTGAGGGTAAAGGTGATGGACTGACCAAGCATGTCTCCAGACCTAAACCCTCTTGAGCATCTGTGGGACATCCTCAAGCGGAAGGTGGAGGAGCACAAGGTCTCTATTATACACCAGCTCCATGATGTTGTCATGGAAGAGTGGAAGAGGATTCCAGTGGCAACCTGTGAAGCGCTAGTGAACTCCATGCCCATGAAAGTTAAGGCAGTGCTAGAAAATAATGGTGGCCACACAAAATATTGACACTTTGGGCACAATTTGGACATTTTCACTTAGGGATGTACTCACTTTTGTTGCCAACGGTTTAGACATTAATGGCTGTGTGTTGAGTTATTTTGAGGGGACAACAAATTTACACTGTTATACAAGTTGTACACTGACTACTTTACATTGTATCAAAGTGCAATATCTTCAGTGTTGTCCCATGAAAAAATATAATAAAATATTTACAAAAATGTGAGGGGTGGACTCACTTTTGTGAGATACTGTTAAAGTAATCCTGCATTTTGGGACCGTAGTGTTCTGTTGTGATCTCCAAGGAGGGCCCCGCAATTTACTGCAACAATAGAAAAAAAAATCCCACGAAATCCTGGAGGGACTGAACAGACATGTAGAGAGCTAACAGCACGACGGGGACTCAAACTATGGGAGAGAACAAACAGATGTTAATGACCAGCAAAAATATTTCATTGAGAGTGAAGAAAGGAGTGAAGCCCAGTGCATTGGTGGGAGTCCCCCAGCTGTCTAAATCTATTATTAGCATAACTAAGGGAGGGTTCAGGGGCACATGATCCCACCTTAATTATAGGCAGTATCAAAAAGGAAAGTGTTAACCCTATTCTTAAAAACAGAGATCGAGTCTAACTCCCAAATCCAGATTGGCAGCTGGTTCCACAGGAGAGGAGCTTGATAACTGAAGGCTCTGCCTCCCATTGTACTTTTGGAGATTCTAGGTATTACAAGTAATCCTGCATTTTGGGAGCGCAGTGCTCTGTTAGGATAATAGGGTGGTTTGGGATCTTTTAAATAAAAAGGGGCCTGATTATTTAGAGCTTTGTAAGTGAGAAGAAGGATTTTAAACTTAATTCTAAATTCTATGGGAAGCCAATGAAGGGAGGCCAGAACCGGAGAGATATGATCTCTCATTCAAGTACCTGTTAAAACTCTTGCTGCAGCATTTTGGATCAGCTGAAGACTTTTTAAAGATGTTTTAGGACAGCCTGATAGTAAAGAGTTACAATAATCTCATCTTGAGCTAACAAAAGTGTAGCTTAGTTTCTCAGCATCACTCTGAGACAAGATGCTCCTAATCTTGGCAATATTACACAAATGATAGAAGGCAGTCTTAGATTAATATGTGAATTAAAGAACAGATTTTGATCAAAAATAACTCCAAGGTTCCTCACGGAACTATTAAGAGAAAGAGTAACCACATCCAAACGAAGAGTTTGATTTGGAAAGGTATTTCTAAGGTTTTTTGGACCACCTAGAATGACTTCAATCTTATCTGAATTTAATAGCAGGAAATTACAAGTCATCCAAGCTTTGATTTCGTTAAGACAAGCCTCTAATTTGGATAATTGATTACTATCATCTAGCTTCATTGACAAGTATAATTGTGTGTCATCTGCATAACAATGACTAGAAAAGCACTCAGAGAGCGCAGACCTCCACCAAGCGCCACAGTTCCCCCCATACAGTGTTTGTGTGTACGTTTTCAGATTCCTTGACCATGAAAACATATGACTAGCAATTGGATTGACAATGATAGGATTAGTGGTTCAGTAGTTATTCACGAAAATGACATTTTCCGTAATGGCGGCCACAGTTCCCTCCATACAGTGTTTGGGTGTACGTTTTCAGATTCCTTGACCATGAAAACATATGACTAGCAATTGGATTGACAATGATAGGATTAGTGGTTCAGTAGTTATTCACGAAAATGGCATTTTCCATAATGGCGGTTTTCTTCTGGACAGTGATCCGGATCACCACCAAAATGTAATCATCTGTAGGATACCCCATTTCTGACAATCTGTGAAAATTTCATGAAAATCCGTCCATAAGTTTTTGAGTTATCTTGCTAACAAACAAACAGACAAACAGACAAACCAACGCCGATGATCACATAACCTCCTTGGCGGAGGTAAAAATGTATACAGTGTTTTCTAATAATGTTGCCTTGCGGAAGCATATATAAACGAAAAAGAATAGGGCGTAGCACAGATCCCTGTGGAACTCTGTGACTGAGCTTTGAGTTGGAAGAAAAGTCATTATTGACATGAACAAACTGGAACCTATCAGATAAATAAGATATAAACCACTGCAACAAAGTTCCATTAAGTCCAACAAGGTGTTCTAGTCTATCAAGTAAAATATTATGATTGATTGTATCAAAAGCTGCACTAGGGTCCAAAAGGACAAGTACAGAAACAAGTCCATTATCAGATGCGATAAGGAGGTCATTAGTGACCTTCACTAAAGCTGTTTCAGTACTATGACAGATTCTAAACCCAGATTGAAACTCTTCAAATAAACCATTTCCCCGAAGTTGTCAAAAAAATTACATAGCAACAACTCTAAGATTTTTGAAATGAAAGGCAGATTAGAGATTGGTCTATAGTTACTGTAGCTAAAACTCCTGGATCCAGCGTTGGCTTTTTAAGTAAGGGTTTAATTACAGCAGTTTTAAAAGCCTGCGGTACATGGCCTAATGTCAATGAAGAATTGATTATTTGAAGAATAGAGCTACCAATAAATGGGAAGACTTCTTTAAATAACCTGGCACGAATAGGGTCTAAAAGACAAGTTCAAGGCTTGGATGAGGAAACTATTTTGTCTAACTCTAAAAGATCAATTGGAATAAACTCATCCAAATACATATCATTTGAAGGAGTTGTAGTAGTTACTGTATTTAAGTTAATGGTGGGAAGAATCTGACTGATTTTATCTTTGATAGATGAAATTTTATTATTAAAGAAGTTCATGAAGTCCTAACAAGTGAGCTCTAAGGGAACGCTAGGATTGACAGAGTCCTGACTCTTTGTCAGCCTGGCTACAGTGGTGAAAAGAAACCTGGGATTATTCTTGTTCTCTTCTATTAATGCGGAATAATAACTTGTTCTAGCTTTCCTTAGACATTTTTTTAAATTAGAAGTTGATTTCTTCAAGCTAAAGAGATTTCATCTAATTTAGTGGAGCGCCATTTTCTTTCTAACTGATGAGTCTTCTGTTTTAAGCTACGAGTTTCTGTGTTGAACCAAGGAGTTAGAAATCTCTGATTAAACTTTTTCTTTTTTAAAAGGGCCACCATGTCTAGGGTCTGATGGAGAGAAGCTGTCACACTATCTACCATGCTATCAATTACAGAAGGAGCAAGCTCTCCATAGCTTATCTCCGTTGTGTTGACACATGGCATAGAGGAAACAATCTGCTTAAATTTGGTAACAGCAACATCTGAATGGCATCTACTATAGTAATATTTTTCTTTAGGAGCCAAATAGTCAGAAATAGTAAAATCAAAGGTTAACAGACAATGGTCTGACAGTACAGGGTTATGGGGAGACACTACCAGATTTTCTATTTCTATGCCATATGTCAGAACAAGGTCCAACGTGTGGAGGAGATAATGGGTAGAATTTCCTACTTTCTGAGAAAACCTTTTTGAGTCTAATATTGAATTGAATCGGTGAATTCAAAAGGGGCCCAAGTCTAAGAAATATGTTTTTGCAGGAAATCAAATAAATTGCATATCTCAAAGGTAGTCTATGCCAGATGGTTCATACTTTACTCAGATATAGCACAAGGCCATAGCTTAGAAATGCTATAATATGAAGCATTTCACTTTTTTAATTTCAGAGGATTGGCAAACTAAAGTCCCTGGACTTGGGCCCTTCTTGAATTAAACAATAAGAACATATGAAAAGAAGCACATAACATCTATTTCTCACATGTTGAAAACTTTTTTTTTTTTAAATTATGCCATGTTTTGAACACCTTTTTTGATCACTTTATATTCAAACTATTGTTTTGATAACTGCCAGCAAATGAGATTTTCATCTAAAAGTGGGCAGATTAACATAGAGGTCCATCTACTGGTAACTAATCGTCAAAGTCAGACTCATCTTCATGCCTAGCATCACAAACTGTTAAATTATTGAGGAACTGCTGAGCCTCTGGTGAAAGGTATTTCGCCAATTTCTGAACATCCTTTACTTTAGCTGCCTTTACACCAAGTTGCTCGCTGTAGAGTGGCTCCTCTGGGTATGTAACAACCCTGCACAATGGCTTTAGAAGGCAGAATCTGGATGTGACCTGAGCAGACATATTTTCGGAAACTTCTATATCATTTCTGAAATTTGTGCTGCCACCTATGACTTTAAGTTTAATCCATGCAGGAAGGGCCCAAGTCCTGGACTTGGGTCTCTCTTGCACTCAATGCATAAACAATGCTGTGAATAGTCAGTGCATTAAAGTTGACTTGGGATGTTTTTGCATATAATCAGATAGCTTGTCTCTTAAAGTTCATTAAACATGTAATATCTGGGTTTTGAAAAAGTGTGGACTTGGGCCCTTTTGGAATTCACCGATTCAATTAAATGCCATATTAAGGCAATCAGTATCTATATCTGCATGTATATTAAAGTCCCTTACTATAATTATTTTATCCAATTTCAACACTAAATCCTTTAAGAACTCAGTAAATTCAGATAAAAACTCTAAGTAGGCTGAGGGAGGACGATAAACTATGGCAAATAAAATTGGGTTTACTGAGGACCAGGACTTCAAAGGAATTATAACATGTTTTTTGCTTTACATTAACTAGTAATTTGGAATGGTAAATTGTTGCTACTCCTCCTCCACAACCAGAACTTGTGGGATTTTGACAGTTTAAGTAACCAGAGGGAATTGATTCATTTAAACCAACATAATCCTCTTGCCCTAACTAAGTCTCTGTAAGGGATATTAAATCGATCTGATGATCAATTAACAGATCATGGACTAGCAGAGACTTGGGAGTTAGAGACCTAATATTTAACAAACCGCATTTAATTTTTAAATTACGAGGAGGAACAGAGGCCAAGTCATTAAATTTAGAGTGTGGTGGACACACATATGGGACCTGTTTTGTGACTCACATTTTAGGTCAGAACAAAGGCAGAGCAGCTTCCTTAGTGATTACGGGAAGCTGCAAGAATCTTATCTTTGGTATGCAAGGCTTGAGACTGTGGGTATGCAAGGCTTGAGACTGGGGGGGGGGGGGGGGTTAATTAAAGGATTAAAGAAGGGATGCATTGTAGACAGTGGAAGTGATATCATGGAGAGAAGATGCATTGTGACTTTCTTTATAATGCAAGGTGGTCTGTGATACATGTGACCTGTGAAGTGTAAGAGTCCTGATATTTAAGGACAAGAGTTTACTGTGTGGATCTCTCTTTTCTGTTTTGAGATGATGGTGATGTGAATAAAGCTGACTTGAGAGAGAACTCTGCCTTGTCATTCTCACATCACTACACTGGTGACCCGAGACGTATCATGCAAGAGGAGAATTCCCCCGGGCCAGCCTCGTCAGGAGCCCCCAGCCAAGCGAATGCCCCTACAGTCCAGCTATCGGACTTCTGGCAGAACAATCCGCGCTCCTGGTTCAACGCGGTTGAGGTGCAGTTCAACCTCTGGGGAATATCGGCAGACGCCACAAAATTCTACCACGTAGTCGCAAAGCTGGACAACAACACGGCCCAGCATGTGGAGAGCCTAATCGACCAGCCGCCGGACAGCGACAAATACGGCACGTTGAAGGCTGCACTCATCCAGCAATTCACCCCCTCGGTGGAGGAGCGAGCAGAGAGGCTCCTGGCGCTGACGAAAGTGGAAAATGACATGCCCGCGAACCTGATGGAGAAGTTGTTGAAGTTGAAGGACTCTGATGACGATCACTTCATTTTCACCCACCTCTTCCTCAGGACTCTACCGTCAGCAGCGAGAGCGACCCTGGCCAGTTCGCCACTGTTGGCCCTACGGGACTACCGCATGCTGGGCCGAGAGGCGCAGCGGATTGTCAACGCCACCAAGCGGCGCGCAGCCACGGCCGCTGCAGCGGAACTCGGCACGACGACCGGAGACGACAGGAGGCCAGAGGCAGCGGTACCAGACTCACCGACGATGGCGGCAGCAGGGGCCAGGGAACGCGGATCGGACGTCCTTTGTTTCTACCATCGCCGCTTTGCAGAGAGGGCACGCAAGTGTGTACCACCGTGCCAGTCCGGGCGTTCGGGAAACACCAAGACCGGGGGTCGGTAGCAGCCGCGGCCCTCGGGGAGGAGAACAAGCTGCTCTACTTGTCGGACGCACACTCGGGGAGGCAGTTCCTCGTCGACACAGGCTCCCAGTTGAGTTTCATCACACCTTCCTACGCGGACAGACTAGCTGGTTCCGGAGGACCCCGGGTGACTGCAGCGAACGGCTCGGAGATTAAGACCTTTGGTGAGAAGACTCTGCTTCTGTCTCTACACCGCTGTGCATTTGAGTGGACTTTTGTTGTAGCAGCAGTAAATTTCAATATGTTAGGGGCTGATTTTTTGTGCTCACATGGTTTGTTGGTTGATCTCGCTAACAGGCGCCTGGTTAATGCACTTTCTTTTAATTCTATCCCCTGTACAGCGCGAGTGGCCCCGCCTACAGCACAAGCCAACGTCACAGCTACAAGCGGTAAGTTCCACACATTGCTCACTCAGTTCCCAGCACTCACGGTCCCCACATTTTCGGCAACAGTCGCTAAACATGGGGTGGAGCATTTTATTACCCCTACCAGACCACCCATTTTTGCAAAAGCTCAGCGCTTGGACGCAGTTAAACTGGCCATAGCGCGCGAGGAGTTTGCCAACCTGGAGAGGTTGTGCATTATCCAACGTTCAAACAGTCCTTGGGCTTCCCCGCTACACATGGTCCCGAAAGCTGACGGAGCATGGCGACCTTGCGGGGATTTCCGCAGGTTAAACAACGCTACAGCGCACGACCGCTACCCAATTCCACATATCCAAGATTTTTCTGTTCATTTGGCAGGGGCACGCGTTTTTTCTAAAATAGACTTGGTGCGCGGTTACCACCAAGTCCCAGTGCGCGCTGAGGACATACCCAAAACAGCAGTAATAACTCCGTTTGGCCTATTTGAGTTTTTACGCATGCCATTCGGACTTAAAGGGGATGCTCAGACGTTCCAACGCATGATGGACGCGGTGCTTCGCGATCTCCCTTTCGTGTTCGTTTACTTGGACGATATTTTAGTAGCCAGCGCGTCCGAAGACGAACACGAAAAACACCTGGCCACAGTTTTCCGAAGGTTGGGAGATCACGGGTTAATAATCAACCCGGCGAAGTGTCAGTTTGGGGTGGCGCAGATCGATTTTTTAGGACACCGCGTCTCCCCCGAAGGAGCAGTTCCGCTTCCTGACAAAGTGTGCGCGGTGGCAGATTTTCCCCGGCCGCAGACGGTCAGGGCGTTGCAGGAGTTTTTGGGAATGGTGAATTTTTATAACCGTTTTCTCCCACGCGCGGCGCAACTCATGCAGCCGCTGTATGCCGCGCTCAAAAAAAAGAAACCCGCGGATAAGATCGAGTGGCCCCCGGAGCGGGACCAAGCGTTCTCAGAGGTGAAAGCAGCCTTGGCAAAGGCTGCGTTGTTGGCACACCCAGACCCAACAGCCCGCATAGCGCTCACCACTGACGCATCAGAGGTGGCCATAGGGGCGGTCGTGGAGCAACATGTAGCCGGGGTTTGGCAGCCCCTCGCATTTTTCAGCAGGACCTTGCGCGATAGCGAACATAAATACAGCGCGTTCGACAGGGAGCTGCTGGCTCTCCATTTGGCCATCCGCCACTTTCAGTTCTGGCTAGAAGGACGCTCTTTCACCACGTTCGTTGACCACAAACCGCTAACATTCGCGATGGCCAAGGTTTCTGAACCGTGGTCAGGCCGGCAGCAGAGACAGCTGACCGTGATATCAGAGTTTACCACTGATATTCAGCATGTGGCGGGCAAACTCAATGTAGTGGCAGATTGCCTCTCGCGCGCCGTGGCGGCCCTAGTCAGCGTAGGGGTAGATTATGCAGCCATGGCCGCGGAGCAGGTTGGTGATGCGGATGTGCACGGGCTTCAATCTGGACCAACAGGGTTAAGGGTGGAGAGCAGGGTGCTGCAAGACGGCATGCCCCCCTAATCTGCGATGTCTCCACTGGACGGCCGCGCCCAGTAATACCGGCCACGTGGCGCCGCCACGTTTTTGACTCGGTTCATTCCTTGGCGCACCCTGGAGTGCGCGCGTCGGTCAAAATGGTAGGAGAGAAATTTGTGTGGCCGAGCCTCCGCAAACAAGTTAAGGAGTGGGCAGCAGCCTGCACGGCGTGTCAACGAGCCAAAATACACAGGCACACGAGGGCTCCTTTGGAGCCGTTTCACATTCCGGCCAAGAGGTTCGATCACGTTCATGTGGACCTCGTGGGCCCCCTCCCGCTGTCACAAGAGTGCACACACCTTCTGACAATGGTGGACCGCACCACGCGCTGGCCTGAAGTGGTCCTGCTGGCATCAACCACGGCCGAGGAGGTGGCGCACGCATTTTTAACAGCTTGGGTGGCGCGCTTCGGCGTTCCGTCGGACATTACGTCCAACAGAGGCCCTCAATTTGTGTCCGAGCTTTGGTCGACAATGGCCCGCAGCCTGGGTGTCACAATTCACCGCACAACCGCGTATAATCCGCAGGCTAACGGGTTATGCAAGCGTTTTCATAGGTCATTGAAAGCAGCTCTCAGAGCGTCACTGACGGATTCAAATTGGGTAGACAAGTTACCGTGGGTGTTATTGGGGTTGCGTTCTGCGCCTAAAGAGGACTTAGAAGCCTCCCCAGCGGAGCTCGTGTTTGCGCAGCCACTCCGGCTGCCTGGGGAGTTTCTCCCAGATAACCCTGCGCCAGACGACTCCCCGTCTCAGCTGTTGCGGAGTAACATAGAATCAAGCACGCTGCCCGGCCCCGCGCACCACAGTTTTCCGCGCGTTTTTGTGCCTAAAACTTTGAAGAACGCAGAGTTTGTTTTTGTTAGACAAGATGCGCATCGAACCCCGCTGTGACCGTCTTATGACGGACTGTTCAGAGTGCTAGAAACAGGGGACAACAGTTTTTGCTAGGTTTGGGGGGTAGGAAAGAGAAAGTTGGCATAAACAGACTCAAACCCGCTTTTGTGGTGGCAAATGAGCAAGTGCTGTTGGCGAGGGCCCCGCGGTGAGGTAGACCACCACGGGGGGCTTCACAGAGTAATGTTTCCCCAGATCACCCACAGGTGCTGACAAAAGGTTCCCACCCCCAGACGGCAAACCCCCAGCGTGACAGCGCCGCAGAGACATTGAATCCCAACTACAGCAGATACGGCAGGAGGCTGAAGCCTATACAGCATGTGGACTGATGTGTATTGATACTATTACGGCATGCATGTGGTTATTCTCTTGTTGTTCTGTTTGTTCTAAAATGTTGGGGGGGGGGGCTTTGTGTGGTGGACACACATACGGGACCTGTTTTGTGACTCACATTTTAGGTCAGAACAAAGGCAGAGCAGCTTCCTTAGTGATTACAGGAAGCTGCAAGAATCTTAGCTTTGGTATGCAAGGCTTGAGACTGTGGGTATGCAAGGCTTGAGACTGTGGGGGGTTTAATTAAAGGATTAAAGAAGGGATGCATTGTAGACAGTGGAAGTGATATCATGGAGAGAAAATGCATTGTGATTTTCTTTATAATGCAAGGTGGTCTGTGATACATGTGACCTGTGAAGTGTAAGAGTCCTGATATTTAAGGACGAGAGTTTACTGTGTGGCTCTCTCTTTTCTGTTTTGAGATGATGGTGATGTGAATAAAGCTGACTTGAGAGAGAACTCTGCCTTGTCATTCTCACATCACTACAAGAGGCTACATTTTTAATTTGAGTTTTAACAACTTTTTGTTTAATCACTCTGGGATGCTTATACATTATATTTTTTATTTACTTTAGAGGAAGCAGACAGTGATTTTCTGATGGGAAAGACAGGGGCTAAGTTGAGGGGTGGCGGTTGGAGAGAAGCTGCAGAGAGGCATAGAAGACTGCAACTCTGCTTCCTGGTCCCAACTCTGAGTAGTCAAAGCTTTGGAACTTTGGGTAAAATGATGCCAGATTGTTAGATAAATGAGACGCACCATCCAAAGTGGGATGGACGTCGTCTTGCCTAATAAGACCAGGTTTTCCCCAAATTGAGTTCCAATTGTCTGTGTAGCCCACATTGTTTCCAGGACACCACACAGACAGCCAGCGGTTGAAGGACGATATACAGCTAAACATGTCATCACTGGTCAGGTTGGGGAGGGGCCCAGAGAATGCTATAGAGGCAGACATCGTTTTTGCAAAGTTACACACTGATTCCACACAAAGTGTTGTAACTTCCGACTGCCGGAGTCAAATGTTGTTAATGCCAGTGTGGATAACAATTGTGGAGTATTTACAGTTACTTTTAGCCAGCATTTTCAAATTTGACTCGATGTCGCCTGCTCTGACCCCGGGAATTCAATTCAATTCAACTTTATTTATGTAGCGCCATTTCACAACAACAGTTATCTCATAGCACTTTCAACTGTAGGGGAAACCCCCACAATTGCAGAAAGACCCCAGCAATCAAGCAATCCCCTGTGAGCAAGCGCTTGGCAACGGTGGAGAGGAAAAACTCCCTTATAACAGGAAGAAACCTCCAGCAGCACCAGGCTCAGGGAGGGGCAGTCATCTGCTGCGACTGGCTGGGGGGTGAGGGGATAGAGAAGATGAAAAGAACAGACATGTAGAGAGCAAACAGCACGATGGGGACTCAATCTATGGGAGAGAACAAACAGATGTTAATGACCAGCAAAAAAAAAAATATTTCATTGAGAGTGAAGAAAGGAGTGAAGCCCAGTGCAATTATTGGAGGTCTCCCGGCTGTCTAAACCTAATAGCATCATAACTAAGGGAGGGTTCAGAAACACATGATCCCTCCCTAATATCCATATCAATGGCATAGCTGTTGAACGTGTCCCCAGCTTCAAATTCCTGGGGACCCACATCTCGGAGGACCTGTCCTGGTCAGTTAACACCACCAGCCTGATCAAGAAGGCCCATCAGCGCCTCTTCTTCTTGAGGACATAGAAGAAGAACCATCTGTCAACTGACATCCTGGGCAACTTCTACCGCTGCGTGATAGAGAGCACCCTGACCAACTGTATCACACTCTGGTATGGGAGCTGCTCTGTAGCTGACCGCAAGGCGCTGCAGCGGGTGGTGAAAACCGCCCAACGCATCACAGGGACTCCACTTCCAGCTATAGAGGACGTCTACAGGAAAAGATGTCTGCGCCGGGCACGCAGCATTCTTAGGGACTCCAACCATCCTGCTCATGGACTGTTCCAGCTTCTCCCCTCCAGAAGACGTTTCAGAAGCCTTCGGACTAGAACCAGCAGGTTTAGGAACAGTTTCTTTCCAACAGCTGTCACGTTATTGAACTTAGTTCCCCGCTGACTCTCTTACAATCATCTTTTACCATCCTCACCTGTACATAACTGCATAACTACATAACTACATCTAACTTATTGCACATTATTTGCACATAACAGTACTTTTAACTTTCTGCACTGCTGCATATATTTGCATATATTTGCTTAAATTGCACATACTGTTAATTACCGTATATACTGCACTGCTGTCCTTTGCACTTCTGATTGGATGCTAAACTGTGTTTCGTTACCTTGTATTCATACATGTGTAATGACAATAAAGTTGAATCTAATCTAAATCTAATCTAATAGTAGGCTATATCAAAAAGGAAGGTTTTAACCCTATTCTTAAAAACGGAGATCGAGTCTGACTCCTGAATCCAGATTGGCAGCTGGTTCCACAAGAGAGGAGCTTGATAACTGAAGGCTCTGCCCCCCATTGTACTTTTGGAGATTCTAGGTATTACAAGTAATCCTGTATTTTGGGAGCGTAGTGCTCTGTTAGGATAATAGGGTAATATCAGATCTTTTAAATAAAAAGGGGCCTGATTGTTTAGAGCTTTAAAAGTGAGAAGAAGGATTTTAAACTTAATTCTAAACTCTATGGGAAGCCAAAGAAGGGAGGCCAGAACCGGAGAGATATGATCTCTCTTTCTAGTACCTGTTAAAACTCTTGCAGCAGCATTTTGGATCAAATGAAGACTTTTTAGAGATGTTTTAGGACAACCTGATAATAAAGAGTTACAATAATCTAATCTAGAGCTAAGAAAAGCGTGGATCAGTTTCTCAGCATCACTCTGAGACAAGATGCCCCTAATCTTGGCAATATTACGCAAACAATAGAAGGCAGTCTTTGAAAGGAATTTAATATGTGAACTGAAACACAGATCTTAATCAAAAATAACTCCAAGGTTCCTCACAGAGCTATTAAGAGAAAGAGTAACTGCATCCAAACTAAAAGTTTGATTTGGAAAGGTATTTCTAAGGTTTTTTGGACCAACAAGAATGACTTCAGTCTTATCTGAATTTAATAGCAGGAAATTACAAGTCATCCAAGCTTTGATTTCCTTAAGACAGGCTTCTACCTTGGCTAATTGATTACTATCATCTGGCTTCACTGACAGGTATAATTGTGTGTCATCTGCATAACAATGAAAATGTATACAGTGCTTTCTAATAATGTTGCCTAACGGAAGCATATATAAACTAAAAAGAGTAGGGCCTAACACAGATCCCTGTTGAACTCCATGACTGAGCTTTGAGTTAAAAGAAAACTCATTATTGACATGAACAAACTGGAACCTATCAGATAAATAAGATCTAAACCACTGCAACGAAGTTCCATTAAGTCCAACATAGTGTTCTAATCTATCAAGTAGAATATTATGATTGATAGTATCAAAAGCTGCACTAAGGGCTAAAAGGACAAGTACAGAAACCAGTCCATTATCAGATGCGATAAGGAGGTCATTAGTGACCTTCACTTAGGCTGTTTCAGTACTATGATGGATTCTAAACCCAGATTGAAACTCTTCAAATAAACCATTTCCCTGCAAGTGGTCAAATAATTGCGTAGCAACAACTCTTTCTAAGATTTTTGAAATGAAAGGGAGATTAGAGATTGGTCTATAGTTAGCTAAAACTCCTGGATCCAGCGTTGGCCTTTTGAGCAAGGGTTTAATTACAGCAGTTTTAAAAGCCTGCGTTACATGGCCTAAAGGTAATGAAGAATTGATTATTTGAAGAATAAAGCTACCAATAAGTGGGAAGACTTCTTTAAATAACCTGGTAGGAACAGGGTCTAAAAGACAAGTTGAAGGCTTGGATGAGGAAACTATTTTGTCTAACTTTAAAAGGTCAATTGGAGTAAACTCATCCAAACAGATATCAACTGAAGGAGTTGTAGTAGTTACTGTATTTAAGTTAACGGTGGGAAGAATCTGACTGATTTTGTCTCTGATAGATGAAATTTTATTATTGAAAAAGTTCATAAAGTCCTGACTAGTAAGCTCTAAGGGAATGCTAGATTGACAGAGTCCTGACTGTCAGCCTGGCTACAGTACTGAAAAGAAACCTGGGATTATTCTTGTTCTCTTCTATTAATGCGGAATAATAACTCGTTCTAGCTTTTCTCAGAGATTTTTTTATAAATTAAAAGAGGATTTCTCCAAGCTAAATAGATTTCATCTAAATTAGTGGAGCGCCATTTTCTTTCTAATTGATGAGTCTTCTGTTTTAAGCTATGAGTTTCTGTGTTGAACCAAGGAGTTTGAAATCTCTGATTAGACTTTTTCTTTTTTGTGATGACTCGCTCTGTGCCATCATCTTCTACAGCTGCGCGCACACCTGCTCCCCATCACTCACGGGCTTTATAAACTGCTCTGCCTGTAGTCTGGCACGGAGCCGTCTGTCTCCCTGACTGCAGAAGCCCGACTCTCATCTTCTAGCCTACGTCCAGGTTTCTTCGTTCCTGTCTAAGACCTCTTCATCCTGGCTTCATCCTCTGGAAGGATTCAGCCTCACCACACCAAGTAAGCACTATTGCTACTCACCCTTTCCAGCTATTTTTCCCCTGTGCACAGGCGGACTCCTCTGGCAGCGGAGTTATTCCTCCACGGCAGCGGAACAAAGGAGACCCAGGAGCTCTTTTTACTGTACTGTATGTTAGAGATGGTATAAAGTTCATGTGTCGCTCAGCTCGTTGCCTCGCCTGCTTCCTTTCTCCACATTGGTGACCCTGACGTGCCATGGAAAGCAAGCCAAGCACCGCCCCGGAGACTACCTGGAGAGAGAGCACCAGCGCCGCATGTGCTGTTTCAGTCAAGCTCCCAGACTTCTGGCTTCACAACCCGACCGCAGGGTTCTTGCACATAGAAGCCCAGTTCGCACTCCGCGGGAAAACAACAGATGATACCAAGCATTACTACATGGTCGCTGCGCTGGATGCTCACACCACACAACAGGTGACAAGCCTGATGCAGGAGCCGCAGGCCCAAGGAAAATATGAACTGCTCAAGAGGATGCTTCTCCAGCGCTATACCCTTTCTGACAGTAAGAGGGCAGAGAGACTCCTAACGCATCCGGAATTAGGTGACAGATCAGCAGTGGAGTTCATGGAGAGCATGGTGGCGCTGAGGGGAAAGGACGATGAATCTTTCCTGTTCGCCCACTTGTTCCTCAGGAACCTACCGGCTACAGCGAGAGTGATCCTGGCCAACTCGCCGCGGCTGGTTGCTAAGGATTACCGCGCCCTGGCACAAGAAGCGGACCGCATCATTTTGGCGACCAGAACTCTCAGTGTGCAGGCAGTGGCACCAGTATCCATGACGGACTCCAGTGAGGTCGAGGAGCTGTTGGTGGTAGCTGGGATGGACACCAGGAGACGAAGGAACAGGGCAATCTGTTTTTATCATCACCGTTTCGGCTCAAATGCCCAACGCTGCCTGTCGCCATGCCAATTTGAGAAGCCGGGAAGACAGCACATTCGGAATTCAGTTGCAGCTGCGTCCAATGACGACAGGAACAGACTGCTTTATATCACGGACACACATTCGGGGAGACGGTTTTTGGTGGACTCCGGCTCCCAGAAGAGCATCATCCTGCCGATCAACGCAGACAGATTGGCAGGAGGCAGTGGTCCTGAGCTCACGGCCACCAACAGATCCACCATCAGGACATTTGACGAGCAGACACTGACAATATTCTTACATGGATACAACTTTCAGTGGGACTTTGTGGTAGCTGCACGTTCCGCCCCCATTTTAGGCACAGATTTTTTATGTGCTTATGGGTTGTTAGTCGATGTTGCTAATAGGAGATTAGTGTATGCTGTCTCTTTTACCTCACTGCCCTGTACAGCTCAGGGAGCTGGGTTGACAACACTGGCTAACGTTATAGCTCCAGGGGTAAGTATCAAAATTTGCTCACACAGTTCCCAGCACTCACGGTCCTGACTTTTTCGGCTACAATAACGAAACATGGGGTCGAACACTTCATAATGACAAAAGACCCGTCAGTGTTCGCGCGGCCTCGGCACTTCGACGCAGCTAAACTGGCCATCATGCGAGAGGAGTTTGCTAACTTAGAGCAGTTGGGCATCGTCAAGCGCACCAACAGCTCATGGTCATCCCCGCTTCACATGATGCTAAAGCCAACGTGTCATGGTGACCATGCAACGATTTCCGAAGCTTGAATAACGCCACGGAACACGATCGTTATCCCATTCCACATATCCAGGATTTTTCCATGCACCTGGCCAGGGTGCGTGTTTTGTCGAAAGTGGATCTGGTCCACGGATACCATCAGGTCCCGGTGCGCACGGAAGACATTCTGAAAACAGTTGTAATAACTCCTTTCGGCTTGCATGAGTTTCTACACATGCCATTCGGATTAAAAGGCGTGGCACAGACTTTCCAGAGGATGATGGACGTAGTGCTTCAAGACTTGTCCTTCGTTTTCATCTAATTAGACAACATTCTGGTAGCTAGCGCATCCGAGGAGGAGCACATCGCCCATCTCAAGACGGTTTTCCAGAGGTTGGAAGCGCATGGGCTTATAGTGAACCCGGTGAAGTGCCAGTTCGGTGTGCCTGTGATTGATTTTTTGGGGCCACCGCATTTCGCCGGAGGGCGTGATTCCGCTACCGGATAAGGTGTGCACCGTGTCGGACTTTCCGCATCCGCAGACCGTGAAGGCCCTGCAGGAGTTTTTGTGGATGGTCAATTTTTATAACCGTTTCCTTCCCCGGGCAGCCCAGCTGATGTAGCCGTTGTATGTCGCGCTGAAAAAAAGAAGCCAGTGGAAAACGTCAACTATACTCCCGAACGAGTCCAGGCTTTAACGGACGCCAAAACAGCACTTGCAGATGCCACATTGCTAGCTCATCCGGATCCGTCGGCACAGATAGCGCTCACTATGGACACATCTGATGTTGCCATAGGAGCAGTGGTGGAGCAGTACATCTCCAGTTTGTGGCAGCTGCTTGCATTTTTCAGTCGGACTTTGCACGACAGCGAATACAAATACAGCACATTCAGCAGAGAGTTGTTGGCTCTACACCTGGCAACGCGTCATTTCCAGTTTTGGCAAGAAGGGTGCGAGTTCACCACATTTGTGGATCATAAGCTGCTGACATACGCGATGACCAAGCTCTCAGAACCATGCTCAGCCCAGCAGCAATGGCACTTGGCCGTGATCTGGGAGTTTACATCCGACATTCAACACGTTGCCAGTAAGCTCAACGTCGTGACCGATTGTCTGTCACACGCATTAATCTCCCCAGTCTACATGGGAATAATTTTCCCTGCGATGGCCACGGAGCAAGACGGGGACGCAGACATTTGTGCGCTCCAGTCTGCGCCTACTGGGTTAAAGCTGGAGAGCAGGGTGGTGCAAGAAGGGTGCCTTCCCTTGCTCTGCGATGTCTCCACCAGCCGCCCGCACCCAGTGGTTCTGAGCTCTTGGCGCCATCGCGTTTTTGAGTCGATCCACTCCCTTTCACATCCGGGAGTGTGCGCTTCAGTGAAGCTAGTGGGGGCGAAATTCGTTTGGCCGTGCTTGCACAAGGACATGAAGGAGTAGGCTACAGCTTGCGTCGCGTGCCAGCAGGCCAAAGTGCACAAGCACACCAGAACCCCCCTTGAGCCGTTCCAAATCCCGGACAGGAGGTTCGACCACGTCCATGTGGATTTGGTGGGACCCCTCCCGCTGTTGCAAGGTTTCACGCACCTTTTAACAATCGTGGACAGCACCTCACACTGGCCTGAAGTGGTCCCTCTGGCTTCTACCATGTCCGCAGAAGTGGCTTGTGCTTTTTTGTTGGCTTGGGTTGCACAGTCCGGATACACGTAAGACATCACTTCCGACAGGGGTCTACAATTCATTTCGGAGCTCTGGTCCGCGATGGCCCAAAGCCTGGGGGGTCAAAATTCACCGCACTACCGCATACAACCCCAAAACTAACGGGTTATGTGAGCGTTTTCATAGGTCGCTTAAAGCAGTGCTCAGAGCTTCGCTCACCGACACAAATTGGGTCGACCGCCTGCCCTGGGTTCTTTTAGGGTTGCACTCCGCACCTAAGGAGGATTTGGCAGCCTTCCCGGCAGAACTAGTTTTTTCGCAGCTGCTGCGGATCACTGGAGAGTTTTGACCCGAAAGCCCCACGCCCAAGGCCAATCCGCCCACGCAATTTTTGCCCAGTACGGAGGCTTTTAACGTACCTGGCCCAGCCCACCATGGTTTTCCCCACACTTTTGTCCCCAAGAGTTTACAGAACGCCAGCTTTGTTTTCGTCAGGCACAATACGTACTGGGCCCCTCTGTGCCCACCGTACGACAGACGGCTCAGGATGATGGAACCTGGGGTGAAACATTTTGTGTTAGACTTGGAGGGGCGTAGGGAGACCGTCTGCATTGACAGGCTGAAGCCCGCTTTTATGTTGGCAGATGAGCAGGTGGTGTTGGTCTAAACTCCCCAGCGCAGACGTCCACCGCTGGTGGCTCCGCAAGTTGGTGTTCCCTTGGTAGGGACATGCGCACGTGAAGCTGATGTGTCCCCACCCCTCCCTTTTTCCCTCCACAGACTGATGTGCCCTCCTGTACACCTCGCCAGCAGGGTGCTCCGACTGGATCGGCAACCCCCTGCTACAGCCGTATGGGTGCCGGCTCAAGCCAAAGGAGGGGTTAGTGCCCTTTCTGGGTGTTCGGGGGGGGGGGGGCTGTGTGGTGGCACGGGTGGGGGATTCTCCAACCAGAGAAGGCAGCTGGGATAAGGGGGAACAATGGGCAGGAGGAGGAAGTGCCACCAGGGGCTCTCAAATGGGACAGTATGGACTATGCACCCCCTGGGAATAGGAGGAACTGTCGGAGCCGCTGGAAGAGAGAAGGGTGCGAGCAGCGGGGCTGGCGTTATGTTAATGTGCCACACAGGTCTTTGTTCCAAACAGTGTATTATGGTCGGAAGTTCCAGATCTCAATGCATGGAATTAAAGGTATAAAAGATGATTGCACAGAGACCCGGGAGCTCTTTTTACTGTACTGTATGTTGGAGATGGAATAAAGTTCATGTGTCGTTCAGCTCGTTGCCTCGCCTGCTTCCTTTCTCTACAAAAGGTTGCAAAATGGTTCACAAAAAGTTTCTAAGGTTGCCAATTTTTTTTTTTTGGGTCAAAACTGGATTTTTCCACAAACAGTGCCAAAGTTCTTTTTGGTTTGCCAAGTAGTGAACACTAACAACTGTTCCAGAACCTTTACGACAAAATCATTTGCGACCTTAAAAAGTGTGTGTGAACTGTTTCGGAACCTTTTACAAACCCTGGCAAAACCCGACAATCACAACGCTCATGCAAGTTCCTCAGTTGTCCCCACTCCGTGAGATGCTACCTTGATTTTGACCAATGTTTGTCAGAAAAGTTGACAAATCCAAAAATTGCTACTGTAGCTCCTTCGGAGAGCCAGATTTCTAGCATCTCAGACAGGAGACAGTGGATAAGCATGGGAGATCAAAGAGCAGGAGGCTCCTGGTGAGATAGCAGAAAGGAGTCAAGGATGTAGGGGGTTGAATGCAGTGTGATGTAAATGTCCTGTTGTGTGTGCTGTAATGCCATGAAACTTAAGAGGAGAGTCTCTGATAAAAAAGTTCATTCTGTTCTGTGCTCGTGAGATGTGACTGTGCAATAAATCATTTGCAATGTATCTGCTTCTGATTTCACACACTCCACACTGGTGACCCAAGACGTATTATGGAACACGAGGCAAGATCCCCGGAGCCGGCCCGGTCAGGAAGCTACAGCGAGGCGGCAGCCATCCCACAGACAGCCCGGACTAGAACCTCCAGCCACGCGTGTGCGGTTGCAGTCAAGCTACCGGATTTCTGGCAGCACAACCCGCGCTCTTGGTTCCACCTCACCGAGGCCCAGTTCGCCCTCCGGGGAGTAACGGCAGATGACACCAGCAGATGACGGCAGATGACACCAGACGGCAGATGACACCAGATGACTCTCTCACAGTCCGAGAGCGGAGAGGCTCCTGACGTGGATCGAGTTAGGAGATGGTTCGGCCGTAGACCTGATGGAGAAGATGCTGGCATTAATGGGCACGGACGACGAGCACTTTCTGTTTGCCCACCTCTTCCTCCGGAACCTTCCGACAGTAGCAAGAGCGGTTCTGGCCAATTCGCCATGGCTGGCCGCACGAGACTACCGTGCGCTAGTCCAGGAGGCAGACCGGATCATCATCACCACCAGAGCGATCACAGTCAACGCGGCAGCGACGGAGCCCAGCGAGACGACCAGAGGAGGCGAGGAGCCACTGATGATAGCAGCAGCGGGGGCCAAGGAGCGCCAGAGAGACACGCTCTGTTCCTACCACTGCCGCTTCGGAGAGAACGCACGCAGATGTACGCCACCGTGCCAATTCCAGCGCTCGGGAAAACGCCAAGGCCGGGGGTCGGTAGCGGCAGCGACCCTCGGTGAAGAGAACAAGCTGCTCTACCTAACGGACGCACGCTTGGGGAGGCGTTTCCTCGTGGACACCGGAGCCCAGAAGAGCTTCATCCGGCCGACCTACGCTGACCGGCTGGCAGGATCTAGCGGCCCCGGGATGTTGGCAGCAAACGGCTCGGATATTAAGACCTTTGGTGAGAGGACTCTGCTCTTATCTCTACACGGCCGTACATATGAGTGGACTTTTGTCATAGCAGCACTGAATTACCACATACTGGGGGCTGATTTTCTGTGTGCACATGGTTTATTGGTTGATGTTGCTAACAGGCGCCTGGTTAAGGCGCCTGTTAGCAGTTGGCATTACTGCAGCCGATAGGAAGAGACTGAACAAACTGATCAAGAAAGCTAGCTCCGTCCTGGGGCAGCGCCTTGATCCGGTGGAGGAGATAGGAGAGAGAAGGACGGTGGCTAAACTGTCATCTCTGCTGGAGTCTGAGTTCCACCCTATGCAGGACATACTCAATGCACTGAGGAGCTCATTTAGCAGCAGACTACATCATCCCAGGTGCACAACTGGGAGGTTTCGCAGGTCCTTCCTACCAACGGCTGTCAGACTGTACAACCTAAGCAGGGCTGCTCGCAGAGATAGCAAAAAGACGTAACAAACTAATAGTTTTTTGAATGCAAAAGATGCAATAGACTTACACAATGGTCCCCTCCGGCATACAACTGGGAAAATACCGGTAGCTACGGAGGGTGAGAATATGTATGGGCACATAATCATACCATGTAGGATAACTAAGTAGACGGTTGTGCTGTTTCATCCCATCTAGCAACAATGCTCTGCACTGTGTGTGTTTATACATTTACATATTTATTCCATCTAACTACAATGCTCCGCACTGGGTGTGTTTATGTTTATGTTTATATTTATATATCTATATATTCATTCCATCTAGCTGCAATGCTCCGTACTGTGTGTTTATATATCTACATATTATTCCATCTAGCTACATTGCTCCACACTGTGTTTATATATTTACATATTTATTCCATCTAGCTGCAATGCTCCGTACTGTGTGTTTATATACTCATATATTTATCCCATCCAGCTACAATGCTCTACACTGTGTGTCTGTGTGTATATATATATATATATATTTATAGTAATATGTACATATGTATATTAGCTGCTCTTGCTTGCTTGCTTTTTTTTTTTTTTCTTGCCTTCGGATTGTTGCTCTGAGTGTTGCTATCCCTGTGCTGTTGCAATCCTGGAATTTCCCCGTTGTGGGACTAATAAAGGCTTATCTTATCTTATCTTATCTTAATGCACTGTCCTTTGACTCTCTCCCCTGTATAGCTCGAGTGACCCAGCCAACAACACAAGCCAACGTCACAGCTACAGGCGGTAAGTTCCACACACTGCTCACTCAGTTCCCAGCACTCACGGTCCCGACGTTTTCCGCGGCCATCGCTAAACACGGGGTGGAGCACTTTATCACCACCACTGGGCCGCCCGTTTTTGCAAGACCTCGGCGCTTGGACGCAGCTAAACTGGCCATATCGCGTGAGGAGTTCGCCAACCTGGAAAGGTTGGGCATCATCAGGCGCTCGAACAGCCCATGGGCATCCCCGCTACACATGGTCCCTAAGGCTGAGGGATCATGGCGACCGTGCGGTGATTTCTGCAGGTTGAACAACGCCACGGCACACGACCGCTACCCGATTCCCCACATACAGGACTTTTCCATTCACCTCGTTGGGGCACGCATTTTTTCCAAAATAGACCTGGTCCGCGGTTACCACCAAGTCCCAGTGCGCGCTGAGGACGTACCCAAAACAGCGGTAATAACTCCGTTCGATCTATTCGAGTTCTTGCGCATGCCATTCGGGTTAAAAGGAGCGGTACAGACGTTCCAGCGCATGATGGATGCAGTGCTGCGCAATCTCCCGTTCTTGTTCGTCTACCTGGACGATATCCTGGTAGCCAGTGTGTTCAAACACGAACACGAAACCCACCTCACGACGGTTTTCCAAAGGTTGGAGGAGCACGGGTTAATAATCAACCCGGCGAAATGCCAGTTCGGCGTGACGGAGATTGATTTTTTGGGGCACCGCGTCTCTCCAGAAGGAGCGATCCCACTGCCCGACAAAGTGCGCGCCGTGGCGGATTTTCCCCGGCCTCAAACGGTCAGGGCGCTGCAAGAATTTTTGGGAATGGTGAACTTTTATAACTGTTTCCTTCCCCGTGCGGCGCAGCTCATGCAACCATTGTACGCCGCGCTCAAAAAACAGAAACCCGCGGATAGGGTCGAATGGACCCCGGAGCGAGAGCGGGCGTTCTTGGACGTTAAAGCAGCCCTGGCAAATGCTGCACTGCTGGCACATCCAGATCCGACGGCCCGCATAGCGCTCACCACCGACGCTTCAGACGTGGCCATAGGGGCTGTCGTGGAGCAGCGCGTCGCCGGGGCTTGGCAGCCGCTCGCCTTTTTCAGCAGAACTTTGCACGACAGTGAACGTAAATACAGCGCATTCGACAGAGTTGCTGGCTCTCCACCTGGCCATTCGCCACTTCCAGTTCTGGCTGGAAGGGCGCAGCTTCACCACGTTCGTGGACCACAAGCCACTAACATTCGCGATGGCCAAGGTTTCAGAACTGTGGTCGGGCCGGAAGCAGAGACAGCTGGCCAGGATCTCAGAGTTTACTACCGATATTCTGCATGTGTCTGGAAAACTGAATGTAGTGGTGGACTGCCTCTCGCGCACCGTGGTGGCCCCGGTCTGCGTGGGGATAGATTACGCAGCCATGGCCGCGGAGCAGATTAGCGATGCAGACGTGAGCACGCTCCAGTCTGGACCAACAGGGTTAAGGCTGGAGAGCAGGGTGCTGCAAGACGGCATGCCCCCCTAATCTGCGATGTCTCCACGGGTCTCCCGCGTCCCATGGTCCCGGCCGCGTGGCTCCGCCGCGTGTTTGAGTCGGTTCACACTCTGGCGGACCCAGGAGTGCGCGCGTCGGTCAAAATGGTGGGAGAGAAGTTTGTGTGACCGAGCCTACGCAAACAAGTGAAAGAGTGGGCTGCAGCCTGCATGGCGTGCCAACGAGCCAAGGTACACAGACACACGAAGGCTCCCTTGGAGTCGTTTCGTATTCCGGCTAAGAGGTTCGACCATGTTCACATGGACCTCGTGGGCCCCCTCCCGCCATCACAGGGGTGCACGCACCTCCTGACAATGGTGGACCGCACCACGCGCTGGCCAGAAGCGGTTCCGCTGGCGGCAACCACGTCCGCAGACGTAGCGCACGCTTTTTTAACAGCATGGGTAGCACATTTTGGAGTCCAGTCGGACATTACGTCCGACAGGGGCCTTCAATTTGTTTCCGAACTCTGGTCCGCGATGGCCCGCAGCCTGGGTGTTACAATTCACCGCACAACTGCGTACAACCCACAGGCCGATGGGTTATGCGAGTGTTTTCATAGATCACTGAAAGCAGCGCTCAGGGCTTCATTGACGGATGCAAATTGGGTAGACAGGCTGCCGTGGATTTTATTGGGGTTGCGCTCCGCGCCGAAAGAGGATCTAGAAGCTTCCCCGGCAGAGCTCGTTTTTACGCAGCCACTACGGCTGCCTGGGGAATTTCTACCAGATAATCCTGCTCCGGGCAGCTTCTCGTCTCAGCTTTTGCAGCGTAGCGCAAACACAGGCATGCTGCCGGGCCCTGCCCACCACAGTTTTCCGCGTGTTTTTGTGCCTAAAACTTTGAAGAGCACGGAGTTCGTGTTTGTCAGACACGATGCCCACCACCCTCCATTGCGCCCACCCTATGATGGACCGTTCAGAGTGTTGGAAACAGGGGATAAGCATTTTTTGCTAGACTTGGGGGGTAGGAGGGAAAAAATTGGCATAGACAGACTCAAACCCGCTTTCGTTGTGGCGGACGAGCAAATGCTGTTGGCTAGGGCCCCTCGGCGTGGAAGACCCCCACGGAGAGCTCCCCAGGGAAAAGATTCGCCAGAGCAGCCACACGGACAGACCGAAGTGGCCCCCCACTGGCACAACAGCGCCGCGGAGGCGGTAAAACCCAGTTACAGCAGATACGGGAGGAGACAGAAGCCTAAACAGCATGTGGACTGATGTTCTGTTGTTCTATCACAGCATGTGGACTGTTATTCTATTGTCCTATCTAAGATACTGGTGGGGGGGGGGTATTTGTAGCACCTTGGGAGAGCCAGATTTCTAGCATCTCAGACAGGAGACAGTGGATAAGCATGGGAGATCAAAGAGCAGGAGGCTCCTGGTGAGATAGCAGGAAGGAGTCAAGGATGTAGGGGGTTGAATGCAGTGTGATGTAAATGTCCTGTTGTGTGTGCTGTAATGCCATGAAACTTAAGAGGAGAGTCTCTGATAAAAAGTTCATTCTGTTCTGTGCTTGTGAGATGTGAGTGTGCAATAAATCATTTGAAATGTATCTGCTTCTGATTTCACACACTCCACACTACTTTCGATCATAGTGTAGAGGATGTGCTGATCAATGGAACATCACACTCTTATACTCCTGGAGCATCGAAACCTAAGTCACATGGTGCTTTAGCAAACATACAGTCACATGGTACTTAATCCCAGTCACAATGCAACTCTTTGATCTGTCACCATTGTCTCTCATTCTTCAATGATCCGGAAATCCTTCTGGGGCATCTTCTCTGAGACAAAGGCCAAATCTCACACCTCCTCGTTATCTCCTGCGGATCTCTGCAGATCCAGACCTTCTTTGTCCCGCGAGAAGTGAATCACCCAATACACATACAGCAATACATTTGTGGAAAATATGAACCCAACATATGTGCCACATAACCCCCACCCCCAAACGTCTACTAAGGGACAAAACATAATCAGAGATGTATGACAGAAAACATAACCACATATCAAAAATCAATCCACCAATTGCTTAGGTCTTAACCTCCTGCCATATCTGCTGTAAGCCGGCATTGTTCCTTCAGCAGCGTCTTCCTGCACCTGTGGATCAGAACTGTTAGCACATCTCTGTGGGGGGTCCGAAGAATGCCTTCTCGGCGGCCTGCCACGGCGGGGGGCCCTCGCCAACTGCACGTGTTCATTAGCCAGAACAAAAGCGGGTTTGAGTCTGTTTATGCAAATCAGCTCTTCTCTGCCTCCTAAATCTAGCAAAAAATGCTTCTCCCCTGTTTCCAACACTCTGAAAGGCCCGTCATAAGGAGGCCGCAAACTGGGCGTTGAGCATCATGTCTAACAAAAACAAACTCCGCATTTTTTAAAGCCTTCGGCACAAAAACGCGTGGAAAACTGTGATGAACTGGGCGAGGAAGGGTGTTTGATCCTGTGCCGCTCTGCAGCAGTTGATCGGGGGGGGGGGGGGCAATTTGGCGCAGGGTTGTCGGGAAGGAATTCCCCTGGCAAACGGAGGGGCTGTGCAAAAACTAATTCAGCTGGGGAGGCCTGCAAATCCTCCTTAGGTGCAGAACGCAACCCCAATAAAACCCATGGAAGTTTATCCACCCAATCTGTATCCGTAAGAGACGCTCTGAGGGCTGCTTTCAATGACCTATGAAAGCGTTCGCACAAACCGTTAGCCTGGGGGTTATACGCGGTAGTGCGGTGAATCTTCACCCCTAGGCTGTGGGCCTAGGGGTGAAGATTCACCGCGTTTTGATCATGTCCACATGCACATGATCAAAACGCTTAGCCGAAATGTGAAAAGGCTCCAAAGGAGCTCTAGTGTGCTTGTGTATTTTGGCTCGCTGACATGCTACGCAGGATGCTGCCCATTCCTTGACCTGTTTACGCAACCCCGGCCAAACAAATTTCTCCCCCACCATCTTAATCGATGCGCGCACCCCCGGGTGCGCCAGAGAATGGATTGAGTCAAAAACGCGGCGGCGCCACGCAGCTGGAACCACGGGGTGAAGCCGCCCCGTGGAAACATCGCAGATTAGGGGGGGCATACCTATTTGCTACACCCTGTGCTCCAGCCTTAACCCTGTTGGTCCAGACTGGAGCGCGCGCACATCCGCATCGCTAACCTGCTCCGCGGCCATGGCTGCATAATCTAAACCTACGCGGACCAGGGCTGCGTGCGCTTCCGCACCACAACCCTGGCCCGAGGCCACGGCTGCCAAGTCTGCTCTCACGGGGCCTGCCGCTGCTACCGCACGCGAAAGACAGTCTGCCACTACATTATGTTTGCCCGCGACATGCTGAATATCGGTGGTGAACTCCGATATCGCGGCCAGCTGCCTTTGCTGCCGGCCCGACCAAGGCTATGAAATCTTGGCCATCGCAAACGTTAGCGGCTTGTGGTCCACAAACGCGGTGAAATGGCGCCCCTCCAGCCAGAACTGGAAATGGCGGATGGCCAAATGCAGGGCCAAAAGCTCCCTGTCGAACGCGCTGTATTTTCGCTCGTTATCACGCAAGGTTTTGCTGAAAAACGCGAGCGGCTGCCAGCTCCCTGCTACAAACTGCTCAACGACCGCCCCCACCACTAAATCGGAAGCGTCCGTGGTGAGCGCCATGCGGGCCGTTGGCACCGGGTGTGCTAACAAAACCGCGTTTGCCAGGGCTGATTTGACTTGGGAGAATGCGCGCTCCCGCTCCGGAGACCATTCAGTTTTACTTGTGGGTTTTTGCTTTTTAAGTGCCGCGTACAATGGTTGCATAAGCTGCGCTGCGCTAGGGAGGAAACGGTTATAAAAATTAACCATTCCCAAAAATTCCTGCAATGCTTTGACCGTCTGAAGTTGGGGAAAGTTTGTTATTGCGCGTACTTTATCGGGCAGAGGGACCGCTCCTTCTGGCGAAACGCGATGCCCCAAAAAATCAATTTGCGCCACCCCAAACTGACACTTCGCTGGGTTAATTATTAACCCGTGCTCTGCCAGCCTCCGAAAAACCGCTGTGAGGTGGCTTTCATGTTCGTCTTCGGACGTGCTGGCTACCAAAATGTCATCCAAGTAGACGAACACGAAAGGGAGGTCGCATAAAACTGCATCCATCATGCGCTGGAAAGTCTGCGCGGCACCCTTGAGTCCAAACGGCATGCGCAAAAACTCGAAAAGCCCAAAAGGAGTTATTACCGCTGTTTTGGGAATGTCCTGAGCGCGTACTGGGACTTGATGGTAGCCACGCACCAAATCTATTTTAGAAAAAATGCGCGCCCCCGCTAAATGAACCGAAAAATCTTGGATGTGCGGAATCGGGTAGCGGTCGTGTGCTGAAGCGCTATTCAACCTGCAGAAATCACCGCAAGGCCGCCACGAGCCATCAGCCTTTGAGACCATGTGTAGCGGTGAAGCCCAGGGGCTGTTAGAGCGTCTAATGATGCCCAGCTTTTCCAGGTTGGCGAATTCCTCGCGCGCTATGGCCAGTTTAGCTGAGTCCAAGCGCCGAGCTTTTGCAAAAACAGGGGGCCCGGTGGTAGTGATAAAATGTTCCACCCCATGTTTAGCCACTGACGCCGAAAACGTTGGGACTGTGAGTGCTGGGAATTGAGTGAGTAGTGCTTGGAACTTACCACCCACAGCTGTGATGCTGGCCTGTGCAGTAGGCGGGACCACCCAGGCTGTGCAGGAAATAGAGTGGAAAGACATCTATTAGCAAGATCAACCAATAAACCATTCAAGCACAAAAAATCAGCACCTAACATGTTATAACTGACTGCCGCTATGAAGAAAGTCCACTCGAACGCCCGGCCGTGAAAAGACAGGGGGAGGGTCTTCTCCCCGAAGGTCTTGATCGTCGAACCGTTCGCCGCCGACACCAGGGGTCCGCTGGAGGGCGCCAGCCGGTCAGCGTAGGAAGGTGTGATGAAACTCAGCTGGGAGCCTGTGTCCACAAGGAACTCCCTCCCTGATTGCGCATCCGTCAGGTAAAGCAGCTTGTTCGTCGCGCCGAGAGCCGCAGATGCTACCGACTCCCGGTCCTGGCGTTTCCCGAGCGCTTGAACTGGCACGGTGGAATGCACTTGCGTGCCCTCTCGGTGAAACGGCGATGGTAAAAGCAGAATACGTCGCCCGCTCCGTGTCTCCTGGCCTCCGCCGCTGCTGACGTCAGCGAATCTGGTGCTGCAGCCTCAGGCTCCCTGCCGTCTCTGGGCGTTGCGCTCAGCTCCGCTGCTGCCGTCGTGGCCGTGTGTCGCCTATGGGCGTCGACGAGTCGCTGCGCCTCCTGGCCCAGCTTGTGGTAATCTCGGTGGGCCAGCAGCTGTGAACTGGCCAGGGTAACTCTCACCGCTGATGGTAGCGTCCTGAGGAAAAGATGGGTGAAGATAAAGCCATCATCTTCGTCGTCTCTCAAACTCAGCATCTTCGCCATCAGGTCTGCAGGCCTGTCTGCCTCGCCTTCAGTCAGCACCAGGAGCTTCTCTGCTCGCTCTCCCAGCGAGGGGGTGAAAGCACGGATGAGCGCGGCTTTCAATGCGCCATACTTGTCATCGTCTGGTGGGTGGTTAGTCAGGTTCTCCACCCGCTGGGCTGTGAGGCTGTCCAGCTTTGCGACTACATGGTAGAATTTTGTGGCATCCGCCGAAATTCCCCGAAGATGGAACTGTGCCTCGACAGTGTTAAACCAGGAGCACGGGCTATGCTGCCAGAAATCAGGCAGCTGGACTGCGGTAGCTGCATTAGCCCGGCTGGCTCCTGAAGAGTCCGGAGCGGGAAGGTCGTCACCGGCCATAATTTGTTGTAGGGTCACCAGTGTAGAGGATGTGCTCAAGGATGAGACTGAGTTTATTTCTCAGGTTCAGCTTTATTGTCAGAACACATACTCTATCATCCTCTCAACAAGAAAAGAGGCTGATCAATGGAACATCACACTCTTATACTCCTGGAGCATCGAAACCTAAGTCACATGGTGCTTTAGCAAACATACAGTCACATGGTACTTAATCCCAGTCACAATGCAACTCTTTGATCTGTCACCATTGTCTCTCATTCTTCAATGATCCGGAAATCCTTCTGGGGCATCTTCTCTGAGACAAAGGCCAAATCTCACACCTCCTCGTTATTTCCTGCGGATCTCTGCAGATCCAGACCTTCTTTGTCCCGCGAGACGTGAAGCACCCAATACACATACAGCAATACATTTGTGGGAAATATGAACCCAACATATGTGCCACAATAGTGCAGTAGTAGCCTTGGACCCATGCATTGTTATTTGAAATGAGTAAATAAAGGAAATATTGTGGCGGGTTGGTGTAACCCCCACAACAGACTAAGGACAGACAGCTCGCTACTCCCGGTTTTTTCCGCTGCACTACTGAGATGTAATGTGCCATACATGCATTGTGATGTTAATGTGCCATTCATTTATTGTGTTCATGCGTCCTGTCCTTACTGTGACCTAGAGACTGAGATCAATATGTAGATGTGCCTTGTAACCTCTTTGTCCTGCAGCTGGAGCAGAGGCCAGCAATCTGCCTATTGTGATGTATGTCTCTCAAATGCAAAGGTCTCATGACTGTTCTGCAGTCTCTTTGATCATACCCACTGCTGGGAATGCTCTTTTATGTATTGTTGTAGTTGGGTATATATACTGCACTGTAATCCATGCTCATCCTCTCACTCTCACTCTGCAACTGCTGCTGACACACACCGTGTCTCCTCTCTGAGAGCCTGAGGAATTCAGCTTCAGCCTGCTCACACTATGGGCTGGAGCCGAGTTCCCGTGAAGGCGGTATGATTTAATAAACCTGCTTAAAACTCTCAACGCTGCCTTTATTTTATCATCCGCTTCACTGGTGACCCCAAGAATGCACACACTTTGTGCAACGCAACCTTCTGGTCTGGACGGCCACGCTGGCGACCCGACGCTGAAAAAAACATGCTGCCAGTGAACACAGCAGCCTGACGCAAACGAGCTGCCCTCCCTTCTGCTTCAGGGAGACCTCGACGCGGAACCAACACAGGTGAGCTGCTCTCCGGACATCAACGTCCCCGGCCCAGAAAACGTAATGGTGCGCCCCTCGCCTGAGATCGGGACGTCCACGCTGGACCGGCCGAGGGACACAGAACGTTTTCTCCCTCTCACCGCTACTCCTCCCTCTCAGCGATCCTACTCATCTACCCGAGCCTGAGGAACAAAGATCGTCTATCTCCCCTCAACGCTCCAACGCACCATGACTAATCTGCAGCCACAGCTCATCATAGATGTTTATCGGCGCCGACTGCGCCGATCTCCACCAAGATTCCTGACCCTGGTTCTCCTCTCCAGCTGGCCCACCCATCACGGAACCCCGGCGCATGCACCGGGGAGTTACGAGGATGGCGCACCACGCACGGGACAATAACGGCTCCAGAGACCGCCATCGTCCTCTGCCGCTGCACATGCCCAAGAAAAACGGCCGATCGCCACCCTTGGAGCCTTCAGGGCTGCCCGCACACCTGAAGCACGCTCGCAGCTCGCCCACAGGATTCACTAATGGTCTCAGCCACGGCGCACAAGGGATTCAGCCGTCAGCTTTTCCCACACGCCAAGTCCCTCTGCTTTTGTTCCTTTTTTTTTCTTACAGCCGCTCCTGCTTTTCTTCATGGCCACGAGAGGAGTCAGAGACTAATTTTTCTTCTTCTAATCTCCACAAGTTCAACGGGACAGCCCCTCGACATCGCGGAACAACAAGCAATTTTTGCGCGGCCAGGACGATTTCACCGCTCCCGGCCGGCACTTACCACCACCACCCCCTCCCCGCCGCCTGCACAGAGCTTCTCCTGCTCGCTGCCCAAGCTGCATGATCGAGACCTCGGCCGCCTGCCGAGCCCTCTGGGAGGGAGCGTGTGGCAGGTTGGTGTAACCCCCACAACAGACTAAGGACAGACAGCTCGCTACTCCCAGTTTTTTCCGCTGCACTACTGAGATGTAATGTGCCATAAATGCATTGTGATGTTAATGTGCCATTCATTCATTGTGTTCATGCGTCCTGTCCTTACTGTGACCTAGAGACTGAGATCAATATGTAGATGTGCCTTGTAACCTCTTTGTCCTGCAGCTGGCGCAGAGGCCAGCAATCTGCCTATTGTGATGTATGTCTCTCAAATGCAAAGGTCTCATGCCTGTTCTGCAGTCTCTTTGATCATACCCACTGCTGGGAATGCTCTTTTATGTATTGCTGTAGTTGGGTATATATACTGCACTGTAATCCATGCTCATCCTCTCACTCTGCAACTGCTGCTGACACACACCGTGTCTCCTCTCTGAGAGCCTGAGGAATTCAGCTTCAGCCTGCTCACACTATGGGCTGGAGCCGAGTTTCCGTGAAGGCGGTATGATTTAATAAACCTGCTTAAAACTCACAACGCTGCTTTATTTCATGCCGCTTCAATATTATGGCTAGGTTAGGCTGTGCTAAGCATGCTAACAACAACATCGGCTGTGGTGCACTGCGTCAGATCATGTGTTTTTACCTTTTTTTCAAAGGTACAGAACAGAAGAGCTTCCCATACCCTTCAAGAATCCTGGGAAACTACTCCACAGGACTACTGAAAGAAATAACAACAAAGCTTGTCTAAAAGAGTTCCAGCCATGCTGAAGAACAAACACGGTCATCCCAAATATTGACTTTCAAGCATTCTTAGAATTGTGCAAGCTCTGTTTTTGCCTCATACACTGGGCTTCTCTTTATGGTTGCACATGTTTCAATAAATCACTCAACCTATATTTTCCAGGAAGTATATTGACATGTTTGGTTAAATGGACCCAAATACAGACATTGAGAGGAGACAGTTTTGAAAAGGTTTCACAACATTTTATTGATAATGTGGACGATGAAGACCTAGCAACCCTACGGAGATAAAACAGAAAAAGGTGAGAATAATGAATGATGAGATTCTTGACTGTGATGGTAAATTGATGTTTTTTTTTACAGGTGAAGGAGTTATATGGAACAGTAAGTATTTACAGGTGGGCTGCCGCTCCTTGTTTTGTAAGAACTGGACCAGTTTGGCTTTGGTAGGTTGAGAGTTCTGAAGGAGGTAGGAGAGGTGCCCCGGGCCCAAGGACTTTATAGTTAGGGAAAATCTGAATACTGTTGCTTGGCTTACTTGGGGAGTGAGAGGATTATGGAGTTTATGGTTCCACCACTGAGGAGTTTCAAGACCCCCAGGAAAAAGTAAGTATGGGTTTAGTCCTGGGAGAGGTGGAGGCAGAAGAAAAAGGTTAGATGAAGAAATTTTGCTGTTACGGTTTTCAGTGTTGGGAGAAGGTGGAGGAGGTTGGCACATAAGCACTGCAGGTAGGCAGAAGAGACGAGAGACACCAAGCTGCTGGCATGCAGAGTCTAACATTCCTGTGCAGAAGAAGAGGAATGGTCCCCTTATAAAGTCGGCAGTTGATAAGACACGGGGTAAATCAGAGCAGCTGGACAGCATCAGGTAATCAACAGTGGAAACCTGTGCACAAACCTGAGACACTACATATAAAAAGAAATGAGAGGTGGTGTGAGGCGTTTGCATAGAACTGTACACAGCAGTCTCTCACAAGACTTGACACCTTCCTCATGCTTTCCATCACTTTGGTGAGGGTTCAGTTTGAGCCCATTTCAGTTTCTGACATGGTCCAGTCTAGGCATTAGAGCCTCACTTCTGATAGGAGTGGTCAGTGATATAGTACATGATTAATCACACTGTCCTGGACATCTACACATTTCAGACTGACCCCAGCCTTCTTATTTTATCCTCATGCTCTGAAAGATTTATCTGTCATTAGCTGCAGTTATTTTTGTAGCGATACCAGTCCTGTGCCGTTGCCTTTTTTTCTTTGATGCTGTACTGCCCATTTCCTGCACGTCTTCTCCACATCCCACAGCTCTTAGTATTACTCTGGATTTCAGATGATTACACTAACTAACTAACTAACCTGCACTTATATAGCGCTTTTCTAGTTACACCAGCTGAAGAAAGAGGTGATCCTACCCAAGACAAAAAAAGAAGTTCCAAATCCTATTCGTTAGTCATGTGTTGAAGTGTTTGTGTGAAGCCCAGAAAGAGAAACTATACTCTTGTATGTTAGTAGCGAACAATAACCAGAGTGGTGGCCTAGTGGCAGAGCATCTGCCCCACAGTTGGGAGGGTGTGAGTTCACACACCAGCCAGGTCATACTAAAGACATTATAAAAATGTTACTTTCAGTGTTCTAGCTTGGTGCTCAGTATAACAGATTGGGGAGAGGAAAAGTAAACAGCCATTGAAGATGGAAGACATGAGGTGCAGGACACTGGTTTTGAAATGGGATGTCTATACTGGTGTTTTTGAACCAAGGAACACTTTTTACATTAAAAACAAACAAACAAACAAAAAAAAAAACTCACGGCACTCCACCAACCAAAAATATTACAAAATGACACACTGTTGCCTATTACAGCAGATGTATATACAGTGCATCCGGAAAGTATTCGCAGAGCTTCACTCTTTCAACATTTTGTTATGTTACAGCCTTATTCCAGAATGGATTAAATTCACTAAGAAATCACATGTACATAAGTATTCACAGCCTTTGCTCAATAATTTGTTGATGCACCTTTGGCAGCAATTACAGCCTCAAGTCTTTTTGAATATGATGCCACAAGCTTGGCACATCTGTCTTTGAGCAGTTTGACCCATTCCTCTTTGCAGCACCTCTCAAGCTCCATCAGATTGAATGGGAAGCATCGGTGCACAGCCATTTTCAGATCTCTACAGAGATGTTCGATTGGACTCAAGTCTGGGCTCTGGCTGGGCCACTCAAGGACATTCACAGAGTTGTTCTGAAGCCACTCCTTTGATATCTTGGCTGTGTGCTTAGGGTCATTGTCCTCCTGAAAGATGAACTGTTGCCCCAGCCTGAAGTCAAGAGCACTCTGGAGCAGGTTTTCATCCAGGATATCTCTGTACATTGCTGCATTCGTCTTTCCCTCTATCCTGACTAGTCTCCCAGTTCCTGCCACTGAAAAACATCCCCACAGCATGATACTGCCACCACCATGCTTCACTGTAGGGATGTATTGGCCTGGTGATGAGTGGTGCCTAGTTTCAACACGACGCCTGGCATTCATGCTAAAGAGTTCAATCTTTGTCTTGTTTCCCATGGTCTGAGAGTCCTTCAGGTGCCTTTTAGCAAACTCCAGGCCGGGTGACATTTGCATTTTACTAAGGAATGGCGGATTGGCAGATTGCTGCAGAGATGGTTGTCCTTCTGGAAGGTTCTCCTCTCTCCACAGAGGAACACCAAAGCTCCGACAGAGTGACCATGGGGTTCTTGGTCACCTCCCTGACTAAGGCCTTTCTCCCCTGATCGCTCAGTTTAGACTGCCAGCCAGCTTTAGGAAGAGTCCTGGTGGTTCTGAATTTCTTCCATTTATGGATGATGGAGGCCACTGTGCTCATTGGGACCTTCAAAGCAGCAGAAATTTTTCTGTACCCTTCCCCATATTTGTGCCTTGAGACAATCCTGTCTCGGAGGTCTACAGAAAATTCCTTTGACTTCATGTTTGGTTTGTGCTCTAACATGCACTGTCAACTGTGGGACCTTATATAGACAGGTGTGTGCCTTTCCAAATCGTGTCGAATCAACTGATAAAGGATTTAGAATTGAAATCTTCAGTCTGTTACTGTTTTTAGAATTTGTCACTTGGTTTTTTACGTCAAATGTCTAATAGTTTTATTGTAATTTGTATGGACTATATTTTTTATGTGTGTTGCCTATTGCTGCTGCCTCTTGTCCAGTATGCCCTTGAAAATGAGATTTTACAATCTCAATGCGATCATCCTGGTAAAATAAAGGTTAAATAAAAAAATAAAGTTACCTGTTTCTCCATGTGCTCACGGATATGAACAAAATAGTTCGTGTTCCTATCATAAAGTGATGGGTGTTTTGTTTGGAAATGATGTTTAAGCTTGCATGGGGCCATGGCACTGTTGGATAGCTTTTCCTTGCACACCAAGCATAACGGACTTAGTGTAGTGGGATCCTCCAGTAGAAGTAAATCCAAAGGAAAAGTTACTTTTGCTATACTGCCTTGTCTTCACTGTCTTGGCTTGCTTTTGGCAACTGCTCAGTCCTTCACTTGGGTCAGAATTTTGTCCAGGACCCAGTTAAGAGTCTGAATCTTTCCTCTTCAAATATTTATCCATCGCTGTTTTTCATCTAGTCACAACAGCCTAGCATGTCATTAACCTCTTTGGAGGTTAATGACCTCTCCAAAGAGGTTTGACTTGGTGTTTGACTTGGTGAGCAGAAATAGTCTATTCTCTGGAGAAGATACTCTGGAGAAGATAGGATGCCTTTCTTCCATGATGGCATGCAGGGGATAGCATACTTTGACAGTTCAACTTCTGGCCCTTTCCCCGTCTGCAGCGGCGTGAAACAAGGGTGTGTCCTCCCTCCGACACTTTTGGGATCTTCTTCTCCCTTGTTCTCTCATACGCGTTCAGGGACTTGGATGATGGAGTGTACCTACACACCAGGTTAGATGGAAAGCTTTTTAACCTTGCATGTCTAAAAGCAAAGACTAAGGTGCGCCAAGTCCTAATCGGGGAGATACTCTTTACTGATGACGCTGCTCTGACATCTCACACACAGGCTGGTCTCCAGAGGTTGGTCAGCTGCCTAGCACATGCCTGCAAATAGTTTGGCCTCACTAGAAGCCCCAAGAAGACAGAGGTCCTGGGTCAGGATGTCAGTGAAGCTCCCACCATAAACATTGGCAAGTACACCTTGAAAGTGGTGGAGCAGTTCACCTACCTGGGGTCTACAGTCTCCAGCAACTTGTCCCTCAGCAACTCAGCAAACGGATCGGGAAAGCTGCAGCTGCCATGTCCAAGCTGTCCAAAAGAGTGTGGGGGAAAAGGCAAGCTTACCACAGCCACCAAGGTCAGTCTATAGAGCCTGTGTCTTGAGCACTTTGCTCTATGGCAGTGAGACCTGGACCACCTACGCACAACAAGAGCACCATCTCAACAGATTCCACCTGTGGTGCTTGTGTCAGATCCTGGGCATCTCCTGGAAGGACCATGTGCCAAGCAAGGACATCTTGGACCGAGCCAACATGCCAAGCATGCTCGCACTCCTCTCACAGCGACGTTTGCATTGGATTGGCCACGTCCACCACATACAAGATGGTCATATTCCCAATGACATCTTGTATGGAGAGCTGGCTACAGGAACCCAGTGTTCAGGTCGCCCACTACTGAGATACAGGAACACTTGCAAAAGGGACCTGAAGTCTACTGACATTAGCGTGGACACATGGGAGGGGATGACAGAAAATTGGGATGCTTAGCAACACACTGTAAGCACAGGCATGACCACAGCAGAGCAAAAGAGAGTCGGTCTGTAGTCAGACAGGAAAGAGAGGAGAGAAGTAGCAGCAGCGGCTCCCCAGCCACCACCGTCAGCATTCGTGTGCAGCAACTGTGCCAAGGACTGCCATTCCAGGATGGCAGTTCCATTGGCCTGCTCAGTCACAGCTGATGCTGCTCCACAACCGAGACCTCAACCAGGCGCACCCATTGTCTATCTAGACAGCAGAAGCCAATGATGACAGGTGAGCAGGTAATCTGTTTACCTGCTTTATACCCATCTGGGCCTCGCATGGGTTTAATATGGGTGAGCAGGTTTCAGTAACACTTGTGCTATAGCCAAAATTATGCAAAAAAAGTCAAAAATTTATGAGAAAAAAGTGAAAATTAGTAAGAAAAAAAACTGACAAATGTACAATAAAATTAGTAGCAAATTTATGAGAGAAAAAAGTCGCAAATTTATGGGAAAAAGAAAATTTAGGAGAAAAAAGTTGCAAATTTACAAGAAAAAATTGTAAAATTACTTAAAGAGTTACAAACTTACAAGACAAATTTATCAAATTTAATTCAATTCAATTCAACTTTATATATATAGCCCCATTTTACAACAACAGTCATCTCATAGCACTTTCAACTGTAGGGGGAAACCCCCACAGTTGCAGAAAGACCCCAGCAATCAGGCGATCCCCTGTGAGCAAGCGCTTGGTGATGGTGGAGAGGAAAAACTCCCTTATAACAGGAAGAATCCTCCAGCAGCACCAGGCTCAGGGAGGGGCAGTCATCTGCTGCAACCGGCTGGGGGGTGAGGGGATAGAAAAGATGAAAAGAACAGACATGTAGAGAGCAAACAGCACGATGGGGACTCAATCTATGGGAGAGAACAAACAGATGTTAATGACCAGCAAAAAAAAAAAATATTTCATTGAGAGTGAAGAAAGGAGTGAAGCCCAGTGCATTATTGGAAGTCCCCCGGCTGTCTAAACCTATTAGCAGCATAACTAAGGGAGGGTTCAGAGACACATGACCCCCCCCCCCCCTAATTGTAGGCTATATCAAAAAGGAAGGTTTTAACCCTATTCTTAAAAACAGAGATCGAGTCTGACTCCCAAATCCAGACTGGCAGCTGGTTCCACAGGAGAGGAGCTTGATAACTGAAGGTTGTGCCTCCCATTGTACTTTTGGAGATTCTAGGTCAGGGGTCACCAACGCGGTGCCCGCGGGCACCATGTCGCCCGCAGGGACCACATGTGTCGCCCGCAGGCCTGTTCTAAAAATAGCACAACTCGCAAGTGAGCTGCAGATGTAATTTTTTCTGCCGCTGTTTTTTATTTTATATTTTTTATATTTTTTAAAATCACACTTGCATTTATATAGATTTTAAAATGACAATGTCTTAAAAATAAAAAAAATGAAAATATGTTTATTATACGTAAAGTTAAGGTGAACTCTGACCTAGTTCAAAGGTCAGTATTGTGCGCATGACAAAACCTTCGCGCTTGTGGAGCGTAAGTTTAGCTAGCGGGCATTTAAGATGGTGGGCGCAGTGCAGTTTCCAAGCCCAAAAACATGGCAAAAAAAAGACAGAAAATTTATCATTTTCAAAGTGAGCGGGAGGAAGAGTTCTTTTTTACTACCGTGAAAGGAAGCTGCTTGTATTTCATTTGCGGGGCGATGGCGAAGCGCCACTTCACTACCCACTCTTTTTTTTTTTTTTTTGGACTTATCTTGTACCCGTAGGTAGATTTGTTCTGCAGTCCGGTGACAAGCCACCAGCCGCTGCGTGCGCAAGCGCCCCTTAACTCCCTAACCTGCATGTTTTTGCATGAAAAACGAGAACATGCACCACCAGAACATGCAAACTCCACACAGATCACTGTTGGCCGGGGGCAGGGATCGAACCCACAATCCCCGCAATCCCCCGGCCGAGGGTAAACTGCTGCCGCGGTGCTAACCACTGCGCCACCATGCATATAAGCACGCTCAGTGCTTGTTTAGTTTTTTCTCATGAAAGGACAGTGCTGGTTGCTAAAGCATGATTCTTGGCAAGAACTGTATGGATATACACATATATACTGTATATATATATATATATATATACACACACACACACAATTTGTTATTTTAGAGGAGTGTGTCAAGCTTGTGCCCTTCACATGACTCGATACCCATGAAGTAGCTCTTGGTTTCAAAAAGGTTGGTGACCCCTGTTCTAGGTATTACAAGTAATCCAGCATTTTGGGAGCGTAGTGCTCTGTTTGGATAATAGGGTAGTATCAATGAAAATGTATACAGTGCTTTCTAATAATGTTGCCTTACAGAAGCATATACAGACATGGAGAAAATTGTTGGTACCCCTCTGTTAATGAAAGAAAAACCCACAGTGGTCACAGAAATAGCTTGAATCTGACAAAAGTGGTAATAAATAAAAATTCTATGAAAATTAACCAATGAAAATCAGACAATGCTTTTGAATTGTGGTTCAACAGAATTATTTTAAAAAACAAACTCATGAAACAGGCCTGGACAAAAATGATGGTACCCTTAACTTAATATTTCGCTGCACAACCTTTTGAAGCAATCACTGCAATCAAACGATTTCTGTAACTGTCAATGAGACTTCTGCACCTCTCAGCAGGTATTTTGGCCCACTCCTCATGAGCAAACTGCTCCAGTTGTCTCAGGTTTGAAGGGTGCCTTCTCCAGACTGCATGTTTCAGCTCCTTCCACAGATGTTCAATAAGATTTAGATCAGGGTTCATAGAAGGCCACTTTAGAATAGTCCAATGTTTCGCTCTTAGCCATTCTTGGGTGTTTAGCTGTGTGTTTTGGGTCTTTATCCTGTTGCAAGACCCATGACCTGCGACTGAGACCAAGCTGTCTGACACTGGGCAGCACATTTCTCTCTAGAATACCTTGATAGTCTTGAGATTTCATTGTACCCTGCACAGATTCAAGACACCCTGTGCCAGATGCAGCAAAGCAGCCCCAGAACATAACAGAACCTCCTCCATGTTTCACAGTAGGGACAGTGTTCTTTTCTTGGTATGTTTCATTTTTGCATCTGTGAACATAGAGCTGATGTGCCTTGCCAAAAAGTTCCAGTTTTGTCTCGTCTGTCCATAGGACATTCTCCCAGAAGCTTTGTGGCTTGTCAACATGCAGTTTGGCAAATTCCAGTCTGGCTTTTTTATCATTTGTTTTCAACAGTGGTGTCCTCCTTGGTCATCTCCCGTGAAGTCCACTTTGGCTCAAACAATGACAGATGGTGCGAACTGACACTGATGTACCTTGACCTTGGAGTTCACCATGAATATGTTTAGAGGTTGTTCTGGGCTCTTTTGTTACCATTCGTATTATCCATCTCTTCCATTTTTCATCAAGTTTCCTCCTGCGGCCACGTCCAGGGAGGTTGGCTACAGTCCCGTGGATCTTAAATTTCTGAATAATGTGTGCAACTGTAGTCACAGGAACATCAAGCTGCTTGGAAATGGTCTTATAGCCTTTACCTTTAACATGCTTGTCTATAATTTTCTTTCTAATCTCCTGAGACAACTCTCTCCTTTGCTTCCTCTGGTCCATGTTTAGTGTTGGACACACCATGTCGCCAAACAGCACAATGACTACTTGTCACCCTTTAAATAGGCCGACTGACTGATACAAGTTTGTAGACACCTGTGATGTTAATTAGAGGACACATCTTGGTTGAACATGTCCCTATGGTCACATTATTTTCAATCTTTTCTAGGGGTACCATCATTTTTGTCCAGGCCTGCTTCATGAGTTTGTTTTTTTTTAAATAATTCTGTTGAACCACAATTCAAAAGCACTGTCTGATTTTCACTGGTTAATTTTCATAGAATTTTTATTTATTACCACTTTCGTCAGATTCAAGTTATTTCTGTGACCATTGTGGGTTTTTCTTTCATTAACAGAGGGGTACCAACAATTTTGTCCATGTCTGTATAAACTAAAAAGAGTAGGGCCTAACACAGATCCCTATGGAAATCTATGACTGAGCTTTGAGTTGAAAGAAAACTCATTATTGACATGAACAAACTGGAACCTATCAGATAAATAAGATCTAAACCACTGCAACGAAGTTCCATTAAGTCCAACACAGTGTTCTAATCTATCAAGTAGAATATTATGATTGATAGTATCAAAAGCTGCACTAAGGTCTAAAAGGACAAGTACAGAAACAAGTCCATTATCAGATGCGATGAGGAGGTCATTAGTGACCTTCACTAAGGCTGTTTCAGTACTATCCATCCATCCATCCATCCATCTTCTACCGCTTTTCCGGAGGTCCGGGTCGCGGAGGCAGCAGTTCAAGCAGAGAAGCCCAGACTTCCCTCTCCCCAGCCACCTGCTCCAGCTCTTCAGAGGGGATACCAAGGCGTTCCCAGACTAGCTGGGAGACATAGTCTCTCCACCGAGTCCTGGGTCTGCCCCGGGGTCTCCTCCCAGTGGGACGTGCCTGAAACACCTCAAGTGGGAGGCGTCCAGGAGGCATCCTAATCAGATGATCAGAAGTTTCAGTACTATGATGGATTCTAAACCCAGATTGAAACTCTTCAAATAAACCATTTCCCTGCAAGTGGTCAAATAATTGTGTAGCAACATAAGATTTTTGAAATGAAAGAGAGATTAGAGATTGGTCTATAGTTAGCTAAAATGCCTGGATCCAGCATTGGCTTTTTGAGAAAGGGTTTAATTACAGCAGTTTTAAAAGCCTGCGGTACATGGCCTAAAGTTAATGAAGAATTGATTATTTGAAGAATAAATCTACCAATAAATGGGAAGACCTCTTTAAATAACCTGGTAAGAATAGGGTCTAAAAGACAAGTTGAAGGCTTGGATGAGGAAATTATTTTGTCTAACTCTAAAAGGTCAGTTGGAGTAAACTCATTCAAACAGATATCAGTTGAAGGAGTTGTAGTAGTTACTGTATGTAAGTTAACAGTGGGAAGAATCTGATTGATTTTATCTCTGATAGATGAAATTTTATTATTGAAAAAGTTCATAAAGTTCTGACTAGTAAGCTCTAAGGGAATGCTAGGATTGACAGAGTCCTGACTCTTTGTCGGCCTGGCTACAGTGCTGAAAAGAAACCTGGGATTGTTCTTGCTCTCTTCTATTAATGCAGAATAATAACTCGTTCTTGTCATGCGGTGACCCTCGCGGGCCACCATAAGACGCCAAAAGTCACCAGTGAGTTTTGCATTTGATGTTTTATTATAACAAGACAAGATGAGACACAAAGCTGTGAGCCGCTGAGGGCAAAACACACACTACAGAATACAGGGGATCGTAGGGCTAACCCCAGCCACTACGACCTAAACTATGACATGAACATACACTACAGAATACGAGGAATTGTAGGGCTAACCCCAGCCACCACGACCTTAACTATGACATGGACAGGAATAAGCATGAACCTGACATGAATGAGGACCAGGAATGATTGACGAATGTTTGACGATACTCCAGCATCAACCAGCTGTTAGCGCCTGCTAATAAAGCCGGCGACTAACAAGTGGTGATGCAGAACAGCTGATCGGCTCTGACAGCAGGAAGCCCCACCGAGCGCTGTCACAATAAGAGCCCGGGGAGCCAGAATGTAATCCACTGCTGTCAAAGCCGGCAGAGATGATGCATAGCCCGAGCGCGGACGAGATTGGCGCTTGGGTCATGACAGTTCTAGCTTTTCTAAGAGATTTTTTATAAATTAAAAGAGGATTTCTCCAAGCTAAATAGATTTCATCTAAGTTAGTGGAGCGCCATTTTCTTTTTAATTGATGAGTCTTCTGTTTTAAGCTACAAGTTTCTGTGTTGAACCAAGGAGTTAGAAATCTCTGATTAGACTTTTTCTTTTTTAAAGGGGCCACCATGTCTAGAGTCTGATGCAGAGAAGCTGTAACACTATCTACCATGCTATCAATTACAGAAGGAGCAAGCTGTCTATAGCTTATTTCCGGTGTGTTGACACATGGCATAGAGGAAACAATCTGCTTAAATTTGGTTACAACATCATCTGAGAGGCATCTACAGTAGTAATATTTTTCTTTAGGAGCCAAATAGTCAGAAATAGTAAAATCAAAGGTTAACAGACAATGGTCTGGCAGTGCAGGGTTATGAGGAGACACTACCAGATTTTCTATTTCTATGCCATATGTCAGAACAAGGTCCAATGTATGGTGGAGATAATGGGTAAAATTTCCTACTTTCTGAGAAAACCCCATCGAGTCTAATATTGAATTAAATGCCATGTTAAGGCAATCAATCTACATCTACATGTATATTAAAGTCCCCTACTATAATTATTCTGATTTCAGCACTAAATCAGCTAAGAATTCGGCAAATTTGGATAAAAACTCTCAGTACGCTGCTGGAGGACGATAAACTATGGCAAATAAAATTGGGTTTAGCCTAAAATTGCTAGCATGCCCAATATTGAGGACCAGGCCCTGACAGGAATTATAACATGTTTTTTGCTTTACATTAACTAGTAATTTGGAATGGTAAATTGTTGCTACTCCTTCTCCACAACCAAAACTTCTGGGATTTTGACAGTTTAAATAACCAGAGGGAGTTGATTCATTTAAACCTGTTATGATCCGAGCGCTATTGTTATTCGCGCTCGGGCCAGCCATCATTCCTGTCAGGCTTTGACAGCGGCGTTATTATCCTGGTTCTCCAAGCTCTTATTATGACAGTGCTCGGGGAGACTTCCGCTCAGCTGTCAAAGCCTGAACAGCTATTTTCCATTTGCAGTTGTTAGCGGCTGGCTTCTTTAGCCGACGCCAGCGGCTGCATCCTTGCAGCAGTGTCCGTCGCTGATCGTCGGAGCGATCGTATGTTATGGATTATACTACATTGCCCGTCTGTGGTGTGACTGTCTTATCCTGTGGACCCGTGAGTGAGCTTGTTAGCCTTACGCCTCCCTGTGTGTAGACTTGTTTGTGTCATAGCCTCAGCGGCTTGTATTATTGTGATTTTCTCCGTAAATAAAGACTCTAACACAACTCTCTGGTGACGGTGTGGCGTCTTATGGTGGCTCGCGAGGGCCACCGCTTGACAGTACACTGCTGCCCAAAAACGGCGTTTGTACGGTGACGCCAACCCGAGATGCCTTTCGCCAGTGAGGTTGTGTTAATTGGCCATTGCCCTTTTTTCTTATCTGGGTACGGTGTGCTGGAGGAATGCCGTCACGGAGGGGCCGCGCTCGGAGTCCGAGCCATGAGCTGGCGGAATATGTCCCGGAATATGGGGATGAGATGCTCATCCCTGCTTCCCTCCTCGACTACGACCGCAGTGTACTCAGGTACCTGGACTGTGCTGAGGACTCGCTCAATCAGCTTTCTCCTCGCTACGCCAACCACCCAGAAGTCGCCGCGAGGAGGGATGACATCGCCGCGCAACGCAAGATACTCCGTATGGTGGAGGAGGAATACGGCAAGAAGCAGAGGAGCAGGTGTTCACGCTCCTCGCTTTGGGACCCCGTTCCTCACCTCGATCCACTCCAGGAGTTCGCACCACCCAGGGGTCGTCGTAGATGTCGGCGCCGCGGCCAAGGGCAGCCCCAGCAAGCTCCTGTTCCAGATCCAGTTCCGGGCCGCCGGGGTGACCCAATCAACCAGCCAGCTGCTGTGTGTGACAAGAGTCCTGCTTCGGCGAGCCCCGTCCATGGGTCCTTGAGAGCGGCTCCCCTTTGTCCTCCCGGGGGGCCCTCTGTTACCATCCAGCGGGAGAAGGAAGGAGCAATGCCCCCTACAGCTGGCACCACCCTCCCTCCGGGAGACAGGCAAGTTCATGTTCACTCCCCTACTTATAATAGTGAGCTGTCTTGTCTGAATCCTGGGGGTGGACTTCGGGGTTTGCAGCCCCCCGAGCTCCCACCACCAGCTGTAGTCATCTGTTCTGAACCTGCTGCCTCTGTGTTTTCCTCCACTGAGCAGTCCTCAGCGTTAGGTCTACGTCGTCGAGCGAGGAGGAGGCCTGCAGCTCTGGGAATAATCCCGGCCCCACAGCCACGTTTTGGACAGAGGAGAAGGGCGGACTGCGGTGTGGAGCCTGAGCCGACGAGGAAGTGTCCCCGGGTCTCCACGGAGGAGCAGCCCGAGCCAGCGGGTCGAGGGTCCCCTGCCACCACGCCGTGCGGGTTATCGGTGTGGACATCAGCGCGAGAGGATCCAGCTGCAGAGACCATCATGCCGGCTGCGGAGCCCGACACAGCTGAGTGGGAGCCCAACGACGAGCTTCTACCCGAACCTGGATTGACAGAGTCCTGGACGGCTCCAGAGCCCGAGTGCAGGCAAGTGCTCTTCTTTGTTTTCCTTTGTGGTGTCTTAGAGCATTTTTGCCTGCCTCGCGGGGAGGCGAGCGAGGGGCAGCCGTCTGCTGTGCCCGAACTCGTCTCACTGGGCTCTGGCGCTGCCGGGGATACTGATCCCGGTCCTCTCTGTTCCTCTGAGCCTCTTCACAGTGTCGCCGGCTTGGAATCTGTCGAGGTCACGGTGCAGGAGGTCCCAAGTTTGGGGGTGGAGGTCATCGCCGATGCGGTGCCAACCCAGTCGGGGTCCAATGAGGCCCAGTGGGGGTCCGACACGGGGGCAGCTGTGACCTTGTGGGGGTCCGATGCAGGTGCAGCTGTGACCCAATTGGGGTCCGGCGAGGTCCAGTCGGGGTCCGACGCAGGTGCAGCGGTGACCCAGTCGGGTCCAACGCGGGTGCAGCGGTGACCCAGTCGGGGTCCGATGCGGGTGCAGCGGTGACCCAATCGGGGTTCGACGCAGGCGGAGCTACAACGGCCACATCGGTGTGGGTCAAGGTCGGTGGAGGAGCTGCAGACCCTTCGCCGCCTGATGTGATGTGGGCTCAACATCACGATTATTCCCCTCTCAGGATCCACCAGCTGGGGTCGTCAGCGCTGGGGGCCGTTTGAGGTTTTCTTCTTGCAGGCTGGCGCTCCCATGTAGTTTCTCTGTCAGGGAGGTCACCGCACGCTATTCCTCCACAGTTCTGGTGGCTGAGGGATGCGGGTCGGCCACCCGAGGAGCTGTTTTGCCCGTTCGGCGCCTTGGGTCGGCCACCTGATGGACTGTGTTTATTACTAGGTTCGGCCGCCGGAGGACTTGACTCTCGGGGCCTGGGACTGGGTCAGGCTGCCCGACCACATACTGTTTCCTGTGACCACCCGTCGGCCATCGGACACAGGGAGACTGCCGGAACTATGCCTGGGGCGTTTGGTCTCTGCCTGCCATCGTCTGTTTGGACTGTATGGTGTGAAGGTCATTTGAAACAATAAGATGGCTGCATGTGCATGTTGATGTAGTATGCTTTTTTTTTCTCTCATCGGAGGGGTTATAGCATGTTACCTTGTGGGTTTTCATAGGCACTCTGGTGTTCGAGGATGATGTTTTGTTTTTTTTGTTTTTTTGGGGGGGTTAAACAGTACTTTTGTGAAGAATGTGGCAGAGGTTTCATGCACTTGGGTAACTTAGAAGCATACACTGATCCGTTGTGGCATTTAGAAGTTTGTGTGAACTGCGTGGAGGGACCTTCACTCAGATGAGTTCCTTAAGACCACATGAAGTCGTGCATACTGGAGTTAAACAGTTTGCCTGTGGTCACTGTGGGAAAACCTTTCTGTATCTGGTAAATTATGTTCTGTATGGTTTGTGCCCCGTGTATTGTACCTCTTGCATGTCCTGTAGTGCCTTATTTGCTTCGTTGTTTTCTGTGGGAATGCGATGGGTATGTCAGGGAATGTGTTTTTTTTTCTTGTTCTGGGGCCTTGTTGGTGTTTGTTTCGCTTCCTCCTTGCCTGTTCCTCCATTCACTCGCCCTGTGTGTGTGTGTGGGGGGGGCCTAGGTGTTACTGGGCGTTCGGAGCCCGCCTTTGAGGGAGGAGTACTGTTATGATCTGAGCGCTATTGTTATTCGCGCTCGGGCCAGCCATCATTCCTGTCAGGCTTTGACAGCGGCGTTATTATCCTGGCTCTCTGAGCTCTTATTGTGACAGCACTCGGGGAGACTTCCACTCAGCTGTCAAAGCCTGAACAGCTGTTTTCCATTTGCGGTCGTCAGCGGCCGGCTTCTTTAGCAGACGCCAGCGGCTGCATCCTTGCAGCAGTGTCCGTCGCTGATCGTCGGAGCGATCGTATGTTATGGATTATACTACATTGCCCGTCTGTGGTGTGACTGTCTTATCCTGTGGACCCGTGAGTGAGCTTGTTAGCCTTACGCCTCCCTGTGTGTAGACTTGTTTGTGTCATAGCCTCAGCGGCTTGTATTATTGTGATTTTCACCGTAAATAAAGACTCTAACACAACTCTCTGGTGACGGTGTGGCGTCTTATGGTGGCTCGCAAGGGCCACCGCTTGACAAAACCAACATAATCCTCTTGCCCTAACCAAGACTCTGTAAGGGATATTAAATCAATCTGATGATCAATTAACAGATCATGGACTAGCAGAGACTTGGGAGTTAGAGACCTAATATTTAACAAACCGCATTTAATTTTTAAATTATGAGGAAGAACAGAGGCCAAATCATTCAATTTAGAGGCTTCATGTTTAATTTGAGTTTTACCAACTTTTTGTTTGATCACTCTGGGATGCTTATACATTATATTGTGGAGAGTGCAAATAACGGAGTCAGACATCGTGCAGCAGACGACTTTATTCACTCTCACATCAGTCATACACAGAAAAAGCATCCTCCCAATACGCCAGGGTCTGTCCTTTTATATCATCCGCCCATCTCACATCTGCATATCTCACATCACAATACATTCAACCCTTCTCCCCCAGCTACTCCTTCCTGCTATATCACCATAATCTCTCCCATCTCAATACCTATTGTCTTCATCTGTTTACCCTCTGCATCCAGTCTGAGATGCTTATTCAATTGTCTACACCCCCCCACCCCCCGAATCTCAGACCGAGTTTCAGTCCTCACATCCTTTTGGCTTCAGTCTCCCCCCGTATCTGCTGTAACGGGGGTTCTCCACCTCCACGGCGCTGCTGTGCCAGTGGGGGGCTCCTGGGGGTGTGTCTGTCTGAGGATGGGCAATGGCGGGGGGGGGGGGACTTCGACTTTCCCGTGTGGCTGCTCTGATGAATCGTTTACCTGGGGAGTTCTCCGTGGGGGTCTTCCACGCCGAGGGGCCCGAGCCAACAACACTTGCTCGTCCGCCACCAAAGGCGGACTTAAGTCTGTCTATACATATTTTCTCCTGACGACCCCCCAAGTCTAACAAAAAATGTTTGTCCCCTGGTTCCAGCACTCTGAAAGGGCCATCGTAGGGTGGGCGCAATGGGGGGTGGTGGGCATCGTGCCTGACAAACACGAACACCGCGTTCTTCAAAGTTTTTGGCACAAAAGCGCGTGGAAAACAGTGGTGGGCCGGGCCCGGCAGCGTGCCTGTATCTGCGCTGTGCTGCAAACGTTGAGACGGGCAGCTGTCCGGCGCGGGATTATCTGGAAAAAATTCCCCGGGGAGCTGCAGTGGCTGAGAAAAAACAAGCTCCGCCGGGGAAGCCTCCAAATCCTCTTTTGGTGCGGAACACAACCCCAACAAAACCCACGGCAACCGGTCTACCCAATTTGCATCCATCAGTGAAGCCCTGAGCGCTGTTTTCAGTGACCTATGGAAACGCTTGCATAACCCATTGGCCTGTGGGTTGTACGCGGTTGTGCGATGAATTGTGACACCCAGGCTACAGGCCATCGCGGCCCAGAGGTCGGAAACAAACTGAGGGCCACTATCAGATGTGATGTCCGACGGGATGCCAAAACTTGCCACCCATGTTGTCAAAAAGGCGCGCGCCACGTCCGCAGACGCGGTTGCCACCAGCAGGACTGCTTCTGGTCAGCGTGTGGTGCAGTCCACCACTGTCAGAAGGTGCGTGCACCCCTGCGATGGTGGGAGGGGGCCCACGAGGTCCACGTGAACATGGTCGAACCTCTTAGCCGGTATACAAAACAGCTCCAAAGGAGCCTTCGTGTGTCTGTGTACTTTGGCTCGTTGGCACGCTATGCAGGCTGCAGCCCACTCTTTCACTTGTTTGCGCAGGCCTGGCCAAACGAACTTCGCTCCCACCATTTTGACTGATGCGCTCACTCCTGGGTGCACCAGAGCGTGAACTGACTCAAACACTTGGCGGCACCAAGCAACTGGGACGACCGGGCGCGGGCGTCCCGTGGAGACGTCGCAGATTAGGGGGGGTGCTGCCGTCTTGCAGCACTCTGCTTTCCAGCCTTAACCCTGTTGGTCCAGACTGGAGCGCGCACACGTCTGCATCGCCAATCTGCTCTGCGGCCATGGCTGTATAATCTATCCCTACGCAGACTGGGGCTACTACTGCACGCGAGAGGCAGTATGCCACCACATTCAGTTTACCCGACACATGCTGAATATCGGTCGTAAACTCCGAGATCGCAGCTAGCTGTCTCTGCAGCCAGCCCGACCATGGTTCTGAAACCTTGACCATTGCGAACGTTAATGGCTTGTGGTCCACGAACGCGGTGAAGCTGCGCCCTTCCAGCCAGAACTGGAAGTGGCATATGGCCAGGTGGAGAGCCAGCAACTCCCTGTCGAACGCGCTGTATTTACGCTCACTGTCGCGCAAAGCCCTGCTGAAAAAAGCGAGTGGCTGCCAAGAACCGGTGACGCGTTGCTCCACGACGGCCCCTATGGCCACGTCCGAGGCGTCAGTAGTGAGCGCTATCCGGGCCGCCGGGTCCGGGTGCGCCAACAGTGCGGCACTTGCCAGGGCTGTTTTAACCTCAGAGAATGTCTGCTCCCGCTCCGGAGTCCATTCGATTCTGTCCGCTAGTTTCCGTTTCTTGAGCGCGACGTACAATGACTGCATGAGCTGAGCTGTGCCGTGAGGAACCGGTTATAAAAGTTAACCATCCCCAAAAATTCTTGCAGCACCCTGACCGTCTGAGGCCGAGGAAAATTCGCCACGGGGCACACCTTGTCAGGCAAGGGTATCGCTCCCTCCGGTGAGACGCGGTGCCCCAAAAAGTCAATCCCCATCACGCCGAACTGACATTTCGCCGGGTTGATTATTAACCCGTGTTCTTCCAACCTCCGGAAAACCGTCCTGAGGTGGGTTACGTGTTCGTCCTCGAACGCGCTGGCCACCAGAATATCATCCAGGTAGACAAACACAAACGGCAGATCTCGCAACACCGCATCCATCATGGGTTGGAATGTCTGTGCCGCGTCTTTTAATCCGAAGGGCATGCGTAAAAACTCAAACAAGCCAAACAGAGTTATTACCGCTGTTTTGGGTATGTCCTCCGCGCCCACTGGGACCTGGTGGTAACCACGGACCAGGTCTATTTTAGAAAAAATGCTTGCTCCGGCGAGGTGAACAGAAAAATCCTGAATATGTGGAATCGGGTAGTGGTCATGCGCTGTGGTGTTATTCAACCTGCGGAAATCTCCGCATGGTCGCCATGATCCCTCGGCCTTAGGGACCATGTGTAGTGGGGATGCCCATGGGCTGTTTGAGCGCCTGATGATGCCCAACCTTTCCAAGTTGGCAAACTCCTCGTGCGCTATGGCCAGTTTAGCTGTGTCCAGGCGCCGAGGTCGTGCAAAAACGGGCGGCCCAGTGGTGGTGATAAAGTGTTCCACCCCATGTTTAGTGCTGGCCGCCAAAAACGTTGGGACCGTGAGTGCTGGGAACTGAGTGAGCAGTATGTGGAACTTACCGCCTGGAGCTGTGACGTTGGCTTGTGTTATTGGCCTGGCCCCTCGAGCTGTACAGGGGAGAAAATCAAATGACATTGCATTAACCAGACGTCTGTTAGCAACATCAACTAGCAACCCGTGTGCACACAGAAAATCAGCTCCCAGGATTGGGAAACTCAATGCCGCTATGACAAAAGTCCACTCGTACATACGGCCATGTAGGGATAAAGTCAGTGTTCTCTCACCAAAAGTCTTAATGTCCGAGCCGTTTACGGCTACCAGCTGGGGGCCGCTAGCTCCCGCTAGTCGGTCGACATAGGACGGCAGGATGAGGCTCTTTTGGGAGCCGGTGTCTACAAGGAACCGTCTCCCCGAGCGCGAGTCTGTCACATAGAGCAGCTTGTTCTCTTCACCGGCGGTCACAGCTGCTACCGACTGCCGGCCTTGGCGTTTCCTGAACGCTTGAATTGGCACGGTGGCACACATCTGCGTGCGTTCTCTCCAAAGCGGCGGTGGTATAAGCAGAGCGTATCTCTCTGGCGCTTCCTGGCCCCCGCTGCCACTACCGTCACCGGCTCCTCGCCTCCGCTGGTCATCTAGCTGGGTTCCGACGCCGTCGCGTTCACTGTGAGGGCTCTGGTGGTGAGGATGATCCGATCTGCCTCCTGGGCTAGCGCACGGTAGTCATGCGCGGCCAGCAACGGCGAATTGGCAAGGACCACTCTTGCCTCTTTTGGGAGGTTCCGGAGGAAAAGGTGGGCAAAGAGAAAATGCCCGTCGTCCGTGCCCATCAATGCCAACATCTTCTCCATCAGTTCGACCGCCGACCCATCTCCTAACTCGAAGCACGTCAGGAGCCTCTCTGCTCTCTCACAGTCCGAGAGCGTATAGCGCCGGGTCAGTGCGGCCTTGAAAGCCCTGTATTTGTTGTGGGCTGGAGGCTGTTGGAACAGGCTTGCTACTTGCTGAGACGTGTGAGCGTCCAGCGCTGCGACCACATAGTGATATCTGGTGTCGTCTGCCGTTATTCCCCGGAGGGCGAACTGAGCCTCGGTATGGTGGAACCAAGACCGTGGGTCGTGCAGCCAAAAGTCTGGTAGTTTGACCGAAACAGCGCACGCGTTGCTGGGGCTTTCCGTCCGGGCCAACTCCGGGGTTCTTGGTTTGTGTTCCATAATTCGTCAAGGGTCACCAGTGTAGAGAGTGCAAATAATGGAGTCAGACATCATGCAGCAGACGACTTTATTCACTCTCACATCAGTCATACACAGAAAAAGCATCCTCCCAATACACCAGGGTCTCTCCTTTTATATCATCCGCCCATCTCACATCTGCATGACATCTCACATCACAATACATTCAACCCTTCTCCCCCAGCTACTCCTTCCTGCTATATCACCATAATCTCTCCCATCTCAATACCTATTGTCTTCATCTGTTTACCCTCTGCATCCAGTCTGAGATGCTTATTCCAGCGTCTACAATATTTTTATTTACTTTGGAGGGAGCAGACAATGATTCTCTGATGGGGAAGACAGAGGCTAAGTTGAGGGGTGGCGGATGAAGAGGAGCTGCAGAGAGGCGTGTAAGACTGCGATTCTGCTTCCTGGTCCCAACTCTGAGTTGTCAAGGTTTTGGAAATTTGGATAAAAATGATGCCAGATTGTTAGATAAATGAGACGCATCATCCAAAGTGGGATGGACGTCGTCTCGTCTAATAAGGCCAGGTTTTCCCCAAAATGAGCTCCAATTGTCTATGTAACCCACATTGTTTGCAGGACACCACACAGACAGCCAGAGGTTGAAGGATGACAAGTGGCTAAACGTGTCATCACTGGTCAAATTTACAAAAAAAAAAAAAAAAAAAAAAAGGCACAAATTTATGAGGAAAAAAATTCAAAAAAGTTGCAAATTAACAAAAAAGTAGCAAATTTGAGCATATACTGTAAATTGACAATCTATGAGAAAAAAGACCCAAATTTATGAGGAAAAGCTGTAAGTTTACAGGAAAAAAACTGAAACTGTTTGAGAAAGTTCCAAATTTACAAGAAAAAAGTCACAAATGTATGGGAAAAACACAAATTTACAAGAAAATAGCAAATTTACAAGGAAAAAAAGTGAAAATTTATGCAAAAGTTCCAAAATTAGAAGAAAAAGTTAATAAATTTGCAAGAAATCACAATTTTACAAGAAAAACTAACAAATTTATGAGACAAAAGTGGGAAAATTTACAAGAAAAAAAATCACAAATTTATAAGGAAAAGTTCCAAGTTTACAGTAAAAAAAAATGTCATGATTTACAATTTTGAGGAGGCTTAAGTGCAAGGCAACCACTTCAGAAGAACACCCAGACGCAGATGAAAAGTTTACACCACTTTAATGAAAACCCTGTACAAAGCATGCTAACTTAATATATATACACAACACAATTAATGAAACCCACAACCAAGAAGCCAAACTATATACAGGAAAATAATTGCACGCTGGAGCCACATGCAACCTAGAAGGGAAAGAGGAAGAGAGGAAGGGTTAATAATGAATATGGCGCACTGGGAAATAAGTGCTGAGGATATGGATCTTACGGTACAAGCAGTTAGCCCGGCAGTGACTTCAGCATGGGGGAAGAGACGATGGATTGATGACGGCAGTGAAGGAGGAGGAGTAATTGGAGGACCTGGGTGGAAAAGCCATTGTCTTGGAGGGAGATGATTCAGGCGAGCAAGCAAACACAGTTCCGGAGACGCACCGCTGGAGGCAGCAGCAAACCCGAGAGAAGAGGAGGACAAAAAGGTAAGACAACTAGAGGAGATAATGATTTTGCCTAGCAACAAGAACATTAGCTGCGAGGCGGCACAAACCCAACAATCCAGCAGAGAGCTCTTCACACATTAGCCCTTAAATACGCTGGAGAATCAGGAGGCAGAAAATATGTAATCACACAGGTGTGCTTAATGAGCTCCGGAGCTGGGAAAATAGAGACAGGAAGAGAGGGGAGAGCACGCTCACCTGATCATGACAAAAAAGTTGCAAATGTATTAGACGGTTTCAAGTTTTCAAGAAAAAATGTATCAAATTGGGGGGGAGTCACACATTTACAAGAAAATAGCAAATTTATGAGAAAATAAGTTGAAAATAAGTAAACAGGTAAAATCCATGTGGGTAAACAGATGGGGCCAACATAGAATCCATGGGCAAACCCACATGGGACCCATAAAACAGCCCAGTTTAACCTTTGGTGGGACCCACATAGACATGTTGGCTGGGTAGGATCCCTGGTTGAAAAACACTGGTCAATGCATCGACAGTGGTGTGAAAAAGTGTTTGCCCCTTCCTGATTTCTCATTTTTTTTGTATGTTTGTCACACTTAAATGTTTCAGATCATCAAACAAATTTAAATATTAGACGAAGATAACCCAAGCAAACACAAAATGCAGTTTTTAAATTAAGGTATTTATTATTAAGGGACAAAAATCCAAACTTACATGGCCTTGTTTACTGCCCTCCCATCGAGTTTCCTAATTATCGATTGGTAGACAGCAAGCTAACACGTGTGGTGCAGGTCTCAATGATGACAAGATGCTTCCTTTTATCTCGTTTATTGATGCCACACCACAAGGAACTCAACGTGATGTACACTCGTCTTTTTCTGGTCTTACATCCGTTTACATTCGTTCCTACATCCGTGTAAAACTGCAACAAAGTAGACATATACACGCCGTCAATGATATGGTCACCGTGTCTAGCTTAGCACATGTTAGCATTAGCTCTAACTTAGCTTGGTAACAATGTTGGCAACGGACTAGACAGTCGCTTAAAATACACCAATGCAACCGTGCAGTTCTCATTGTAGCTGTTAACACTGTCAAACCATGTAGGATACTCACGGACTAATGATGTCCAAGGCGCCGACAATTAAACAACGTTCACAGCGTTCGTACATCGGGTGAAGCTCTGACCGGTCTCCTGTTACATCATTACTGCGCATGTGCAACACTTTGTGTATCAGTTCACAACGATGCTTTCACTACACCACTAGAGGGAACCAAACTCACTTGCATGAAATGCTGTAATGGGAACTGCTCAACTTTAATTCATGAGGGCAGAATACTCCCCGTCTGGTGGTTACAATGTTAACCATATCATTATCTATTCCCCATCTGCTATCAGTAAAACCATTTCTGTAATTGGTCTCAGAAACACTTTAACAGTCCCATCTATTATTATCTTCACCTCCGCTTTTCGTACTTTATTGTCCTTTCCGTGAAATGTCTTCACAATCCCGCCCATGGGCCAGTCATTTCTGTGTGTTTGCCCATCCTTGAGCAAAACGACATCTCCAACAATGATGTTCGGTTTCTCATCAGTCCATTTTCTTTGGCTCTGAAGAGTCACGAGATACTCTTGTCTCCATTGTTTCCAAAAACTATCCGCAAGAGCCTGCACTTGTTTCCACTGACATGCATGAAGTTCTGGTGCAGCGAAAGTTCCCGATGGCGCTGTCAAGGGGTTGGTTTTTTGGGTCAGTAGCATTGCTGGGGTTAGGATGGTTGGATTGTCAGGATCTGTTGAGACCAGCACGAGTGGTCTTGCATTCATCACTGCCATAACCTCCGCCGTTAAGGTGCTCAGTACCTCATGCGTGAGCCGTAGTTTGTTCTTGAGAAGTAGTGCATCTAAAATCCGCCTGGCAACTCCAATGAGTCTTTCCCAGGATCCACCCATGTGTGATGCATGAGGTGGGTTAAAAAACCATTTGCAACCCTTTTCTTGTAGGTAACTCGTTAATGCTGCGTCACTGCGCTCAATTCTCAGTTCCTTACATGCCCCGATAAAGTTTGTGCCCCTATCAGATCGCAGAAGCTGTGCGGGTCCCTGAATGGAGAAGAATCTTCTCAGAGCATTTATGAAACTGGACGTTGACATTGATTCAATCAGTTTGATGTGCACAGCTCTTGTTGACATGCATGTGAAAAGTAGAGCCCATCTGTTGCTGTCTGCACTTCCTCCTTTTGTGTGTCGTGTTGTCACTGACCACGGACCAAATACGTCGAGACCAACGCTGGTGAACGGTGGCATCGGTGAGAGCCTGTCACTTGGTAAATCTGACATCTTTTGGATTTGCAATGTCTTTCTCAGTTTCCTGCAGGTCACGCACTTGTGGATGGCAGAAGACACAAGACGTTTGCCGCCTATGATCCAAAACCCAGATGCTCTAAGGGCTCCCTCTGCCATGTGTCGGCCTTGATGCACTACCTTTTCATGGTAGTATCTGATTAAAAGAACAGCGATGGGTGGGCTTCCGGGAAGATGGCGGAGAGACATAACACTTAAACAAAGAGCTCTCCCTAGCCGGATTAAAAATCATCGGTAAATGGCCAACTCGACATAAGCGGATCAATAAACTAAGGGATGAAAACACGAAGGAACCGGGCACAAGGACAAAAACAGGGTAAAATTGAAGAATTCCTCTCCAACAACGCAGGAAAAACCGCTGTACGCGAAGCCCAAAAAAACGAGATGTCTACAGCAGAGAAAATGGAGGATGCCAGACTCGAAAACATGAACACTGGCATCGCCAGTTTGGGTAAAGAGTTAAGAGAATTCAAGCGACAGCTACAACAGGATTTAGCGGCTCTCAAGGAGGAACTGAAAAAAGAAATTAAGGAGGAAATTATGGACCTCCGAAGAGAAATGGAGCGTAAGTTAACGTAAAACATGGAGGAGCTGCGCTCCCAGCGGGCATGTATGACAGAAGCGCAGACCCGAATATCGGAGCTAGAAGATTGGAAAAGCGAGGCAAACGAACAACTACAGACCCTGACGACGCAAACGCAGAGGATGCAGGAGAAAATAAACGACTTGGAGAGCAGATCCAGACGAAGCAATATGCGCATCTTTGGAATTCCGGAGGGCATTGAAGGCAACTCGATGACAAAATTCATGGATCAGTTCTTAAAAAAAGAACTGGAAATACCCGGAGAAACGGATCTGCAGATTCAACGGGCGCACAGAACACCGGCACAGAACCCGAAAACAAACGCTACACCCAGGTCAGTTGTGGTAAACTTTGTGAAATATGACATAAAGGAAAGAATCCTGACGCAAGCATGGAAAAAAAAGATACGAATCGGCGACAAACAGGTATTCTTTGACCATGACTACCCGACAGAAATCGTGCAGCAGCGGAAGAAATATGCCAACATTAAAAAAAACGCTGAAAGAGAAAAAAATTAGATTCCAAACGCCGCTAACGAAAATGAGGATTCATTGGGAGGAAGGCACAAGAACCTATAACACGGCCGAAGAGGCAGCGCGGGATATGATGGAGCGGGGCCTTGAGGTGAGCGTGCCGAAGGAAACGGCTGGAGCAGCGGCGGCCCTGAACGCATCACGACAGCCGGAGTGGAGACGAGCGAACGGCGGAAGAAGGGGGAGAGACGTAGAGCAGCGGACCCAGGACAAGCTACAAGGCTTTCAACTGAAAGCCTAGATCATAACAGTGGCAAGGCTAGGGGCGGTGGAGTGATCATGTATGTTAACAACAACTGGTGCAGACCGGGACATATCACTGTTAAACAACGACACTGCAGCAAAGACATTGAGTTGCTAGCTGTTAGCATGAGGCCTACATATCTCCCGAGAGAACACTCACACGTGATCTGCATTGTTGTTTATGCAAATCCGACGGCGAACGCTGGGACAGCACGTGACGTCATCCATTCAGTAACCAGCAGGCTGCAGACAGAACACCCAGATGCTCTTCTCCTCATCTCAGGCGATTTCAACCATGTTTCACTGTCTCCCATTCTACCCACGTTCACCCAGTATGTCACATGCCACACTAGAGACAATAAAACACTGGATTTATTCTACGCAAACACTAAGGAGGCGTACACCTCATCACAACTACCCCCACTCGGGAGATCGGATCACAACTTGGTTCATCTCCGGCCGGTGTACAAACCCCTAGTGCACAGACAACCTCCGGCCATGCACACTGTGGAGTTATGGTCTGAGGAGACAATGGACACCCTAAAGGGCTGTTTTGAAGCCACCGCCTGGAAGCAGCTCTGCGATCCACATGGTGAGGACATCGATGGCCTCATTCACACCTTCACGGGCTACCTCAGCTTCTGTGTGGACAAATCCGTTCCCACCAAGACCATACGGCGTCACTCAAACAACAAACCCTGGATCAACCCTGAGATAAAAACACTTCTGAGAGAGAAGAAGAGGATCTTCAGGTCGGGGAACAGGGAGATGCTGAAGTCCGTACAGAGGGAGCTGAGGAGAAAGATCAGAGAAGGCAAGGACAGCTTCAGGAAGAAGATGGAGGACAAGCTGCAACAGAGCGACATCAGCGGGGTCTGGAGAAACCTCAAAACCATCTCGGGGCTCCAGAATACCTCCCCCCAGGCCACAGGGGGCAGGGAGTGGGCGAACAACCTGAATCTGTTTTTCAATAGATTTGACCAACCGCCCTCCCCCCTGACTGCACAACAACCACTGCTGCCTCTAAAGAAATCAAGTCCTGCTGCCCACTCCCCACTCTACCAACACCCCCCCACTCCCAACACACAGCCCCCCATCCTGACCCTGACCAGGACCCAGGTGAGGACGGAGCTGAGGAAGATCAAGGCGAGGAAGGCGCCGGGACCGGACGGCATCAGCGCAAAGCTCCTCAAGTCCTGTGCAGACCAGCTGTGTGGGATTGTGACGTATATCTTCAACATGAGCCTGAAACTGGGGAGGGTACCACAGCTGTGGAAAACATCTTGTGTGGTACCTGTACCAAAAACTTCCCACCCCAAAGACCTGAACAGCTACAGACCGGTGGCCTTGACGTCCCACTTGATGAAGACCCTGGAGAGACTGCTCCTTGCTCACCTCCGCCCCCTGGTGGAACCAGCGATGGATCCACTCCAGTTCGCCTACCAGCATGGCATTGGGGTGGAGGATGCGGTGATCTTCCTCCTTCACCGTTCTCTGTCCCACCTGGAGAAGCCCGGGAATATGGTGAGGATCATGTTCTTTGACTTCTCCAGTGCTTTCAACACCATCCAACCGATGATCCTGAAGGACAAGCTGCTGCGCGCAGGGGTGGACCAGCACCTGTCATCATGGATCCTGGACTACCTCACGAACCGGCCTCAGTTTGTGAGAACCCGGGACTGTGTGTCCGACACGATCATCAGTAGCACGGGGGCCCCCCCAGGGAACGGTGCTGGCTCCCTTCCTGTTCACTCTTTATACTGCGGACTTCTCACACAACACAACACACTGCCATCTACAGAAGTTCTCTGATGACTCTGCGATCGTTGGCCTCATCTCCAATGGAGATGAAGCTGAGTACAGAGGGCTTATCCAGGACTTCGTGGACTGGTGCCATCGGAACTGCCTCCAGATCAACGCGAGGAAAACTAAGGAGCTGGTGGTGGACTGCCGCAGGCATGGGCAGCCCCTCACAGTACCAGTAAATATACAGGGAACAGACATCGAGATGGTGACATCCTATAAGTACCTGGGTATTCATCTGAACAATAAACTAGACTGGTCACACAATACTGATGCACTCTACAAGAAGGGACAGCGCAGGCTGTTCCTGCTGAGGAGACTCAGGTCTTTTGGTGTACAAGGGGCGCTGCTGAAGTCATTCTATGACACGGTGGTGGCATCAGCCATCACTTTTGGAGTGGTCTGCTGGGGCAGTGGCATTACTGCAGCCGATAGGAAGAGACTGAACAAACTGATTAAGAAAGCTAGCTCTGTCCTGGGGCAGCGCCTTGATCCGATGGAGGAGATAGGAGAGAGAAGGACGGTGGCTAAACTGTCATCTCTGCTGGAGTCCGAGTTCCACCCTATGCAGGACATACTGAATGCACTGAGGAGCTCATTTAGCAGCAGACTACATCATCCCAGGTGCACAACCGAGAGGTTTCGTAGGTCCTTCCTACCAACGGCTGTCAGACTGTACAACCTAAGCAGGGCTGCTCGCAGAGATAGCAAAAAGACGTAACAAACTAATAGTTTTTTGAATGCAAAAGATGCAATAGACTTACACAATGGTCCTCTCCGGCATACAACTAGGAACATACCGGTCGCTATGGAGGGTGAGAATATGTATGGGCACATAATCATACCATGTAGGATAACTAAGTAGACGGTTATGCTGTTTCATTCCATCTAGCAACAATGCTCTGCACTGTGTGTGTTTATATATTTGCATATTTATTCCATCTAGCTACAATGCTCCGTACTGTGGGTGTTTATATATTTATATATCTACATATTATTCCATCTAGCTACATTGCTCCGCACTGTGTGTGTTTATATACTTGCATATTTATTCCACCTAGCTGCAATGCTCCGTACTGTGGGTGTTTATATATTTACATATTTATTCCATCTAGCTACAATGCTCTGCACTGTGTGTTCATATATTCATATATTTATTCCATCCAGCTACAATGCTCTGCACTGTGTGTCTGTGTGTGTGTGTATATATATATATTTTATAGTAATACGTACATATGTATTACTGAAGAAGGAGTCCTATCAAGCTTGGTTGGCTTGTGGGACTCCCGAAGCAGCTGAGGTGTACCGGCAGGCCAAGCGGAGTGCAGCTCGGGTGGTTGCTGAAGCAAAAACCCGGGTATGGGAGGAGTTCGGTGAGGCCATGGAACAAGACTTTCGGTCGGCTTCAAAGAGATTCTGGCAAACTGTTCGGCGGCTCAGGAGGGGAAAGCAGCTCCCCGTCCACACTGTGTATGGTGCGGATGGGACACTGTTGACTTCAACTGGGGATATCGTCGGGCGGTGGAAGGAATACTTCGAGGATCTCCTCAATCCCACTGATACGCCTTCCACAGAGGAAGCAGGGTTTGGGGACGAGGGGGATGACTCGCCTATCACAGGGGCTGAGGTCGCCAAGGTGGTTAAAAATCTCCTTGGTGGCCGGGCCCCGGGGGTGGACGAGATTCGCCCCGAGTACCTCAAGGCCCTGGATGTTGTTGGGTTGTCATGGTTGACACGCCTCTGCAACATTGCGTGGAGGTCGGGGGCAGTGCCTTTGGCATGGCAAACCGGGGTGGTGGTTCCTCTCTTCAAAAAAGGGGACCGGAGGGTGTGCTCCAACTTTAGAGGGATCACACTCCTCAGCCTCCCTGGGAAGGTCTATGCCAAGGTATTGGAGAGGAGAGTCCGGCCGTTGGTCGAACCTCGGATTCAGGAGGAGCAATGTGGTTTTCGTCCTGGCCGTGGCACATCGGACCAGCTCTTTACCCTCTCGAGAATTCTTGAGGGTTCGTGGGAGTTTGCCCAACCAGTTTACATGTGTTTTGTGGACTTGGAGAAGGCATTTGACCGCGTCCCTCGTGGATTTTTGTGGGGGGTGCTTCGGGAGTATGGGGTATCGGGCTTGTTGTTACGAGCTATTCGGTCTCTGTACGACCGTTGTGAGAGTTTAGTTCGCATTGCCAACACTCGGTCGGAGTCATTCCCAGTGAGAGTTGGACTCCGCCAGGGCTGCCCTTTGTCACCGGTCCTGTTCATAATTTTTATGGACAGGATTTCTAGGCGCAGCCAGGGAATGGAGGGTGTCATGCTTGGTGACCACAGGATCTCATCTCTGTTGTTTGCAGATGATGTTGTCCTGTTGGCTTCATCCAGCAATGACCTACAGCTCTTGCTGGGACGGTTTGCCGCTGAGTGTGAAGCGGCTGGGATGAGAATCAGCACCTCCAAGTCCGAGTCCATGGTCCTCAGCCGGAAAAAGGTGGATTGTCCTCTCCGGGTTGGGGACAGGCTCCTGCCCCAAGTGGAGGAGTTTAAGTATCTTGGGGTCTTGTTCACGAGTGAGGGGAAAATGGAGCGAGAGATCGACAGACGGATTGGAGCAGCATCTGCAGTGATGCGGACGTTGTACCGGTCTGTTGTGGTGAAGAGGGAGCTTAGTTCTAAGGCAAAGCTGTCGATTTACCAGTCAATCTACGTTCCTACTCTCACCTATGGTCACGAGCTTTGGGTAATGACCGAAAGAACGAGATCGCGGATACAAGCGGCTGAAATGAGCTTTCTCCGTAGGATTGCTGGACTCACCCTCAGAGATAGGGTGAGGAGCTCAGTCATCCGGGAGAGGCTCAGAGTAGAACCGCTGCTCCTCCACATTGAAAGGAGTCAGTTGAGGTGGTATGGGCATCTGATTAGGATGCCTCCTGGACGCCTCCCACTTGAGGTGTTTCAGGCACGTCCCACTGGGAGGAGACCCCGGGGCAGACCCAGGACTCGGTGGAGAGACTATGTCTCCCAGCTAGTCTGGGAACGCCTTGGTATCCCCTCTGAAGAGCTGGAGCAGGTGGCTGGGGAGAGGGAAGTCTGGGCTTCTCTGCTTGAACTGCTGCCTCCGCGACCCGGACCTCCGGAAAAGCGGTAGACGATGGATGGATGGATGGACGTACATATGTTTATTAGCTGCTCTTGCTTGCTTGTTTTTTTTTTTTTCTTCTTGCCTTCTGATTGTTGCTCTGAGTGTTGCTATCCCTGTGCTGTTGCAATCCTGGAATTTCCCCGTTGTGGGACTAATAAAGGCTTATCTTATCTTATCTTATCTTATCTTATAACAAAGATTAAGAAAGGCACAGAAGAAATGAAGGCCAAGAAGACAAGGTAAAAGAGAAACAGATGGCTAGGAGAGGTTTAAGTGATATTTGTTGGACATTTCTAGACTTATGACTATTACTTTGATAGTAATTAGAAGTCTAGGGAGGGCCCTTTACTCTGTGAAGACAAACCCCCCACCCACCAACAGGGACCAGTGGGCAGAAGAAAGGCCCAAAGTACGGAGGTCGAGATTTTTTAATGTGTTTTTATATAAATATGTGTTATTTTTGTTGTTAAAGGGGCTAGGAGCACAAGTTAAAAAAAATGGAAAAACATGAATATGGGTAAAAATCTTAAGATAATGACACTAAACGTGAATGGTCTGAACTCACCTGTTAAAAGGGAAAGAATAATAAGAAAATTCAAGAAGGAAAAAGCTGAAATTATATTTATGCAAGAGACACATTTGAGCAAGACAGAACATGTGAAACTAAAGAGATTTGGCTATAAGAACTCCTACTACAGTTCATTTAAGGGAGGAGCTAAAAGGGGGGTCATGATACTAATCTCAAACAAAATACAATTTGAAAGTGAACAGGAAATCCAGGATAAAGAAGGCAGGTATGTAATAATAAAGGGAAGAATAGATGGTATGCAGATTACATTAGTGAACATCTATGCCCCACCAGAAAGTGACAAGGGTTTTTTTCAACATCTGTTTGATCTCATAGCAACACACAGTGAAGGAGTCCTAATTTGTGGAGGAGACTTAAATGCTGTCATGGATCATGAAGTTGACACAAGTGTTAAGAAGACAAAAAAACATATAACAAAGTTCATAAGAACCTCACTGGCAGAAATGGGTATGGTAGACATATGGAGGGACCTACACCCACTCGAAAAAGACTATACACATTATTCAGCAGTCCATAAAGTACACTCTAGAATAGATTACTTCCTTATGAATGAAGGTGACAGACACAGGGTGAGAAATTGTTGGATTGGAGGGGCAGAAATATCAGATCATAATCCTATATACATGGAAATATATTTAAACAATAGAAAACGACAAACAACATGGAAACTTAACGTAGGACTGTTAAATGATGAGAAAATGAAAGAAAGAATAAAAATAAACATAAACGAATATATCCAAGAGAATGACAATGAAGAAGTGGACCCAACAATACTATGGGACGCACTAAAAGCCGTGTTAAGGGGTAAATTAATTGTTGAAACAGGAAAAGCAAATAAGACTAAACTGGAAGCGTATGAACAAAGATGTGAGAGACTGAGGGAATTAGAACGTAAACATCAAAGCACAAATGATCCAAAAATATATCAAGAAATTAAAGAAGAAAAAACAAAGATAAAAGAAACACAAATGGATGAAATTGAAAGGAAAAATAGATATCTAAAGCAAAAATATTATGAAACGGGGCCAAAAGCCACAAAACTGCTGGCAAAACGGTTAAGAAAACAACAAACAATGAATAATGTATACAAGATTAAAGACCCCGCCACAAATAAAACCACAGTTAACCCAGAAAACATCGAAGAAATTTTCCATAATTTCTACCAAGAACTATACTCGCAACCTGAAGAAACAAATACTAAAGATATTAAAAAATTTCTAGGCACATTGGACTTGCCATCAATAGGAAATCAACAAAATGAAAAACTAACAGCAGAAATAACAACACAAGAGATCAGAGATGTGATTAAGTCACTTAAAAACGGTAAATCACCAGGTAGTGATGGATACCCATCTGAGTTTTATAAACTGTTTATAGAAGAACTCACGCCACAACTCCTAAAGTCATTTAATTGGACGTTGAACAACAACAAAATACCTCCATCATGGAACGAAGCAATCATTTCAGTTATTTTAAAACCAGGGAAAGATAAAGAACAATGCGGAAACTATAGACCAATCTCTTTATTAAATGTAGATTATAAAATATACACAACAATTATATGTAAACGAATAAAGACATTCTTGACGGAATTGATAGAAGATGATCAAACTGGATTCATAGAGGGACGTCAAACACATGACAATATCAGGAGAACAATACATATAATTAACCAAATACATAAAGAAAAGAAAAGCGCAGTAATAATGAGTTTAGACGCAGAAAAAGCATTTGACAGGGTTAACTGGAAATTCCTATATAGTGTACTGGAGCGCTTTGGATTTAACGAAAAATCAGTACAATGCATAAGGACGCTATATCAAGAACCTGTGGCAAGAATCAAGATAAACGGTAGCTTAACAGACAAAGTAAATATACAAAAATCAACTAGGCAGGGATGCTGCTTATCGCCCACCTTGTTTGCTCTGTTCATAGAACCATTGGCTCAAGCGATACGACAAAATAAGAAATTAAAAGGTGTAGCAATAAAGGGGGCGGAACACAAGATTGGGCTATTTGCAGACGATATTATAGTTTACCTTGAACAACCAGATAAATCAATAATGGAAATGGTGAACTTGATAGAAAATTTTGGAAAATTATCAGGATACAAGATAAACATAACAAAAACACAAATACTGACATTCCACTATAACCCTCTAAACCAGATAACTGATAAGATCAAACTAAACTGGAAACAAAAAGAAATAAAATACCTTGGAGTGAACATACCTAAAGACCTAAGCAAAATATATAAAGCAAACTATGATAGGTTGGAACAAGAAATAAAAAAAGATATTGATAGATGGTCAATCTTAAATATGGATCTGAATTCAAAAATTGAGACAGTCAAAATCAACATACAACCTAGATTACTTTACCTCTTCCAGGCTATACCAACAGAGATTCCAGATGCCCAATTCTCAAAGTGGGACAGGATGATATCGAGATTAGTTTGGGGAGGTAAAAAACCAAGAGTGAAATATAAAACCCTCCAATTACCAAAAGAGAAAGGAGGCATGGGCCTACCGAGTCTAAAGGAATATTACTACTCAGCACAAATAAGATATATCATATGTTGGTGCGACGAGGGATATGAGGCAAAATGGAAAGAAATGGAAAAGGAAATTGAGGGACTCCCAGTACAAAGCATAATAGGAGATAAAGATGCATATAAGCAAATCAAACAAATAGACCCAATCACTAAATTTACTTTAGAACTGTGGTATAAAATAGTACAAAAATATAATATAAGGGAAGACATAAAACTATTGAAATGGGTAGTATTTGACAGTCAGTTTGAACCGGCAAAACAAGATAGGGGATACAAAAATCTGGTGAACAAGGGAATCACAGCATGGGGCAATATCGGAAAAAAAGATCTCGGGAGCTTTGTAAATATCAGGAGAAAATTTAAACTAGAAAGATCGGAATTTTTCAGATATCTGCAGATGAGAGATTACTATATGAAGATGATTAGGCATAACCTCCAAACAGATGTGAACGAGATTATACAACTTATTTTAAGCTCATATACAGGAAATAAAATAAGAATTATTTCAAAGCTATATCAGAAACTTATGACAAACAATCATACAAGTAACTATATAAAGGAGAAATGGGAGAAAGAGCTCAATTTAAACATAACAGAAGAAAGCTGGCAGGAAATATGGAAAACACAACACACATCAACAAATTCAAGGACATGGAGGGAATTTGGATGGAAAAACCTGATTCGCTTTTTCATTACACCACAGATTCAAGGAAAATATACAAATACCCAATCTTTATGCTGGAGGGGATGTGGGGCTCAAAATGCAGACCACTCACATATGTTTTGGAAATGCTACAAAATATCATTTTGGAAATCTATACATGTGACAATACAGAGGATATTAGGATATAATATACCAATAAACTGTAACCTGATGTACTTATGTGATCTTAAAAGAGACAATGTTATACAGGCTGAGGACAGATATCTAGTTAAAATCTTGTTGATTGCATGTAAAAAAACTATCACAAAAAAATGGCGATCAGAAGTTCTTCCTGACCAAGAACAATGGACTGACATTGTTGAGGACATACGTATGATGGAAAAACTAACATATCGACGAAGAATGCAAGAAGGACTATGGGAGAAAAAATGGCGGAAATGGACACACTACAAAGTGCAACAACGAGGCAGAAATTGAAAGAATAACCAAAGACACTGAAAAAACCAGAAGAATTAAGAGATGGAAACTAAAAACTTGATGCTCCAACATTTGTTCCCCCCCCCTTTATTTTTTTTTCTTTTTCCCTACCCTAACCCCTTTGTTTTTTAAATGTAGAATGTGATCTGAATGCATTATATATGATGAAAAATTAATAAAAATCTAAGTTACAAAAAAAAAGAACAGCGATGTGGTGTGAACGAGGGATAATGAGAGGGTGTTTTTCCTCTTTTGCCAGGTTTGCTGGTGCCAAGCGTCCTCCGACTCTAAGCAGACCATCCTCGTCAATGACTGGGTTTAATTTTCTCAGCCAACTCTGTTTCGGCAGTGGGTGTTTTGTTTCAACGCACTTGAACTCTTCCTTAAAGACTTCATGTTGCACTGTAGATATTATTAGGCATTTCGCTCGTGAAAGTTCGTTGATAGTGCACGTACCGTTATAACGTTTCCACCCACTGTTTTTGGTTTGCCCGGACTTGCTCTTGTATGAAGCTGCGACAAGAATGAGTGATCCAACTGTGTGGCACAGTTTCATCCAGTGTGAGAACCTTTCAAAGCGGTGTGACCCCAAATGTCCAACAGACACCTTAGTAACGAATGTTTTTACATCAGGTCTGATTTCTGCATCTTCTTCTGGACTTATGAGTGAGAAGGGGTCAGATTGCTGTGGTTCTGCATTGGGTTGAGTCAAGAACAGAGGTCCTTGGAACCAGTTTGTGAGTTTGAGTGCATCTGCTGCGATGTATCTTGTGGCAGTGTCCGCTGGGTTATCGCTGGTTGCTATGTGATACCACTGTAATGGAAGTGTTGACTTTCTGATGCGGGTTACACGGTTTGCCACATATGTGTAGAACCTTTTTGTGTTGTTGTGTATGTATCCGAGAACAATCTTATTGTCTGTATAAAACCTGACAGCATCCATTGCAGTGTCTATCTCATCCCTGATCAGCTTGTACATCTCAACAGCTAGAACAGCTGCGCATAACTCCAAATGAGGGATGGTGTGTGCAGGGCGTGGTGCTATTTTAGATTTACCCATAATGAACCCTGAGTAGCACTGACCTTCATTGTTGGTGGTTCTCAGGTATGCTACTGCTCCGATTGCCAAGGTTGATGCATCTGAGAAAATGCATAACTCTCTTTTTTGAACAGAAGGCTGCGACAATGGCAGGTAGCACCTTGGTATCTGTAGGTCTTCTAGGTCTTTCAGGGAATCTTTCCATTTGTTCCATTCCTCTTCTCTCTCAGCGGGAAGTGGTTCATCCCAGTCGCCATGTTCTGTTGACAGTTCACGCAGGAGGTTCTTCCCCTGCATCGTGATAGGCGCCACAAACCCTAGAGGATCATACAGGCTGTTGACCGTCGCTAAGACTCCCCTTCGTGTGTAGGGCTTCCTGTCGATGGACACCTGAAACATAAAACTGTCAATTTCAAGATTCCAAAGCACCCCTAAACTGTGCTGTAGTGGGAGCTCGTCACGTTTGAGATCTATGTCTTTTAAGTCCTTTGCTCTTTTGTTCGCCGGAAAGGCTTCCATGACCCTGTGGTCATTAGATGCTATTTTGTCTAATTTGTGATTGGATTGTGCTAACATCTTTTGTGCATTTATCAGCATGTCAACAGCTTCTTCTGGTGTGGCTGTGGAGGCTAATTCATCATCTATATAGAAATGTCTCATTATGAACTGTGTTGTGTCATGTCCATGCTCTTTCTCACCTTCAGCTGCAGCACGTCTCATGCAGTAAATAGCCACGGCTGGAGAAGGGCTATTGCCGAACACATGCACTTTCATTCTGTAGTCTCTTACTTCTTTGTCCATGATGTCAATAAAAACCCGGTCTTCTATTGACAGCGCTGGTTTATCGTCGTCCTTTGTTTTATCAAAGACTGTGTTTCCTAAGTGGTCTGTGTCTCTCTCACCCTGCAAGGCATATGGTAGTATGCTGTTGGGGCGTGAGGTAGAGCAACCTGGAATCTCTTTGACAAGAAATGTGTTTGGGCATGGGCTAAGGAATGATGCACGACCATTGTAGAGCACATGTGTCTTTAGCACGTTAACAGTCGAAGGCTTGTGTGTCGTCCCTAAACACGTTTCTCCCACAATAACCCATCCCAAGTCCAAGCGCTGTGCATAGGGAGTACTGTGGGGCCCATTTATTTGTTCTCTCACCTTGTGCACCTGTAGGATGTCTCTTCCCAGCAGTAGGAGGATGGGAGCATGTTCGTCTACAGGTGGAATCTTGTCTGCGACTTTTCTCAGGTGTGGATGCGCTAGTGCGGCCTTTGGAGATGGAATCTCCCTCCTGTCATCGGGGATCATGTCACACTCAATCAAGTTTGGAAGCTGGAGCTGTACTTTTCCATCCATTGGTTCTATCATGAAGTTTGAAGCTCTCCGCCCCCAAACCGTAGTAGCTCCTGAACATGTTTTCAGTGTGTAAGGGTCGGAAGGTGCTCTAATGTTGAACAGCTGGAAAAACTCTGATTTAGCGAGTGATCTGTTGCTTTGTTCATCAAGCACTGCATACATTTTCTGTGCTCCCCCTCTGTGTCCTGCAGGATAAACTAACACAGGGCTAATTTTTGAGCAGGATCGTGGGTTTTCTGCATTACCGCAAACTTCTGTGCATCTAGACGTGACTAGTGTGCCCTCATAATCATGGGACTCCCCGCCATGATCCGTCTCAGCTGCCTGAGGTTCCATGGGAGGAGGAGAGGGGCCGGGATGTAGCGCTGCTACATGTCTATCACTACCGCAGTCAGAGCAGTGGATTGACTGTTTACAGTCTTTTACCAGATGCTGAGTGGACCCACAACACTTAAAGCAGATGAGATTCTCTCTCAAGAACAGTTTGCGTTCTTCTATTGGTTTTGCTCTAAACGTTTTACATTTCTTTAATGGGTGTGGCTTTCTGTGTATGGGACATTGTTTATCTGGGCTTTCTGTTCTTTTATGTGCGTGGTTACCTTTAGCTGCGGGTGAAGCTGGTGGGATGTCCGTTTTGTGGACACTGATGAGGTGCTTACTGGCAAACTTGGGGGCCTTTTCAACTCTGGTGTTCATGTGGGCCGGTGGAGAGAAACTGAAACTTGGGTCGTTTCTTATTTTGGCCTGTTGTCTGATGTAACTGGAAAAAAAAACTGAAAGGAGGAAAAGCAACTTTGTATGTTTCTTTGTATTTGGCACCTGCTGCAATCCACTTCTCCTGTAGGCTGTAGGGCAGTTTCTCTACAACAGGATTCACTCCACGGGCTGTATCCAGGTATGCGAGCCCAGGTAGGTATCCGCCATCCTTTGCACATTCAATTTCCTGTAGAACGTCACCAAGTTCTCTCAGCTTGAGTGCATCTTTGTTGCTGATTTTGGGAAAATGATCAAGCTTTTTTAACAGTGCATTTTCTATTGCTTCGGGTGACCCATAACACTCTTCTAGCCTTTCCCAGACTAAGTTGAGGGCTGCTTTTGGGTTGAAGACATGTGCAGAGCGGATCCTCTTTGCTTGTTCTGCTGATTCTGTGCCAAGCCATTTTATCATCAAATCCAATTGCTCGTGGTGTGAGAGGCTGAGGTCTTGTATGGCGTTCTGGAAAGATGCCTTCCATGCCCAATAATTCTCTGGGAGGTCATCAAACTGTAGGAGTCCCGTGCTCAACATTTCCCAGTGTGTGAGGTATTTGGTCAGGTCCTGAATGCCTTGTGTTTCCACGTAATGTGTTGCGGGGGCATAATAGGGTCGTAACGTTGGGGGATTAATTGTCTCTGCAGCTCCATGCTTCTCCTTCATGTTGACGCTTACCCTACTCTTACCATCTACAGCACTAGATGAGATGAATGGTACATTTGTGGCCATTTCAAATTGTTCACACTGGATCTTAGAGGGGGTGGCTGGATCAGTTTTAAGTGGAATTTCCTCAAAGCGCACATCAAAGTGTTTCTGTACATACTCAGATGTGCGTTGTGCTGAGCCAACTGGCAAGTCCATTAATGCTTGACTGAATTCACTTCTTGCACATTGCTCTGCTTCTTCATAGGCCGCAGCTTCAGCTTCTGCAGCTGCAGCAGCCTTCTGATGGTTCAAAATGTGCATTTGTGCTTCAAGATTAGTTTTCTGTGTAATGAGGGCTGCTTCTTTCTCTGAATAAGCTAATTTAGCCCGTGCAGCATCTGCTTTGGCTCTAGCTTTTATGGCTGAGGAGGTAGCTGAAGAAGCCTTGCTTGACTTGGAGCTACGTGAATATAACGAGCTACCTTGTACAGCTGTAGCCAAGGGAGTTGTGTCACTTCTGAGTTGGGGAGTTGGCTGGTGCTGCTCTCCTGCCCTGAGGCTCATTTGCTGCTTGTTGTTTGTTTATTGGGCCCGCCGCGCTGTAGTCCTTTTACTTTGCTGCCCTCCCATCGAGTTTCCTAATTATCGATTGGTAGACAGCAAGCTAACACGTGTGGTGCAGGTCTCAATGATGACAAGATGCTTTCTTTTATCTCGTTTATTGATGCCACACCACAAGGAACTCAACGTGATGTACACTCGTCTTTTTCTGGTCTTACATCCGTTTACATTCGTTCCTACATCCGTGTAAAACTGCAACAAAGTAGACATATACACGCCGTCAATGATATGGTCACCGTGTCTAGCTTAGCACATGTTAGCATTAGCTCTAACTTAGCTTGGTAACAATGTTGGCAACGGACTAGACAGTCGCTTAAAATACACCAATGCAACCGTGCAGTTCTCAATGTAGCTGTTAACACTGTCAAACCATGTAGGATACTCACGGACTAATGATGTCCAAGGCGCCGATAATTAAACAACGTTCACAGCGTTCGTACGTCGGGTGAAGCTCTGACCGGTCTCCTGTTACATCATTACTGCGCATGTGCAACACTTTGTGTATCAGTTCACAACGATGCTTTCACTACACCACTAGAGGGAACCAAACTCACTTGCATGAAATGCTGTAATGGGAACTATTCAACTTTAATTCATGAGGGCAGAATACCCTGTGTGAAAAAGTGATTGCCCCCTAAACCTAATAACTGGTTGAGCCATCCTTAGCAGCAACAACTTCAATCAAGTGTTTGCGATAACTGGCAGTGAGTCTTTTACAGCGTTGTGGAGGAATTTCGGCCCTCTTATTTTTGCAGAATTGTTGTAATTCAGCCACACTGGAGGGTTTTTGACCATGAACCACATTTTTAAGGTCATGCTGTGGGAATGCAGAAATGATGAGACAGATTTCTCTCAAGGTAGCTTTATTCACATTCGCCAACATCTCAAAGAAGAAAGAGAACATCACAGGAAACTCTCGTCCCTTAAATACCCGGGACTCTCACAGCCACAAGTCACTTTGCATCACAAGTCACATTGCATTATAATCACCAGTAACAATGCATCTCCTCTATAATCCCCTAATATCACCCCCACAGTCTCAGGCCCTGCATACCAAAGCTAACACCTTCACAGCTTCCTGTTATCTCCAAGGAAACTCTGTCTTTGTTCTTATCTAAAATGTGAGGCCTTAAATAAGTCACAAAGTAGGTCACATGTGTGGCCACACTACCCCCCGCCCCCAAACATTTAGATCGAACAATAGAATAACAGTTTGCATGCTGTGATAACATCATTGCACATCAATCCACATGCTGCTTGGGCCTCAGTCTTCTCCCGTATCTGCTGTAACCAGGTTTCACCACCTCCACGGCGCCGTCATGCTGGGGAGCTGCTGTCTGGGGGTGCAAACCTTTTGTCAGTCTCTGCGGGTGATCTGGGGAAATATTACTCTGGGAAACACCCCGTGGTGGTCTGCCGCATCGAGGGGCCCTTGCCAACAGCACTTGCTCGTCCGCCACCACAAAAGCGGGTTTGAATCTGTTTATGCCAACCTTTTCCCCCCTACCCCCCAAATCTAGCAAAAAATGCTTGTCCCCTGTTTCCAACACTCTGAACAGCCCATCATAAGGTGGTCACAGTGGTGTGCGATGCGCGTCATGTCTGATAAAAACAAACTCCGCGTTTTTCAAAGCTTTAGGCACAAAAATGCGCGGAAAACTGTGATGGACGGGGCCCGGCAGCGTGCCTGCATCAACGCTACGCTGCAACAGCTGAGACGGGGAGCTGCTTGGCGCAGGATTATCCAGGAGAAACTCCCCGGGTAGCCGAAGTGGCTGTGCGAAAACGAGTTTAGCTGGGGAAGCCTCTAAGTCTTCTTTAGGCGCAGAACGCAACCCTAATAAAACCCACGGAAGCTTGTCCACCCAATTTGCATCCGTCAGTGACGCTCTAAGCGCTGCTTTCAATGACCTGTGAAAACGTTCGCACAACCCACTAGCCTGCGGATTGTACGCGGTTGTACGGTGAATTGTGACACCTAGGCTGCGGGTGACATAACACACGGCTCAGGAGACGCACACACACAGGCTCAGAGTAGTTCAAATAGTTTATTAACAACAGGAGTGTATGAATGTGTGTCTGCGGGATGTAAATGTGTTGGTGGCGGCGTCTGCTTCGGGCACAGAGGCAGGAGACCGTACAGCCGGACAACCCTATGGGAAAAGCACAAGGAGAAGGGTGACGGGTACACACCAACACAGGAGATATAAGAGCGAGAGAGGAGCTTACTTGGAGAGGACAGATGACTGGCACAACAAGGGATGAGGTCCGGTAGACAGCCACCTGGAGAGCCCGGTGCAACAGCGAGGAACAGGCGATGGAGAGGCGTTGTCCGCCGCCGGGGAATCCACCTGTGCACAGGGGAGCAGACTAGGAAGGAAAAGGAGATAAGGTCTTCTTACCAGAGTGATCCGCTGAGGGTGAAGGAACTCACAGCGATGCATGGGGAAGTCTGGCGGCTTCAGGGCGAAGCTCAGGGCGAGACGGCTTATATCCCTCGCCGCTGATGATGTGCAGGTGTGCGTGCAGGTGGCGCCGCTGATGAGCGGCGCGGCGTGACAGCGGGCCATTGTTGACCAAAGTTCAGAAACAAATTGCGGACCTCTGTCGGATGTAATGTCCGACGGGACTCCAAAACGCGCCACCCATGCCATTACAAACACGCGCGCCACCTCCTCGGCTGTGGTTGATGCCAAAGGGACCGCCTCCGGCCAGCGCGTGATGCGGTCCACCATGGTCAGAAGGTGCGTGTACCCCTGTGATGGCGAGAAGGGGCCCACAAGGTCCACGTGAACGTGGTCGAACCTCTTGGAAGGAATGAGAAATGGCTCCAATGGAGCCTTCGTGTGCCTGTGTATCTTGGCCCGTTGGCACGCCATGCAGGCTGCCGCCCACTCCTTAACTTGTTTGCGAAGGCCGGGCCACACGAATTTTTCCGCTACCATTTTGACCAACGCGCAAACCCCCGGGTGCGCCAGAGACTGAATCGAGTCAAAAACGCGGCGATGCCACGCTGCCGGCACCACAGGACGCGGTCATCCCGTGGAGACATCGCAGATTAAGGGGGGACTGCCGTCTTGCAGCTCCCTGCTCTCCAGCCTTAACCCTGTTGGTCCAGACTGGAGCGCGCACACATCCGCGTCACTACCTTGCTCCGCGGCCATGGCTGTGTAATCTATCCCCACGCAGACGGGGGCAGCCACGGCACGCAAGAGGCAGTCTGCCACTATGTTCAGTTTACCCGACACGTGCTGAATATCGGTAGTAAACTCTGAAATCGCGGCTAACTGCCTCTGTTGCCGGCCTGACCACAGCTCTGAAACTTTGGCCATCGCGAATGTTAGCGGCTTGTGGTCAACGAACGCAGTGAAACAGCGCCCTTCTAGCCAGAACTGGAAGTGGCGAATGGCCAAATGGAGAGCCAGCAACTCCCTGTCGAACGCGCTGTATTTACGCTCACTATCGCGCAAGGTCCTGCTGAAAAAGGCGAGCGGTTGCCAAGCTCCAGCTACATGCTGCTCCACGACCGCCCCTATGGCCACATCTGACACGTCAGTAGTGAGCGCTATGCGGGCCGTTGGGTCTAGGTATGCCAACAACGCAGCATTTGCCAAGGCTGCTTTTACCTCCGAGAACACTCGCTCCCGCTCCGGGGACCACTCGACCTTATTCGCGGGTTTCTGTTTTTTGAGCGCGGCATAAAGCGGTTGCATTAGTTGCGCTGCGCGGGGGAGGAAATGGTTATAAAAATTCACCATTCCCAAAAACTCCTGTAACGCCCTGACCGTCTGCGGCCGGGGGAAATTTGCTACCGCGCGCACTTTGTCAGGGAGCGGAACCGCTCCTTCGGGGGAGACGCGGTGTCCTAAAAAATCGATCTGCGCCACCCCGAACTGACACTTCGCTGGGTTGATTATTAACCCGTGATCTCCCAACCTCCGGAAAACTGTCGCTAGGCGGTTTTCGTGTTCGTCTTTGGACGCGCTGGCTACCAAAATATTGTCCAAGTAGACGAACACGAAAGGGAGATCGTGCAGCACCGCGTCCATCATGCGTTGGAACGTCTGTGCAGCCCCTTTCAGCCCGAATGGCATGCGCAAAAACTCGAATAGGCCAAATGGAGTTATTACCGCTGTTTTGGGTATGTCCTCAGCGCGCACTGGGACTTGATGGTAACCGCGGACCAAATCTATCTTAGAAAAAACACGCACCCCTGCCAAATGAATGGAAAAATCTTGGATATGCGGAATTGGGTAGCGGTTATGCGCTGTAGCGTTGTTTAACCTGCGGAAATCCCCTCAAGGTCGCCACGAGCCTTCAGCCTTCGGGACCATGTGTAGCGGGGAAGCCCATGGGCTGTTCGAACGCCTGATTATACCCAACCTCTCCAGGTTGGCGAACTCCTCGCGCGCTATGGCCAGTTTAGCTGCGTCCAAGCGCCGAGCTTTTGCAAAAACGGGCGGTCCGGTAGTGGTAATAAAATATTCCACCCTGTGTTTAGCGACGGTTGCTGAAAATGTGGGGACCGTGAGTGCTGGGAACTGAGTGAACAGTGTGTGGAACTTACCGCTTGCAGCTGTGACGTTGGCTTGTGCTGTTGGCGGGGCCACTCGCGCTGTACAGAGAATAGAATCAAAAGAAAGTGCATTAACCAGGCGCCTGTTAGCGAGATCAACCAACAAACCATGTGAGCACAAAAAATCAGCCCCCAACATATTGAAATTCACTGCTGCTATAACAAAAGTCCACTCAAATGTACGGCCGTGTAGGGACAGAAGTAGAGTCCTCTCACCAAAGGTCTTAATCTCCGAGCCGTTCGCTGCTGCCACCCTGGGACCTCTGGAACCTGCCAGCCTGTCCGTGTAGGAAGGTGTGATGAAACTCAACTGGGAGCCTGTGTCCATGAGGAAATGCCTCCCCGAGCGTGCGTCCAACAAGTAGAGCAGCTTGTTCTCCTCCCCGAGGGCCACGGCTGCTACCGACCCCCGGTCTTGGCGTTTCCCGAACGCTTGAACTGGCAGGGTGGTACACATTTGTGTGCCCTCTCTGCGAAGCGGCGATGGTAGAAACAAAGGGCGTCTGATCCGCGTTCCCTGGCCCCCGCCGCCGCCGTCATCGGTGGGTCTGCTACTGCTGCCCCTGGCCCCCTGCCATCTCCGGTCGTTGTGCCGAGTTCCGCTGCTGCGGCCGTGGCCGCGCGCTGTCTGCTGGCGTTGACAATTCGCTGTGCCTCCCGGGCCAGTGCGCGGTAGTCCCGCTGGGCCAACAACGGCGAACTGGCCAGGGTCGCTCTCGTCACTGACAGTAGGGTCCTGAGGAAGAGGTGGGTGAAGATGAAGTGGTCGTCGTCCAAGCCCTTCAACCTCAGCATCTTCTCCATCAGGTTAACGGGCGTGTCATCTCCCAACTCAGTCAGCGCCAGGAGTCTCTCTGCTCGCTCCTCAACCGAGAGGGTGAAGTGCTGGATGAGTGCAGCCTTCAACGCGCCGTATTTGTTGCTGTCTGGCGGCTGCTTGATAAGGCTCTCCACATGCTGGGTCGTGTGGTTGTCCAGTTTTGCGACCACATGGTAGAATTTTGTGTCGTCTACAGATATCCCCCGGAGGTTGAACTGTGCCTCAACCGCGTGGAACCAGGAGCGCGGATTGTTCTGCCAAAAGTCCGGTAGCTGGACCGTAGCGGCATTCGCTTGGCTGGGGGCTTCTGACGAGGCTGGCCCCGGGGAATTCTCCTCTCGCTGCATGCTACGTCTTGGGTCACCAGTGTGGGAATGTGTAAATGATGAGACAGATTTCTCTCAAGGTAGCTTTATTCACATTTGCCAACATCTCAAAGAAGAAAGAGAACATAACAGGAAACTCTCGTCCCTTAAATACCCGGGACTCTCACAGCCACAAGTCACTTTGCATCACAAGTCACATTGCATTATAATCACCAGTAACAATGCATCTCCTCTATAATCCCCTAATATCACCCCCACAGTCTCAGGCCCTGCATACCAAAGCGAACACCTTCACAGCTTCCTGTTATCTCCAAGGAAACTCTGTCTTTGTTCTTATCTAAAATGTGAGGCCTTAAATAAGTCACAAAGTAGGTCACGTGTGGCCACAATGCCACAGCATCTCAATCGGATTCAGGTCAGGACTTTGACTAGTCTACTCCAGAGTCTCCATTTTGTTTTTCTTAAGCCATTCACAGGTGGACTTGCTGGTGTGTCTTGGATCATTGTCCTGCTGCAGAACCCAAGTGCGCTTCAGCTTGAGGTCACAAACAGATGGCCCGACATTCTCCTTCAGGATTTTTTGGTAGACAGCAGAATTCATGGTTCCATTTACCACAGCAAGTCTTCCAGGTCCTGAAGCAGCAAAACAGCCTGTCACGGGGTTCTTTTCCAACTTCTTCAACTCCCCCCAAAAATGATGGCAAAGTCGTACAGATGGTATTGAGCCTTTTTATTTTCCGGCCTCCCAAGTGCAAAATTATGTACAGTTGAGGAGAAAACAAACAGTGGAAACAAATGGAGAAAAACCCAAACAGTCTCTGTACCAAATTGTCCCTTTAAAATGGAGTCCTCTCTTAACTCCTTCAAAATGGGAGGAAACAAGTCACTCAGTTACTTACAGACAGCAGACTATATGTTGCCTCCTCTACAACAAACTTCAGACTGCCAGTTCAGCCCACAACAACCCCCTTTTAACGACCAAGCCCCTCCCACTGGGCGTATCATTCATAGAAAAACACACACTTAAATAAATATCTCCATAAAACAGTTAACAATACCTCATCTCCTAATATATATTTTACATTTTACATATACTAATTTATATTTTACACATAAACATTTAAATACAAAAACAAGTTTTTCACACACACAATATTTATTAAAATTCATGACCACAATCTCCTTGGGTTACCTGACCAAACGGCGTGTGAAAAAAACGTGCTTAATCTACTCAATTGATTCCATCTGTTTAGCTCATTCAACGTCCAAAGTGTGTATGGAGGCCGCTAAGCAGACGCGCACGGGAACAAACAAATAAAAGGAGTTTATATGGTATGGAAATAAGAGTGTATGGTTTTCCAGTGAAGCAGAACAACCAAGTGTGCACCCCTGGCTGCGCCACAAAACAGGTAAGGGAAAAAGAAAAAGATAAACGTTCAATATTTTAAGATAATTTCCAAACAGAGAAGTAAATGAAAAAATGTATGACAGGTGTGTGCGTGTATGTGCGTATGTGGATGTAAGTGTGTGTGTGTCCACTGCTTAACCTAGTAAATCACCTACAGTACATAATTGTGTGTAAATGAGTGTGCCTATAGCCGTTTATATGAGTGTTTGTGTGTATGCAGCCAGTGACGAGGCTACTCCGTCACACAGCCCCAGACCATCACACTACCACCACTACCATATTTTACTGTTGGTATGATGTTCCTTTTCTGAAATGCTCTGTTACTTTTACGTCAGATGTAATGTGACACACACCTTCCAAAAAGTTCAACTTTTGTCTCACCAGTCCACAGAGTGTTTTCCCAAAAGTCTTGGGGGTCATCAAGATGTTTTCCTGCAAAACTGAGACAGCCTTTATGTTCTTTTTGCTCAGTAGTGGTTTTCGTCTTGGAACTCTGCCATGCAGGCCATTTTTGCCCAGTCTCTTTCCTATGGTGGAGTCATGAACACTGACCTTAACTGAAGCAAGTGAGGCCTGCAATTCTTTGGATGTGGTTGTGGGGTCTTTGGTGACCTCTTGGATGAGTCGTCACTGCGCTCTTGGGGTAATTTTAGTTGGTCGGCCACTCCTGAGAAGGTTCACCACTGTTCCATGTTTTCGCCATTTGTGGATAATGTCACGCCGCGCCGCTCATCAGCGGCGCCACCTGCTCGCACCCCTGCTCGTCATCAGCGGCGAGGGATATAAGCCGCCTCACCCTGAGCTTCGGCCTGAAGCCGTCAGACTTCGTCACTCATCATCGTGAGTCAAACCTCTACTTCAGCGTAAACATTTTGGGTAAGAAGTCCTTACCTCCTTTCTTTCCCAGTCTGCTCCCCTGTGCACAGGTGGATTTCTCGGCGGCGGACAACGCCTCTCCCTCGCCATTCCTCGCTGCTGCACCGAGCCCTGCAGGTGGCTGTCTACCGGGTCCCGTCCTTGTGGTGCCAGTCATCTGTCTCTCCCAAGTAAGCTCCTCACTCGCTCATTCTCCTCCTGTGTTGGTGTGTGCCCGTCACCCTTTCTCCTTGTGCTCTTTCCCATAGGGTTGCTGGCTGTACGGTCTCCTGCCTCTGTGCCCGAAGCAGACGCCGCCACCAATACATTTACATCCCGCAGACACACATCCATTCACTCCTGTTGCTAATAAACTATTTGAACTTCTCTTAGCCTGTGTGTGTACGTCTCCTGAGCCGTGCGTTATGTCAGTACGGCTTCAGCAGAGCGGCTCGGCAGACGGCGGGCTCGCACACCGGTTTTCCACTCTTGAGGCTCGAGTGGATCAGATAGCCTATCAGCAACAGGTGATTTTTAATCAATTATTAAATTTAACTAACCGGTTGGGCCGCTTGGACCCCCAGCAGCCGTTCCCCCCGGCTCGTCAGGGTGGCGCGGCTCCTGCTGCTCCAGTGGCCGTCCAGCAGGCTCCGAGTGCACCGGTTCGGCTCACACCCATTCCAACCCCCGCCCGCTTTAGCGGTAAGCTCGGTGGAGCACGGGGGTTTATTATGCAGTGTGAGTCCGTTTTCCACCGTGTGCCCGGAGACTTTCCCTCAGATCATAGCCGAATTGGTTATATCGGGAATCTCCTGGAGGGGCGAGCTTTAACATGGACCTACGCCGTTATGGCGAGGCCCAGTTATGCCGCCCTCACATATGACCAATTCGTGAGGCGCTTCCTGGAGGTCTCTGACCATACTCCTACCGAGACGGTCCAGGTCGATCGGCTTCTCGCCCTCCAGCAGGGAAGCCGGTTGGCAGCGGACTACGCGGTCGACTTCCGGGTAGCGGCGGAGGAATTAGGCTGGGAGGAACGCTCCCTCTGCGGCCTTTTTCTCCGCAGCCTCAATGATGATCTGAGGGATGAACTGGCTGGGCGGGATATTCCTGAGACGCTAGCGGAGCTGACATCCTTAGCAATTAGTTTGGACAACAGGCTGCGCGAGCGCTCCTCGGGGCGGAAGTCGTCTTCTTCTCGCCCTCGTGGAGTCTCGCCGCACCTGTTCCAAACTCGCCCCCTGGCGGCGCCGCCACCATCGTGCCCCGAGGAGTCGGAGCCGATGGTGACGGGCTGGACAAAGCTTTCCCCTGCAGAGAAACAATGCTGCCGTGAGTTGGATCTCTGCATGTATTGCGGAGATGACAAACACACGGTGAAGCTTTGCCCACGGAAAGCCAGTCGGCGGGGTCCGCGAGTCACTGTAGGGGGCCTCGCGGATGTCAACCGGTTAAATACTCTCACTCAATTAAAGCTGCCCGTCCGTTTCTGCCACAACCCCATTGGGCACCTCACCCACGCACTGGCGGATTCGAGCGCAGAAGGCAGCTTTATTTCACAAAGCCTGGCAACCCGATTGGGCATCCGCTGCCAGGCGCTCAAAAACCCCATCTCCCTGGTCAACCTCTCCCGTGCTTCCCTTGGGAGAGTCACGCACCAGACCATCCCAGTCCCGGTGATCATCTCTGGTAACCACCGGGAGGAGATAACCTTTCTCATCCTGCCCAACTCTGTGTCGCCCGTCATCCTGGGGTATCCCTGGCTACGCCTCCACAACCCTGTCCTGGACTGGAAGTCAGCTGGGGTGTCGGCATGGAGCACGTCCTGCATGGGCACCTGTCTTCAGTCCGCTGCCTGCTCTCCGTCCGCTTCTTCCCCCGCTACGGACGCTGCACCCCCAGACCTGTCCCTGGTGCCTCTGGAATTTCACGACCTGGGTATGGTATTTAGCAAGACCAAAACTATGTCTCTCCCTCCTCATCGGCCCTATGACTGCGCCATCAACCTCCGCCAGGGGGCACCCTTACCTTCTGATCGGCTCTACAGTCTGTCGGCGCCGGAGAAGGAGACGATGAACGCCTACCTTAAGGAGTCGCTGAGCGCGGGGATAATCCGCCCATCGTCATCACCCGTGGGGGCAGGATTCTTCTTCGTTGGAAAGAAGGACGGATCCCTCCGCCCTTGCATAGACTACCGGGCTCTAAATGACATCACGGAGAAGGATCGTTACACCCTGCCCCTCATGGACACTGCTTTCCACTCCCTCCAGGGGGCGACCTGGTTCACCAAGCTGGATCTACGCAGCGCATACCACCTCGTCCGGATCCGGGAGGGAGATGAGTGGAAGACAGCCTTCCGTACCCCGAACGGCCACTTTGAATACCTGGTAATGCCGTTCGGGTTGACCAACGCTCCTGCCGTCTTTCAGCGCCTCATCAATGACGTCCTCCGGGACTTCATCGGCCTCTTTGTGTTCGTCTACCTGGACGATATACTCATCTTCTCCAAGTCCAGGGACGAGCACCAGGTCCATGTGAGGCGGGTCCTCCAAAGACTGCTGGAGAACCGGCTATACGTGAAGGCTGAAAAGTGTGAATTTTATGCTAAGACTACATCCTTCCTGGGATTCATCATCTCACACGACCAGGTGCGTCCAGACCCAGAGAAGGTGAAGGTGGTGGTAGAATGGCCTATACCTGCATCGAGGAAGCAGGTGCAACAGTTCGTTGGTTTCGCGAACTTCTACCGCCGCTTTGTCCCTAACTTCAGCTCCATCGTCAGACCACTGACCCGCCTCACCGTTCCGGTGGACCGAAGAGGCCGCAGCTGCTTTTCAGGCGCTGAAGGCGGAGTTCTCCTCCTCCCGGGTCCTTCGCCAGGTCGACCCCGCGCTGCAGTGCATCATGGAGGTGGACGCCTCGGACATGGGAGTGGGGGTGGTGCTATCTCAGCGGTCGCCTGACGACGGCGCCAAACGGCCCTGCGCCTTCTTCTCCCGGCGCTTGTCCCCGGCGGAGAGAAACTACGACGTGGGGGACAGAGAGCTCCTGGCCATCAAGCTTGCGCTGCAAGAATGGCGCCACTGGCTAGAGGGGGCGGACCTGCCGTTCATGGTCCTGACGGACCACAAGAACTTGGAATACCTTCGATCTGCCAAGCGCCTGAACGCCCGCCAGGCGCGCTGGTCCTTGTTCTTCGCCAGGTTCCAGTTTTCCATCAACTTCAGGCCTGGCTCCAAGAACGGCCTGCCCGACGCCCTCTCTAGGCAGTTCGCCCCCGAGGAGTCGGAGGACACGCTCCACACCATCCTGCCCAGGTCGTGCGTCATGGGAGCCATCTCCTGGGACATTGAGGGCAAGATCCGGAAGGCGCAGGAAGTGGAACCTGACCCTGGCGGCAGACCGGAGGGGAGGCTGTTCGTGCCATCTGCGGTTCGCGGAGAGGTCATCCACTGGCTACGCACCTCCAAGCTCACCTGTCACCCTGGCTGCTCCCGGATGATAAACCTCCTCCAGCGGTCCTTTTGGTGGCCGGGCCTGCGGAGGGATGCGGCCCGCTACGCCCGGGCTTGTCCAATTTGTGCCACCAACAAGTCGGGAAACGCCCCTCCAGCGGGTCTGCTCCAGCCTCTGCCCGTCCCTGGCAGGCCCTGGTCCCACATCGCTTTGGATTTCGTCACCGGACTCCCAGTCTCTAATTCCTACGACACCATCCTGACCATCGTGGACCGCTTCTCCAAGGCTGTGCACTTCATTCCCCTACGAGGTCTTCCAACTGCCCTGGAGACGGCGGACCTCCTCATCCAACACGTGGTCAGGCTGCACGGGATTCCGGTGGACGTGGTCTCGGACCGGGGGCCCCAATTTTCCTCTGAGGTTTGGAGATCGTTTTGTAACGCCATCGGAGCCAAGGTGAGCCTCTCCTCCGGCCATCACCCCCAATCCAACGGGCAGTGTGAGCGGACCAACCAGGAGCTGGAGGCTGCGCTCCGCTGTGTAACAGCATCCAAACCCACGTTCTGGAGTAACCATCTTGCCTGGGTTGAATACGCCCACAACACCGCTCGCTCTTCTGCTACAGGGATGTCCCCCTTCAAGGCGTCCCTGGGTTATGACCCCCCACTGTTCCCGGCACAGGAGAGTGAGGTAACTGTCCCCTCAGTTAGGGTGCATCTCAGGCAGTTCCGCTCCATCTGGGCATCTGCGCGTAATGCGCTTTTACGCACGGCGGAGCGCAACAGAATTGTGGCGTACCGGCACAGAAGACCTGCCCCGGCGTACAGAGTTGGGCAACGAGTCTATGTGTCAACCCAGGACGTGACATTGAAAGGCGAGAGGAGGAAGCTGGCACAGCGCTTTATGGGACCCTACCCCATCACCCGGATCATCAACCCGGTAGCTGTGCGTGTGGCTATTCCCCCCTCCCTCCGCATCCATCCCACCTTCCACGTGTCCAAGGTGAAGCTGGCAGTCTCCGACCCCCTTTGCCCTCCTCCTGCTGCGCAACCCGCGCCCCGGATAATTAACGGCCATCTGGCCTGGTCCGTCGCCTCCATCCTGGACTCCCGGTGCCGGGGTCGTGGGTTGCAGTACTTGGTGGACTGGGAGGGCTATGAGCCCGAGCATCGACAGTGGGTGCCCTCGTCGTTCGTGTTGGACCCATCGCTCATCGCTGACTTCCACCGAGCGCACCCAGAGAAGCCATCGCCAGGAGGCGCTGCTAGAGGGGGGAGTACTGTCACGCCGCGCCGCTCATCAGCGGCGCCACCTGCTCGCACACCTGCTCGTCAACAGCGGCGAGGGATATAAGCCGCCTCACCCTGAGCTTCGGCCTGAAGCCGTCAGACTTCGTCACTCATCATCGTGAGTCAAACCTCTACTTCAGCGTAAACATTTTGGGTAAGAAGTCCTTACCTCCTTTCTTTCCCAGTCTGCTCCCCTGTGCACAGGTGGATTCCTCGGCAGCGGACAACGCCTCTCCCTCGCCATTCCTCGCTGCTGCACCGAGCCCTGCAGGTGGCTGTCTACCGGGTCCCGTCCTTGTGGTGCCAGTCATCTGTCTCTCCCAAGTAAGCTCCTCACTCGCTCATTCTCCTCCTGTGTTGGTGTGTGCCCGTCACCCTTTCTCCTTGTGCTCTTTCCCATAGGGTTGCCGGCTGTACAGTCTCCTGCCTCTGTGCCCGAAGCAGACGCTGCCACCAATACATTTACATCCCGCAGACACACATCCATTCACTCCTGTTGCTAATAAACTATTTGAACTTCTCTGAGCCTGTGTGTGTACGTCTCCTGAGCCGTTCGTTATGTCAGATAATGGCTCTCACTGTGATTTGCTGGAGTCCCAAAGCTTTAGAAATGGCTTTATAACCTTTTCCAGACTGGGAGATCTCAATTACTTTGTTTCTCATTTGTTCCTGAATTTCTTTGGATTGCAGCATGATGTCTAGCTTTTGAGGATCTTTTGGTCTACTTCACTTTGTCAGGCAGGCCCCATTTAAGTGATTTCTTGATTGAGAACAGGTGTGACAGTAATCAGGCCTGGATGTGGCTAGAGAAACTGAACTCAGCTTTCCAAAGATGTGATAAACTACAGTTAATTTATGTTTTAACCCCTTGCACTCTGGTCAGTTTCCCTAAAAACGCCTAAAAATAACGTGCCCAATGTAAATCAAAAGTTGTTCTTCAACCCTTTGCAGCATCTTCATGGGGTTGGTCTCATTTAAAAGAAAACACTTGGAATTTTTTGGCAAAACAGTCATAATCTCTCTAAGTGCTCCTGCCACTGAGTAACAGTCATCTAAACATACTGAACTTTAAGAAAATAAAGTTTGCCTGGGTGTTTTTTTAGATACAAATGCTTGCAAATAACACACAGCTATCAGATACTGGCTGGAAAATGCAACAGAAATGTAGAACCAAGTGTTATCCAGCTGAGGTCAAATTTTTTTTTTTTTTTTGTTACTTATTTGTATCCGTAGGTAGATTTGGTTTGCAGTCTGGTGACAAGCCACCGGCTGCCGGTCGCTGCGTGCGCGAGCGCCCTAAACCTACATGTTTTGGTATGCGGGAGGAAACCGGAGAAATCCCGGAGTAAACCCACGCAACACGGGGAGAACATGCAAACTCCACACAGCTCACTGTTGGTCGGGGGCTGGGATCGAACCCACGATCCCCGCGATCCCCAGGCCGAGGGTAAACTGTGCTGCCACAGTGCTAAACCACTGCGCCACCGTGCAGCCCAATTTTGTAACAATACCACAAAAAATGAATATATTACACAGCTTTTTTCTCAGGTTGTTCCCAGGCATTTTTGAACTGTGCCAAATTGTGCCAAATGGCACAGTTTGGAAAAACGTCTGTAACTTTTGAATGATTCAATATAGAAGCTTGATCTTGGGCTCTAATGAAAGGTGACACTCAGGGCTGTGTGTGTGTGTGTGGGGGGGGGGGCGTTGTTAATTCATTCATTCATGAATGAATGAACAAACAAGCCCCCCACACACAAAGAAGCATGCCACGTAAAAAATGTGTGGCCTTTTTTTTACAAGAAAAAATAACCTACAGTGCAATAAAAATTATACTTAAATATCTGCAATGTAGAGGATAACAACTCCCCCCCGCCCCGCTACAGAGGAGTGCCGCACACAAAAAAATGGTCTGTCAACGGTCCATCATGTGGCGATGACGCACAGTTGTAATTACCGATCAGTCAAAAGTCATTTTTCATACTATTTTCAGTGATAAAGAATAATTTAGCTTATAACACTTACCTGTCCACAACAGCAGTGTCGTTGGCAAACGTCTGTTCCTCATTGTCAGACGAACATGACGCTGGTCTGCTTGTTACGACTCGTGGTTCTGGTCACGCGACCCGGTCAAACCATGATTCCATTATTGCGGTTTTGTGCTTCCATGATTGCGGTTTTGGCGAACGATTTTTCAAAACAAATAAGAACAGTAGTAATAAAAAAAGACTGGCGAACGCTACCGTTACACACAGCGGCTTACACAAAACAGATTTTACGCACGGGACGCACACTTTCAATCGTCGAACTTCTCTGCTTCAATTGGCTCGTTGTATTCGCAGTCGTTGGTAGGCGGGTCCTTCTTGCTAGGTTTTCAGTCATTGGTTCTTCAAGGTTTCAGAAACCCAATTCAAGGCTCTTATTAGCCGAATGAGAGGTCAATCAAATCTAAACCAATCAAAGCACTCCTTTGGCTTTCTGTTCGCGGCTGTGTCTGTAGTGGAAGAACGGAAATGCAGCTTTATTTTTTTCAGTGCACGCTGAGACGCACAGTGCGCACTAGGACGCACGAGGACGCACTAGGACGCAGAGACGTGACCGCCCGCGGTATCCCGGAGTGCAAGAGGTTAACATGAGGGGGCAATCACTTTTTCATACAGGGTCATGTAGGTTTGGATTTTTTTTTTTACCCTTAATAATAAACACCATCATTTTAAAACTGTGTTTTATGTTTACTTGTGTTATCTTTGTCAAATATTTAAATTTGTTTGATGATCTGAAGCATTTGAGTGTGACAAATACTGTATACAAAAAAATGAGAAATCAGGAAGGGGCAAACACTTTTTCACACCACTGTATGATCATATGGGTATGCAATTAATAGCAGGGTGGATTGAAAGCACAACAAGAAGAAGCACCTAATGGTGCACTAATAGGGACTGAAACAGCAGTAAAGAGCAGGAATCAGAACCCAACAGGAGTGAAATCTAAGTCTTGCCACATTTTCTCCACCATTTCTGTGTAGTTGGACGCCTGTGGGTGTGTGAGGGAGCATCTGTGTGTCGGAGTGTTCCCGATGCTCCGTGGGTAGCTCAACCATGTGAAGAGGAACAGGTGTTTCTGAGCTGAACTTCTACACGTCCCACAGTGTTTTGTTAATGCGTCTCCCTCTATCTCCCGGGTCAAAGTGACAGAAGCTTCTCACACCTGCACACTAAACCAGTCCCTGCTCACACCAGGAAACACACTTCCTCCTTTGTTTTGGCCTTATTACACATCAGTATTCCAGCCAGGATGTCCATGTGGGTCCCACCATAGGTTAAAACTGGGCTGTCTCATGGGTCCCATTGGGTTTGTCCATGGATTCCATGTTGGCTCCATCTGTGTTTGCCCACATGGAGTTTACCTGTTTACCCATTTTCAACTTATTTTCTCATAAATTTATTTTCTTGTAAATTTGTGATGACAGCCCAGGTTTATGGTGGGGCCCACATGGACATGCTGGCTGGAACACAGCATATGACTGGTCCCTGGAGTGTAATAAGCACAGAAATGAGTGAATAACTGTGCTAACAGCAGCTGCTAATCAAGAAGGTGTCTGGTCCAGAGTTGGGCTGGGCGATATCGCGAATATATTTGATGATGATGATGACATGTGTCTGCCTGCAATACATAAAATGCCTATATTGTGCCTATCGCATATAATTTATCAGCTTACAGCATGTTAATTCTGTTCCCAAACAGTTCCACCTGGAGACATTTTGACAATAGGCGATTTGAGGGAGATGCTGTCCTCCTTGTTCACAAAATGGCCCAAAAGCATCTCCCTTGTTAACTTACCCTCCCCATTCATAGGTGTCAGTCCAGGAGGGGACCAGGGGGGGATTGTCTCCCCTCAACCTGGAAAAATAGAATTGTCCCCCCAGTATCATCATAAATTTGCAGGTTTTTTCTTGTTAATTTACAACTTTTTCCTGTAAATTTTAGACTTTTTTCTCACAAAATTTCAATTTTTTTTCACAAAAATCTCCAACTTATTTTCCTATAAATTTGGGTCTCTTTTTTTTCAAAAATTTCAGCTTTTTTTTTTTTTTTTTTTCAAAAAACTGCATTTCTTTCCTTACAAATTCTTAACTTTTTTCTCATAAATTTGTGACTTTCCTCCTGTATATTTTCATCTTTTTCTCATAAATTTGCAACTTTTTTCCTGTAAATTTTCATCTTTTTTCCTCATAAATTTGTGTTGCTGTTCTGTGCAGGTCGCTTGTAGTCTGCATTTTGCAACGCGACCCCCACCACCACCACCACACACACACACACACACACACACACACACACACACACACACACACACACACATACACACACACACACACACACACATTTTGTAAGGAGCATAGTTTCCACTAGATGGAGGCACCACCAAACATATGAACAAAGCCTGTCCACCGCGTGGACAAGAGTGTTTTTCATTCGGGGTGCCTTGAATGTTCAGGTTTCTGTGGAAAATTATCTAATTTGGGGGACCAATTAACAAGTGAAATTAGATAACTTCCCACAGAAACCTGACTGAGCCAGGTCACCCAGGCTGAAAATCACTGTTGTGCAACAGAGGTGGAAACGGCCTGTTTCTAACTGTTGGAGTCTTATGCAAGCAAGATTGTGGGAAGAAAAACCAAAAGGAAAAAAAAAAAATCTCTCCAAACAAAAACTCTAAAAATAAACTTGGGTCATTGTCTATGTACAGAACACCCCCCCCCCAAAAAAAAAAAACATTACAAAAACAAAAAAAAAAAATTACCAGCATACAGCATGAGCACTGCAAATTTGCAAGGGAAAAAAAAAGCCACAAATTTGAAAAAAAAAAAAAAAGGCGGGAAATTTATGAGGAAAAAGCTGTAAATTTGCGATTAAAAGAGGTTGCAAATTTAAGAGAAAAGAGTTGCACGTTCATGATGAAAAACATTGTAAATGCATGAGAAAAATGTCACAAATTTCTGAGAAAAAAGATGCAAATTTACAATAATAAATTACAAGAAAAACTTGCAAATGCACAATTTATGAGGAAAAATACAATACATTATACATTAATCGTAACATAGATACATACTTTATTTTGAACAAAAAGTAAAAAAACAAATGACAAGTGCAATAAAGTGACAGTATACAGTGCTCGAAAGGGAGAAGGAAGAAGTGAACACTTATTAACTCCAACTCCTCTTTTCCATAAATACAACCCATGTGAAATGTATACAAATTACCTCATTTAAGACACCAAGTAAACAATTAACTATATTTTGTACATATCAACATTAACACCCATCCATCCCAGCATACATACAACATATACCTAATCTATTTGTCTATAATCAGTTATATCAATAATAATGTTATTAGGAGGAAGGCATTAATGATGTGAGTGTTTAATATAGTGTTGTATAACTTGTCCACTTCCTTCCAGCAGTCCAGTCTGTGTTTGGGGGCCTCACGTTTCCTGAGGGTGCAGCTCCTGAATGATGGTCGTTTCCTGTTGGAGGACCAGCAGGCTGAAACCTGGAAATTTACAAATTTACTTCCTGTAAATAAACTGCAACTTATTTGTTATAATTTTGCATATTGTACATTTGTGACATTCCAAAAAAGAAAGTTGTTTTTTTTTTTCCAACTTTCTCACATAAATTCCCCCTGTGGTGGTACGGGTGGAGGATTCTCCACCCAGAGAAGGCAGCTGGGGGAAGGGGGAACAATGGACTGAAGGAAGAAGTGACACTGGGGGGTCTCAATTGGGACAGTAAGGACAATCCCCCCCCCACCTCCCGGGGGAGAGGAGAGAACACCAGAGCCGCTGGAAGAAGAAGGGTGTGAGAAGCGGTGCCAGTGTGATGTTATGTTAATGTGCCACACAGATCTTTGTTTCAAACAATGTATTATGGTCTGAAGTTCCAGGTCTCAATGCGTGGAATTAAAGGTATAAAAGGAGAAGGCACAGAGACCCGGAAGTATTTTTACTGTACTGTATGTTGGAGAAGGAATAAAGTTTGTGTGTTGTTCAGCTTGTTGCCTCGCCTGCTTCCTTTCTCCACATTGGTGACCCTAATACATGCCATGGAGAGCGAGCCAAGCACCGTACTGGAGACTACCTGGAGGGGGAGCACCAGCGCTGCGTGCACTGTCTCAGTCAAGCTCCCAGACTTCTGGCTTCACAACCCGACTGCGTGGTTTCTGCATAAAGAAGCCCAGTTCGCATTCCGCAGGATAACAATGAACGGACACTGGCGATATGCTTGCACAGACACAATTTTCAATGGGACTTTGTGATAGCTGCATATTCTGCCCCCATTTTAGGTGCAGATTTTTTATGCGCTTATGGGTTGTTAGTCGATGTTGCTAATAGGCAATTAGTGGATGCTGTCTCTTTTACCTCAATGCCCTGCACAGCTGGGGGAGCTAGGTCAACAACACTGACTAACGTTGTAGCTCCAGGGGGTAAGTACCAACATTTACTCAAACAGTTCCCAGCGCCCAAGGTCCTGACTTTTTCAGCTACAACAAAACACGGGGTCGAATATTTTATAACTACAAAAGGCCCAGCATTGTTCGCGCGACCTCGGCACCTGGTCATGGCTAAACTGGCCAGCGCGCGCGAGGAGTTTGCCAACTTAGAGCAGTTGGGCATCGTCGGGCGCTCCAACAGCCTGTGGGCATCACCCGTTTCACATGGTGCCTAAAGGCCAACGGGCCGTGGCAACCGTGCGGCGATTTCCGGCACTTGAACAACACCACGGAACACGATCGGTATCCTATCCCGCACATGCAGGATTTTTCCGTGCACCTGGCCAGGGCACGTGTTTTTTCCAAAATGGATCTGGTCCGCGGTTACCACCAGGTCCCGGTGCGCGCAGAAGATGTTCCAAGAACAGCAGTAATAACTCCTTTCGGCCTTTTTGAGTTTTTACACATGCCGTTCTGATTAAAAGGCGTGGCGCAGACGTTCCAGAGAATGATGGATGCAGTGCTTCGTGACTTGTCCTTCGTTTTATTCTACTTAGACGACGTTCTGGTAGCTAGCGCATCCAAGGAGGAGCACATCGCCCATCTCAAGATGATTTTCTAGACGTTGGAAATACACGGGCTGATAGTTAACCCGGCGAAGTGCCAGTTCGGTGTGCAAGTGATTGATTTTTTGGGCCACCGCATTTCGCCAGAGGGCACAATTCCGTTACCAGATAAGATGTGCGCAGTGTGGGACTTTCCGCATCCACAGACCGTGAGGGCACTACAGGAGTTTTTGGGAATGGTTAATTTTTATAACCATTTCCTTCAACAGGCAGCCCAGCTGATGCAGCCATTGTATGCCACACGTAAAAAGAAGAAGCCTGCGGAAGCCATCGACTGGACTCCCGAGCGAGTCCAGGCTTTCACAAATGCCAAAACGGCGCTTGCGGAGGCCACGTTGTTAACTCATCCAGATCCGTCGGCACGGAGAGCGCTCACTACGGACGCATCTGATGTTGCCATAGGAGCAGTGGTGGAGCAGTACATCTCCGGTGGGTGGCAGCCGCTCGCATTTTTCAGTCGAACTTTGTGCGACAACGAACGCAAATACAGCACATTGGACAGAGAGTTGTTGGCTCTACACTTGGCGACACGCCATTTCCAGTTTTGGCTAGAGGGGCATGAGTTCACTGCATTCGTAGACCATAAGCCGCTGACATACGCAATGTCTGTGGTCAGCCCGGCAGCAGCGGCATTTGGCCGCAATCTCTGAGTTTACGACCGACATTCAACACATTGCCAGTAAGCTCAACGTTGTGGCCAACTGTCGTGCACGTTAGTCTCCCTGGTATACATGGGAATAGATTTCCCTGTTATGGCCGCGGAGCAAGCCAGGGATGCGGACATTTTTGCGCTCCAATTGGCACCTACTGGGTTAAGGTTGGAGAGCAGGGTGGTGCAAGAAGGGTGCCCTCCCTTGCTCTGCAGCATCTCCACTGGCCACCCGCGCCCAGTTGTTCCAAGCTCTTGACGCCATCATGTTTTTGAGTCAGTCCACTCTCTTTCGCATCTGGGCGTGTGCGCTTCGGTGAAGCTAGTGGGGGCGAAACTCGTCTGGCCGCACTTGCGCAAGGACATAAAAGAATGGCTGCAGCTTGCGTTGCGTGCCAGCGGGCCAAAGTGCACAGGCACACCAGAGCCCCCCTCGAGCCCTTCCAAATCCCAGACAGGCGGTTCGACCACGTCCATGTGGATTTGGTGGAACCCCTCCCACCGTCGCAAGGTTTCACGCACCTTTTGTCTATCATGGACAGCACCACTCGCTGGCCTTAAGTGGTTCCGCTGGCTTCTACCACATCCGCAGAAGTAGTTTGTGCCTTTTTGTCAGCTTGGGTTGCACGGTTCGGATCCCCGTCGGACATCACTTCCGACAGGGGCCTGCAATTCGTTTCAGAACTCTGGTCTGTGATGGCCCAGAGCCTGGGGGTCAAAATTCATCACACTACCATGTAAAAACCCCAAGCTAACGGGTTATGCGAGTGTTTTCATAGGTCACTCAAGGCAGCGCTCAGAGCTTTGCTCGCGGATACAAATTGGGTCAACCGCCTGCGCTGGGTTCTTTTGGGGTTGCGCTCTGTGCCTAAGAAGAATTTCGCAGCCTCCCCAGCAGAACTCCTTTTTTCTCAGCTGCTGCGGATCCCCGGAAAGTTTTTACCGGAAAACCCCACACCTGAGGCCAATCCGCCCGTGCAATTTTTGCACAGTGCAGAGGCTTTTAACATACCGGGCCCAGCCCACCATTGTTTTCCCCACACTTTCGTCCCCAAGACTTTACAGAACGCCAGCTTTGTTTTTGTCAGGCACGATGCACACCGGACTCCGCTGCGCCCACCATACATCGGACCGTTCAGGGTGCTGGAACCTGGGGCAAAGCATTTTGTGATAAACTTGGGGGGGGGGGGGGTGTAGGGAGACCGTCTGCATCAACAGTCTGAAGCCCGCTTTTGTGTTGGCAGACGAGCAGGTGGTGTTGGCCCAGGTTCGCCGGCGCAGACACCTGCCATAAGTTGGTGTTTCCTCGGTAGGGACCTGTGCCCGCGACGCTGATGTCCCCCCCCCCGCCCCCTTTTTCCCTTAACAGACTGACGTAGCCTCCGGTACACTTCGCCAGTAGGGTGTTTCAACTGGATTGGTGACCTCCCACTACAGCCGCTATGGGCGCCGGCTCAAGCCCAAAGAACGGGGGGTTAGTGCCCCTTCTGGGTGTTTGGGGGGGGCTGTGTGGTGGCACGGATGGGAGATTCTCCACCCAGAGAAGGCAGCTGGGGAAAGGGGGAACAATGGACAGAAGGAGGAACTGACACCGGGGGTCTCAGTCAGGACAGTAAGGACTATTCTCCCCCTGGGGAGAGGAGAGAACGCCGGAGCCGCTGGAAGAAGAAGGGTGTGAGAAGCGGTGCCGGCGTGATGTTATGTTAATGTGCCACACAGGTCTTTGTTCCAAACAATGTATTATGGTCGGAAGTTCCGGGTCTCAATGCATGGAATTAAGGGTATAAAAGGAGAAGGCAGAGAGACCCGGGAGTTTTTTTTTACTGTACTGTATGTTGGAGAAGGAAAAAAGTTTGTGTGCTGTCCAGCTAGTTGCCTAGCCTGCTTCCTTTCTCCACACCCCTTTCATTCCTTTTACAATATGTTAGTTAATAAGTGTAGTGATCCCGAGCGCAGGTCTGGAGTCACTTATTATTTTCCCTTTTTCTGTCTGTTATTTAGTTTTGTTTATTATGGGAATTACTTTGTGCTTTTATTTTGACAGCGCCGCGGCAGCACTTCCATCTGTCAGGCTGCTCAGGCTGTCACAGCTGCAGGCACTTAATTCCTCATTATCTGTCTCACCTGTTTTTGGTCTGTTTTTGCACTATTTAAGATCGCAGTGGAGATTCATTCCTCGCTGCGATGTCACACCCAACTTAGGCCGGAGTCCCCATTCCCGACATCAGTTTCTTTCCAGCGTTAGGTTTAGCCCTCGCTGTATTACTTGTAAGTGACTTTTGATTCTCTGTATTTGTTCAGTTATTTTGACCCATCGAGGTCCTGTGTTATAGTATATGTGTTTTGCCCCTCATGGCACATTATTTGGTACTTTTTGTAATGAAATAAAGTCACTGCTGGCTTCTGGTGCCTCATCTTTGTCCTGCAAAGGGCAGTCATAACAGTAGATCGCAGCCAAAACAAGGCGCCAGCCTCAGTGAGTTTTGTTTTTGGCTCTGAATTTTCTCCTTCACCGGGTGCCAGCGTTTCTTTTTCGGGGGGAGGTTATGGCGTCATTCACCACATGGTATCCTATGAGCCTGGGTTTTGAGCTTGTCCAGGCTGTAATGGAGATAGATGACCTCCTGGCCATAGCTCGCAATCGTTCCCCCCCAAGACACACTATGGTACCTGGGCCTCGCGGAGGTGACTGCTAAACATTTTCCTCGCCTTGCTTTTCCCGTGTGGGTCCAGCTACGGGCCGCCGGAAAGACTCCCCTGTCTCCCAGCCAGCTGTTTTTCCCTCGCCACGGCAGAGAGGTATGACAGCAGCTTCAACCTCCGGGTCTTCGTTGTCAGCTGTTTCGCCAGCTCCCCTACCACGGACTGCCTCAGCTGCTCCTCCCTCCTCTACGGCGCTTCCTCCAGCTGCTGCGAGCCCAGTGACTTCTTCTCTGGCTGCCTTCGTCGCTGATCCACCAGGAGTGGCTCCTCCTTGTCTTCCCGAGGGGCCCACCTGCATCTCTGGAACGGGAGAGGGAAGAATAGAGCCTGCTGCAGCAGTGACCACCGTACCCCAGGAAGACAGGCAAGTGATTTTTCATTCTCTATGTCTAACTGATGAATTACCTTGTCTGATTCCTGGGGCTGAGGCTCAGCTCATGCAGTCCCCTGAGCTCTCACCACCTGCTGCAGCCATAAATACACAGCCTGCTTCCTCTGTGTCTCCTCCTATATTCCCTGAGTGTCCACCGGTGCCAAGACTAAACCGCCGGATGGAGGAGGGGCCTCCGGTCCTGGTGAACCTGGTTCCAGCCCCGCAGCCACGATATGGACATAGGAAGATGGCTGTCTGCCAGTTGGAGTCTAAGCCGACGACGAAGCGTCCCCGGGTCTCCACTGAGCAGAGTTCTGTTCCAGCTGGGAGTGGATCTCCGGTTGCCATGCAGAGCAAGCCATCTGCATGGGCTGCAGTGCCGGGGGGTCCAGAGACTGCCGAGACCATCATGCCTGCTGTTGGAGCCACCGCAGCAGAGCTGGAGTTGGACCTCCAGGAGGCCAGGCCAATTGGATTGCCATTGGGATCGATGGAGTCCTGGACGGCAGTGGAACTTGAGCTCAGGCAAGTACTCTCCTTTGTTTTCATTATTTCTGTATTGGAGAAACCTTGTCTGGCTCTTGGGGGGTAGAGCCGGGTGCTGCCATCGTGTGTTATAGTATATGTGTTTTGCCCCTCGTGGCACATTATTTTGTACTTTTTGTAATAAAATAACAAACTCACTGCTGGCTTCTGGGGCCTTTTGGGGGCCTTGGGGAAGTCAGGTTATTTAGCACCTCAGACAGAGACAGGGAATAAGCATGGGAGAACAATGCCCAGGAAGGACAGAGGGGGTTGAATGCAGTGTAGTGTAAATATCATGCTGTGTGAGGTAAAGTGTGACTTCAGATATAGAGAGGAGAGCTTGCTGTAACCAGTCAGTCCATTCTGTGCTTGTGAGATGTGAGTGTGTAATAAATCGTCTGTCATGAATCTGCCTCTTCATTTACACACTCCACACTGGTGACCCAAGACGTATTATGGAACACGAGGCAAGAACCCCGGAGCCGGCCTGGTCAGGAAGCCCCAGCGACACAGCAGCCATTCCACAGACAGCCCGGACTGGAACCCCCAGTAACGCGCGTGCAGTTTCAGTCAAGCTACTGTATTTCTGGCAGCACAACCCGCACTCTTGGTTCCACCACACCGAGGCCCAGTTCGCCCTCCGGGGAGTAACAGCAGACGACACCAAGTTCTACCATGTGCACAGCCCAGCAGGTAGCGAGCCTGCTCGATCAGCCACCAGCCCCCAACAAATACGAGGCGCTCAAGGCTGCGCTCACCTGGTGTTACACGCTCTCGGAATGTGAGAGAGCGGAGAGGCTCCTGGCGCGGACCGAGTTAGGAGATGGGTTGGCCGTCGACCTGATGGAGTAGATGCTGGCGTTAATGGGCACAGACAACGGGCACTTTCTGTTTGCCCACCTTTTCTTCCAGAACCTTCCAACAGAGGCGAGAGCGGTTCTGGCCAATTCGCTGTTGCTGGCCACGCGTGACTACCGTGCACTAGTCCAGGAGGCAGACAGGATCATCCTCACCACCAGGGCGATAACAGTCAACGCGGCGGCGGCGGCGGCGGCGGAGCCCAGCGAGACGACCAGAGGAGGCAAGGAGCCACCAATGGTAGCAGCAGCGGGGGCGAAGGAGTGCCAGAGAGACACACTCTGTTTCTACCACCACCACTTCAGAGAGAACGCACGCAGATGTGCGCCACCGTGCCAATTCAAGCGCTCGGGAAAACGCCAAGGCCGGCAGTCGGCAGCAGCTGCGACCCTTGGTGAAGAGAACAAGCTGCTCTACATGAAGGACGCGCGCTCGGGGAGGCATTTCTTCGTGGACACCGGAGCCCAGAGGAGCATCATCCTGCCGACCTACGCTGACCAGCTGGCAGGACCTAGCGGCCCCAGAATGTTGGCAGCAAACGGCTCGGAAATTAAGACCTTTGGTGAGAGGACACTGATCTTATCGCTACATGGCCGTACATACGAGTGGACTTTTGTCGTAGCAACACTGAATTACCATATCCTAGGGGCTGATTTTCTGTGTGCACACGGTTTACTGGTTGATGTTGCTAACAGGCGCCTGGTTAATGCACTGTCCTTTGACTCTCTCCCCTGTATAGCTCGAGTGACCCAGCCAACAGCACAAGCCAACGTCACAGCTCCAGGCGGTAAGTTCCACGCACTGCTCACTCAGTTCCCAGCACTCACGGTCCCGACGTTTTCGGCGGCCATCACTAAACACGGGGTAGAGCACTTTATCACCACCACCAGGCTGCCCGTTTTTGCAAGACCTCGGCGCTTGGACGCAGCTAAACTGGCCATAGCGCTCGAGGAGTTCGCCAACCTGGAAAGGTTGGGCATCATCAGGCGTTCAAACAGCCCATGGGCATCCCCGCTACACTTGGTCCCTAAGGCTGAGGGATCATGGCGACCGTGCGGTGATTTCCGCAGATTGAACAACGCCACAGCACACGACCGCTACCCGATTCCCCACATACAGGATCTTTCCGTTCACCTCGCCAGAGCACACATTTTTTTCAAAATAGACCTGGTCCGCGGTTACCACCAAGTCCCAGTGCGCGCGGAGGACGTACCCAAAATAGTGGTAATAACACTGTTCGAATTATTCGAGTTCCTGCGCATGCCATTCGGGTTAAAAGGCGTGGCACAGATGTTCCAGCATATGATGGATGCAGTGCTGCGTGATCTCCCGTTCGGTTCATCTACCTGGATGATATCCTGGTAGCCAGTGCATCCGAAGACGAACACGAAACCCACCTCAGGACGGTTTTTCGGAGGTTGGAGGAGCACGGGTTGATAATCAACCCGGCGAAATGCCAGTTCGGCATGACGGAGATTGATTTTTTGGGGCACCGCGTCTCTCCAGAAGGAGCGATCCCGTTGCCCAACAAAGTGCGCACCGTGGCAGATTTTCCCCGGCCTCAGATGGTCAGGGCACTGCAGGAATTTTTGGGGATGGTGAACTTTTATAATTGTTTCCTTCCCCACGCGGCGCGGCTCATGCAACCATTGTACGCCGCACTCAAGAGACAGAAACCCGCGGATGGAGTCGAATGGACCCCGGAGCGAGAGCGGGCGTTCTCGGAGGTTAAAGCAGCCCTGGCAAATGCCGCACTGCCGGCGCATCCGGACCCAACTGCCCGGATAGTGCTCACCACCAACGCTTCAGACGTGGCCATAAGGGCTGTCGTGGAGCAGCGCGTCACCGGGGCTTGGCAGCCACTCGCCTTTTTCAGCAGAACTTTGCGCGACAGCGGACGTAAATACAGCGTGTTCGACAGAGAGTTGCTGGCTCCCCGCCTGGCCATACGCCACTTCCAGTTCTGGCTGGAAGGGCGCAGCTTCACCGCGTTCGTAGACCACAAGCCACTAATGTTTGCGATGGCCAAGGTTTCAGAACCGTGGTCGGGCCGGCAGCAGAGACAGCTGGCCGTGATCTCAGAGTTTACTACCGATATTCAGCATGTGTTGGGTAAACTGAATGTGGTGGCGGACTGCCTCTTGCGCGCCGTGGTGGCCCCGGTCTACGTGGGGATAGATTATGCTGCCATGGCCGCGGCGCAGATTAGCGATGCAGATGTGCGCGCGCTCCAGTCTGGACCAACAGGGTTAAGGCTGGAGAGCAGAGTGTTGCAAGATGGCGCCCCCCCCCCCCCCAATCTGCGATGTTTCCACAGGACGCCCGCGTCCGGTGGTCCCAGTCGCATGGCGCCGCCGCGTGTTTGAGTCGGTTCACACTCTGGCGCACCCAGGAGTGCGCGCATCAGTCAAAATGGTGGGAGAGAAGTTTGTGTGGCCGAGCCTACGCAAACAAGTAAAAGAGTGGGCTGCAGCCTGCGTGGCGTGCCAACGAGCCAAGGTACACAGGCACACGAAGGCTCCTTTGGAGCCGTTTCCAGTACCGACTAAAAGGTTCGACCATGTGTACGTGGATCTCGTGGGCCCCCTCCTGCCATCACAGGGGTGCACGCACCTCCTGACAGTGGTGGACCACACCACGCGCTGGCCAGAAGCAGTCCCGCTGATGGCAACCACGTCCGCGGACGTAGCACGCACTTTTTTAACAGCATGGGTGGCGTGCTTTGGAGACCCGTCGGACATTACGTCCGACAGGGGCCCTCAATTTGTTTCCGAACTCTGGTCCGCGATGGCCTGCAGCCTGGGTGTTACAATTCATCGCACAACCGCGTACAACCCACAGGCCAATGGGTTATGCGAGTGTTTTCATAGATCACTGAAAGCAGCACTCAGGGCGTCATTGACGGATACAAATTGGGTAGACAGGTTGCCGTGGGTTTTATTGGGGTTGCGCTCCGCGCCAAAAGAGGATTTGGAAGCTTCCCCGGCAGAGCTTGTTTTTGTGCAGCCCCTACGGCTGCCCGGGGAATTTCTACCAGATAATCCCGCGCCGGGCAGCTGCCCATCTCAGCTTTTGCAGTGTAGCACAAACACAGGCACGCTGCCGGGCCCTGCCCACCACAGTTTTCCGCGTGCCTTTGTGCCTAAAACTTTGAAGAACGCGCAATTCTTATTCGTCAGACACGACGCCCACCGCCCCCCATTGCGCCCACCCTATGATGGACCGTTCAGAGTGTTGGAAACAGGGGATAAGCATTTTGTGCTAAACTTGGGGGGTAGACAGGAGAAAATTGGCATAGACAGACTCAAACTCGCCTTTGTAGTGGCGGATGAGCAAGTGCTGTTGGCTGGGGCCCCTCGGCGTGGAAGACCCCCACGGAGAACAACCCAGGGAAACGATTCACCAGAGCAGCCACACGGGCAGAACGAAGTTCCCCCCCCCCCCTCACCACGGCTCACCCGCAGTCAGACACGCTCCCAGCAGCCCCCCACCGGCACAGCAGCGCCACAGAGGTGGTAAACCCCAGTTACAGCAGATATGGGAGGAGACTGAAGCCAAAAGCGAGTGTGGACTAATGTCTGTCTTAGATGCTGGGGGGGGGGAGGGGTTGGGGACCTTGGGGAAGTCAGGTTATTTAGCACCTCAGACAGAGACAGGGAATAAGCATGGGAGAACAATGCCCAGGAAGGACAGAGGGGGTTGAATGCAGTGTAGTGTAAATATGAGATGAGATGAGATGAGATTCAACTTTATTGTCATTACACATGTATGAATACAAGGTAACGAAACGTGACTTGGCATTTGGGCACGCTCTGCAGAGCGCATCCAAGGCCGGGGCAGCCGCTAGGCGCCAGTCATAAAGAAGAAAGGGAAAAAAAAAAAGAAAAGAGAAAGGATATGACACAGTAGGCGAGAGAAAAAAACATGTTTTATCAAATTGACGCTTAATGAGTAAGCGAAATTTTGATTGCAGGCAAAAAAAAACCTCAATGCATATTTAGCAGACATTTAGTAGACAGATCACACAGCAGAGGGAGAGCAGTGTGTGTATATCAATATGATGATGATGTCAGTGTGTGTGCAGTGTTGAGTGTATCAGTTACTGGAGTACAACAAATAGTCTCCTAGGCAACGATAGATGTTATAGTTCATGAACGCTGTCCCTGAAGAGTTCTGTTTATTGCACAGCAGCAGTGTTTGGGTTAGCAGAGCCAGCTGACACATCCGCTTATCTCAACTCTGGAGGAGTGAGTTATCCAGGGGCGCCGATCAAGGCCGAATCTGCACAGACAGAGTATAGGATTTCCCTCTTCTCATATTCTGTGCTTACAATTCAAATTAACATTCACTGGCTTTAAATTCATATCATTCCCTGGAGAGCACGAAGCGACTCCAGATGTTTCCCCTTCTAAACACAGATGAACATGTCCGGTAGAGTCCATCTCTCTACAGTGCATGCAGATGGTAAATTCCAGGTTGGTCATTTGCCGCTATTTCGTGCACTCCCCATCTGGTCGAATTGTTGAAGAAGCAGCTCCGCCGGGTCCGCATTTTGATTAGCTCTTCCAGTTAAATTTTCGATACACCAGGAGAACTCCAAAGCCCAATCGGCAGAAATCCTGTGATCGTAAAAAAGCCAAAACAGGTAGATGTTTTCTACATCTTCAGTCGAATCACACAGACACATGAGTTCCAATCCATGGGTCTCTCCACATTTGGGCTCCCCCGGGCCCAATTTTCTGTTTGAAAAGGTGGTGTCAATTGCGTTTAAAGCCCAGCTTATATCCATTTTCCGTATTTTCCATTTGGGTTGAGATCAGCAAGATGGTGAGACGGCACAGACACTCACTCAGACGCAGCAAGCTGGGATTAGGTCAGGAAGGCAGGAAAGGAGGAGGGAGGAAAAATGCGACTGCTCTCTCTGAAGGCAGCAGAATGAATATCATGCTGTGTGAGGTGAAGTGTGACTTGAGATATAGAGAGGAGAGCTTGCTGTAACCAGTCAGTCCATTCTGTGCTTGTGAGATGTGTGTGTAGTAAATCGTCTGTCATGAATCTGCCTCTTCATTTACACACTCCACAGCCTCATCTTTGTCCTGCAAAGGGCAATCATAACAATAAGTTAGTTAATGCGTTTTTCTTTTAAATTTATAGTTTTTCTCATAAATTTTGGCCTTTTTCTTAGTAATTTGTAACTTGTTCCCAGGCAAAAGAGCCTAAGGTTTTACAGCATCTATGATGTCATATAAAAAAATTTGCATTTCATGAAGAAAATACAGTTTGAATGTTTTCTAAAATAGTCTTTTTTAAATGAAGCTGAAAGGTAGCTTAAAAGCAAAGTACCTTAAAGTTGAATAATTGCTTAAAATCTTCAACAGCTTAAATTTGACCTGTTTTAGCTTAAAGGAGTAAATAATTGAAAATTGACCAAAGTTAGCTTAAAAGCTAAAATAGCCTGACCTGATCCAAAATAGTTTAAATTGATGAACGTTAAACCTTTATTTAGCATTTTAAGTTAACACTTACAAATGCTATCCAGCTTAAAAATTACATTGGTGCAAATTTGTCTGACATTAGCAAAAAAGTGATAATAGCTTACACTGAAGAAAGCTAGCTTAAAATGCTAGCATAAACGCTCAGGTGTACATGACATTAGGCAAAGGTGTTATAACCCGAGTGTCGGTTCTGGCCACACTCGGGTCTCATATCTTATTTCCCTGGCTTTGGCAGCAGAGGATTTCTTTCAGCTCCTCGGGCTTTTATTGTGAAGGCGCCCGGGGGAGCTCCCTGCTGTCAAAGTCAGCTGCTGCGCTGCTGTCACGGCGAGCAGCTGCGCCGCATTGGGGTCATTAGCGGCCAGAGTTAAAAGCCGGTGCTGAATGTCCTCCAGTGCGGCAGTCTTTGTTATGTTTTGTTATGTTCTGTTAACCTCTGTTGTGTTCCTGTTCTCCTTGCTCATCGTGGTTAATGGACTTGGGAGTCCCCTGTTACCCGTCTGTTAACGGTCCCGTTGTTAAGGTACGCTCTGTGTGACTTTACCTTTGTGATTATCTCGTCTGGCGCATCGGGTGCTCCCCGGCCCAGGCGTCACCTGTTCACTGTTTGTATCCTATGCCTGTCTAAACCTGCACTGTAAATAAACATCACTGCAAACTCACTGGTGACTGAGGCGTCTTGTGATGGTCCGTGAGGGCCATCGTGACAGTAGACTGCCGCCAAACGCCCGGAGAGGAGGCGGTGTTTGAGACGCCATTCACCATGCAGTTTGCAGTAGTGGACCGTTTGTTCCTACCTGTCTGGGTGCCGTGTTGAAGCATGCCATCGTGGAGGTCTCATGCTCGGAGGCAGGACGCTGTCCTTGTTGACACCCTCGAGCGCGTGGACGAAGTCCTTGTCGCCGCCTCCCTCCTCGACTTCAACAGCGAAGTGCCCTGGTACCTGGACCTAGCCGAGGAAATTCTGGATTCTCTTCCCCGCTTCGCTAATCATCCAGAGGTAAGCGTGAGGAGAGATGACATCGCCGCCCAGCGTGAGATACTCCGAGGGCTGGAGGGAAATCCCGGCAGGAAGCCGAAGCGGAGAAGACGTCGCCCCTCGCTTCGGGATCCCGCTCCTGCCTCCGTTCCGGCCCGGGAGTTCGCACCATCCGGAGGTCTTTTCTCATCAGGCATGTCGTCACTCGGGATTCCCCCAGAGAAGCTGCAGCTGACAGCAGACAAGATCTGGGACCAGGTGGCTGCTGCTTGCTCCGCTGGGAATCCACCAGCGTGTATGAAGCATGTGGTGGCAGCGGTTAGACTGGTGGAGAGGAATCCAGCGTTGCGTGAGTTTCCTGAGTTCGCCGACTTGCTTGCCGCTGTTTCTGCTCAGGAACGGCGATTTCCGAACCTCACCTTCGCCTCACCCCGTACAAGGAACCGTCGTCACACCGGCTTCCAACCTCGGCTAGAACCCCGTCTGGATGTTGTTCCGGGTCGCCGCAACACAGCTGTCACTCCTGCGCCTCGTCAGAGGGGAATCCCCGCAACCTCGTCTTCTCCCGGGCCCTCGCCTGCTGTCCCGTCAGCGCTCCATGCCTGACTGACCCCGGCTGTCGCCCCCTCCTCCTCGTCGCCTATCCTGGCTGCTGTGTGTCTCGGGAGCTCCGTGTCGGCAAGCCCCATCCCGGAACCGTCTCGAGTGGCCTCACCTTGTCTTCCCAGAGGGCCCTCTGTCGCCATCCAGCGGGGAAAGGAAGGAACGACGTCCCCCACAGCGGGAACCATCTTACCCTCAGGAGAAAGGCAAGTACATGATAATTTCCCTCATTTTGATATTGTTTTGCCTTGTCTGACTCCTGGGGGTGGAGCTCGGGGTATGCAGTCCCCCGAGCTCCCTCCACCTGCTGTGGATGAAAGTATTAACCCTGCTTCCTCTGTGTCTCCCTCCGCTGAGCGGTCCTCGACGCCAGGCCAACGTCGCTGGATGAGGTGGGGGCCTGCAGTTCTGGAAAGCCTGGTTCCGGTTCCGCAGCCACGCCGTGGGCGGAGGAGGAGAGCGGACTGCAGCGTGGAGCCATCGCCGATGAGAAAGCGTCCCCGGGGTTCCACGGAGGAGCGGTCCAGTCCAGCGGGTCGAGGTTCTCCTGCCACCACGCCGTGCGGGCCATCGGCGTGGACATCGGTGCCGGAGGACTCTCCAGCTGCGCACACCATCATGCCTGCTGCGGAGCCCGACGCAGCTGAGTGGGAGCCTGAGGACGACCTCCTGACATCTGAGCCCGGATTTCCGCAGTCCTGGACAGCGTCAGAACCCGAGCTCAGGCAAGTGCTCTGTTTTATCTTTCTTCTTTACCTCTTAGAGCACTTTTGCCTGTCTCAAGGGGAGATGAGCCGGGTGCAGCCGCCCGCTGCGTCTGAGCTTATCTCGCTGGGTTCTGGCGCTGCCAGTGATCCTGATCCTGGGTTTTCTCTCTCTTGTGAGCCTTCTCCCAGGGTCGCCGGCGAGGGGCTGCTCTCGCCTGCTGCGCCAGAGGTTCCGGTTTCGGGGTTGGAGGTCGAGTCTGGTGCCACGCCGACCCAGTCGGGGTCCGTGGGTTTGGTTCCGGAGGCCCAATCGGGGTCCACCGTGGGTTTGGTTCCAGAGGCCCAATCGGGGTCCACCGTGGGTTTGGTTCCGGAGGCCCAATCGGGGTCCGACGTGGGTGCTGCACCAGCAGGTCCTAGGTTCGGTGAGGGAGCTGCAGATCCCCGGCCACTGGATGCTGGACAGGCTCGTTTCCCTCGTCACCCTCATCTCCACCGTCATCCTCCTCGTCTCCCTGAGGAGTGCTACCCATCTCCACCTGGGGCCGTTGGGGTCCCGAACGCTCTGCCCGGTTCCCCCTCGTCTCTCCCCTTTTCAGCGGGACCGCCGGCTTCTTCTTCCCAACGGTTCTGGTGGGCTGGTGTTGTGGGGCGGCCGCCTGAAGAACTGTCTCATTGGTTTGGTTCTCTGGGCGGGCCCCCCGACCTCTTTGTCTTCCTGTGCGGCGACCTGCTCCGGCCGCCTGAAACTCTCTACTCCCGAGCATGGGACTGGGGTAGGCCGCCCGAACTGTCCTCTTTTCCCCTCCCTGTTCTGTGGCCTTTTGATGCCGGACGGCCCCCCGAACCTTTTGCCCCCATCCCTCCGGGTCAGGACTGCACCCTCCCCGGGTTTCTGATCTCGTCTGTGGGACTGTTGGGGTGTGCGGGGGGGGGGGGGGGGGGGATTGATTTGTGTTTTTGTGGCTCACTATGTTTCTGGATTTGGTGGTTTTTTTCCTCCACCTTATGTCGCTTTGTTTTTGCCAAAAGGTATACTGCCTATTTTGACTTTGTTCTGGTTACCCACGTTTTAGGGATTATGTTTTTTTTCCCCTACCTCTATAGCTTTGTTGGTCTTATCACTTGCTTGCTCTTTGTTTGTCTCTCTCCCTCCTGCCAGCGCCCCATCCACCCACCCTAGGGGGGGGGGGGGGGCTTGGGTGTTACTCGGGCCGCTCAGAGCTCGGCCTCGAGGGGGAGGTACTGTTATAACCCGAGTGTCGGTTCTGGCCACACTCGGGTCTCATATCTTATTTCCCTGGCTTTGGCAGTAGAGGATTTCTTTCAGCTCCTCGGGCTTTTATTGTGAAGGCGCCCAGGGGAGCTCCCTGCTGTCAAAGTCAGCTGCTGCGCTGCTGTCACGGCGAGCAGCTGCGCCGCATTGGGGTCATTAGCGGCCAGAGTTAAAAGCCGGTGCTGAATGTCCTCCAGTGCGGCAGTCTTTGTTATGTTTTGTTATGTTCTGTTAACCTCTGTTGTGTTCCTGTTCTCCTTGCTCATCGTGGTTAATGGACTTGGGAATCCCCTGTTACCCGTCTGTTAACGGTCCCGTTGTTAAGGTACGCTCTGTGTGACTTTACCTTTGTGATTATCTCGTCTGGCGCATCGGGTGCTCCCCGGCCCAGGCGTCACCTGTTCACTGTTTGTATCCTATGCCTGTCTAAAGCTGCACTGTAAATAAACATCACTGCAAACTCATTGGTGACTGAGGCGTCTTGTGATGGTCCGTGAGGGCCATCGTGACAAAAGGTAAAGGTAAAGCCAACTTTTTTGTCATTCAGTCCATACAGCCGATCATGTACAGTAGAATAAAATTACATTTCTCTTATCTACAATGTTAATCACATCTAGAACTAGAAAAGCACTCGGAGAGCGCAGACCTCCGCCAAGCGCAAGAGTTCCCCCCATACAGTGTTTATGTGTACGTTTTCAGATTCCTTGACCATGAAAACATATGACTAGCAATTGGATTCACAATGATTATTTGTTTATTTGACAGGGACAGTGCAATAAACATAGACAATTAATCAATGTCGATCAATCTGATAGTGATAGGATTAGTGGTTCAGTAGTAAAAGCATTGCCTCCTTGGCGGAGGTAATAAACTGAAGTGTTGCTGTTGTGTCCATCTCCTCCACTGACGGATGCTGATTGGGTAGACAGGTTGCCGTGGGTTTTATATTATATTATTGGGGTTGCGCTCCGCGGCAAAACAGAATTTAGAAGCTTCCCCGGCAGAGAGCTCGTTTTTGCGCAGCGCCTATGGCTGGCCGTTGAATTTCTGCCAAATGCGCAGCGCCTATGGCTGGCCGGGGAATTTCTGCCAAATAATCCAGCAGCAGACAGCTGGCCGTGTGAGGTTTTGCAGCTGCGCGCAAACACAGGCACGCTGGCGGGCCCAGGCCACCAGTGTTTTCCGCGTTGAAGAACGCGGAGTTTGTGTTGGTCAGACACGACGACCAGCACCCTCCATTGCGCCTGCGCACATGTTGAAAATGGCCGTATGTCACAGTGTTAAAAAAATGCTTTAAAAAATTCCTGTATCCACACGGTGATGCGGATCATCCCCAAAATTTAAGCAGTTCTTCCTTGTACCATTTCCAACAACGCCTGAAAGTTTCATGGAAATCCGTCCAAAAGTTTTTGAGTTATCTTGCTAACCAACAGACAAACAGACAGACAGACAGACAGACAGACAGACAAACAAACCCTGGCAAAAACATAACCTCCTCCTGGCCTTTTCGGCCTGGCGGAGGTAATCAGAGGGGTTGCTTCCATGCAAAGCGCCACTGTTATGTGGCGTGTGTGTGTGTGTTGCTGTACCCACCCCTGTGTGTGATGTCAGGCGGGCTACGGCACTCTGTATATACGTAGTTCTGTGTTCTTCCTAATAAAGGGCAGTTCACTGCATGGCATAAGTCCGACTCCGACTCCCTATTCCAGACATAACAAAGCAGCGATGACCAAGTAATACCTGGTTTCATCTGCAGTGATTCCTCGCAGGTGGAGCAGCACTTCGATAGCAGTGTGACAGCAAAGGGATGTCCTACACTAAATCTATGAAAGGACACAGATGGTGACACTGATGAGTGCATCACAGACCACTGAATTCATGTTGTACAGAAACTGGGTGAAAAAGGAGAGTTGCTGTGCTGCATTAGTCCTTGCAGACACTCAACTCGCACAGTAAAAACTGTGAAACATTGCACAGTGCCACGGACAGCTACACGGGCTGAGGACAAAGACAACATGTGGTATGAAAATTTACACCAGTGCTACTTTGGGTTTAACTGGGGACAAAGATGGGTATAGCAGTGGATGGGCAAGGGAATCAGACGTCAAAAGAACAGTCAAATTCTTTCTTAGCTGTAAGATAAAGGATGTAGCCCGTGTATTTGTGACTACATATGTTTAAGCATAAAGGAGATGCTGAGATTACATATGGGGTTTGACCTCACGACTGAAGGGGACAATAGATCTGGACCACCTGTGAGGAACAACAAGAGGACGGGGGTACGATGAAAGGACTTCCCGACCCCCTGGAGACAGGTGGAGTAGCAGTGGATGGGCAAAGAAATCAGAGACGTCAAAAGAACAGTCAAATTCTTTCTTAGCTGTAAGATAAAGGAGTCCTTTTCTGTCTCCAACTACCATCTTTCACAGGATTTCACTCCATTTTTTTTCCTGTGGTGCTATAGACTAAAGGTAGAGCACTTTTTTGTAGGTTGTGTAAATATACATGAAGGTACATCAAAATGTAGACAAATTCATAATAAAGAATAGTTAAAAGTTATAAAATTTAACAAGACTGGTGTTAGAAATGCACAGTAAAGTCTTAAGCTATCCAACAAAAAGAAAATACAGCACTTCCTCTACATGAAATTCCATCTACACACTGAAAGGAAGATGTCTCTTTATCCTACATGTTGATGTTTATTGATCTGCCAGTTATCTTTTAAAATAGCTACTGAGCTGCACAACAACCATATCTGGAGGACTACAACAAGGACAAGCATGAGGAACACACATGTGAGCCAGTCAAAAAAACTAGAATCTACGTCAGTATTCTCTGAGGGGTCTTTCATCGTTAGCCATTTGGAGTGTATTCTACCCGCTGTGGACTCTTTAATTCTTCACTAAGGTTTGAGACAACCAGGTCAACGAAAATACCTGTAGCCCCAGACTTCCTCCACAACAGCAGCACTCTCTATAGCTTTCCCCCTATAGCTTCTATGGTTTGTTTTGATAATAATTTACAGTGTGTAAGGTGTATCCAAGTGTCTCTACCTTGAGCTTTTACAGCTGTTGGAATTGACAATATTATCTTATGTGGCCACTGCCAGGGGACTTCTGACCAGGCCTTCTTTTAACAGTCTTTGCAAGGTTAATTTTTGAGGGGTGCTTTCTGAAATATACTTGGCTCTCTTTCTTGCCTTTTCTGCTTCCATTTCCCTTTCTTCTACTTCCTTTGCTGCCATGAACCTTTGGTCTTCAGCCTCTAAGTTTTGAATTTCCCTTTCACACAAGTGTTGTGTCTCCATTATTTTAATTACCTCTTGTGTTGTTTCCACTTCAGCTGCAACTAGTTGCCTCATTTGCAAGAACTCATAGGAAGATTGTTTAGATTTCTCTGAAACTGTCTTTGACTTACTGGTAGTTGAAAAGGTTTCTGCCAGGAACCGAGCCGGCTTGGCTTTCCCCCGGCTCGGCCCTGATCTCTCTGTGGGTTTTGGTTCTACTGTTTATGTGCATTTTTGTGTATTCTTGTACTTACTTCCATATCCATAGCCACTGCCTGACCGGCAGCTGTTAGTCAGCATCAGTGACCTACTTTCTCCCACGTTGCTGACAGTCTGTCAGTCCAGCCATGCCCCCTCGCTCTCCCTCTGAATTCCATCAGCTGTTCCCAGCCCTGGTAATTATCTTTCCTGCGCCTCGCCCAGGTGTGCCCAATTTGTGTGGCCAGCGGTGTTTGTATTTAAGTAGCTCTTTGCTAGACAAACACCACTGAACCACTGTACGTGTTAGACGGTTATTCTCCGCTGTCTGACCGTCACGTCCCTAAGGATCTTTTGTGTTTGTGCTCGCTGTCAGCCTTAGATAACTCGGACTGTTCCTGCACGGTGAGTAAGAGCTTTTCCGCGTTTCTGTTTGCAGTTGTGCTGCTACGCTTCTCTGTAGCATTTCCCCCTTGCAGCATAACTGCTACGCTCGGGCACTGCTGACCAGCTCTTCTCCCGTGCCAGTCGAGCGTCCTTGAGAACTCTAAGTGTACCCAAGCATTTTTGTCCTGTTGGTTTTTGTGGCCACGGTGCACAGTGGTCTGCCCGCTGCACGCTATTAGTGTCAGCCATTATGTGCACAACCGTTTCGTTTCTGTAAATCTTTACTTTTTGAACTGTGTGATGTCAATAAATGTGTGTTTGGTGTAACCCTGCGCATAAATCCTCATTCCTCCTTCTCGTCCTCCGTGCGCTGTGGAAAAGCGCACGGGAAAGTTTATGACAGTTTCACTGGATACCGTGGTATCAAATGCTGTTTCAGCATCAGGCCAGAGTACCTCATCAAGGTCACCATTTCCATTGAGGAGAAGCTGAGCCTTTAAATTTGCAGTCTCGGTGACTACATGGCATGTGTCATTTTTCCTCCGTAATTCAGGTTCAGGGGCTGTAATGTCTCTTATTTTGTCATAAATGTTGTCAACATCTGACTGAACAGCATTTATTTTGCACAGAATTTCCTTAGTTAAATCAAATCAAATCAAACTTTATTGTCATATTGCTGTACATACAACTGTAGAGCAGGCAAGATGAAATTGCGTTTCTCTCGGCATCCATATAAATAGAAGCAGCATGATTTAAGACACACTCCCACATAGCTTCACCCCCCACCCCCACCCCCCCACCCCCATCCATTCACACATCCCTGAGACATACTTGGGGAAAAAAAAAAAAAAAACTAACTAACTATAATATACAAATAATATACAAAATGTCCGTAGGTGCAGTAGTGTGTATGAGAGATTCCGGGTCAACTGTTCAGCATCCTGACAGCTTGTGGAAGGAAGCTGTTGATCAGTCTGGTGGTTCTGCCTCTGATGCTCCGGAATCATTTACCAGATGGAAGAAGTTCAAAGTGTTTATGCAGAGGGTGAGAACGGTCCTTGACAATGTTCAGTGCCCTGCTCCTACAACGGTTCTGAAAAAGTTCTTGGACAGAGGGGAGGGAGACTCCAATTACCCTCTCAGGCCCTTGACTATCCTCTGCAGGGCTTTTTTGTCTGACATACTGCAGCTGGAGTACCATGTAGCAATGCAGTACGTCAGAACACTCTCCACCACACCTCTGTAGAAGGTCCTGAGGATGCAGGTGGGGAGAGAGGCCTGTTTGAGTTTCCTCAAGAAGTGCAGTCTCTGCTGAGCCCGCTTCCTGATCTCCAAGGAATTCTTGCTCCAGGTCAGGTCCTGCGAGATCTGCACTCTGAGGAACTTGATGTTCTCTACTCTCTCCACTAAACGGCCGCCGATGCTGAGGGGGACGTGCTCAGGCTGTGACCGCCGGAAGTCGATAATCATCTCCTTCGTTTTGTCCACGTTGAGCACCAGATTGTTCTCCCTGCACCAGCCCTCCAGGTCTCTCACTTCTTCCCTGTACATTGATTCCTCATCCCTCTGAATAAGTCCCACCACCGTGGTGTCATCTGCAAACTTAATAATCTGGTTCCCCTCGTGTCTGGATACACAGTCATGTGTTAGAAGTGTAAACAACAGTGGACTGAGTACACAGCCTTGAGGGGATCTGGTGCTCAGCGTGACAGAGTTTGAGATGTTGTTTCCAACCCGGACAGACTGAGGTCTCTCAGTCAGGAAATCCAGGATCCAGAGACATGTGGCGGTGTTCAGACCGAGAAGGAGTAATTTCTCCATCAGTTTCTGGGGAAAAATGGTGTTGAATGCTGAACTGAAATCAATGTACAGGAGTCTGGCGTAGGTGTCTTTCTGGTCCAGGTGGGTGATGACAGAGTGTAGGGTGGTGACTATAGCATCCTCCATGGAGCGGTTTGAACGATATGCAAACTGGAGCGGGTCATGTGATGCAGGGAAGCAGGCTGTAATGTGTGGTTTGACAAGCCGTTCAAAACACTTCATCACAATTGGTGTCAGTGCAACAGGACGATAGTCATTCAAACAGGACACAACTGGTTTCTTTGCCACCGGTACAATGATAGAGGTCTTGAAGCATCTGGGAACGATGGCCTGACTCAGGGAGATGTTATAAATGTCAGTCAGGACATCCGCCAACTCGCTTGCGCAGTCTCGGAGCACACGTCCCGGAATGTTGTCTGGACCTGCAGCTTTGCGTGGGTTGACTCTGGTTAGGGTCCTCCGTGTGTCCGCTGTGTTGATGGTAAAAGCTGGTCCGGCCGATGGTGGGGGTGGGCCAGCCCTCCCTCTGATTGTCGAGTTTGATGCTTCAAAACGTGCAAAGAAGTCGTTAAGCCTGTATGGAAGCAAAGCGTCGTCATCATCGACCCCCTGCCTAGACTTATAGCCCGTCAGTGTCCGAACTCCCTGCCATATCTGCTTGGTGTTCCTAGTGTCACAGAGGTGTCCCTGGATTTTCTCCGCATAGGCGCGCTTTGCCACCTTAATTCCCTTTGAGAGTGCAGACCTGGCTGAGCGGAGGGCGATCCTGTCCTTCGCTCTGAAGGCTGCATCTCTGGCTGTAAGCAGCGAGCGCACCTCTGCAGTCATCCAGGGCTTATGGTTACCCCGCATAGTGATGGTCTTCACTGTAGTGACATCCTCTGTGCACTTCGCGATGTAGCTGGTGACTGTATCAGCATACTCCTCCACATCTGTCTTGTCTTCCTGGGAGGCTGCTATTTTGAAGACCTCCCAGTCTGTGTGCAGAAAACAGTCTTTCAGTGCAGAGGTTGCACTCTCTGGCCAAATTCTAATTTGTTTCACTGCTGGCCAGCTGCGCTTCAATAAAGGTTTGTAGGCAGGCAGCAGCATCACGGACATGTGATCAGAAAGGCCAAGATGGGGGCGGGGTATCGCCTTATATGCATCAGTGTTTGAGTACACTAAGTCCAACATATTCTCTCCTCTGGTCTTAAAGTCTACATATTGTTTAAACTTGGGGAGCACAGTCTTTAGGCTGGTGTGGTTAAAATCCCCCGCAACCACCACAAAACTGTCCGGGTGTGAAGTTTGGATTTCACTAATCGCATTGTGCAGTACCCCGAGTGCCTTCTTAGCATTAGCTTTAGCATTAGGGCTCGGCGCTATGTAAACACCAGCTACATACACGTTGCTGAATTCCTTCAGCAAATAATGTGACCGACAATTTACAATAAGGAACTCCGCCAACGGAGAGCAGTGTTTAGACACTAACGTGGCATTGACGCACCAGTTCTTGTTAACATAGATGCATAGCCCCCCCCCCCCCCCGGCTCTTACCAGAGCTCGCCGTTTCCCTGTCGGCACGGAACATCGCCATATCTTCCAGTTGAATGGCCTCGTCAGGAATGTTGCCGTGGAGCCATGTCTCCATGAAAACAAACACACAGCAGTCTCTCCACTCTCTCCGGGTTTCTCTCAGCAGACGCAGCTCGTCCAGCTTGTTTTCGAGGGAGCGGACGTTAGAGAGAAGAAGCGACGGTACTGCTGGTCTGGAGGGGTTAGCCTTTAGCCTAGCATGGATCCCGGCCCTTTTTTCCACGCTTTTTCTTGCGTTCGCTCCACTTACGCCTCCTCCTCTCTCGGGTAGCTTCCAGCGGGGACTCCACCAGAATTCCATGCTGGCGTAGAATGTCCAAATCACAACCGATCGCCGCAATTCTTGCAGCATGCAGTACCTTGATGTTTAATAAGGTCTCACGGTTGTAAGTTTTACAGAATGTACGTCTGGGAAGATCAAAACACTCAAAACTCTCACACTCGCTGATGCCAAGAGGGGCCGCTGCGTCCGTGCGCGCTGCCGCCATCTTATTAAATCCGCATCATCTTCATTGTTCTTAATAGATCCTTTCAAGCCATTAATGTGATACTTCCATCTTCTGTATGTCTTTCCAAAGTCCTTTTTTAGGTCATTTAATTTGCTATAAAGAAGCTCCTTTCCCTTTTCTGTAAGCTTGCATGTGTGTACACTTCTCCTGATATCTGGGGGTTGTTGTGTGTCCTTTGTATTCACTTTAAGATGATGGTCTTTGGTGTTCTTTTTTACATGAGCATCAACTCACTAAGAGGTGATCTGTTCTACTTCAACACTTTGCACTGCATCAGGCTCTGCATGGCTGACTTCTTCAGTGAACTGCATTAAATCTTTATGAGTGTTTGCCATGTTAAATGTGGTTTGTATGAAATATCACATTTGTGTGAATGTGTGTGTGAATGGTAAAGGGATAGCGCCGTACCGTGGCTGCTTCATCCATCCAGGTGGATGCCCTCAATTTCCCCTCAATAAAGTAAACTAAATCAAAAATCCAATATCAAAAATGTTGAAAGAAAATGTGAGATTTTAAATCAATGACCTTTGAAAAAGTGAAAAAGTTTTAGAATGGTATAAAATTAACCTCAGATAAATACACTAAGGTAGGAAAATCACTATCCACTCAGAAATCACACAGAACTTTAACAATCTTATACCAAAAATTAACTTACAACTTTAAACTGCATAAATGTGAAAAATACAGAGAGCAAATAAAATGTTTAAACGTTTCACTCAGATTTTTCCCTTTTTTTTTCTTTTCTTTTGGTGTGCACTTAAAATATTGATTTATACTTTTCTTCTCAGTTCTTTAAGTAAATCAACAAAGGGATGAGCAAATGTCTGCAGTTGCTTTTGAGATGAGCACAAATAAACTTGTCACAATAGAATTTTAATGGCAGTTTACAAGTTCTTGTACTACTTCCAAGACACTAGCTTCAAAGTGCTTGCTTGCTTGACTTGTATACTTGCTCCTTTTATTCCAAAGTGACCGCTCTGAATGTAGCACCTCCCTGGCAACCTTGTGATGCCTTCCTCTGGCCGACAGCTGCACACCACTTCGCCATCTTGGGCCTCCACAGATGCAGTGAAGCGTTCTACTATGCCTCTCTTAGTTATAAAGCAAAGGTCCAAGGCTCTTTATCACAGCTATTTATTCAGCACTCCAAGCACATGACTTGAAACACAGGTAAACAGCGTAGAACTGAACAGAAAAGACATTTTGGAAAAACATCAGCAAAACTGAAAACACAAAATGACAACTTAACTACACAAAAATATACAGAAACAAATCATACTGCTTTTGCCCGCTTATAAACTAAAGGAGGGGATTCTTCTTCACAGCTTTGCCTTAAAATCTTATCTGGAATAGTTTTGGCCATCTTTCTTCTCCTTATGCCTGTGTCTCACATAGCAAACAGGAAGAGGAAGTGATGCACAAGGCATATGCATTAGAACTAAATACAGCCAAAAAAGTAAAAATCAACACAAAATAGATGTCAATCCCCAGGATAAAGCTTAAATGTGTGGGGAAAAAAATAAAATTAACATTTTAAAGAAAATAAATTGACAATAGGTGTAATTCACCATAGTAAAGTCCTTTGGCCCCACACGGTGGCAACCTACCAACACAGCGATAAGATCAAATAAAGTTTGTAACTGCAGATACAGTATTTTATTTACGTGTGGTCAGTTTGATCATCTTTGTCCCTCCACTCGATGTCCCTTCCTTTTTAAATTCTTTTACTGTAGTCACGGAGGGAGGAGGAGGTCGTTAGGCAATGGTGCGGTGGGGGTGGCCGCAGCCAATTCAAGTGGGTCTGAAGAGGAACTCACATGGTCGCTGGGGTAGAGAGGCGGATCCAGCCAGAACCACAGCCACCACCATTGTCTCGGATTAATGGAAAAACAGACAAACCATTATACAGTGTCTTTTTTCTTTTTTCATTTTTGTCATGCTTATTATTTTTTCATCTCACCGTTGCAGCGTCAGTCTCTCATTCTAAACGTTGTTTCTTCCCTTTTTCCAGACACTCCTGCGCTTCAGTCAGTCCATACTTTCCCTTAAATCCTGCACAAATCTTTCACATTCATCAGCCTTCAATTTTCTTCTAAAACCAAACTTCCTTCTCCATTTCTGTCCACTCTCAGTACACAAACTTCACTTCACCATACACACATCTCCACATTTATTTTTCTTCTTATTTTTTCCCTTTTTCTTTAGTAGTGTTTGAATTACCCCCATTTTTATATATTTTCATCCTAGGATTTTCACAACAACACATACCCTTTTATAATTAGGAATAAATCTACTTTTGAACCTCTTCATTCTCCAGCTGATTGGGGGTAGCCTCTCTGTTGCCTCACTGCATCAAACTTGCTATTGAGCCAGTGTGGGAGGACTTTCGTTCAGCCATGCACACAGTCTTAAAGCAATGGATCCCTTTCAGCCAGAGAGATACTAAGGTCCCCAAAACTGTAGTAAATTTTTCCTTTAAAGTCAACTTTGAAGCTCAGTTTTGAATCAAATTTATGGAAGAACTCAATTCTTATAGTTGACCACACGATGGAGGCAGTTCCTTCCGCACTCAAGGAGGAGGAGACACAGTGATGTCGTTTGGAGGTGTTTCGATATGGCGTTTACGCTGCCTAATCTGCACATGCGCAGTTCTCATGCAACGGGAATGCCGCGTGGCCATTTTGGTCACGCACAAATGTGAACGCGCAACGTGGCCACGAAGCCTATTGACCACAAACCACACCTTATTTTTTCAAAGAAACTAAAGAGCTGTTTCCCTTAAATTTGGTTCTATTCAAGCAAGAATAATCCTACAACTCCAACTTCGTGTACAATTCAGTGCTGTTACCTCAGACAATCTCCTCTCAGTAACTCTTATCATGCTTTAAACACAATTTCTCAGTTCAGTTCAGGCGAGTGGGTGAACCAACCCCTCCCCTTCGCGAACAAAAACAAACAGACTCGCCTTTGTCTCCTGCATGGTGAGAAGTGCGTCGTTTTAGTTAAATTGCCTATATACTGTAAAAGAGTTAGTAGGTATTTACATACAGAGCTATTGTGTGTATGTATTTGTCCCTGCCGCTTAATAAAACCAGCTTAACTATTATGTAGAGGCTATTTACATTGAGCTGCATCCAGTAATCAATACCAGTGATAGCTTATCATATAGATTAGTCCAACTAATTTTAACAAACTGGCCGACACAATTACTCCCTATTTGTTGATACTTAAGTTTCTTGTATTTGTGTTGTATATTCCTTATATTCCTTATGGTAACACAATTCACTCACTATTTGTTTTTATGTAAGATTCTTGTGTTGTGTCCCTTAAATTCCCATTTTTATTTATATACTACTCAATCATTGATTAAAATTGATATTCTTGTAATATATAGTACTTTATATATGTATATATTACTCAGGTTAATTACTAAGTCTGTGTGGTGTCCTAAAAATGACGTGGGCTACATTGACAATTGGAGCTCTTTTTGGGGAAAACCTGGTCTTATGAGACGAGACAGCATTCATCCCACTTTGGATGGTGCTTCTCATTTATCTAACAATCTGGCATCTTTTTTATCCAAATTTCCAAAACCCTGACTACTCAGAGTTGGGACCAGGAAGCAGAGTCGCAGTCTTACACGCCTCTCTGCAGCTCCTCTTCATCCGCCACCCCTCAGCTTAGCCCCTGTCTTCCCCATCAGAGAATCATTGTCTGCTCCCTCCAAAGTGAATAAAAATATAATGTATAAGCATCCCAAAGTGATAAAGCAAAATATTGGTAAAACTCAAATTAAACATAAAGCCTCTAAATTGAATGATTTGGCCTCTGTTCCTCCTCATAATTTAAAAATTAAATGTGGTTTATTAAATATTAGGTCTCTAACTCCCAAGTCTCTGTTAGTCCATGATTTGTTAATTGATCATCAGATTGATTTAATTTCCCTTACAGAGACTTGGTTAGGACAAGAGGATTATGTTGGTTTAAATGAATCAACTCCCTCTAGTTATTTAAACTGTCAAAATCCCAGAAGTTCTGGTCGTGGAGGAGGAGTAGCAACAATTTACCATTCCAAATTACTAGTTAATGTAAAGCAAAAAACATGTTATAATTCCTTTGAGGGCCTGGTCCTCAGTATTGGGCACTTTAGCAATTTTAGGTTAAAGCCAATTTTATTTGCCATAGTTTATCGTCATCCATCAACCTACTCAGAATTTTTATCCGAATTTGCTGATTTCTTAGCTGATTTAGTGCTGAAATCTGATAGAATAATTATAGTAGGGGACTTTAATATACATGTGGATGTAGATAGTGACTGCCTTAATGTGGCTTTTAATTCAATATTAGATTCGATTGGGTTTTCTCAGAAAGTAGGAAATTCTACTCATTACCTCCTCCATACATTGGACCTTGTTTTGACATATGGCATAGAAATAGAAAATCTTGTAGTGTCTCCTCATAACCCTGTACTGTCAGACCATTGTCTGTTAACCTTTGATTTTACTATTTCTGACTATTTGGCTCCTAAAGAAAAATATTATTACAGTAGATGCCTCTCAGATGATGCTGTTTCCAAATTTATGCAGATTGTTTCCTCTATGCCATGTGTCAACACAACGGAAATAAGCTATAGACAGCTTGCTCCTTCTGTAATTGATAACATGGTGGATAGTGTTACAGCTTCTCTGCATCAGACTCTAGACTTGGTGGCCCCCTTAAAAAAGAAAAAGTCTAATCAGAGATTTCTAACTCCTTGGTTCAACACAGAAACTCGTACCTTAAAACAGAAGACTCATCAATTAGAAAGAAAATGGCGCTCTACTAATTTAGATGAAATCTATTTAGCTTGGAGAAATCATCTTTTAATTTATAAAAAATCTCTTAGAAAAGCTAGAACGAGTTATTACTCTGCATTAATAGAAGAGAACAAGAATAATCCCAGGTTTCTTTTTAGTACTGTAGCCAGGTTGACAAAGAGTCAGGACTCTGTCAATCCTAGCATTCCCTTAGAGCTTACTAGTCAGGACTTTATGAACTTTTTCAATAATAAAATTTCATCCATCAGAGATAAAATCAATCAGATTCTTCCCACAGTTAACTTAAATACTGTAACTACTACAACTCCTTCAATTGATGTCTGTCTTGATGAGTTTACTCCAATCGACCTTTGTGAGTTAGACAAAATAGTTTCCTCATCCAAACCTTCAACTTGTCTTTTAGACCCTATTCCTACCAGGTTATTTAAAGAAGTCTTCCCACTTATTGGTAGCTTTATTCTTCATATAATCAATTCTTCATTAACTTTAGGCCATGTACCACAGGCTTTTAAAACGGCTGTAATTAAACCCTTACTCAAAAAGCCAACGCTAGATCCAGGAGCTTTAGCTAACTATAGACCAATCTCTAATCTCCCTTTTATTTCAAAAATCTTAGAAAGAGTTGTTGCTGCGCAATTATTTGACCACCTGCAGGGAAATGGTTTACTTGAAGAGTTTCAATCTGGGTTTAGAATCCATCATAGTACTGAAACAGCCTTAGCGAAGGTCACTAACGACCTCCTTATTGCATCTGATAATGGACTAGTTTCTGTACTTGTCCTTTTAGACCTTAGTGCAGCTTTTGATACTATCGATCATAATATTCTACTTGATAGATTAGAACACTATGTTGGACTTAATGGAACTTCGTTGCAATGGTTTAGATCTTATTTATCTGATAGGTTCCAGTTTGTTCATGTAAATAATGAGTTTTCTTTCAACTCAAAGCTTAGTCATGGAGTTCCACAGGGATCTGTGCTAGGCCCTACTCTTTTTAATTTATATATGCTTCCGTTAGGCAACATTATTAGAAAGCACTGTATACATTTTCATTGTTATGCAGATGACACACAATTATACCTGTCAATGAAGCCAGATGATAGTAATCAATTAGCCAAGTTAGAAGCCTGTCTTAAGGAAATCAAAGCTTGGATGACTTGTAATTTCCTGCTATTAAATTCAGATAAGACTGAAGTCATTCTTGTTGGTCCAAAAAACCTTAGAAATTCCTTTCCAAATCAAACTTTCAGTTTGGATGCGGTTACTCTTTCTCTTAATAGCTCTGTGAGGAACCTTGGAGTTATTTTTGATCAGGATTTGTCCTTCAATTCACATATTAAATTTGTTTCTAAGACTGCCTTCTATCATTTGCGTAATATTGCCAAGATTAGGAGCATCTTGTCTCAGAGTGATGCTGAGAAACTGATCCACGCTTTTGTTAGCTCGAGATTAGATTATTGTAATTCTTTATTATCAGGCTGTCCTAAAACATCTTTAAAAAGTCTTCAGCTGATCCAAAATGCTGCAGCAAGAGTTTTAACAGGTACTAGAAAGAGAGATCATATCTCTCCGGTTGTGGCCTCCCTTCATTGGCTTCCCATAGAGTTTAGAATTAAGTTTAAAATCCTTCTTCTTGGACTTCCGGTCTGGACGCCATGGCGACTGCAGCTTAACACTGAAGCTCTCAGACCCAATCCAAGATAACACCTTGAAAATCAAACTTAACGGATTTTTGGAGGAGTGAAAATCAAAAGACAAAATCATCATGTCTAAAGGAAAACAGAAGAAACTGAAATTCTCCAGGCCAGGACACGTATCGGCCGGAGAATCTGAACTGGAAGATCTCCTTTCAGAAGACGAGGAACTGGTGGTAGCTAACAAAAAGGTTAGCCTGAAATCGCTATTTGAAGAGCTACGACGATTTCGCCGAGAGGTTACGGCCGAATTTCGGGAATTCAGAGAAGAATTGAAAAGGACAAACAGCAGAGTGGACCAGGCCGAGAACCGAATCTTGGAAACAGAGGAACGAATAAAAGTGCTCGAAGATTCTGTGCTGGACCTACGCAAAAGACAAGCATCTATAGAGGCTAAGCTAGCCAACCAAGAAGGAAGACAGAGAAGAGACAATATAAGAATTCATGGTCTGATAGAAGGAGCCGAAAATGGTTTTAACTCAATGGCAGAATGCGTGGAATCTTTACTAAGAGAGAAATTGGATATTCCACAAACCACCGACTTAAACATAGAAAAGGCACATCGTTCATTAGCCGCTAGGCCAGCAGCGGAAGCGCCCCCACGTTCGGTGTTGGTAAGATTTTCCAATTTCAAAATAAAACAAGAGGTTGTCAGACTGGCTTGGCAGAAAAAAGGATTTATGCACCAGGAGAGAAAAGTCTTCGTGGAACACGATTACGCCCCGGAGGTCCTTAAAAAGCGCAGGGAATACAATGACGCGAAAAAGGTGTTAAGAGAGAAGAAATTGCGAAGAAACATGTCTCTATAATTCGGCGGAAGAAGCAACAGCTGACATGGCGAGAAGAGGGCTCCCGGTAACGGTATTTAAACCTGCAGCAGACCCGAGTGAGAAGATCAAAACGCAAACATGGACAACACAAAGACCTTCAAAATCCACGGGCCAGCAGCGGGAAACCCAGCGCCAGAGCGTCGCGGATAAACTGTCCGTTTTCAGGTTGGAATAGCGACCTTTTTTTTTTTCTTGAATCAATCTGCACATCCAACCCCCCTCATACAAGGTAACAAACATTAAAGGAGATGCGTATTCAGCATGTGGTAAAACATTTCATGGAACAGTCATAATATTTGAAACAAAAGTCTTTTTAATAAAAAAAAAAACAAAAAAAAAAACTTGTTAAAATAGAAATGTGACAATAATCCACATGTTCTCCTCATACTAACAAATACTGTTATTGCGTGAATGTTTGATGTGATGGGGGTGGGAGGGTGCATACAATTTCACAGGGTATAGGCATAAAAGGAAAAAAAAAAATCATTACAAGTTCGGATTGGGTTCTGAAACTCACGTTAAAAGCATGGGACAACTTACAGGGGTAAGAGAGGGCCCTCAACACGTAACAGAGTTTGAGGAATTTCCCTCAGGGCCTTCACTCCATCAAGGCTCTTACAGGGTCTTTAAAAAGACCTCAGCTCAGGAAGTTCTTTTGACAGCTTTTTGTTTTAAAGTTTTATACACTATGTTCTTAATGTTTTTCTTGTTTTTAATGTTCTTTCAGTTTCTGAGTAGCACAAAAGAGGGCCACCACACAGTTATACTAAACAAAACAACACAATGGAGAAACAGGGTGTAACCAAAATAATTTCATATAATGTAAAAGGAATCCTGAATCCAGTTAAAAGATCCAAGATTCTAGGCAAAATGAAAAAAGACAAAGCAGGAATAATATTTTTACAAGAAACCCACCTAACAGATGTGGAACACAATAAACTCAGTAGACAAGGGTTTAAAATGATCTCTTCATCTTCATATAAGTCAGGGAGGAGGAGGGGAGTAGCGACATTGATATCAACCAAAATTACATTTGAAAAAAAATCAGAACACAAAGATAAAGAAGGGAGATACAGTTTGGTAACTGGGCGGCTAGAGGGAGAAGATATCACCCTGCTGAATGTGTATGCTCCCCCAGGGGCTAACTGGAAATTTTATAAAAATGTATTTGACCTAATGATAACTAAAGCTCAAGGTTTAGTGATATGTGGTGGGGACTTCAATCTTAGACTGAATCCATACTGGGATGCTTCTGGTAATTCTCCACATCAAAATAACACCCAAAGCAGGAAGACTCGGATGCTACTAAAAGAAATGGGAATCTGTGATGTGTGGAGGGAACTCAAAGAGAGAGAGAGAAGGGGTCATTGCAGTTATACCTAAACCTGAAAAGGATAAACTAGAGTGCTCCAACTACAGACCAATCAGTGTACTAAATCAGGACTATAAGCTTTTTACCATTATCCTTGCCAAAAGGTTAGAAAATATACTGACAGACCTAATTCATTAAGACCAAACAGGTTTTATAAGCCAAAGACAGACACAAGACAACATTCGACGCACTTTACACATAATTCATCATATAAAAAAATATAACTTAAATGCAGTCATATTGGGATTAGATGCTGAAAAAGCATTCGATTCAGTTGACTGGTCTTTTCTATATAGAATCTTATCCAGTTTCAATTTTCATAACAACTTCATTAGAACTATACAGGCATTATATAAAAAACCAACAGCTAAAATAAGGATTAACGGTAATTTATCATCATCTTTTGAACGGGAAAGAGGATGTCGTCAGGGCTGCCCCCTGTCTCCACTGCTCTTTGCAATCTCCATAGAACCTCTGAGCCAATGGATAAGACAAAATCAAAAAATTCAAGGTATTACACTTGGTCAGAAGAAACATAAAATAGCACTCTTTGCTGATGACATTTTAATATACCTAGGGCAGCCGGACACTTCTTTACCAGAACTAACCTCAGTTTTTTCAGAGTATGGAGATTTATTGGGGTACAAATTAAACATGCATAAAACCCAAATTTTAACATTCAACTATGACCCAAATCATTATTCACTAAGCAAACTCAAAACTAACTGGGAGTCGGAATCTATGAAATATCTGGGGGTCAATATCCCGAAACAACTCAACAAAATTATATCACTAAACTATGATCCACTGGTGACAAAAATAAAATCTGACCTAGCAAGATGGAATATGATACCATTCTTGGGTACTGCACAAAGAATTGAAGCAGTCAAAATGAATATACTTCCACGTCTTCTATACCTTTTCCAAACAATACCGGTAGAACTTCCCAAAAAAACATGGCAGGAGCTGGACAGAAGGATCTCAAGATTCATATGGCAGGGCAAGAGACCTAGAATCAGATATAGAACCCTACAGCTAAACAAAGACAAAGGTGGGCTCGCGCTGCCAAATATCAGGGACTACTTTAAAGCCGCACAAATTAAAACTTTAGTAGAGATATGTAACCCAGTCTACACTGCACAATGGAAGGAGATCGAATGCCAAATAACAAGTGACATCCCCCTACAGGCGATAATAGGGAACAATGCCTTACCTAAGCTTTTGAATAACACTAACCCGTGGATAGAGACCCCGCTAAAAATTTGGTTTAAGATAGTCAGAGAGAATCAAACTAAAGAGCCCTATCGACTTCTGCAATGGATTGCCTATGATCAAGACTTTACTCCTAATAAAACAGACACCAGATTTAAAAAGTGGAAGGAGAAAGGGCTGATAAAATATTACAATTTTTTTAAAGGGCAAATCTTAAGAAGTTTTGAAGATTTGAAAAAACAAGGCCTAATAAATCAAGACCTTTACAGGTTCTTCCAGCTTAGACACCACATAAACAATATACTTAAAAAGGAGGTTTTGGAAAGGGCCCAGTCAGGTGTTCTGAAGGTCTTCTTAATGGCATATAAAGGGATCCCAGGGATCAGATACATTTCTAAAATATACCAAGGTCTTCAAGACTTAAAAGGAGACAACACATCTTATATAAAAGAGAGATGGGAAAAAGAGGGGAATTTCACTTTACAACTGGAAATATGGGAAAAGCTAAATAAACAGCAATGGAAAAGTACCTCATCCCTGCAGTGGAGAGAATTTGGATGGAAAAACTTGGTAAGATTTTTCAGAACACCTGCACAAAACAAATTTACCCATAAGGGATTGAACTGTTGGCGCTTGTGTGGTGAAAAGACTGCAAATCATTTTCATGTGTTTTGGTCATGCCCAGTTATCCACCAATATTGGACCAATGTACAGACAATATTGAGGAAAATATTCAAAATAACAGTTCCCTTTTCTTTTGTAACTTTGTATTTGGGTTTACTACCGGACTCACTGGAAAGACGAGGAGAAAAATACTTATTCAATGTTTTAATATTGACAAGCAAAAAAGCTCTAACTAAAAAATGGATGTTGAAGGACTGTCCTACACCTGAAGATTGGATTAACGTGATCCAAGACATTTACTCGATGGAAAAGTTGACATTCGCACTGAGACAGGACATGGATGGGTTCATGAACTTTTGGCAACCCTGGATCGCATATGTGTCTTCCATTAGATCTAATCTTTGACAAATACCATTTCAATAATGGTTCCGCTCTTTGTTCCAACGCTACTCAGATGCTATTTTACCTTTATTTACTTACTTTTCTTTTTGTTTGTTTTTTGCTGGTTTGTTTGGCTTTTTTGTTTTTTGTTTTTTTTTCTCTCTTTAATTTCACTTTTTCTTTCACTTTAAAAAAAAAGGGGTGTTGTAAGAATTAATCTTCCAATGTTGTCAGATATCAGAAAATAAGGGAACATGTGATGAAAATGTAAACAATGCATTGCTGTAACGACCTGTATACCCTTTACAAAAACTTAAATAAAAAAAAAAAAAATAAAATCCTTCTTCTTACTTACAAAGCTCTAAACAATCAGGCTCCTTTTTATTTAAAAGATCTGGTACTACCGTATTATCCTAACAGAGCACTACGCTCCCAAAATGCAGGATTACTTGTAATACCTAGAATCTCCAAAAGTACAATGGGAGGCAGAGCCTTCAGCTATCAAGCTCCTCTCCTGTGGAATCAGCTGCCAATCTGGATTCGGGAGTCAGACTCGATCTCTGTTTTTAAGAATAGGGCTAAAACCTACCTTTTTGATATAGCCTACAATTAGGGAGGGACCATGTGTTTCTGAACCCTCCCTTAGTTATGCTGCTAATAGGTTTAGTCAGCCGGGGGACCTCCAGTAATGCACTGGGCCTCACTCCTTTCCTCACTCTCTATGAAATATTTTTTTTTTGCTGGTCATTAACATCTGTTTGTTCTCTCCCATAGATTGAGTCCCCATCGTGCTGTTTGCTCTCTACATGTCTGTTCTTTTCTTCTTCTCTATCCCCTCACCTCCCAGCCAGTCGCAGCAGATGACTGCCCCTCCCTGAGCCTGGTTCTGCTGGAGGTTTCTTCCTGTTAAAAGGGAGTTTTTCCTCTCCACCGTCGCCAAGTGCTTGCTCACAGGGGATCGCCTGATTGCTGGGGTCTTTCTGCAACTGTGGGGGTTCCCCCCTACGGTTGATAGTGCTATGAGATGACTGTTGTTGTGAAATGGCGCTATATAAATAAAGTTAAAAGTTAAAAGTTAAAGTTAAAGGTTCCAAGGTTGTCATAGCCAGGAGCGGCACTGGGGTTAAGCTTCCAGTGCTCATAAAATGCTCCTTATGGCGTGCGTCTCGAAAAGCCTCTGACAACTAAGTCCAACTCCTAGCCTGCCTGTGTGGTTTAGTCTCTAAGCCCAGCGGAACTGCTTTTACTAATAGGAGAAGGGGCGAGGGCAGATCTCTGGTGCCTTAAAACCAGATGCTTCGGGTAGATGGTGGCTCGTCAACCTGGGAAGGTAGCACATCTAGGGGAAGGTAAACCCTGATTTCAAACCTCCGCTGCCTTGCGGCATACCCGGTCACGGGAAAGGCTTCGAGAGTCAACCCAGAGGAAAAATCCGGAGTCGGAGCCCCTAAGGCAGTTCTATGTTGTGCTCAACATTGTTCTGGCAGCTCCTGCAACGGCGCTGGTGCCAAACTGTAGCAGCCCTGCTGTTCCTTTGGATTCATCAGTGACGTGGAGAGGGGGGACATGCTGCATGGGCAACATCTTGTCCTCCATAGCTTCCTGCCCAGGCTTGAATCCTACCAACGCCCAACGCTGGAAGGTAGAACACCGGATCACTGGAGAGGACACTCCAGCTTTGCCTTTGGCATAGACAAAACACGGGGAATGACAGTTACCGGTTATAAGCCACCGCTCAATTGGCGTAGAGTGCGGCGCCAGGGGTTGTTCCCGACGGTGGGAGGGATCATCAGATCTCACTGGACAACTACCGCCCGCCTCAAGCTGGGCAGCCCCCAGCCAATAAGGTGTTGTCCCGCCACAGCTTGCTTTCCTCATTGGGTGCATGGGGATAAGGAGAAGTCCGAACAGCAGGCTGAGAACCTTTGCACCAGGCAAGACAATAAAACAAAAGAGACCAACTCTAAAACTGGGAACTTGGAACGTCCGCACTATGATGACAGGACTCGCTGCTAACCTCAAGGACATCAACGACACCAGGAAGACTGCCATCATCAATAATGAGCTGAAGAGACTGGGAGTGGATATCGCCACTCTCCAGGAAACACGGTTGGCTGATGCAGGCACACTGAGAGAGAAGGACTACACGTTCTACTGGCAGGGAAAGGGCAGTGACGAACACAGGGAACACGGAGTGGGTTTCGCAGTGAAGAACACCTTGCTGAAGATGGTGGAACCGGGCAGCACTGGCTCTGCACGACTCCTCACCCTCCGCCTCAACACCACTCAAGGCCCAGTCACCCTCGTCAGTGTGTATGCCCCAACACTGACAGCCACACCAGAGGCAAAAGACGAGTTCTACGAGAATCTCGCAACAACTGTCAGGATCATCCCCAACTCTGAACAACTCATTCTCCTTGGAGACTTCAATGCCAGAGTGGGTGCTGACCACGACTCCTGGCCCTCCTGTCTTGGACCTTTTGGCGTGGGCAGAATGAACAACAACGGACAGCGGCTGCTCGAGTTCTGCACATATCACGATCTGTGGATCACAAACTCGTTCTTCAAGACCAAGCCCCAACACAAGGTTTCCTGGCAACATCCGCGCTCAAAGTACTGGCACCAGCTGGACTTGATCCTGACCAGGCGCACCTCATTGAAGAACGTGCTAATCACCCGTTCGTTCCAGAGTGCAGATTGCGACACAGACCATTCATTGGTGTGTTGCAAGGTCAAGCTTCAGCTGAAGAAATTCCATCGTGCTAGACAGCCTGGAAAGGCATGGATTGACACCAGCAAGATGGCTCAACCAGAACTTGTTGAGCAGTTTGCCTCCACCTTTGAGAAGGAACTTGGTGTACCACAAGAAGGAGAATCTGCAAAGCAGAAGTGGGAAGAGCTGCGAAACACCATCCACCGCACAGCCTTGGCTACCTTTGGGAGGAAGACCTCGAAGTCACAGGACTGGTTTGATGCCAAGTTGACCGAGATTACCCCCGTCATTGAAGCCAAGCGCTCAGCACTTGCTGAGTACTAGAAGTACCCAAACGAGAAGAATCTCCAGATTCTCAGGGCTGCGAGAAGCAAAGTTCAGCAGACTGCTTGGCGCTGTGCCAATGAGTACTGGACTCAGCTCAGCCAAGACATTCAAACCGCTGCCATAACAGGGAACATCCGTGGTATGTACGATGGCATCAAGAAAGCACTTGGTCCGGCTCAGAGCAAGACGGCCCCCCTCAAATCTTCCACTGGGGAGATGATCACAGAAAAGAACAAGCAGATGGAGAGATGGGTGGAACACTACTCCGACCTCTACTCTAGACAGAACACCGTGACACCGTCAGCCCTTGATGCCATCGACTGCCTGCCATCCATGGATGAACTTGACGCCGAGCCAACCATCGACGAACTCAGCAAGGCCATTGATAGCTTGACCGCTGGCAAGGCACCCGGCAACGATGGCATACCCCCTGACCTGATCAAGCACTGCAAGACCGCCCTACTGCTGCCATTGCATGACGTCCTCTGCCAGTGCTGGAAGGAAGGTGCCGTACCACAGGACATGAGGGATGCCAAGATCATCACCCTCTACAAAAACAAAGGGGAGAGAAGCGACTGCAACAACTACAGGGGCATCTCCCTCCTCAGCGTTGTTGGCAAAGTCTACGCACGATTTGTTCTCGTTCGTCTACAGAAGCTTGCCGAACGTGTCTACCCCAAGTCTCAGTGTGGCTTCTGCGCTGAGCGATCGACAATAGACATGATATTCTCCATCCGCCAACTCCAGGAGAAATGCAGAGAACAGAACATGCCTCTGTACATCGCCTTCATCGACCTCACCAAAGCGTTCGATCTGGTCACCAGAGAGGGCCTTTTCAAGATCCTACCAAAGATAGGATGCCCACCAAAGTTGCAAAACCTCATCGAATCGTTTCACACCAACATGCAGGGGATAGTGCAGCACGATGGCAACGTCTCAGAGCCATTCAACATACGCAGTGGAGTGAAACAGGGCTGTGTACTTGCGCCAACCCTCGTTGGGATTTTCTTCGCTATGGTCCTGAGGCATGCCTTCAGCACAGCAACAGAGGGAATCTACCTGCACACAAGATCTGACGGCAGGCTTTTCAACCTCACCTGCCTGGAAGCCAGAACCAAAGTACGCAAGGCTCTAATCAGAGACATGCTGTTCGCAGACGACGCTGCAGTTGCAACCCACACACAGCAGGAGCTTCAGACCCTGATGGACCGCTTCTCCCAGGCATGCAAGGACTTCGGGCTTACCATCAGCCTGAAGAAGACTAATGTCTTGGCGCAAGGCACGGAAGCACCACCAACCATCACCATCGACGACTACAAGCTGGAGGTCGTGAATCAGTTCACGTACCTGGGGTCCACGATCAGCAACAACCTCTCCCTTGATACAGAGATCAACAAGAGGATTGGAAAATCAGCCTTCACACTTGCTCGCCTCACCACACGAGTGTGGGAGAATCCCAAACTCTCTGTCAAGACGAAGATGGCAGTGTACAATGCCTGCGTCATCAGCACACTGGTCTATGGGAGTGAGATGTGGACAACATACGCCCGACAGGAAAAGAGACTGAACTCCTTCCACTTGCGCTGCATTCGCCACATCCTGGACATATCCTGGCAGGACAAAGTGCCCAACACAGAAGTTCTGTCCCGCGCCGGCCTTCCCTCCATGTTCACTCTACTCAGGCAGCGCAGGCTCCGCTGGCTAGGCCACGTTCACCGTATGGAGGATGGCAGAATCCCCAAAGACGTCCTCTACGGAGAACTGGCAACTGGCAGGAGAGACGGTGGCCGCCCCCAGCTGCGCTTTAGAGACGTCTGCAAGAGAGACATGAAGGCCCTGGATATTAACACAGAGCGCTGGGAGGACCTTGCAACGGACCGCTCCAAATGGAGAGGCACCCTGACCAGACAGCTCAAGGCGGGTGAAGAGAGACTGACTGCTGCAGCAGATGAAAAAAGGACCCGCAGGAAGAACCGCCACAGACCCAGCAGCACGGAGACCACCCACAAGTGCGACCTGTGTGACAGGGACTGTCATTCGCGCATCGGCCTGTTCAGCCACAGGCGGCTGTTCCAGCAGAGTAGACGTTTAGGATTCTCTTCCATGGTCATCATAGACCGCCGGAGGCCGACGACGATATTACTCGATCGCTGATTAAAATTGATATTCTTGTAATATATAGTACTTTCTTCTTATTTCTCTATAAAAAAAGTGGCTCTTTAATTTGTTCCTAACATGTGAATGTATGCATGATTTTGACCAACTACTAACTAACTAACTAACTAACCTGCACTTATATAGCGCTTTTCTAGTCACAAAGACCACTCAAAGCGCTTTCATTAATACTAACCCTCTATTCTAAGGGCCTATAGGAAACAGATATCTAGGGACAATTTAGAACAGCCAATTAACCTAACATGCATGTTTTTGGCATGTGGGAGGAAACCGGAGAAATCCCGGAGTTAACCCACGCAACACGGGGAGAACATGCAAACTCCACACAGATCACTGTTGGTCGGGGGCTGGGATCGAACCCACGATCCCACGATCCCCACAATCCCCCGGCCAAGGGTAAACTGTGCTGCCGCAGTGCTAACCACTGCGCCACCGTGCAGCCCGTGACTCCCTGCATGTTCTTACAATCATAAAAAATAGCCACAAAATATAACATTATCTTTATATTAAGTTTTCCAATAGAATTTAAAAAATAGGACCAAAGACTTACTTTGACTGAATGTCACAGACAGTCCTACAGAGATTTTTAGAAGAGATTCTCACCTTCTGATCAGTAGGGCCCTGGATTGTCCACGACATGTAGACAAAGGCTTTGTCTCCCGATGTCCATCATCAAAGTAGTTGGCTAACTGCCCGCATCCTCCACCATTCTTGTAAAAATTAATTTTGGACAGTTAGCAGAATCTTTTCAGTTAACCAACCAATAATCACAGCAGAAATACTATTTCTCAGCTTAACTTTTATTGAACCCCGCAGGGAGTCAGTGTACATGGCCGCAGGGTCTCCTCCAGCTCCCTCTCCTGGAAAAGACCTCGCACAAAGGAATTCACAGCTACATATTGTCATGTACGTGTGCTTTTATGCAGTGTACGAATAAAGAGACGAGCCCACGTGCAGGTGAAGTGTGAGTTTATTAAACAGTCAATGGTACAAAAGTGTCCAACATAAGCAGTCAAATGATAAGCCACACTGCAGGTGAAAAGATACGAGGAAGCACTGCCAGGCTAAGAGGAAGGAGTCCACATCATGCCCCAGGGCCAGACTGGACCTCTGGGGGAAGAACAATAAAATGTCAACTTGAATAAGGAGAAAAGGAGACTTACATGTGTGTTTCGGAGCAAGGCTGAGCTCAGGGGGAAAACAGCACGAAATGAAGTCTTAAAGGAGTGTAGACCATATACAGGAGAATGACTGACACCACGACAAGTGATCAAACTAACAGTGTATAAATATAGAGAGAACTAATGACATTGAGTGGAGGCAGGTGTGAGCTGTTGCAGGTGTGCTGATTACGAGCTGCTCATTGCAGCAGCAGGCTGAGCAGCCCGTGAAGAGTGCCTGGAGTGAGAAAGGGGGCAGAAACAGAACACAGAATAACCTAGACAAATAAGCAGACAAAAACAGAGCTACAAAATACAACAATAAACTGTGTCTGAGGTCTGGGATGACACTGGACTTCAGACACATGACACATATAGGCAAGTTACTGGGCGTTTCCTAGTAACTTTCCAACAATACACGTCCATTGTCCAAACTGTTCTCTTGGCATCTAGATGGCTCTCAGGGTCTCTTCATTTTTATTGCCTCTATCCTGTTGTTTCCTGTCTCTCACCATTTCCATATATGGAAACAGGAACAGAGACTTTCCTGTGAAGTTTGTGTGTGTGCATGTGTGTATGTATGCAGAGCCTGTGTATGTGCAAGTAACTGATTTATATGTGTAAATGGTGTGTGTGGGTTTGACTTGTGTGTCTGTGTGTGTGGGGGGGGGTGTATGTGTGGATCTAAGAGATATGTGTATGCAAGCACTTCATGTAATATGTAATTAACTAATCTCCACTATTTATTTATTATAACAGACTCACTGTCAGGGAGACATTTCCTACTGGACTCTGGCTCACAGAAGAGCCTGCTCCCACCAACCAGTACAGATAGACTGGTGGTGGGCAATGGCCCGCGTTTGAGTGCAGCTAACAGTTCTTCCATTGAGACATTTGGCACAAGGTCTGTGACTGTTTGTTTCCAGGGGAACAGTTTTGAGTGGGACTTTGTAATTGCTTCCATTACAGTACCTATTGTTGGCACAAATTTTCTGTGTGCAAATGGTTTTCTCGTTGATGTTGCTAACCACTGTTTGATTGATGCTGTGTCTTTTGTCACTTTTCTGTGTGAGGCTGGGGGAGCTGGGCTGTTGTCACACTCTAACTTTTTAGCGTTGGATGTTTTTCTGCATTTGCTGACAAATTTTCTGTCGCTTACAATGCCTGCTTTTTCCACCGAGGTTACTAAGCACAGGGTGGAGCATTTCATCCCCACCATGGGACTGCCAGTTTTTGCACGCGCATGACGCCTCAACACAGTTAAGTTGGCCATAGTAAAAGAGGAGTTCACCACTATGGAACGTTTGGGAATAGTGAGGCGTTCTAACAGCCCATGGGCCTCGCCGCTTCATATGATGCCTAAGGCGGATGGGTCGTGGCGGCTGTGTGGTGATTTTTGTCAGCTTAACAATGTCACTGCTAATGACGGTTATCCTATTCCACACATCCAAGATTTTTCCGTGCGTTTGGCGAGCTCTGCCATTTTTTCAAAGGCGGATCTGGTGCGCGGTTATCACCAGGTTCCCATGCGCGTGGAGGATGTTCCCAAAGCCGCGGTAATTACCCCGTTCGTGCTTTTTGAATTCCTGCGCATGCCGTTTGGCCTTAAAGGCGCGGCCCAAACATTTCAGAGGTTGATGGACTCAGTGCTACGCAACCTCCCATTCGTGTTTGTCTCCCTTGACGACATATTAGTGGCCAGTCTGTCAGCCGAAGAGCATCTGTCGCACCTCAAACAAGTTTTGGGGCTCCTTGAAGAACACGGCCTGATCGTCAACTTGGCTAAGTGTCAGTTTGGGCTGCCGGTGATTGACTTCTTAGGCCACTGCATTTTGTTGCGAGGCGTGATTCCATTGCCTTCTAAGTAGGACTGAAACAATTAGTCAACGTTATCGATAACGTTGACAATAAAAATTTGTCGACAAATATTTTTATTGTTGACAAATTGTTTAATTATAAAGTTTATATGCATGCCACGGTTCAGCTGTAACCAGCAGGAGCAAAATCCATTTAACCGGAACTGCAATGCACAACCGGAACTGCTGAGGGCAGTAGTGCCTCTGTTGTCTGGCATGTGTGAACAATTTCCAGCAAAGAAGAAGAGGAGCACAGCATGGCGAAGCGTGTGTTGTGTTTTGTTTTTGCGGTTGTTACAGAGTTTAAGCGCGAAGTGGCTGTATGTGTCTCTCCAACGCAGAGAAAGGAGAATAAAGACCCACTGTTGTGAAGGTATTAACGTGTGCTCCGTGTCTAACTGGCTGCAGAACCTACCTAGAGCAAAGCCTGTTACCAGCTAACGAGCCAGACTAAAATATGGACATTTTAGCTTTAATTCACAGGGAGTCCCGGGAGCCACATCACCATCTGCTGGCTAAGTTTTAGCGAGTAAAGAAAGTTAGCACCACTTATTTTCAATGGCCAACTGTTTCAGGCTTTAGAAAAATGACAATACTGTTAGTATGTGCTGTTAATGTTAGTTTACCTGTTTGACAATAAGCTCTCTGGTTGCTGAGGGTTGAGCTGTCATGGCTAACATGTTGAATGCAATGACTGAATTGCAGGAGCCGCTATCGCTTTTTCATCTTTGTTAATGTCATGCGGTGGCCCTCGCGAGCCACCATAAGACGCCACAAGACACCGGTGAGTTTGCACAGTTTATTGTCGAACAAAAAAGAAACAAAATAATGAGCCACAGTGGGCTAAAACATACTATACTACATACAGACGACCATAAGGCAATAAGGAAACACACTTACGATCATAGCAGTGGGATGGTCAGCGTACGAACCGAGGGATGCTCGTTCACGTCTGACAATGGAGAATTCTTTGACGTCTGAGCCGAGGGATGCTCGATGCATCAGACCATGAAGAAATCTTTGACGAGACTGCCGTGTTTTTCCGTTCCCAGCTGCCCTCTTAAATGGAGGACCACTGATGAGACGAAATGCAGCACAGCTGTCAAACCTGACAGCCGGAAGCCCCTCCGAGCACTGTCACAATAAAGGCTCAGGGAGCCAAAAGGTACACACCGCTGTCAAAATAGGTGAAGATGATGCATGGCTCAAGCGTAGACGAGATCGGCACTCGAACCATGACAGTACCTCCCCCCCCAAGGGTGCGCTCCGAGCGCCCAATGACACCCAAGCCCCCCGCACCCCCCACCCCAGGGTGGGCAGATGGGGGAACAGGCCTGGAGGGAGAGAACCAGCAACAGAGGAAACACCATAACGACGACCGGGAGCACATGTGATAATTACAGAGTAAGGTTTAAAAGAAAAACACAATACTCCATAATGCACAAATGATAATTAGAACAGGGCACAAATGAGGCAATTACTGAGCATGGTTAACAGAAAACACAACACTCCGTAACGCACAGTGAACACACAGAGCAGGAAAAAAAAACACAAGTTAAGCACGTTTCATCCCTCAGACAGGAGAGGGGGAAAAAAATGCTAACAAGGACAAATACACTGAGCAGAACTACTACACCGAATGACCTTATACCTCAGTGGGACCACGCAACACATGAGGATAACGACAGGCAGAGTCCAAAAAACGGGAACAGTTCCGGCGGTCTCCCTGCGTCCATTGGCCAAAGGGTGATCAAGGGGAAAAGGAAATGTTCGGGCGGCCTACCCCAGTCCCAGGCCCAGAAAGTCAGAACCTCCGGCAGCCGAACCAGGTCGCCCAGTTGAAAAAACAGTATGTCGGGTGGCCGACCCAGGGCGCCGAACCGGCGAAACAGTTCCTCTGGCGGCCGACCCGCATCCCTCAGCCACCAGAACCATGGGGAAACAATAGGCGATGGCCTCCCTGGCGAGGGGAAAGACGTGGGAGAGCCGGGGCGAATGTAGAGAACCCCAACGGCCCCCGGTGGCGATGAGATGGGATGGTGACGATAAGGAGGGGGATGATGATGACGATGAGCCCGTACAATGTCAGGTGGCAAAGGGTCTGCAGCTCCTTCACCGACCTTGACCCATACCGATGCTGCACTCGCGTTAGACCCCGATTGGGTCTCGGCTGCACCCGTGTTGGACCCTAATTGGGTCGCGGCTGAACCCGCGTTGGACCCCAATTGGGTCTTGGTTGCACCCGCGTTGGACCCCGATTGGGTCTCGGCTGCACCCGTGTTGGACCCCGATTGGGTCAGCGCAGCACCAGTGACGACATCCAACCCCAAACCTGGAACCTCCAGCACAGCGACTGAGATTTGCTCCGCACCGGTGACTCTGGAAGAAGGCTCAGGAGAAAGGAAAGAACCGGGATCAGAATCACCGGTAGCGACAGAGCCCAGCAAGGCGAGCTTGGGTGCAGTGGACGGCTGCCCCTGGCTTGTCTCCCCGAGAGGCAGGCAGAAATGCTCCAAAATAGAAAGAAGAAAAACAAAGTAGAGCACTTGCCTGCATTTGGGTTCTGTCGCCATCCAGGACTTCGCTGATCTAGGCTCAAGACGAAGAAGATCGTCGTCAGGCTCCCATTTGGCTACGGCAGATTCCACAGCCGGCATGATGGTTTCCGCAGTTTGAGGACCCTCCGGCACTAACGTCCACGCCGACGGCCCGCATGGCATGGTGGCATGGGACCCTCAACCCACTGGCTCGAACTGTTCATCTGTGGAGACCCGGAGACGCTTCATCGTCGGCGCAGGCTCCACACTGTAGTCCGCTCTTCTCCTCTGCCCATGACGTGGCTGCGGGGCTGGAACCAGGCTCACCAGAACCACAGGCCCCCTCCTCATCCGGCGACGTAGGCCTGGCGTCGTGGACCGCTCAGCGGAGGGAGACACAGAGGCAGCAGGTTTAATAACAGGCGCTACAGCAGGTGGTGGGAGCTCGGGGGACTGCAAACCCCGATCTCCGCCCCCAGGAGTCAGACAAGGCAAATCACAACTATGAGGAGAAGAATGAACTTGCACTTGCCTGTCTCCCAGAGGATAGATGGTCCCTGCTGCAGCGGGTGGAGTTTTTCTTTTTCCCCTCCGGATGGTGACGGCAGGCCCCTCGGGAAGACGAGGAGTTGCCGCTCGTGGTGGATTGCTGACGAGCCTCGCCGAAGCACAACTCACAGCACTCACAGCAGCCGGAGATGACGTCGAGGAGGAGGGGGCGACAGCTGAGGCGATCCGGGCACGAGGAGCTGACGGAACAGCTGAGACAGATGACCCGGGGGAGGTGACTGCAGGGATTTCTGATCTACGATCAGGTTGATCGTCACTTCCTTGTGGTAACGTATCGTCACTTCCTGTTTTGCTGTCTGCCTGTGTGGTTTGCTCTCCAGCTCTCGAGCCACTAGCTATGGCTACTAGCTCTCTTTCCTCTCCTCCTCTGGTGTGCTCTCTCTGTCAGATGTTTAGCTACACCTCTGCCTCTTTTAGTGATAACGGTAAATGTAATAAATGTTGTCTTTTTGAGGCGCTCGAGGCGAGGTTGTCTGATTTGGAATCCCGGCTCCGCTGCATTGAAACACCGTCTGCGCCAGTTAATCTCGACGGACGCCCATTAGCTGCAGCGGAGCTAGCTAGCTTAGGCCCCCCTGTCACCGGTTCCCCGGCTCTCCTCTGCAGCGAGGAGACTGGGTGGGTGACGGTGAGAAGGAAGCCTAGTCGCAAAGCCCCGGTTCACCACCAACCTGTTCACGTTTCTAATCGTTTTTCCCCGTTCAGCGACACACCCGCTGAGGAAAAAACTCTGATCATTGGCGACTCTGTAGTCAGAAACGTGAACCTAGAGACTCCATCGGCCATAGTCACATGCATCCCTGGGGCCAGAGCAGGCGACATCGAGTCAAATTTGAAAATGCTGGCTAAAAGTAACTGTAAATATTCCACAATTGTTATTCACGCCGGCATTAATGACATCCGTCTCCGGCAGTCGGAAGTCACGAAACTTAATATAGAATCGGTGTGTGACTTTGCAAAAACGATGTCTGCCACTGTAGTATTCTCTGGGCCCCTCCCCAATCTGACCAGTGATGACATGTTTAGTCGCTCGTCATCCTTGAACCGCTGGCTGTCTGTGTGGTGTCCTAAAAATGACGTGGGCTACATTGACAATTGGAGCTCTTTTTGGGGAAAACCTGGTCTTATGAGACGAGACAGCATTCATCCCACTTTGGATGGTGCTTCTCATTTATCTAACAATCTGGCATCTTTTTTATCCAAATTTCCAAAACCCTGACTACTCAGAGTTGGGACCAGGAAGCAGAGTCGCAGTCTTACACGCCTCTCTGCAGCTCCTCTTCATCCGCCACCCCTCAGCTTAGCCCCTGTCTTCCCCATCAGAGAATCGTTGTCTGCTCCCTCCAAAGTGAATAAAAATATAATGTATAAGCATCCCAAAGTGATTAAGCAAAATATTGGTAAAACTCAAATTAAACATAAAGCCTCTAAATTGAATGATTTGGCCTCTGTTCCTCCTCATAATTTAAAAATTAGTATAATGTAGTTTATTAAATATTAGGTCTCTAACTCCCAAGTCTCTGTTAGTCCATGATCTGTTAATTGATCATCAGATTGATTTAATTTCCCTTACAGAGACTTGGTTAGGACAAGAGGATTATGTTGGTTTAAATGAATCAACTCCCTCTGGTTATTTAAACTGTCAAAATCCCAGAAGTTCTGGTCGTGGAGGAGGAGTAGCATCAATTTACCATTCCAAATTACTAGTTAATGTAAAGCAAAAAACATGTTATAATTCCTTTGAGGGCCTGGTCCTCAGTGTTGGGCACTTTAGCAATTCCAGGTTAAACCCAATTTTATTTGCCATAGTTTATCGTCCCCCATCAACCTATTCAGAATTTTTATCCGAATTTCCTGATTTCTTAGCTGATTTAGTGCTGAAATCTGATAGAATAATTATAGTAGGGGACTTTAATATACATGTGGATGTAGATAGTGACTGCCTTAATGTGGCTTTTAATTCAATATTAGACTCGATTGGGTTTTCTCAGAAAGTAGGAAATTCTACTCATTACCTCCACCATACATTGGACCTTGTTCTGACATATGGCATAGAAATAGAAAATCTTGTAGTGTCTCCTCATAACCCTGTACTGTCAGACCATTGTCTGCTAACCTTTGATTTTACTATTTCTGACTATTTGGCTCCTAAAGAAAAATATTATCACAGTAGATGCCTCTCAGATGATGCTGTTTCCAAATTTATGCAGATTGTTTCCTCTATGCCATGTGTCAACACAACGGAAATAAGCTATAGACAGCTTGCTCCTTCTGTAATTGATAACATGGTGGATAGTGTTTCAGCTTCTCTGCATCAGGCTCTAGACTTGGTGGCCCCCTTAAAAAAGAAAAAGTCTAATCAGAGATTTTTAACTCCTTGGTTCAACACAGAAACTCGTAGCTTAAAACAGAAGACTCGTCAATTAGAAAGAAAATGGCGCTCTACTCATTTAGATGAAATCTATTTAGCTTGGAGAAATCATCTTTTAATTTATAAAAAATCTCTTAGAAAAGCTAGAACGAGTTATTACTCTGCATTAATAGAAGAGAACAAGAATAATCCCAGGTTTCTTTTCAGTACTGTAGCCAGGTTGACAAAGAGTCAGGACTCTGTCAATCCTAGCATCCCCTTAGAGCTTACTAGTCAGGACTTTATGAACTTTTTCAATAATAAAATTTCATCCATCAGAGATAAAATCAGTCAGATTCTTCCCACAGTTAACTTAAATACTGTAACTACTACAACTCCTTCTATTGATGTCTGTCTTGATGAGTTTACTCCAATCGACCTTTGTGAGTTAGACAAAATAGTTTCCTCATCCAAACCTTCAACTTGTCTTTTAGACCCTATTCCTACCAGGTTATTTAAAGAAGTCTTCCCACTTATTGGTAGCTTTATTCTTCATATAATCAATTCTTCATTAACTTTAGGCCATGTACCGCAGGCTTTTAAAACGGCTGTAATTAAACCCTTACTCAAAAAGCCAACGCTAGATCCAGGAGCTTTAGCTAACTATAGACCAATCTCTAATCTCCCTTTCATTTCAAAAATCTTAGAAAGAGTTGTTGCTACGCAATTATTTGACCACCTGCAGGGAAATGGTTTATTTGAGGAGTTTCAATCTGGGTTTAGAATCCATCATAGCACTGAAACAGCCTTAGCGAAGGTCACTAACGACCTCCTCATTGCATCTGATAATGGACTAGTTTCTGTACTTGTCCTTTTAGATCTTAGTGCAGCTTTTGATACTATTGATCATAATATTCTACTTGATAGATTAGAACACTATGTTGGACTTAATGGAACTTCGTTGCAGTGGTTTAGATCTTATTTATCTGATAGGTTCCAGTTTGTTCATGTAAATGATGAGTTTTCTCTCAGCTCAAAGCTTAGTCATGGAGTTCCACAGGGATCTGTGCTTGGCCCTACTCTTTTTAGTTTATATATGCTTCCGTTAGGCAACATTATTAGAAAGCACTGTATACATTTTCACTGTTATGCAGATGACACACAATTATACCTGTCAATGAAGCCAGATGATACTAATCAATTAGCCAAGTTAGAAGCCTGTCTTAAGGAAATCAAAGTTTGGATGACTTGTAATTTCCTGCTATTAAATTCAGATAAGACTGAAGTCATTCTTGTTGGTCCAAAAAACCTTAGAAATTCCTTTCCAAATCAAACTTTCAGTTTGGATGCAGTTACTCTTTCTCTTAATAGCTCTGTGAGGAACCTTGGAGTTATTTTTGATCAGGATTTGTCCTTCAATTCACATATTAAATTTGTTTCTAAGACTGCCTTCTATCATTTGCGTAATATTGCCAAGATTAGGAGCATCTTGTCTCAGAGTGATGCTGAGAAGCTGATCCACGCTTTTGTTAGCTCGAGATTAGATTATTGTAATTCTTTATTATCAGGCTGTCCTAAAACATCTTTAAAAAGTCTTCAGCTGATCCAAAATGCTGCAGCAAGAGTTTTAACAGGTACTAGAAAGAGAGATCATATCTCTCCGGTTCTGGCCTCCCTTCATTGGCTTCCCATAGAGTTTAGAATTAAGTTTAAAATCCTTCTTCTTACTTACAAAGCTCTAAACAATCAGGCTCCTTTTTATTTAAAAGATCTGATACTACCGTATCATCCTAACAGAGCACTACGCTCCCAAAATGCAGGTTTACTTGTAATACCTAGAATCTCCAAAAGTACAATGGGAGGCAGAGCCTTCAGTTATCAAGCTCCTCTCCTGTGGAATCAGCTGCCAATCTGGATTCGGGAGTCAGACTCGATCTCTGTTTTTAAGAATAGGGCTAAAACCTACCTTTTTGATATAGCCTACAATTAGGGAGGGATCATGTGTTTCTGAACCCTCCCTTAGTTATGCTGCTAATAGGTTTAGTCAGCCAGGGGACCTCCAGTAATGCACTGGGCCTCACTCCTTTCCTCACTCTCTATGAAATATTTTTTTTTTTGCTGGTCATTAACATTTGTTTGTTCTCTCCCATAGATTGAGTCCCCATCGTGCTGTTTGCTCTCTACATGTCTGTTCTTTTCTTCTTCTCTGTCCCCTCACCCCCCAGCCAGTCGCAGCAGATGACTGCCCCTCCCTGAGCCTGGTTCTGCTGGAGGTTTCTTCCTGTTAAAAGGGAGTTTTTCCTCTCCACCGTCGCCAAGTGCTTGCTCACAGGGGATCGCCTGATTGCTGGGGTCTTTCTGCAACTGTGGGGGTCCTCCCTACAGTTGATAGTGCTATGAGATGACTGTTGTTGTGAAATGGCGCTATATAAATAAAGTTGAATTGAATTGAATTGAATTTCCTCCTGTCGTGACGTGGGAGATGCAGCTGACTGGGAGGCTGGGTTCCTCCGACGACCTGGAGCTGGATCCACACGGGATTCTCGCTGGGGCCTGGTTGTGGCATGGCAATGAAACTTACTGGCCGACGGTGTGGCGAGGGAATCAGGAACACATGGCGCAGGGACTGGACAGGCGACAGGAGCTGAATTCCGAAACGTAGAGCGGGGATGCCTCTCCGTCGGCCTCCTGCCTGGATTTCCCTCCAGCCTACGGACCTCCACTCTCATCGGGGACACCGAACTCAAGGGAGGAGGAGAAGGTTCCTGGAGCGCCTTTTCAATTAACTCTCGCTGAGCCACAATCCATGTTATCCTCCCCTTTCCTTCCGGAAAGGAGGTGAGGCGGTATTTTAAAAAGGCCCGCTGGGCGAGGAACAAATAGTCACCTGCCGCTAGAGTGGGCATGAGACAAAGGGCTTCAGCCAGATAGCCGTTGATCTCCTCAAACCACTCAGGGCAATACCCATGCTCGAGGGCGGACATCCTGTTCACAAGCCCGAGCGAAGGGGAAAAACTCCAAACCACGGCAAACTCACGGTGACAGGCATCTCAGTTTAGCGGCAGTCTACTGTCATGCGGTGACCCTCGTGAGCCACCATAAGACGCCACAAGACACTGGTGAGTTTGCACAGTTTATTGTCAAACAAAAAAGAAACAAAATAATGAGCCACGGTGGGCTAAAACATACAACACTACATACAGACGACCATAAGGCAATAAGGAAGCACACATACGATCATAGCAGTGGGATGGTCAGCGTACGAACCGAGGGATGCTTGTTCATGTCTGACAATGGAGAATTCTTTGACGTTTGAGCCGAGGGATGCTCGATGCGTCAGACCATGAAGAAATCTTTGACGAGACTGCCGTGTTTTTCCGTTCCCAGCTGCCCTCTTGAATGGAGGACCGCTGATAAGACGAAATGCAGCACAGCTGTCAAACCTGACAGCCGGAAGCCCCTCCGAGCGCTGTCACAATAAAGGCTCGGGGAGCCAAAAGGTACACACCGCTGTCAAAATAGGTGAAGCTGATGCATGGCTCAAGCGCGGACGAGATTGGCGCTCGAACCATGACAGTTAATATTAGCCCTCATTCTGAATATTAGTTACACTGTGTTACACTCTGACCAGCCGAGACAAAATGGCATTTAAATGCCTCCCACCCACAGGAGACGGAACGTGAAGAGGTAACAGCGGCTGAGGTAAAATATGCAGCCCCAACAAGAAGCAGAGATGGTGGACATGAGAAAAATAAACGTGACTAGTTAACTAGTTGAAAAAAATATTAGTTAGATTAGCTGACAACTAAAATAATCTTTAGTTGCAGCCCTACTTTTAAGGTTCAAGCGGTGGTGGAATTTTTCCATCCGGACTCCGTTAAGGCACTGCAGGAATTTTTGGGCATGGTGAATTTTTACAGTCGCTTCCTCCTTCACGCCGCCCACCTCCTGCAACCGCTTTATGAGGCTCTGAGGCTAAAAAAAAAGCCAACCACCCTGTCACTTGGACTCCCAAATGGGTCCGAGCTTTTGACGGAGCTAAGTCTGCCCTAATGAACGCAGCAGTACTCGCTCACCCTGTGCCCACAGCGCCCATAGCTTTGACAACAAATGCCTCCAACATAGCCGTGGGGGCAGCAGTCGAGCAACGTGTGGGAGGGACGTGGCAGCCCCTCACATTTTTCAGTGGCAAGCTGTGGGATGGCGAGCGTAAGTACAGCATTTTTGACCAGAGTTGCTGGCGCTGTACCTGGGAACCCGTCATTTCCATTTCTTATTGGAGGGTCGTTCTTTCATGGCTTATGTAGATCATAAACCACTGACTTTCGCTATGTCCAAGGTGACCAAGCCGTGGTCTGCTTGTCAACAACACCATCTGGCGGCCCTCTCTGAGTTCACAACAGATGTTCAGCATGTGGCTGACAAGTCCAACCCCGTTGCTGATTGCCTGTCACATGTGCTGGTGTGTTCAGTGCACCTCGGGATAGATTTTTCTGCCATGGCCGCTGAGCAGCCCAACGACTCAGACATCCTGGCCCTTCGGTCTATAGGTACAGCCCTCAAACTCGAGGAGGCGGTGATGCGGGAGGGTTGTCCTACTCTCCTCTGTGACGTCTCCACTGGCTGTCCTCACTCTGTTGTCCTTGTGACCTGGCGCCGTCGAGTTTTCGACTCACTTCACTCCCTCTCTCACCCTGGAGTTTGGGTGTCAGTAAAACTGGCTGGAGCAAAGTTTGTCTGGCCTGGCCTCCACAGAGATGTCAGGGGGTGGGTGGCCGCATGCTTGGCGTGTCAACACGATAAAGTCCACTAGCACACCAAGGGACCCCTAGAACCGTTTCGGATTCTGGCTCACGTGCATCTGGACCTGGTGGGTCCTCTACCCCCTTCGCAGGGTTTTAGGCATCTGCTCACCATAGTGGATTGGACCACTAGGTGGCCAGGGGCGGTCCCTCTGTCCTCCACTTTGACTGCGGATGTGGCACGCGTGTTTCTTTCTTCCTGGGTTGCGTGTTTCGGCATCCCATCAAATATTACCGCCGATAGGGGCCCCCAATTCAGGTCGGAGCTCTGGTCGGCGCTTGCAAGGTCCTTAGGAGTGCAGGTACACCGTACTACAGCATACCACCCTCAGGCTAACGGCTTGTGTGAGCGTCATCGGTCGCTAAAAGCGGCATTGCGTGCTGCACTCTCCAATGTTAATTGGGTGGATTGTTTGCCTTGGGTGATGCTTGGGGTGCATTCAGCTCCAAGGAAGATCTCGATGCATCGCCTGCTGAACTGGTTTTCAGTGAACTGCTCCACGTTCCGGGAGAGTTTTTGTCCAAAAGTTCTGCTCCGCAGGCCGGCCCTGCCATCTACCCTTTTTCGTCCGACAGCACACTGGCTCAAAGCCCTGTTCACCACTATTTTCCGCAATCGTATGTGCCTACTGAGCTCAGTGCGGCCTGTTACGTTTTTGTGCGACATGACACTCACCGCTCACCTCTCCAACCAATTTCGGGTTCTGGAGACAGGCCCTAACACTTGTGTGCTAGAGATGGGTGGGCCTAAAGAGTGGGTCACGTTAGATAGGCTTAAGCCGGCGCTGTCATAATTTATAAGCTGACAGCTCACGTGCACAATGCAACAGCACAGGAAAGTAACCACACGAAGGGGCACGTCTGACAGTTTTATTAATTTACAAAACAAGTGCACAGCTAGGGAAACAGTCACTCACCAGAGGAACCACCCTGTGGAGAGAAGACGAGAGCTGTGAGTGGAGGAACAGAGTAAGGGGAAATGGGCAAGCCAAATTACCACTTACTTGGATATCCAGGGAGAACCGGCAGGACCCAGCAGTGAATAGACGAACCAGTAGGGTGTGGGGGATGAGCTGATGGTGCCTGACTGGGTGGAAATAGGAAGCTGAGGAAATGGTGAGATGTGGCAGGAGAGCGGGCACAGTCCTGGAGACACACCTGCACGGTGGCAGCAACCTGAGAAAAGAAGAGTACAAGGTAAGACAACGTGTCTATGCTTGTAAATTATACTTGCTTGTCTGTAGACGGGCAGTATACTCAGACGAGCCAGCGTTGAATGCGTGGAGAGAGCCTCCTTAAGTACGCTGGCTGATGATCAAGGGCAGGTGTGTCTTCTGCCTCAGGTGCAGTGATGAATTGATGAATGTGAGACAGGACGGGAGGGGCGCGCTCTCACTGCCTATGACAGGCGCACGTTATGGCGGACCCGTCAGGGTCGCCTACCTTCTAAGACCCCGGCTAGTTCTGCACTAGATGAGTTTTCTGGTTTCCAGCCTGCTATTTTTTTTTTTGTTACTTATTTGTACCCGTAGGTAGACTTGGTTTGCAGTCTGATGACAAGCCACCGGCTGCTGGTCGCTGCGTGCACGAGCGCCCTAAACCTACATGTTTTTGGTGTGCGGGAGGAAACCGGAGAAATCCCGGAGTAAACCCACGCAACACGGGGAGAACATGCAAACTCCACACAGCTCACTGTTGGTCGGGGGCTGGGATCGAACCCACGATCTCATGATCCCCGCGGTCCCCCAGCCGAGGGTAAAACTGTGCTGCCACAGTGCTAAACCACTGTGCCACCGTGCAGCCGTATGCAGCTATGGACTGTGTTTCAACTGTCTGTCATCCACGAGGATGCCCCGCATGACAGGTTTCTGCGGTGGCTCCGGTTGGAGGACGGCGCAGCCATTATGGCAGGCACATCAAGCCCTGAGACTGATTTTGGCTATGGGAGCCCCTCTGGGTGTTCGGGGTGGGGGGGGCTGTGTGGCGGACTGAAGAGGTAGCTCTCACACAGTGGGATTTGGGGTTGGGAAGCGTGGTTTGTTTTTGCTGGTTTTGGAGTCCGGGAGTGTTCATAGTTGTTCAGTAGCAGTTGAGGAGTAAAGATAAAACCCATTTCGTCTCCTGTGTGTTTCTTCCTCTTGCCACAATGGTGTTTTAAAAAGGCTTGAAGAACTTCTCCATTCACTCCCATTATCATTTTTTAGCTAAAAAATATGAATATTATAAAAAGTATGAAAATTATAAAGTTGAAAAATGGAAGCATGCATATCCATAAAAATTAGTTACTAGCATAAAGTATGCAAAAGGAGAAAGCAACCAAAAAATGTACAGAATAATAAAAATGACTGACATTACGGGCGGTGCGGTGGAGGAGTGGTTAGCACTGTGGCAGTACAGCAACTCACCCTTGGCCGGGGGATCCTGGGTTCAATCCCAGCCCCCGACCAACAGTGATCTGTGTGGAGTTTGCATGTTCTCCCCGTGTCTGCGTGGGTTTACTCCGGGATTTCTCCGGTTTCCTCCCACATGCCAAAAACATGCAAGTTAGGTTAATTGGCATCAAAACTGGGGATTCTAAATTGTCCTTAGGTATGACTGTGAGAGTGAATGGTTGTCTGTCTTTCTGTGTTGGCCCTGCAATGGACTGGAGATCTGTCCAGGGTGTACCCTGCCTCTCGCCCAAAGATACTGGGATAGGCTCCAGCCCCCCCACGACCCGAAAAAGGATTAAGCGGAAGAAGATGAATGAATGAATGACTGACATTACAGTTTGCACAATAAAGATCACTCCAAAAACCAGAGCGAAACCAGAATAAGTACTACTAAAAGCCATGTGTATATTAGAAGAACAGATATTTAGTTCAGTCTGTCAGCCATCAGCCCTTCTTATTTTACTGACAAACTTGGAATAATTGAATCAGGGCTTGTTTAGCTGCAGAGTCATGACGGATTCTAAGGATTTCCTTTCTTGACAGTCTTGAAACAAAAACCCTGACTGCTGCCTCTTAATGATAGTACTTTAACTCACAATACCCGAAGCAGTGCTGGGGGGCAGCAGATAGTGAGGCCATTACTGTGGCCACCACAACACACAAACCTTAATAATGCTGACCTCTGACCTCTGCCATTCTCCCATTTCCACTAAAGACCATTAAGAGAACAAACCAGCAGACTGTTGCCCAGCAGCCTTCTTCATTAGTGACTAAAATGTTGCACAATAAATTGTCATGACCACAGGTTGTTGACACCTGATTTTTCTCTCTGTGCATCCCTCTACTCAGACAATAATTTTTTAAAATGTGCGGATTTTTTATGGCCCAATATTGCACAGAGAAGGTAAGAAGGAATTGCACTGTCTCATGTGCTTTTCTAGAGAAATTGTACGATAGGGTGCCCAGACAGGAACGGTGGTATTGTATGAGAAACATGTGAGGGTGGTGCAGGACATGTATGAGGACAGTGAGACGGCGGTGAGGTGTGCTGAAGGAGTGCGAGGTGGGATTACATCAGGGATGGGCCCTGAGCCCCTTCTTGCTTGCCACAATGATGAACAGGCTGACAGACGAGGTCAGGCAGGAGTCTCCATGGGCTGGGATTTTTAACTGTAAATTTATAACATTTTTCCACATAAATTTGTGAATTTTTTTATTTAATTTGCATTTTTCGTAAATCTGGGCCCTTTTTTCTTGTTAATGTGTAGCTTTTTTAATCAGATTTTTTAAAAATTTTACAGCTCTTCATGTAAATTAGAATTTTCTTCTCTTTAAAGGTGCATTGTGTAATATTTTAGGTTCTCTAAATTATTCAGTTTAATGCAGTATAAAATTATTATTCTGTTTTCATTGATATGTAATGATTTTATGTACAATTTGTTGGGTTTTTTTGGATTGTAAGATTACTTTTTATACACAGAAAGAGAGTCTGTCTCCATGTAGGCGGCCATCTTGGATTGCTGTAATGAAATGACTTCTGTAGGTTTCCATAAATAGTTAATAGGGGGAATGACCAATATAAAGGAAAGTATTTGCATTTTGAAATGTCACACTAATTATTACACACTGTACATTTAATTTTAAACTTTTCCTTGTAAATTCACAGTTTTGTTTTATAAATAAACTGTAGCCACACATGTGGCTTACTTAATGCCTTGCATAATGCCTCACATCTTAGATAAGAACAAAGTGCAGAGTTTCCTTGGAGATAACAGGAAGCTGTGAAAGTGTAATCTTTTATATGCAAGAGACTGCTTGGAGGATCCTTTGTGGGCCAAAGACTGTGAGGGGGATGCTAGGGGATTTAAGAGGAAATGCAAAGTTACCTTTGATGTGAATGCAATGTGACTTGTGAGCTGTGGGGAGACCTGGGTATATAAGGGACGAATTTTTTTCTGAGATGTCCTCTTTTCTACAATGCTCATGTTGGAGACGTGTAATAAACTGCCTTGAGACAAACCTGCCTCGTCAATTACACACTCCACAAAACAACATTTTCTCATTTATTGTGATTTTTCTCTCATATTTTAGAGTTTTTCTTCTTTAATTTTCTTAAATTTCTTGTACATTTGTGAATTTATGCTGTCATAAATCCAAGACCGTTTTTTTTTTTTTTTTTTTTTTTTTGTAAATATGTGAGTTTTTTCCCAAAACCACAGTGAGCCACTGAATATGGGCAAAAGAGCCACAGGTTGCAGACCCCTGGCCTATGTTATTTTATTTTGAATTCTGGAGCGGAAGTGGAGCAGATTCTGGAGCAGTTTTTGGTGGAGGGAACTTTTGTCCACAGACACTCCTCCTTCTCCTCCGCTTTCTCTCGCCGAGCAGCAGCACGTTTTAGCGGGACACTTCCAGTCATCCGGCGCTCTGTGAACTCATTCCCACGTTTCTGTTCTCATCTCTATTCAGGACTTTTTACGGAACTCAAAAGGATTAACACAACAAGCTGAAGCCACATGGAGCTGTCCCGGTAAAATTAAAATCTCCGGGAGAGAGAGAGTTGCTCCGGAGCTCCTACCGATCTGTTTCAGCGGCTGTATCCGCCTCGGAGGCCATGGGCTGCGGCTTGAGGAAACTGGAGGACCCGGAGGACAGCAGTCCCGGGAAGATCTACTCCACCCTGAGGAGGTCGCAGGTGGAGACGAAAACGGACACGGTGTATGAGTATGTGCTGCTGGATTTCAGTCTGGAAGGTAAGATGTGAAATAATTTACTTTATTCAGAAAACAGCTGGTGGTTCAGTCACTGTTTTTGGTCAGGATTTAAGCACATACTGCATTTAACTGTTCAGGCTACAGTTTTCCAAAGTTTCTATTGTCTAATTTTAATGAGCCTGTGTGAGTTGTAACTGCTTGCAAAGTATTTGAGTATTTGAGTTGTAACCAGGGCCGTTTCTAGCTTTTCAGGGGCCCAGTGCAGTTTTTTTTTTTTTTTTTTTTTTTGGGGGGGGGCTATTTTTGTTTCCACTAAACAAGCAACGGCACCAAACGGAACACCAGACCCCCAGAAAACATTCAAATAATGAATGAAATCTTGTTTATGGAACCTCCGAATCCCACCAGATGCCCCCAAAAATCAGTTAAATCATTTTTATGTTAACCACTTGAGTGTGAGATTTCGCGTGTCCCTAGTGGCAGAGCGCGGTGCTGCACCTGCCAACTAATTCTGACATCCCTGTACTCCCCAGTTATACTGATGACTTGTACTGATCGTGGCAGTTCAAAAGGTGGCAGACACGCGTTGGAAGAATCATGGCTGACATGTAATACACCAAAGAAGAACTCCTTATTTCTTTTTCCTGTATTCCCTTCTTTTAGCTCAGAAAGCTAATATGGCCACCGTCCATCGTCGTGCACCGTCACTTAGACGGCATCGTACACTGAAAATAGCTGCAGGATACAAGCAAAATTTATGTGGGATAATCATAAGACTTTGTAGGTCTGGTAGAGAGCGTAAATGACCAACAGAACGCAAAACAGCGACCACGATGGACCAAAATGCATTGACCACGGCAGCGAGCAAGTCCCCTTAGCCGCCGGTAAGTGACGAATTTCTTTGTTTTTTTTTTATATTGTACTGATTTCTTGTTCATTTACTTTGAAGATAAGATAACGTACCCCTGTACAAAAAACTACATCAAAAGACTGAACCGTTCTTTGTGTAAATATGTCCAAAGTCCGCCTTTGACTGAGTTATGTAATTCAATATAGCTGCTGTGGCATTATGCAAATTAGATGTGTAAAATCACTCCTATCTGAAACTTTGGGTCATATTTTACATCTTTCTAATTGACAATAAGCCATTATCTCTTACCACTTTCAAGTTATATCCTTGGAAATCTGAACTATTTTACTGACAAAAAATATTTACCACTCTTGACCACTAGGGGTTATATCGCAATTCGGTGACAGTCAGACTCAAAGGCTTAATATTTAACAACAAATGGCCATTCTTGTAGTAACTGACTGTACACACAATTGCCTAAATAGCGCATTAAATTATACCTAATGGGACTAAGTGACATTAAAGGTGCAATCCATTACTTTTTGACCTCCTGGCCAGTAGGTGTCGCACTCACTGTTGCCTCATGATAACATTGCACGTGTTGCCATGTAGAAACATAAATGGTGCTGGAAACAAGCATTCACAGGCAGCAGCAGACTGTATGGAAATCAGTGTCTTTGTGAGTATGAGCCATTGAAATCATGTCAAGCGACGAATCTTTTGTGGTATAGTGCCCAGTGATTTTAACCGAGGCTTCTATGATGTTTATCTCCATTTCACAATTTTTTAAAATTACTGTCATATAATTATTAATAATTTATAGTAATGCTAACGTTTCACAGATGTGATTGAACCTGATAATTACATCATTTTAATAATGTAATCATGGCAAAACTGTAGCTGACTTTAAGGACTTTGCTGTTGGTAGAGTGTTTTTGGCAGATATGCTGTAACACACTCTTGTGCTTTGTTTATGTTCAGCGTTTTAGGTAAGAATGCTGTTCTAAAACGAGCTGTTGCTATGGCTAATCCATTGCCTTGGTCATCCCCAGTTGCTGTGTGTGGGCAATCAGGGACCATTACCCTGATCCCTACGGACAATACACTGGGTTTGTTCCAGGTCGCGAGCTCATGCTCCTGGTCTGTGGCAGGTCCACATATACATCCATGGTACAAGGTGCATCATCAGGGCATCAAAAACCAGGAGGTGCCAAGCAATTTTTGGGTTCTGTCTCATTTTCGTTCATTTAAATTTGATTTGTTTTATATTATTTTTATTTGGTTGTTGGCTTACCTATCCTCAATGCACAACTGAAATACTGTCAACCTTTGTATAACCTTGTAAAATTACTGAGAACTTAAGTTATACATACCTGATCAGACATATGCAGAGCATTCTCTTCAATAAGCTCACTTTTTGAAATTATTTGTAGTGCAGTAATACTCCAGTTGTTCTCATATGGATACTCTGTAAAAAATTCAGTGCAGTTCAGAAAATAAGCACATCACTAATCCAGTCTGACACAAAATCACTAGTCATAGTCCTCATATCTATAAAAAAGTATTCTTTAAATATTTAAATTTGTATTGGATTACTGTATAATCTTAAAGTTTTGTTAGTATTTTAGAAAAGTTAAATTCTCAGTAATATTACATTTTTTGAGTGTACTAATATAAAGCAAATCAACATCAACTCAAGTTGTCTATGAAAAAAGGGCTTTTTTAATACAACTTTATTATATAGTACAAATTCACAACAACAGTCAGCTCATAGAACTTTGAACTGTTGTATAAAGACCCCACAATTACAGAAAGACCTCAACAATCAGGTGACCCCCTGTGAGGATCACTTAGCCACAGTGCAGAGCAAAAACTTCATTTTAACAATAGGAAGCCTCCAGCAAAAGTGGTTTTGGCATATGATCAGGATGCCTCCTGGTCGCCTCCAACTTCAGGTGTTTGGAACACGTACCCCGAGGATGAGAACACGGGGCAGACTATGACTCCCAGCTGGCATGGAACACCTTGGTGTCCCCTCCGAAGAGCTGTAGAAGGTGGCTGGAGAGAGGGAAGTCTGGGCTGCTCTACTTGGACTGCTGCCTTCATGACCTGGATCCCCAGAAAAGCTGTTGAGGATGGACGGATGGATGGGCAAAAGAAAATTTTGACAATATTCTCAAAAGTAGAAATAGTCTGTCTCCCAAATATCAGAATTTGAAAACAAAGTCAGACGTAGGCATCTTCCCCCCCATGTGACTGTTGAATGAACTGGATCAGCGTGGTCCATGGAATCGATCTGGGAGAGCAATATAGAAAAATAATATGAGAAATTGGACACAAACTTCAAATCTTTCGTTGTCCCTTTAGTTTGTGTTGCCTTAGCTTCTTACAGTAAGTTACAAAATACCAATGTCCAAATTAAAAAAAAAATAAAAACAAAAACAAGCTAAAGAAATAAAAATTGCATGAAAATATGACATAATCTGAACTTGTTGACATTTTTTTAAACATTCCAAATATGCTACAATGAGTGTGCTTGGTCTGCTAATGCAAAATATACTGTTGATGACAGAGTGGGTAGAGAAATGGAGTTTGATTTTAGCTGTGCGTCGTGTGCTGTGTTCACTCCTGCTGCAGCATTGGACCTGATTCAAGAACAGGAAAAAGATTTTCAGTTCCACAAATTTCAGTTCCACAAATTAAATTTACTGAGTAATAAATTGTGATACCTTTATTTTAATATCTGGGCTTATTGATAACAATAACAACTGTATAACCCATTTTGTCTCCAACAAAGAAAAATTGCACATCATGGGTGATACTTTCTTAACAATCTCATTGATGATGACAATGGCACTGGTAGCACAGTTATTTGTGTTGTTGCAGTAATACAAGAAATGTTGCACCTACTACTTTGAATGCAGTCTCTGATATCGTCACTTCCTTGTGGTAACGTATCGTCACTTCCTGTTTTGCTGTCTGTCTGTGTGGTTTGCTCTCCTCACTCTCCTGAGCTTTTGGGTTAGCCACTAGCGATGGCTACTAGCTCTCCTTCCTCTCCTCCTCTGGTGTGCTCTCTCTGTCAGATGTTTAGCTACACCTCTGCCTCTTTTAGCGATAACGGTAAATGTAATAAATGTTGTCTTTTTGAGGCGCTCGAGGCAAGGTTGTCTGATTTGGAATCCTGGCTCCCCTGCATTAAGATAAGATAAGATAAGATAAGCCTTTATTAGTCCCACAATGGAGAAATTCCAGGATTGCAACAGCACAGGGATAGCAACACTCAGAGCAACAATCAGAAGGCAAGAAAAAAAAAAAAAAAGCAAGAGCAGCTAATATACATATGTACATATTACTATAAATATATATATACACACAGACACACAGTGCAGAGCATTGTAGCTGGATGGAATAAATATATGAGTATATAAACACACAGTGCGGAGCATTGTAGCTAGATGGAATAAATATGTAGATATATAAACACCCACAGTACGGAGCATTGCAGCTAGGTGGAATAAATATGTAAATATATAAACACACACAGTGCGGAGCATTGTAGCTAGATGGAATAATATGTAGATATATAAACACACAGTGCGGAGCATTGTAGCTAGATGGAATAAATATGTAAATATATAAACGCACACAGTGCAGAGCATTGTTGCTAGATGGGATGAAACAACACAACCGTCTACTTAGTTATCCTACATGGTATGATTATGTGCCCATACATATTCTCACCCTCCATAGCGACCGGTATTTTCCTAGTTGTATGCCGGAGGGGACCATTGTGTAAGTCTATTGCATCTTTTGCATTCAAAACTCTTAGTTTGTTACGTCTTTTTGCTATCTCTGCGAGCAGCCCTGCTTAGGTTGTACAGTCTGACAGCCGTTGGTAGGAAGGACCTGCGAAACCTCTCGGTCGTGCACCTGGGATGATGTAGTCTGCTGCTAAATGAGCTCCTCAGTGCATTCAGTATGTCCTGCATAGGGTGGAACTCGGACTCCAGCAGAGATGACAGTTTAGCCACCGTCCTTCATTGAAACGCCGTCTGCGCCAATTACTCTTGACGGACGCCCCTTAGCTGCAGCGGAGCTAGCAAGCATAGCTAACCCTGTTAGCGGTCCTCCGGTTCTCCTCAGCAGCGAGGAGACTGAGTGGGTGACGGTGAGAAGGAAGCCTAGTTGCAAAGCCCCGGTACACCACCAACCTGTTCACGTTTCTAATCGTTTTTCCCCACTCAGCGACACACCCGCTGAGGAAAAAACTCTGATCATTGGCGACTCTGTAGTCAGAAACGTGAACCTAGAGACTCCAGCGGCCATAGTCAAATGCATTCCTGGGGCCAGAGCAGGCGACATTGAGTCAAATTTGAAAATGCTGGCTAAAAGTAACTGTAAATACTCCACAATTGTTATTCACGCTGACATTAATGACATCCGTCTCCGGCAGTCGGAAGTCACGAAACTTAATGTAGAATCGGTGTGTGACTTTGCAAAAATGATGTCTGCCACTGTAGTATTCTCTGGGCCCCTCCCCAATCTGACCAGCGATGACATGTTTAGTCGCTCGTCATCCTTGAACCGCTGGCTGTCTGTGTGGTGTCCTGCAAATGACATGGGCTACATTGACAATTGGAGCTCTTTTTGGGGAAAACCTGGTCTTATGAGACGAGACAGCATTCATCCCACTTTGGATGGTGCTTCTCATTTATCTAACAATCTGGCATCTTTTTTATCCAAATTTCCAAAACCTTGACTACTCAGAGTTGGGAGCAGGAAGCAGAGTCGCAGTGTTACACGCCTCTCTGCAGCTCCTCTTCATCCGCCACCCCTCAACTTAGCCCCTGTCTTCCCCATCAGAGAATCATTGTCTGCTCCCTCCAAAGTAAATTAAAAATATAATATATAAGCATCCCAAAGTGATTAAGCAAAATATTGGTAAAACTCAAATTAAACACAAAGCCTCTAAATTGAATGATTTGGCCTCTGTTCCTCCTCATAATTTAAAAATTAAATGTGGTTTATTTTTTTTTTCCACAATATCTTTATTGAACCTTTTTTATTAACAAACATGATACAAACAATCAAACACTAACACTAAAGTACTACAAAAAAAAAAAATGCACTAAAAAACACCAACAACCACCAACAAAATCAAATCTTCAACAATGCTCCTCTGTTTAGTCTAGACAATCCAATACATAAGTATACATATTATGTTCACCAGTTTGGAATTTACAAGGTCCACACACATCATTCACCTTCTTCTTCAAGAGTTATGTTTAAATTTGTTACATAATCAATAAAAGGTCTCCATATATTCTCAAACACAGTTTCCTTTGATTTCAGTATATATGTTATTCTTTCTAATGGAAGGTTTGTTAACATCTGTCTTAACCACTGAGTCACATCTGGTCTATGAGTCTTTTTCCATAATAGTGCAATACATTTTTTGGCATTAAGCAAACTGAGGTCTATGAATGTTCTTTCACTTTTATTAAAATTATGCTTTTCTGGGTACAGACCCAACAAAAACAGTTTAGGATTCAATATGATTTGTTTTGAGATTATTTTTTCAATTGTTACCCTCACCTCTTCCCAAAACATTCTTATTAATATACATTCCCATACACAATGAAATAGGGTTCCTTTACTTTCCATGCATTTTGTGCATGTATCTGGTATATTTTTGTTATATCTATTTAACTCCTCCGGTGTAACATACATCCGCATTAACCATTTGAAATGTATCAATTTAAGGCGTACATTTATTGATTTGGTTTGAGCTTCTGTACAAGCCAATTCCCATTGTTTCTCTGAAATTTCAGTTTGCAGATCTTCTTTCCAGTAGTTTAATCTTTTCAGTGAATTTTCACTTGAAGATAGTGTCAATGAGTTATAAAACTCTGAAATAATACCCTTTCTTTTACTATCTTTCATCAACATTTTTTCCAAGGATGAATAGATAGGTCAAGTGAGAGCTAAATGTGGTTTATTAAATATTAGGTCTCTAACTCCCAAGGCTCTGTTAGTCCATGATCTGTTAATTGATCATCAGATTGATTTAATTTCCCTTACAGAGACTTGGTTAGGGCAAGAGGATTATGTTGGTTTAAATGAATCAACTCCCTCTGGTTATTTAAACTGTCAAAATCCCAGAAGTTCTGGTCGTGGAGGAGGAGTAGCAACAATTTACCATTCCAAATTACTAGTTAATGTAAAGCAAAAAACATGTTATAATTCCTTTGAGGGCCTGGTCCTCAGTATTGGGCACTTTAGCAATTTTAGGTTAAAGCCAATTTTATTTGCCATAGTTTATCGTCATCCATCAACCTACTCAGAATTTTTATCCGAATTTGCTGATTTCTTAGCTGATTTAGTGCTGAAATCTGATAGAATAATTATAGTAGGGGACTTTAATATACATGTGGATGTAGATAGTGACTGCCTTAATGTGGCATTTAATTCAATATTAGACTCGATTGGGTTTTCTCAGAAAGTAGGAAATTCTACTCATTACCTCCACCATACATTGGACCTTGTTCTGACATAAGGCATAGAAATAGAAAATCTTGTAGTGTCTCCTCATAACCCTGTACTGTCAGACCATTGTCTGTTAACCTTTGATTTTACTATTTCTGACTATTTGGCTCCTAAAGAAAAATATTATTACAGTAGATGCCTCTCAGATGATGCTGTTACCAAATTTATGCAGATTGTTTCCTCTATGCCATGTGTCAACACAACGGAAATAAGCTATAGTCAGCTTGCTCCTTCTGTAATTGATAACATGGTGGATAGTGTTACAGCTTCTCTGCATCAGACTCTAGACTTGGTGGCCCCCTTAAAAAAGAAAAAGTCTAATCAGAGATTTCTAACTCCTTGGTTCAACACAGAAACTCGTAGCTTAAAACAGAAGACTCGTCAGTTAGAAAGAAAATGGCGCTCCACTAATTTAGATGAAATCTATTTAGCTTGGAGAAATCATCTTTTAATTTATAAAAAATCTCTTAGAAAAGCTAGAACGAGTTATTACTCTGCATTAATAAGATAAGATAAGATAAGCCTTTATTAGTCCCACAATGGGGAAATTCCAGGATTGCAACAGCACAGGGATAGCAACACTCAGAGCAACAATCAGAAGGCAAGAAAAAACAAGAACATCTAGTAAACATATGTACATATTACTATAAATGTATATATATATAGACACACAGTGCGGAGCATTATGGTTGGTTGGTGAATGTGCAGCAGAAAGTCTAAGCTCTCTCTCCGCGGATGCGGCGGGCCAGCTGGAAGTCTTTGGGCATGATGGTGACCCTCTTGGCGAAGAAGGGACCCACCAGGTGGGCCTCGCTGGTCTCCTGCAGAGCCATGAGGGCGAAGCTCAGGAAGCGCAGGACGGTCTTGAAGTCCTGAGCGATCTCCCTCACCAGGCGCTGGACGGGCAGCTTACGGATGAGCAGCTCCGTGGATTTCTGGTAGCGACGGATCTCTCTCAGAGCCACGGGTCTGTGACGGCGAGGCCTCTTCACTCTGCCGGTGGCCGGAGCGCCTCTCCGAGCAGCCCTGGTGGCTAGCTGTCTCCTGGGGGGCTTCTTCCTCCAGTAGATTTTACGGGCGGTCTGCTTGGTTCTTGCCATCGCTCTTTATTATTCTGTCTTATATTTCTTGCATGCCGCCTAAACTCCAGCCCGGCACCCGCGTCGTTTTCGCTACAGCTCCCGGTATGTCGAGTTTCCCATTAGCACTGGGCGGCGGCCAAGTGCTAGCTAGCACCAGCTCCTCCCCGCTGTAACGTCTCCCGCTGCAAACAGTGGCTCCGTCCGCCGACCCGGGAGATCCCCGGGGCGATCCGTGCGTCCGTGACATATATACAGAGTGAAACGTGTAGAAGAAGAAGGAAGATTAAAAAAAAGGCTGTTGCAACGGGCAGCCGACTCGTGTGGCGCCACTGGTCCGGCGGAACCGGAACCGGAAACCGGCCCTCCTCCTTCCCTCCTGGCGGAGGGACTGGGACGGAGAGCTGGGCAGAGCCTCGGGACGCTCCCCCCTCCCCCACACGGGGGAGGGGAGAAAACGACCCTCGGCGGGCGAAGGTTCATAGCGGAGGGCGGCGGGGAGCCCCTCTGGCCCCGGCGGCCGGGCGGCGACTCTCCGCTCCACCGTTAATGATCCTTCCACAGGTTCACCTACGGAAACCTTGTTACGACTTTTACTTCCTCTAGATAGTCAAATTTGATCGTCTTCTCGGCGCTCCACCAGGGCCGTTGCCGACCCCGGCGGGGCCGATCCGAGGACCTCACTAATCCATCCAATCGGTAGTAATAGAAGAGAACAAGAATAATCCCAGGTTTCTTTTCAGCACTGTAGCCAGGTTGACAAAGAGTCAGGACTCTGTCAATCCTAGCATTCCCTTAGAGCTTACTAGTCAGGACTTTATGAACTTTTTCAATAATAAAATTTCATCCATCAGAGATAAAATCAATCAGATTCTTCCCACAGTTAACTTAAATACTGTAACTACTACAACTCCTTCAATTGATGTCTGTCTTGATGAGTTTACTCCAATCGACCTTTGTGAGTTAGACAAAATAGTTTCGTCATCCAAACCTTCAACTTGTCTTTTAGACCCTATTCCTACCAGGTTATTTAAAGAAGTCTTCCCACTTATTGGTAGCTTTATTCTTCATATAATCAATTCTTCATTAACTTTAGGCCATGTACCGCAGGCTTTTAAAACGGCTGTAATTAAACCCTTAATCAAAAAGCCAACGCTAGATCCAGGAGCTTTAGCTAACTATAGACCAATCTCTAATCTCCCTTTCATTTCAAAAATCTTAGAAAGAGTTGTTGCTACGCCATTATTTGACCACCTGCAGGGAAATAGTTTACTTGAAGGGTTTCAATCTGGGTTTAGAATCCATCATAGTACTGAAACAGCCTTAGCGAAGGTCACTAACGACCTCCTCATCGCATCTGGTAATGGACTGGTTTCTGTACTTGTCCTTTTAGACCTTAGTGCAGCTTTTGATACTATCGATCATAATATTCTACTTGATAGATTAGAACACTATGTTGGACTTAATGGAACTTCGTTGGAGTGGTTTAGATCTTATTTATCTGATAGGTTCCAGTTTGTTCATGTAAATAATGAGTTTTCTTTCAACTCAAAGCTTAGTCATGGAGTTCCACAGGGATCTGTGCTAGGCCCTACTCTTTTTAGTTTATACAGTGATCCCTCGCTACTTTGCGCCTCACCTTTCGCGCCCTCAGTGCATCGCGGATTTTTCAAAAATATTCATCAAAAATTCAAAATTGAGAAAAAAGTTGCCCGGGCGCTAGCAGAAGGCAGGGAGACTACACAGAGAGCCGGCACAACTCAAAATCCACCTCTCTGATTCGCTGGCCAGCATCCCCCCCCCCCCCCCCGCCCCTAAGAGATTTTGTTCTCGTGTTGGCTCGGCTCAGGAATCTCGCAAGCTGATTGGCCGAGACGTCGCTGCTGCCTCTACGCCTCCTCCTGCTGCCTCTACACCTTCCCGTCGAGAGAGAGAGAGAGTGAACGTACGTATTATTTATATTATTTATACATTATTTTATGTATATTATTTATATTATTAATATTTTATTTACATGTTTCAAACTATTCTTTAATGTTCTAATGATAACATATGCATTTATAGGGTTACTATACACTTATTGATATTATATATACACAAAAAAAATGTATGTAAAAAATGGGGGGGGGGGTGACGCTACTTCGCGGTTTTTCACTTTTCGCGGTCGGTTCTGGACCCCATTAACCGCGATAAGTGAGGGATCACTGTATATGCTTCCGTTAGGCAACATTATTAGAAAGCACTGTATACATTTTCATTGTTATGCAGATGACACACAATTATACCTGTCATTGAAGCCAGATGATAGTAATCAATTAGCCAAGTTAGAAGCCTGTCTTAAGGAAATCAAAGCTTGGATGACTTGTAATTTCCTGCTATTAAATTCAGATAAGACTGAAGTCATTCTTGTTGGTCCAAAAAACCTTAGAAATACCTTTCCAAATCAAACTTTCAGTTTGGATGCGGTTACTGTTTCTCTTAATAGCTCTGTGAGGAACCTTGGAATTATTTTTGATCAAGATCTGTCCTTCAATTCACATATTAAATTTGTTTCTAAGACTGCCTTCTATCATTTGCGTAATATTGCCAAGATTAGGAGCATCTTGTCTCAGAGTGATGCTGAGAAACTGATCCACGCTTTTGTTAGCTCGAGATTAGATTATTGTAATTCTTTATTATCAGGCCGTCCTAAAACATCTTTAAAAAGTCTTCAGCTGATCCAAAATACTGCAGCAAGAGTTTTAACAGGTACTAGAAAGAGAGATCATATCTGTCCGGTTCTGGCCTCCCTTCATTGGCTTCCCATAGAGTTTAGAATTAAGTTTAAAATCCTTCTTCTTACTTACAAAGCTCTAAACAATCAGGCTCCTTTTTATTTAAAAGATCTGATACTACCGTATTATCCTAACAGAGCACTACGCTCCCAAAATGCTGGATTACTTGTAATACCTAGAATCTCCAAAAGTACAATGGGAGGCAGAGCCTTCAGTTATCAAGCTCCTCTCCTGTGGAACCAGCTGCCAATCTGGATTCGGGAGTCAGACTCGATCTCTGTTTTTAAGAATAGGGCTAAAACCTACCTTTTTGATATAGCCTACAATTAGGGAGGGATCATGTGTTTCTGAACCCTCCCTTAGTTATGCTGCTAATAGGTTTAGTCAGCCAGGGGACCTCCAGTAATGCACTGGGCCTCACTCCTTTCCTCACTCTCAATGAAATTTTTTTTTTTTTTGCTGGTCATTAACATTTGTTTGTTCTCTCCCATAGATTGAGTCCCCATCGTGCTGTTTGCTCTCTACATGTCTGTTCTTTTCATCTTCTCTATCCCCTCACCCCCCAGCCAGTCGCAGCAGATGACTGCCCCTCCCTGAGCCTGGTTCTGCTGGAGGTTTCTTCCTGTTAAAAGGGAGTTTTTCCTCTCCACCGTCGCCAAGTGCTTGCTCACAGGGGATCGCCTGATTGCTGGGGTCTTTCTGCAACTGTGGGGGTTCCCCCTACAGTTGATAGTGCTATGAGAAGACTGTTGTTGTGAAATGGCGCTATATAAATAAAGTTGAACTGAATAAATAAAATAAAGTTTAATGAAGTCGCCATGCATTGCAGATTTGTTACAGCACCACTAAAAATGATTAACAATATCACACAGCCACAGAAGCAATACAGCCTGCCCTTTCGTTTTAGCTGCCTAAAGCGTACATACACAAATCCATCTTTTATTTTTCATAATTCATTTATGGATAGTTACGATATTGTAATGATTGGCAAGACATACAGATGAGATCCTTTTAGCAAGATTCTTTGCCCCATGCCGCAAGTCAAAGCTTTGTTTGACACCAGGAAAAATGCCATGGTCTGAATGACAGAGATTACTTTTTCAGTTACATCACTAATTAAAATATTCAGCTAGAGAATTTTAATACCCACTCACCCATGAGTGCCGTTCTGGTGAAAGTGACCCTTGTATACTTGATACAGGTGGCAATGGTGTCACGGTACGTTTCCTTTTGGTTTTTACAGGAGTAGATGTGATCGGGTCATAATTGCCATAATACCTGGGCAAAGAGTGTTTCTTTCAGTAAATGGGTATACATTGGGGGAAGATCATCTAACACAATGTAAAAGCAATTTATTTTATAAACGTCAAAAATGTTTGATCACGTAAACAAAAGATCCATTGTTCGACATATTGTAAGCTAATCTTAACTGTAGCAAATTTTGATTCTGGCGAAATTAGACCACATTAAAATTATGGGTAAAAAGTGCTTGTTTTGATAAATGGCCAGAAGTATGTGAGAGATCATCAAACACAAAGTAAAACTAATGTATTTTTAAAAACTCATAACGTTCGTTAGAGAAAAATGGAGTTTCTTCCTTCACGGTATTGGAAGCTAATGCTAACTGTAGCTACACTAGACCAGAGTGGAAAAACTACTGTTTGGAAAGAATTACCAAGCAATTCCTGTGGTCTATCCCATCGCCATACACCAGTTGATATCATCACACAGTCATATTAATAACAGGAACATCTCATAGACAAAATGTAGGTTAACAGATAGCTATGCAAACACTAGTTAGCTTAGCTTAGCTTAGCTTCCCGGTCAAGTAGCAGATTGGCGACCTCAGTATGGATTTCCAAACCTTTATGATCCTTCAGTTCGCACCAGCGATCAAAAGCTGAACCAATACTTATTCTGGTCTTGCTCCTTCGTTTATTACTTCTTACTTGAGAAGGATAGCGGAATGAGCTGTTACTTTCAGAAGCGGCCATGGCAGCGTATGGCAACCCCCACTAGTACGGAAATGCAGTAGCATGTAACATCAGCAGATTCTTTGTATTGGATCTGAAATCCGGATTGAATAATTTTCTGTCTTAAAAAAAAAATCTTTTGGAATATAAATATTTACATTATTATCGGTCTGGAAAAAATGACAAAATATTTTTTTTCATCAATATACTAATTTTTTTGAAGAACATTAAGACTTACATTGTGCAAGTTTCTAAATGCTTTGTTGATGTATTTTTTTTTTTTTTTTAAATCTTTGTTTTCATAAAATTTTTTCAATGTCACCTTTAAGTCAACTAATGGGACACTTTTACAGACATTTGAGACCCATGAATGTATTCCATCCATCCATCCATCTTCTCCCGCTTAATCCTTTTCGGGTCGTGGGGGGGCTGGAGCCTATCCCAGCATCTTTGGGCGAGAGGCAGGGTACACCCTGGACAGATCGCCAGTCCATCACAGGGCCAACACAGAGAGACAGACAACCATTCACTCTCACAGTCATACCTAAGGACAATTTAGAATCCCCCGTTTTGATGCCAATTAACCTAACTTGCATGTTTTTTTTTTTTGTTTTTTTTTGGCATGTGGGAGGAAACCGGAGAAATCCTGGAGTAAACCCACGCAGACACGGGGAGAACATGTAAACGCCACACAGATCACTGTTGGTCGGGGGCTGGGATCAAACCCAGGATCCCCCGACCAAGGGTGAGTTGCTGTGCTGCCGCCGTGCTAACCACCCCGCCACCGCACTGCCCACTTTTACAGACATTTGAGACCCATGAATGTATTGCTTTTAATTTAATTATTTTTGGCATTTTTGTGTCCCATTTGGTCCTGTTCATTGTTTATTCAAGGTCTGACTAAAATGCTAACTGGGCATTTAAAAAGCCCAAATAATGAACAAAATCATTCATTAAATTACAGTATACCTATAATTTAATGTGCTGTTTGGGAATTGTGTGCACCACTGTGGGCAGCATCTACTTCTGGCGCCACACGAGTCGGCTGCCTTTTTGCAACAGCGGCTCAATTCTGAGGTTTTTTTTTTTCCTATTTCTTATTTACTATCTGGCTTCTCTCGATAAATTTTCTGATCTGGCGACACCTTATCCATCACAGTCACACAGATCGCCCCAAATGTCTCCTGAGCCGGCGGACGGAGCCACTGTTTATAGCAGGAGACAGTACAACAGGGACCAGCTGTTAGCACTTAACTCTCCCATGGTGCTAACGCAAAAACTCAACATACCGGGAGAAATAAGACGGAAATGGCGTGGATGTCGAGCTGGAGTAAGACAGCGGGCAAGGAATATAAGGTACAGACCCGTCCTCCCATCCGTTATTATGGGCAACGTTCGATCGCTACTCAATAAGACAGATGAACTGGCAGCTATGTGCCGCTATGAGAGCGTCTTCAGAGAGATTAGCATGATGTTGTTTGCTGAGACATGGCTAACAAAACTAGCAACAGATGCTAACATCGAACTGGAGGGTTTCCACACAATACGGGCAGACCGGACACCAGACAGTGGGAAGGCAAGGGGCGGAGGAGTGATGATGTATGTCAATAACAGCTGGTGTAAACCGGGACACATCACGGTTAAAGAGCAACACTGCAGCAAAGACATGGAGTTGCTAGTTGTTAGCATGCGGCCTATTTACCTCCCGAGGGGATACTCGCACGTGATCTGCATTGTTATTTATGCAAATCCGTCGGCGAATGCTGGGGCAGTGCATGACATCATCCACTCAGTAACTGGCAGTCTTCTGACAGAACTCCCAGATGCTCTCCTCCTCATCTCCAGTGATTTTAACAATATCTCCCTGTTCCCCATCCTGCCCACGTTCACCCAGTATGTCATATGCCACACCAGAGACAATAAAACACTGGACTTATTCTATACAAACACTAAGGAGGCGTACACCTCATCACCACTCCCCCCACTTGGGAGATCGTATCACAACTTGGTTCATCTCCTGCCAGTGTACAAAACCCTAGTACACAGACAACCTCCAGTTATGGGCAGCACGGTGGTGCAGTGGTTAGCACTGTTGCCTTACAGCTAGAAGGTTCCTGGTTCGAATCCCCAGGTTGGCAGGGGTTGGAACCTTTCTGTGTGGAGTTTGCATGTTCTCCCTGTGCTGCGTGGGTTTACTCCGGGGGCTCCGGTTTCCTCCCACAATCCAAAGACATGCATGTTAGGTTAATTGGCTGTTCTAAATTGTCCCTAGATATCTGTTTCCTATAGGCCCTTAGAATAGAGGGTTAGTATTAGTGAAAGCGCTTTGAGTGGTCTTTGTGACTAGAAAAGCGCTATATAAGTGCAGGTTAGTTAGTTAGTTAGTTATGCGCACAGTGAAGATATGGTCTGAGGAGGCAATGGACGCTCTAAAGGACTGTTTTGAAATCACTGCCTGGGAGCAGCTCTGCGATCCACACGGTGAGGACATTGATGGCCTCACTCACACATCATGGACTACATCAGCTTCTGTGTGGACAACATCGTACCCATTAAGATCATACGGTGTTGCTCGAACAACAAACCCTGGATCAACCCTGAGATAAAATCACTACTGAGAGAGAAGAAGAGGATCTTCAGGTCGGGGAACAGGGAGATGCTGAAGTCCGTACAGAGGGCGCTAAGGAGGAAGATCAGAGAAGGCAAGGACAGCTTCAGGAAGAAGATGGAGGACAAGCTGCAACAGAGCGACGTCGGCGGGGTCTGGAGAAGCCTCAAAACAATCTCTGGGCTCCAGAATACCTCCTCCCAGGCCACAGGGGACGGGGAGTGGGTGAACAATCTGAACCTTTTTTTTTTTTAATAGGTTTGACCAACCGCCCTCCCCTCCGTCTGCACTACAACCACTGCTGCCTCTACCGTCATCAAGTCCTGCTGTCCACCCCCCCCCCCCACTCCCAACACACAGCCCCCCAACCTGACCCTCACTAAGACCCAGGTGAGGGCGGAACTGAGGAAGATCAAGGCGAGGAAGGCCTTGGGTCTGGACTGCATCAGCGCAAAGCTCCTCAAGTCCTGTGCAGACCAGCTGTGTGGGATTGTGGAGCACATCTTCAACCTGAGCCTGAAGCTGGGGAGGGTACCACAGTTGTGGAAAACATCTTGTGTGGTACCCATACCAAAGACTTCCCACCCCAGAGACCTGAACAGCTACAGACCAGTGGTTCTGACGTCTCACCTGATGAAGACCCCAGAGAGACTGCTCCTTGCTCACCTCCGCCCCCTGGTGGGACCAGTGATGGATCCACTCCAGTTTGCCTATCAGCATGGCATCGGGGTGGAGGATGCAGTGATCTTCCTCCTTCACTGTTCCCTGTTCCACCTGGAGAAGCCTGGGAACGCGGTGAGGATCATGTTCCTTGACTTCTCCAGTGTTTTCAACACCATCCAACCGATGATCCTGAGGGACAAGCTGCTGTGCACAGGGGTGGACCAGCACCTGTCATCGTGGATCCTGGACTACCTCACAAACCGGCCACAGTTTGTGAGAACCCGGGATTGTGTGTCTGACACGATCATCGGCAGCACGGGGGCCCCCCAGGGGACGATTTTGGCTCCCTTCCTGTTCACCCTTTATACTGCGGACTTCTCACACAACACAACACACTGCCATCTACAGAAGTTCTCTGACGACTCTGCGATCATCGGCCTCATCTCCAATGGAGATGAAGCTGAGTACAGAGGACTTATCTAGGACTTTGTGGACTGGTGCCATCGGAACTGCCGCAGGCAAGGACAACCCCTCACAGCACCAGTAAACATCCAGGGAACAGACATTGAGATGGTGCCATCCTACAAGTACCTGGGTGTTCATCTGAACAATAAACTAGATTGGTCACACAATACCAATGCACTCTACAAGTAGGGACAGCGCAGGCTGTTCCTACTGAGGAGGCTCAGGTCTTTTGGTGTACAAGGGGTGCTCCTGAAGACCTTCTACGATTCGGTGGTGGCATCAGCTATCACTTTTGGAGTGGTCTGCTGGGGCAGTGGCATCACAGCAGCTGATAGGAAGAGACTGAACAAACTGATCAAGAAAGCTAGCTCTGTCCTGGGGCAGCGCCCTGACCCAGTGGAGGAGATAGGAGAGAGAAGGATGGTGGCTAAGCTGTCATCTCTGCTGGAGTCCGAGTCCCACCTTATGCAGGACATACTGAATGCACTGAGGAGCTCATTTAGCAGTAGGCTACATCATCCTAGGTGCGTGACCGAGAGGTTTCGCAGGTCCTTCCTACCTACGGCTGTCAGACTTTATAACCTAAGCAGGGCTGCTCGCAGAGATAGCAAAAAAATGTGACAACCTAATAGTATTGAATGCAAAAGATGCAACAGACTTACACAAAATGGTCCCCCCCAGTATACAACTACGACAATATAAATCGCTACAGAGGGTGACAATATGTATGGGTACATATTCATACTATGTGGGGTAACTAAATAGACTGTTATGCTGTTTATTCCATCTAGCTACAATGCTCTGCACCAGGGGTGTCCAACCATGTGCCATGGAGAGCCAAGACCCTGCAGGTTTTCTCTTCTACCCAGTCTCTTCAGCAGGTGTTTTCACTTATCAGCAATCAGTGGGAAGAAGTTCACTGAAATCTGCTGTTGAAGACACTGGTTGGAGGTAAAACCTGCAGGGTCTTGGCTCTCCATGGCACATGGTTGGACACCCCTGCTCTGCACTGTGTATATATATTTGTATATTTATGTGTATATATGTATATTCACTGCTCTTATCTTCTAAATTATTGCTCTGAGTGTTGCTATCCCTGTGCTGTTGCAATCCTGGAATTTCCCCGTTGTGGGACTAATAAAGGCTTATCTTATCTTATCTTATCTTATTAAAGGGCCTATATCATGCAAAATCGACTTTTTTGAGCTTTTAAGCATGTTATAATGTTAATTCGTCACCAAAAACACCCCCAAAGTGGTATTTTGCTCCATTCACGCATCTCTGAGTATTCCTCGTCAACCCTGCTCTCTGAGCTGCTGCTCCGCCCTGTCCCTGATAATGAGTGGGTCCCCACGTTCATACGTATGAACGTGGGTGAGCCGCCCACTCCAGGAAGTGCCTGTGCTGCCAGCACCGCCCCCAGGCTAACGCACACATCCACTTTCTCCACGCAGCAAACGGAGCGGTGATCGGCAGAACTCTTTCACTTTAGCATTGACGCTGTGAAGAAGTAGTTCCTCTCACACCTAATCTGCTCAGTGACAACTGTTTGCTTTTTTACGTCAGACAATGTCTTCTAAGTGGCGTAAATGTGTCTTTGGCTGTGAGAGATTTAGGAGTTTGTTCAGCCTTCCTAAAGAAGAGCCTACTCATCAGAAATGGTCAAAATAGACCAGAATGCAGAGGCTAAAATCATAATATTAAACGTGATTAACCATACACTACATAAGAATAATATTATAGGCTAAAATAATAACAGGAGGCTAAAGAGTTCAACATGCTCATCCATCTTTTCTAAAGTTTACTGTAGATGTTGTTTTCGTGGGCGGAACCCAGCGACACGCTGCAGCAGCCGGCTCAGGGGTTACGTCATGAAATGGGCGGCAGCCACAAGAAGGAGAGGCAGAGCCTCAGAGATCGAGGCATCTTACTTCCGGGCTCGCGAAAATAACTCATATTTCATAAGAAATTCATTCTCCAGTGTACCAAAGGTAATATACTATCACATACATGCATATAGTTTACTCTGAAAGGCTTAAAATAGCA